>JAFJYI010000342.1:0-700865 GCA_019022655.1 Acacia acuminata
ATGTGATTGGTTAAATTAAAGATTAATTAGAAGAAAATAGATTTTATCATATGATGATAAGAAGACGTCTAGAACAATGGCATATGTCTTCATATAAATTAAAGATTAATTAGAAGGGACACATGTACACCTTCATCTAATAACGAGTAAAGGATAAGATGACTCTTCCAAAAATGGCGCCTAGAAGAAGACAAGAAGGAGAAAATGCCAAAGACACATGGAATCATGGAAATTAAAGAAGTAGACACCTAAGATTACCAAGTGTTAACATAATAGTTAAAGGAAATTAGGGTAAAGACACTTGGACATATAATTAACACATAATCAACTTCTCCCTTAAGCAAGGGATTTGAACCAAAAATTAGGCATGTAATTGAAAGATATTTTATGCCTTAAGAGGGACATGTGGCATGACCAAGGGGGGAGAGGAAGAAAAATCAGATTTCTTTGGAAAGTGGAAGAAAAACCTAGAAAACCCAAAGAAATAATTACAAGGGTAAAATGGCAAAATTGCAAGGAGATATTTTGGTGCCAAGACCTCTATATAAAGAGAAGCTCCATCCCCTCATTTGGCATAAGAAGGCACCACACACACACATATAGAAAGAAGAAGAGAGTAGTGAGTTTGAGAGATAAAATAAGGAGCAAGTGCAAGGAAGATTGAATTATGGTAACGAAGTCATGAATTTTATTCTACTTCCTTCAAATTCATGTAGTTATGCTTGAGGTCTTAGTGAATACCTTTGTATGATATTATTGAAGTCATAGTCATCCTTACAAAGAAATTCAAGAAGAGGAAGGAGAAAGAAGCAAGGACTTTGAACAAGTAAGTCATCGTCCTAATCTCTTGTGTTTGTGAGAGATTTTGGTTAACAACTAGAACATGATTTTATTTTGGTGATTTTGATGGTTTTAAAGTGTTTAAAATGGAATTTTGTATAAGAAGAGTATAGAGCATGATTTCAGAAGTATTAGGGTTAAGATATAAAGAAATACAACTTGGGAAGTTGAAAAACCAGCAGGGGTATTTTCGTAAATGGGAATGATTTGCATGTTCTCTGACCTTGGCAAGTATTTTTAGCTAAAAATAGACATGTCAAGGGTCATGTAGATTTTTGGAACACCTCAATCGGATTTTTCTACAATTAGTTATGAATTTTTGCAGTTGGGTCAAATTTCTAGAATTTTCTGGACCCTATGCGAAATGAAGGATTAATGACCAATGAAGGGATTCTTATTAATAAAAAAAATTGATGAGTTTCAAAGAACCCTTCATACAAGTTATATAGTTACATATTTTAGGGGAAAAATTATTTTGATGATGACACCCTTTTATATTGTATTACTTTAGGTCTATAATTCCTACTAACTCGTCAAGGACTGGATATTTGACTGATCAGTTGTTTACAGGTAGTAACCTTAATCCTCATATGCTTTGTATGTCTCTGTATATATGTTTTACCATAAATATGTATGCATTCGGTGTTGTTTCCGAGCACTTTAGAACCGGAATCCGCTGTGTCCAACTAGGGCCTTGTTGTGTGCTGTGCCCTGTAGACTGTGTTGTGTGCTATAGAGACTGCTTGTTCCGGATTAGGTTTTGTGCCTCACTTTGTGCAATTTATTGAATGCTTTATGGTTTGTGCTTATGGTTTTCTTACATGCTTTAATTATACTATACGTATGAGATTAACAGTTATTCTGGGATCCTTTGGGATTCCAGCCTTTGTTGCTACCTGTATGTTGTACAGTTTATTGGACATAGCTCCCAGGAGGATGTTAGCAAATGAAGGTGTTGGACTAGTTCTAAATTATTCAGAGAATTGTTAGAGAAATTATATGTAATTATTGTTTTAAATCATGTAACCATTTGTAATTTATTATCAATATACTATGCCCAAACCCATTTGCCATTGCACTGCGCTATAATGCTCTGATCTGTGAAATATCATTAGAAGGGTGTGATAGTTGGATTTAAAATATAAGAGATATCACACTACCCGCCACCCGAAAGGGCGAGGCCGGTAGGGATGTAACATTATGTAGCAGTTTGGCATCCAACCAACTCAATCGTAGGCTACATAACCCCCATAATTTAATATCCCAATACGTGAACTTAACACTTAGTATTTCATACATCATCATTGTCAAGCATAATTCAATTTAAAAATGATACACATTCAATTACACAAACAAATTCAAAATCACATTTAAATGAGTTGTCAATCTGGGAATGGTTCTTAGTTTATGGGTTAAGTGAGATTTTGGTTAATCTGTAGTTAAATTTCTAGTCTAATCCTTGGATGGTGATTTTGTGGAAAAGCCAGAAAAATAAGGCTGAATTAAACTCCATTAATATTCTGGATGAGGAAGATTCATCTTAGGAAACGGAATGTGATTGATTGCTCATCTCTTCCCAAATGAAATTCATTGTTTTTAGCTTTGTTTTTGCTAAACTTGTTTTTATTTTTTCAGCTGTTTCACCTAACCCCCAATTTAATCACTATTTCTTCCATTATCCCCTATTTAGTATTAATTAATTTCCTGATTGAATTGTATAGTTTGATTGGGTATTTGGAGACGACTTTGATGGCACATTATACTGCAAAAATCACTTGTTAACTGTAATTCTTGACAATTTAGCAGTCATGCATGATCAGTAACTATGTTGAAATTATAATCTAAAGCTAAAAGAGGAGCATGTGATTAGCTTAGACTGGAGATCTATCATGTTTAGTTTAATGATGTTAAGTTAACTAAGACGGTGACAAGATGTTAAGACAAATTGAGGATAATTGTAGTACAAGAAAAAATGACTAAACATTAGCCTACCAATAAGGTGAACCCTGATCCCCATTTTTTAGATTTTAATTGGAAAAGTTTACATTCCACCAAAAACTCTCATTAGATCGACCTTGAAATTTATCTAGATTATATTGCCATGATTGATCCTTTGCACTTATAGGATATATTGAGTTTAAAGATGCAGTTTCTCACCCTTGCATTAAGGTATATTGAGTAGTTGCCATCAAGTGTTTTAAGTATTGCGTCTTTTTGCCGACTCTAGAAAGGAAGACTTTAAAAAGATCAAATGTTAGTGATTATCAACGTCTTGGATAGTTGTGACTCGTGAAAAGAGGGTTTTAAAAGTTTTCACTTGGAATTTCATGTGTGAATTGAAGGTTTTGCAACTTTTTACATTCCAACTTGGATAAAACGGAGGATTAAATTGGCTGGGAGTATTTTTCAAGTCCAAAAAACCAAAAAAAAAAAAAAAAAAAAAAAAAAGGAGGTGAATTTAGAAGTTTGAGATAAATTTGTAACTTATTTTCCACATCAAAGTTTGATGTTGGAATAATTTCGATTGATTGTTATATTTAGAGTTAATGCAATTGCAATATTAAAGTACACAGCCAGCACTGGAATGTGAAAAGCATGTGTGCTCTTGTTGAATTAAGACCCCGAGTCACATCAAAGTTTGATGTTTCGATTGATTATTATATTTAGAGTTAATGCAATTGCAATATTAAAGTACACAGCCAGCATTGGAACGTGAAAAGCGTGTGTACTCTTGTTGAATTAAGACCCCTAGTGACCTTACAGTATTAATCAACTGTAGAAGCTCGCTACTGTCAATAAAATTTGCCATAGGGTGATACTATCGTAGAAGCTCGCTACTGTCAATAAAAGTTAATTAACTGTACGTATGATAATATTAAAAAAGAACTCGAAAACCAAAAGAGAGTAATTTCATATCACAAATAAACAGATTTTAGAGAATTCATAGAAGATAAGCCATATAATGAAGTGTTGATCCAAATTTAAAACTAAAACTAGAAACTTAATGTTTTTTTTTTTCATCCATAACTTGGTGTAATGATGAACTGTACGACATTACATCGTACTTAAATGTATCCAAACAAAACAAACAATATTGGATATTGGAGAAAAGTAAAGTAAGAGTACAGTGAAACTGAAGAAGAAGATGAAGAATATATATAATAATACCTGGAGCTTGCAAATTCATAAAGCTTGCCTCTGGGAGAGAAGATGATAAGAGCAACCTCAGCATCACACAGAACTGAGAGCTCAAAAGCTTTCTTTAAGAGTCCATTACATCTCTTTGAGAATGTCACTTGCCTGCTCGTTGCGTTCTCTATACGCTTCATCTGTGTCTTCCCTCTCACCATCTTTGATAACTTTCAAAAATACACAGAAGGTTAGATTAAATTATTAATTAATTAGTATAATCACATATATATACACCACAAATGGGTTAGGAATATTGAAAATTTTAATAAATCCCACTTGAGAGATCAGTCAAGGCATAAGTTCAGAAGAATGCAAAATAGATCAGATTCTTCTTACTAAATTAATTAAATAGCTGAGAAATTTGATGGTGTTTATCAGAAACTACACTAGAAACCAGAAGGGTGTAGTTAAATGAAGAAAGATTTTATGCCAGAAAAGGGGGGGGGGATTTTTTATGTATACTGGAGAGAAATGGAATAAAATAAAGCTAAGTATATTTATAAAAAGGAGGAAAAGAAAGAAAGGGAAGATTGAAAGAATCTGAAGAGGAAATAACAGAGAAAAACAAAAGAACCCAAAAGAGACGAAGCAGCAGTGAAAGAGAGAAACACATACCTTTCCTTTTATTAATCTATTACCTCATCCATCTGCTGTTATTGATACGCAAACCCTAATAAGAAAGAAAAGGGATTTTAAAGTAAGAGAACTGAAACCCGTTGCTTTGCCTGATCTGGAAAAAACTCAGGCCACAGACCCTAAATAGAAAAATTATCTAACCATAACAATAATTCATAAATGGGTGATGGGAACCACGAAAATGACAGAGACAGACCCACCACACTTGCTCTAAGGGCCTGTTTGGTACGTGAAAGGGGTGAGAAAGAAAAGGAAAATGAGGAAGTTCTCTCTTGTTTAGTAATCTTTTAATGCCCAATCTACTTAAGAACTCAAGTTTTCGAGTCCATCAATTTTCTTTTAAACGTGGAAAGATAAGATCCTACTAAAATTAGTAAGAACACGAGTTTCCTATGTGAACAAAGAAACTTTTGAACATATTTACCATAAAATATTTATTTCACGATTTTCCTACTTCCTCATAATCATCTGAAAGCGCTTGAAGCCAACACTATTCTAGCACGAGTTATGGCCTATTTGGTATAGGGAAGATTGAAGGAGAGAAAGGAATGAATAGAAAGATTTTGAAAGATGAGAGAAGATAGCTTAAGGGAAGATAAGTTGTTTGATAAAAAAAAATGAAGAAGTGGACAATTGGTTGGAAAATAATCGAAATAAAATCCATATTTTACTTTAAAAAATAATTAATTCAAAACTACCTCGACCTTGAGTCGCAATAGCGAAATCAATTGATTCTAAAAAAGATTTAAAAAAAAATATAGCAATATATTGTTAAAATTAAAAAATTTAATGAAGAAAAAATAAATATGAATAAAAATATATATATATATAAATCAAGGTAGATTTAGATATATGATAGTTCACCCATAGTTATAGGAGAGTTAGAGAAATATTTGAAATACATATTTATTTAATTTTTTAGATATTTTATTTAAATCATTAAAGCTCAAATTTTTTGAGCTTTGTTTCCTAATTTGATCCCAAATTCAAAATTTTCTCAAAAGTTTTAAATATAACTTTAAAAAAAAAAATAAAGTAGATGGCAAATGAACTTTCAAGATAAATTTGCAATTTTAACAAAAAAGACGTGGATGATATATAAACTATCAGCTCAATATATTTGGTTAACTAATCGTTAAAATTAATTGAGATAATAATTAAAGCAAAATTGTGTCACATTTTGACACTTCTGAGATAAAATTACTCTTGAAATACTTTTGGAGAATATTACCCCTTAACCCTATACATATAACTAGCTTGGAGCCTTGGATCACCAGTTGCTCATAGCATAATTATTAAGTCATTTTTCGTGAATCATGTAGCCTTTTTTTATATTGTGTGTTAAAATCTTTCTGTTACATATAAATATATAGATATTATTTAACTTGTAAATAATTGTCAATATGCATAATGCATAATAAAACCTACCACACATCAACTAAATATGAGTTATTTTTAGTGAAAAGAGGAAGTTGGAGGCTGTTTGAATCCAAAAATTATTTTTTGAGAGAACTACTACCAATTAGATTTAGAAATTATATATTATATAATAATAAAAAAGAAACATTCTCATGTATACGCTGATTATTAATTATAGAATTGAATTTTATTTAATAAAAAATAAAATACATAATTATAGTAGTGAACAATTTTCATATCTTTTTTTTTTTTATTATTATTTATATGAACACAAAATATCCCTAAATCACTTTGGATTTATCCTAATCTTTATCGGGCTGGAAGCCTTTAAGTTAAAGCCTTCCCAATAAGTGTGTTTCCCATTATTTAAACTTGTATTCTTCTCTTTACTTATGGGAGGGGGTGAAATCATTTACCATCTCAACCAACAACTTAGCCCCGTTTGGATTAAAGAAAATGTGGGAATGGAAAAAGAAATAAAAAGAATGGAAAATATTTTGTCTCGATGCGTTTGGTTGGCACTAGAAAAGAAAATGGGTTGATAGGAAAAATTTTGTTTGGTTGGAAGAAAATAAGGTAGGAAAATGAGGCAAAATACCATTTTACCCTTATGATAGAATATTTTTTGGGAAAATTCCATTAAAAAAAATACATTCACCGCGCCCACAAACAACCCTCCGACGGTTGGCCACTGGCTTGACAATTCTCGAGAATTGCCGGCAATGATCTCGAGAATTGCTCAGAGCAATTCTCAATTGGAATTGCCATTGGCAATTCTCGAGAATTTCGGCAATTCTCGAGAATTTCCGCAATTCTCGAGAATTGCCCTGGGCAATTCTCGAGAATTTTTTTCGAGAATTGGCAATTCTCAATTGGAATTGCCAATGGCAATTCTCATATGAGAATTGCCGAAATTCTCGAGAATTGCCCATGGCTATTGGCAATTCTCATTGAGAATTGTCCGTTGTGGCCTCCTTTCTTTGTTCAGAGATCGAGATTTTGGCACCGTTCTCCCTGTCACGCTCTTCTCTCTCCTCCTCTCCCCGGCATCACATTGTTCTCTCTCCTCCTCTCCCTAGCGTCACGCTCTTCTCTCTCCTCCTCTCCCGCATCACATTGTTTTCTCTCTTCCTTTCCTCCTTTCCTCCGGCATCACATTGCTCTTCCTTTCTCCTCCTCTCCCCGCATCACATTGTTCTCTCTCTTCCTTTCCTCGGCGTCACCTCTTCTCTCTCCTCCTCTCCCCGCATCACATTGTTCTCTCTCTTCCTTTCCTCGACGTCACGCTCTTCTCTCTCCTCCTTTCCCGACATCACATTGTTCTCTCTTCCTCTCCCCCGCGTCACGCTCCTCTCTCTCTGCCATGTGATCAGGGCAAAATCGACTTTAGCCCATTTTCATAGCCACTGGAAAATGGGTTCCCACCATTTTTGGTGGGAACCCATTTTCCCTTAAACGCAGGAGAATGGCGTGGTGGCAGAAAATATTTTCCAGGGAAAATGCGAACCAAACGGCCGCCGCCAGTGGAAAATGCCAATTTTCCTTTTCCCTCCTCCGATTTTCTTCAAACCAAACGGGCCCTTATGTGTTTCCTATGATTCAAACTTGTATTCTTCTCCTTATCGGGGTGAAATCATTTACCATCTCAACCAACAACTTATTGGTTATATTCATATCATTTTATTATATGTTCAGATATTTTCATCTTCATTTTATACTAATTTTTTTTTTGTATCTTTATATTTTAGTTTTTTAAATTTGTTATTTTTCAATTAATGAGTAGTTAAAATCCAATTTTAAATTATTACTGTAATGCTTGTATAACAGTTTGCAAGAAAAATAATTCTCGTGTGACAGAAATTAAATCATAACCCTCATTTATGATTTTCTTATTAATTTAATCCATTTTCAAAATGAAAATAATTACATGTAAGTAAATAAATTGTAGTGTGTGTGTGTGAAATATTTTCAAATATTTTAGAGAGAGAAAAATCTTTTCAACCAAGTTTTCCTTTTGCTTGGAAACCATCATATATTTAGTTTATGGATGCGGCTTAGGTCCGCTGCATTCTTTGTCCGCTGCCATCCTATATCTAAAGTGGCGTCGTTTTGGAGCAAAATGATGAGCAAGCTCCCCTCTCTTTTTTTTTTTCTTTTTTTTAAAGAAAAAATATTTCAGGCATTGAATGATACTAAAATGATACTTTAGGATACTAAAAAAAATATTTCATGATCTTGAAAAATTATTTTATGATCTTAAAAAAATATTTTATGAGACTGACTGGTACTAACAAGATACTTTAGGATATTGAATGATACTGAAAAAATACGTCATGATATTGAAAAATTATTTTAGGATCTTCAAAAAATTTACTCAAGTATATTTTTAGTATCAGTCAGTACCTGAAATATTTTTTTAAGATCTTAAGGTATTTTTTATTATTCTGAAATATCTTGTTAGTACCAGTCAGTTCCTTGAAATATTTTTCAATATCCTAAAATAATTTTTCAAGATCATGAAGTATTTTTTAGTACCAGTAAGTATCATAAAGTATCTTGTTAGTACCAGTTGGTGCCGTGAAATATTTTTTCCATATCCTAAAATAATTTTTCAAGATCAGAAGGTATTTTTCAGTACCAGTGAGTATCCTGAAGTATCTTGTTAGTACCAGTCAATGCCCTAAAATATTTTTTGAAGATTATAAAATAATTTTCCAAGATCATGAGGTATTTTTTCAATACCAGTCAGTCCCATGAAATATTTTTTGCAAGATCCTAAAATAATTTTTCAAAATCATGAAATATTTTTTCATTAAAATAAAATTCAAGATCTTTTTTAGACTTATTCAAATCTTGCGAAAAAAGAAAAGAAAAAAAAAAAGAAAGAAAGAAGGGAACTTGCTCATTTTGGGTATAGGACAGCAGTGAGCAAATGAGGCAGCGGAGCTAAGCCGCATCCTAAGTTTGGGTTGCAATATATAGATGTACCAGAGTTCAGTACGTTAGACCCACCTTCTCATTATTAATCAACAATCTTTGGCCTCCTTAATTTGTTTTCCAACTACCACATAAAAAAAGGAACAATGAAAGTGAAAATTGAAACTTCACCATTAACCCCAAAGAAAAAAAAAATGAAGCTTTATCCTTTTGCTTGTTTTGGTAATTGAAAATCTAGTTCACTTACAAAAAAAAAAAAAAAAAAAAAAAAAAAAAAAAAAAAAAAATCAGAAGAGGAATAAAATCATAATAGCATTATCATTGTTTTCCTCACATTTTTTTTTTTTTTTCTTTTTTGTTTGGGGGGATGGTGGAACCTCAAAGGAAGGATTTGATCCCTCTTTTCTTCTTTCTCAAATTCTAATTTTGGGAAATAATTTTGTTTAATGATTTATGAGCAATACAAGGGAAAAATGACGTAAAATATCTTATCAAAAATTTTATTACCCAAATGTATTTGAAACTTGATTAAGGATTCAAGAGTAATGTAATTTCAGCGCAATTCTTATTCACCATGTGCAACATATCTTTATCTATCTATAA
Organism: Acacia acuminata; assembly: GCA_019022655.1. NCBI lineage: Eukaryota > Viridiplantae > Streptophyta > Magnoliopsida > Fabales > Fabaceae > Acacia > Acacia acuminata. The sequence goes on from JAFJYI010000342.1 coordinate 9,628, forward strand.
ATATTTTTTATTTTGTATATAGTTCAAGATAGGGAATTAGATACTTTTAAACATTAAATTTTTTAGTGGGGAATTTTTAGCCATTTTCCCAATGAAAAATATTAATAATAGTTAAATCAAGGATCCATTAAATTATTAGGTGGAAAAAGTTAGAAATTGACATGACACATATGAGCAAAAAAACAGAGCTTTTATTTTTGTGTGCACTAATTAAGGATACTAGCACTTAAAAAAAGTAGTAAAGAAAAAGCATCAGTGTGAATTAATAAAATAAAATAAAAAAGAAATAAAAAGCAGTACATACAAAGACCCAAAAAAGAAAAGAAAAGAAAAAAAAAAACAGAGAACAACAATAAAGGACCTTATAAGAAGGTTATATCATATAAAGATTTTATTTAAATATTTTCAGTGCTAAAATATAGAAAAATGAGTATTGAATTTAGGAATATGTCCTAATTTTTTAAATCTTTCAATCAACATTAATAAAAAATCTATTTAAATTAAATATATTTAATAATTAAATAATTTTTTATTTATAATTTATTTTAAAAAAATATGAGTGCGTTATTGGCCATGAAAATGTGAGGAACTTGAAAAGATGATGATGATTTAAAATTAAAATTCTATAAAAAAAATAATCCCAAGTTATTTTTATAAGTAACATTCTCTCTCATTGGGTGATTTCTAATAAAAGTAACAAATTCCTTTTATCTTACATTTAAGTAGTTTTTTTCAATAATAAGGACCTTCAGAATGTTTTCACTGAAAGTAATAATTTTAAAATCCATTTAGTGCATAAAGGAACTTCAATAAATCGAAGAACTCAGTCAGACTTCTTTATATTGTGTTCATCGGTGATTGGAGTTTTCAAAAATAATTTTTTAATCATGATTTACAATATATATAAAATATATATAAGAGGAGTCTTATATCAATTTAACAATTTAAGACCCCATTATTAATCACAACCATGCTTTTTTCATAGGTCATAAATACTCTGAGGAACTCAGTTCCTAGAAGCGTGCATTCCTTTCGAAGTTCCTTATTTAGTACTTTCTTCGGTTTAATTATAGGAACATTTTTATAGTATAAATTATATTATAAAAATATTCTTATAATTAAAACTAGAGCTACTACAATTTTTTTTTTTTTATATCAAATTTTTAAGAAAGGGGTTGGGCTCACCCATAATCCAAGGGCAGAGTGTTTGAAGCCCAGTCCACAGAGAATATTGGGTTAGAAAGTACACATACCTCCACCTCCGCCCAGCGTCAACAGTGTTTCGTAGACCCCTAGAGTGCCTCCCCCAATGTCTTGACCAACTCCAGAATCGAACTCCTTCTCTTTAGATGAGAAAGTCCGACCCCTTCGCCATTTAATCCTAAAAATGAAGGGTTAGAGCTACTACAAATTTGACGAGTCCGGTTTCTCTGCCGCGCGCCCCTCTCGCCCATCCCTCATTGTCTCAATCATCGGCCGTCAAATCTTGATCAAGGGTCTAGATTTATTTTTGAAAAAACCGCATGCGGTGTGTGTACCGCATGCGCTTTATTCAAAAACAAATCTGAGGTCCTGGATCAAGATTTGGACGGCGTAATTGAGACAATCAGGGATGAGCAGAGGGACGCTGGAGAGAGTATCTCCTTCCCAAATTTGACACATCTATAAATGAAGGAATGCGCTCTTCTAACTGTTTAATGGGATGGATTCAGCAAGAAGAAAAAAAAAAAAAGTTTAGTGACTGTTCAGTCACATCTTAGTGAAACTAAAGGTTTGGAGAACGTCCGTATAATAACCGTACCAAGGGCCAATAACAACTCGAAAACACATCATTTTGGTACCATTGCATTTACCACTGTGGGCCTAAGTGTCACCTATGATTTTATATAATTTATTTTAATATTCTATCTGTTCTAAATATAAAATAAAGTTGATTTTTTATGAGGAAATTAAAAAATCTAATTAAATTTTTAAATTATTTTTATTTTTTCTCTAAACTAATTTGTTTGACCAATAAACTGATATATAATATGAAAATACATATATAATCAAGTAATTACCTAATTAAAAAAAATTTTAACTCTATAACATATTTAGGTGGGGTGGGTTAACATTTATTACTCCATACAATGTGAGATTATAGAAATCCAAATCACGTGCAGCTTTCTAACATCGGCTTTTTTCCCAAAATGTCCCTAATTAAATAACTATTTACCAAAATGCCCCTATTTCCAAACTATTTCCCACTCTGCCCCTGTTTAGTCGACTAAATCATGATTTAGTCGACTAAAACGCGGGGCTCTTTTTTTTAAAAAAAATTTTCCCGAGATTTAGTCGACTAAGCACTGTAGCTTAGTCGACTAAATCTCGGATAGAGACTTTTTTAAAACCCCCATTCGTGTTATAATGGAACCCTAATAGTCGACTAAAGCATTGTTGCTTAGTCGACTAAATCGTAACAAGGTTTTTTTAAAAAATCCCCCGAGATTTAGGTAAGCAGCGAACATATTAAAAACCCCCAGCGAATATAATATTTTCTTTGCAGAGGAGCAGCCTGGTGTGCACATGTAGGCGTGATCTTCAAAATCATCCTGATGCGAAAGAAACAAAGAAACAAAACATAACCAAAATGCTAATAGCTGATTTATCTTTCAAAATGATTTTAGGAATCCATTCGGCAACAAGTAATGATTCGAGTATTTTAATTTCCAAAATATGCTTGCTCCCAAATATTAATTCCAACAATATTAATGATATCACAAGTCGTAAGAAACCTCCACAATTATGCCTCAACAACAATATTGGAGTTTGTCATGTGTGGCTAGTATCACTCGTATTCTATTTAAGTTTGGATTATTTTTATTTATTCAACGTTGTACCTCAATATATTTCTACATATACACATATAGTAACTACCGCACCTACTAATCTAATTATATAATACAAGTGAGTGGATCAGTGTGTTATATATACAAATTAGTTACTCACTAATCTAATCATATAATACACACATATATATATATATATTAGAAGTGTATATATATATTTTAACAAGTGTCCATTTGAAAATTTACAAATCTTGTTAGTTGTTATAATGTAAATCAGGATTTGTAAATTTTCAAACAGACACTTGTTAAGTTGTTATGGTTAGTTTTTAAAAATAAGTATGTACACTTATAAAAACCAATTTTTGCAATCGGCTATTAGACTTCTACCCTTTTCATTTTGATCACTAGCGACTTTTATGCTTTCAGATTACTTTGTTGTGCAATGTTAGATTTATTGTATATTGGCATTCTTTTTTTTATTTATTTAATCTTACTATATTTTCATCAATTTAGAAAATTCTTAAGGTATTTGTGATGCATGATCTGATAAATGACTTTGTTCGAGTTGTGTATGGCAATTTAGAGGAGGGAGTTTAAATTGTCATGGCTCGAATTGGCTTACCAAGACACCTTTTTCCTATATAGCATTACTAGAAATCGCTTTTGGATCCTTATTTCTTTTCCCTTGGAGCCTATAATGTGGAGTATATAAAATACATATTTGTTGTGATATCGGTTCTTACTAGTTGCAATCTGTTTGTAGTAACAAGCTAGTTGCAAAGGGCTTTTGTAGAATATATAAAATATATTTTTAATCCTTAAATTTTAATATCGTTAGCCTCACCTAGTAGGAAATATTGACTCATTAAGTCAAATTATTTTAATCCTATAGCACTCAAATTTTTTTTACAAATTCATATTTTTAATAATAATAAACTCCCACTTTTGAATCAAATGCTCGCCCTTCCTTATCGTAAATCCTACTCCATTCGTTGCCGCAATGCCTTCTTTCTCCCCGAATCAAAAGAAGAAATCATACCTCCTCCATAGATGTTTGCTTTTGTGTTGGCGAGCTTGACGGTGGCATCTAACAAAATGGTTAGTTCTCAAATGAATATGAGAGGAAATCGGCAATTGGGATTACAATCCCAATGGTTCAATTTGAGAACTAAATCTCGGGTTTATGTAAAAAGGCCCTCGTCCGAGATTTAGTCGACTAAGCTACTGATCTTAGTCGACTAAATCTCGGGAAGTAAAAAAAGGGAACCCGCGTTTTAGTCGACTAAATCATGATTTAGTCGACTAAATAGGGGCAAAGTGAGAAATAGTTTGGAAACAATGGCATTTTGATAAATAGTTATTTAATTAGGGGCATTTTGGAAAAAAAGCCTTCTAACATCCTCAGTCAAGTAGTACCACGGTAAACCTAAAAGTAAGAGGTCATGCAAATTTTGTTAAAAAATTAAAAAAAGTTACTTAAAATAGAAAAATTATATATTAGATTGGTGAATTTAAAAAATCTTTTATTAAATCATTAACTCAATTTAAGATTTCAAAATATGGGTAAAATGATATTAATGTTCTCTCCTCTCCCCTTTTTAAAGAATTTTATTATTCTATAACTTATATTTTTCTATATATATATATATATATATATATTAGTATTTAATAAAAAAAATTATTTTTGATACACAATAAAAAAAATTTAATTCATCTATAATTTAAATATATTAACTATCATTTTATGATAAAAAATATATTAACCACCACCGTAACAACAAAAACGTACGATACCACGAACATTTTTCTTAATAAATATATTACGTATAAATTTTAATTAATTTGTTTCATATATGCAGATTGTGGAAAGTTCTATATTTCATATGTAAAGCAATTTTACGTACATTTAATATCTTTTCATCTGAAAATTCTTAGAAGTAAATCAAATTTACACGCACGCCTATGATTAAAAATAAATTATTAATATTAATAATTTGTATTAAAAGACATTTATGTGTTAGGGAAAATTATTCAGAGTTTGTTTAAATTAACATTGGATAAGTTACTTTTCTTTCAATTGACTTTTGCAAATTGAAATTGGCATGATTTATGCTTTCCCTTTTTATTTTTTGGTTTTTGTCTAACTTGATAAAAATAAATACATTATTTTAAAAAAATCACTTATTTTTTTAATCAATAATATCAATTAATTAATTTTTCAACTAAAAAAAAAAACTAAATTGATATCAATGATACTATAATGACATGTGTTCAATAAGGATGTCTCCACTAACCTCTCTCCACTTCCTATCCACTTAATTTCTTGAATTATTCTTTATTATCCTTTTAGAATATAAAAAATTCCTTTGATTTAGTGAATCATATTTTATTATATTATATATTAATGTTGATTTATAAAGCAATAAAGTCATAGAGCAATAAAACTCTTAAGAGGGGAGAGAAGAGAGCATTAAAGTTAGGGAAAAACACTTCTCATGTTGTAGAAGAAGTGTATTCTTATGTCACACACACATGAAATGGTGGAACCCACATATATATATAATTATATATATATATGTGGGTCCCACCATTTCATGTGTGTGTAGGAATCTTCTTCTTCTCATGCAACATGAGAAGTTTAAACCCCTTAAAGTTATTATACCCATATTTTGAAATCCCAAATTAGGTTAATGACTCAATTAAGGATTGGTTGGATTTGTCAACTTAATTTAGAATTTCCCTATTTTAGGAGGCTTTATATGAGATTTTCCCTAAAAAAAATTTGAAGCTGTAAATTTAAATTAAATATTTAAATAAACAGAGCTGGAATCCGGAAAGTGAAACATATAAAAATAGGAGAAAATTACATTTAAATACTACTTGAATTTGTAAAATCTCAAATATCTGTTAAATTTATTTATGGACTTAAAGGTATAAAGGATATATTGAGATTTTTAAATTGGGTGAATTTATCCTTTTGTGCTTAGTTTTTAAATAAATAAAAAGAAAAAAAGAAAATTGACCCTCGTCGGAGGGCCACCGCGCCCGCCACCGGAGGATCGATCGCTAGACGACGCAACCGCCGGGTGCCTAGGCTCGCCACCAACAACTTGAGATCCGATGATTTTTTTTTTTTGGGTATGATTGAATCTTTTTTTAAATAAAAAAGATTCAATGAAAGTGTGGTGTGTCGAATTGATAATTCTCATTACAAGATTTGTTATAATTGATCCTTATTTGTTGTTTCATGAGAGACACTTGTGAAAAACCTGACGAAAGCACTAATAATTACCATTACTAAACTAGTAAATGTCATTGAAGAATTGATAATTGCTATTACAAGATTTGTTATAAGTGACATTTATTTGAAAAACACACTGGTAAATATCATTACAAAACTAGTAAATATCATTGAAGAATTGGTAGTTGCCATTAAAAGATTTGTTATAATTGACCTTTATTCTTGTTTCATTAGAGACACAAATAATAAACCTGAAGAGGGAATTGGTAGATACCATTACGAAACTAGTAAATGCCATTGAAAAATTGGTAATTGCTCTTACAAGATTTGTTATAAGTGACATTTATTTGAAGAACGCACTGGTAAATAACATTACAAAACTAGTAAATATCATTGAAGAATTGGTAATTGCCATTAAATGATTTGTTATAATTAACCTTTATTTCTTGTTTCATTAGAGATACAAGTGGTAAACCTGAAGAACGAACTTGTGACAATTATAAAAATTTTGCGAGTGCTAAATATTCACTAGCCAATACTTCTGTAGCAACATTGGTATTTAACCCTAATTTTGCTTGGTGCTAAATTTTTTAGGACAGTTCCATCTCGTCCCAAAATTATCGAGATCGGAACAACACTGTAACGCCGCCTTATTCTGAGTCCAGAACAAAGTGACGCCTTACTTTAACACTAGGCAGAGTATTATTTAATAATAAATTTAAAACCACTAAGTCAGCTTTGGTCCATGCAAGTAAAAACTTTTTATAAAGAGTTCAAAAACTTCACCCAAACACACAGGATCTAATCCTGTGATTGAAATGAGCTTTTCTGAAAAATTTTAAACTTTTGAAAACATTTTGTCAATGGTTCAAACTTTTCATTAAAAACTCATCATACCTTAAACCTTATTTGTTATTATCAAAGTACTTCATTATTGTTAAATTTAACCTAATGTCCTACTCTATGTGTGTGTCTAGACACACACACATACATCTATCTATACACACACACACACATCTCATTAGCCACACTTGGCTAGTCTAAAAGAACATCTCATCATAAGGAAAATATTATGCAGAAGGTGACAAAAGAAACTAAGTTACACTATCTAGCTTCTTCACCTTCACAGCTACCAGCGATGACCATGCCTTTACCTTTTGAGCTCTATGCCTTTTCTATAGGTGATTTTAAGGAAATGGGTGAGATTCTTGATAATCCTAGTAGTAACCACAAACACTCATAACATATGTAAATCCACAAAGCATGCAAAATAAGCAATCAAATAAGCAAAACAACAGATATGGCAAATCACTAATTCAACAAATCAGCATATTCACAGAACAACGATCATCATGCATCATGGTAACATAGCGCAATATTTACCTAATTCATAACATGTCTTACCACCTTTGGACACACAGTCTAATGAACAGGTCTTATGGCCTCAAGACACACCGTCCAATACACAGATTTCATAATAGGTCTTACCACCTTAGGACAATAGGTCTAATAATCAGGTCTTACAGCCTTAGGACACACAGTCCAAATCATAAGGTATTTACTTCCTCAACACACACAATCTGTTATCATACTGAATGCATATTAGGTCTTAATGACCCGAAATGAGTAAACTTACATTCATTAAGCCTTAAACTTATAAACATGTGATTCAAAATACATGGATCCTACCTATAAATTACATGGAGCATCTAGCTTTAAATAATAATACAAAAGTTTAGGGTTATGATTACATCAACTAGCAATACTTCAAAACGAGTCAGCAAACTTTAAATCCTTAAGGAGATTTTTCATTGTTTAGTAGGATGTTCAAGATCAACAAGATCATCTAAACCAAAGAAAATTTTCCGGTGAATAATGTCTCATTCTTATAATTTAACAAAATACAAAAGTAAATAATTAAAACATTTTCATCTTTTGAAAAAAACTATATGTCAATAAATTTTAATTTCTAAACCATACAATCATGAACAAAATAGAACTCTATATAAATATCATTAATCAAATACATTCAAGTATGTAGTAAAACCTTTAATTTAATATAATCAATTTAAATCATAATTCTCAAACATCATTTTTCCATATAACTTCTTATATAACAAATGACAAGCATAGCCACACAGTCCACAAGGGTAACTAACCAAGCATGGTTCGAAGCCTTAAAGCAAGCATGGACATACAATCTATAAGGGCAACTAACTAAGCATGGCTCGAAGCCATGTAACAAGCATGAACACACAATTCATGAGGGCAACTAACCAAGCATGGCTCGAAGCCATGAAACAAGGGCAAGTACAAAACTTACGAATAACAAGCATGAGAACAAATCTCATTAATATCAAGCGAGCTCGGGGTTAACCATGGTGCACTAAGAACTAACAAGTACTATTGTTAGTAATCAGCATTCTATATTCAGCCTTTTCAAAAAATATTATCAAGCATGCTTGGGGTCAATTTATCAAAGCAATAAAAATTATTCTTTCAAGATAATAGCAGCTCATATCTAATACTTCATAATCGAATTCCCCAGCATGAAGGTTTACAAACAATATTTCAAAATTTTCATTCAAATTCAAAATGACAACATAAATCCTTTTCAAATAACAAATTCTAGCTTGTAAAAACTTTTCAAAATGCAAGATCATTTCAATATAAAATTTATGAAAATATCTCAAAAGCCTCCTTACCATTTAAGTGCATAATCATGAATTATGCTTTGAAACAATTGGAAGAAAATACATGATAATGAATAAAATCATCAATCTTTGCTCATGTAATATCAATAAGAAAACGAAACAAATATAAATAATAAACTTTCCTTTACAAAATCATACTTTTAAATATGGTAATTAACATAAAAGTGAAGGTGGAGCTAAATCATCAAGGGGGGTGAATTGGGGATTTCAAAAACTTTTCCGATTACTCTGTTTTCGCACACTAAAACAGAGGGGAATAGAGAGTGAAGAGAAGAAGAGAAAGACACAGTAATTTGTACTGGTTCGGTCCAACTCCTTGACCTACGTCCAGTCCCCAGACTCTTTCGGATTTCCACTACCTCAATTGATTACACACTCGGTACTCAAGAGTAATTCTCTCACTAGAACTTATTCCCCCTTATAAGTTGTAGTCAATGAACCCAATCACCAAGTCCCCAGACTTGTGATTCTTTACAATAAATGATTTACAGTAAAAGACTCTCTCTAAGAGTGGATAATAATAAACACTGAAGCTTAGAGTATCAAAAGATACAATACAAGTGAAAATAGAAAGGTAATTGAAGAACTTTGAATGTAATACGTTTTCAGCAGATGTGTTAGTTGAGAAGACTTGAATGCCGCTCTATTTATACCAAGAGAGCATAAATGACCATTGTAATCTTCAATATAACCGTTGCCTTCATTCGACAAGGTTTAGGTTAAGCTTTGGTCTTCTTCTCTCTCTAATCTTCACTTAATCCAGCTGTGCAGAAGTTCAGAGTTGACTCTCTGCAAATTAATCTGTTGGAATAGCAGCTATTGGATGTGGAAAACATTCTTTAATCCTTTGCAAAGCGTGTGCAGACGGATTACCCAAAAGTATGCAACTTTTTGGGTTTTTCATTTAATGTGTTGACATCACTTTTGCTTTTGCTTTAAACCTTCAATAAACATTCTCTAATCCATCTGAAACTTATTAGCAAAGTGGTTAAATATACCTAGGAACATTAGAGAATAATCATAGGAAGTATTAGATCAAACAAGAAGGTATTAAGGATTCATCGATTTGAAATTTCGAAGACGCGATGAAACCTCGAGGTTTGTTCTTCAAACCTCGAATTTTTGATCGTAGCATGTAAAAGAGACTTAAGTCCAAAACTTCAAAACTGGAGGTTTTCAAAACTGCAAAAAGCGTCAGCCTCTCTGTTTGACAAAACCTCGAGGTTTTATTAGAAACCTCGAGGTTTCACTTTGAATGTGAAACCTTTGAAAAATCACGCCAAGGCAAACCTGGAGGTTTCCTAGAAAACGGGAGGTTTTCAAAATCAGAGAAAAGTCGTTTGCTCTCGGATGGCGAAACGTCGAGGTTTCTCACCAAAACTCGAGGTTTCACTCAAATGTGGAAATTCGAGTTTTTGTGCCAAAACAAAACCCGGAGGTTTGAAGGTAAAACTAGAGGTTTTGTAAACTTGGAAAACACAGATCCTCTTGCTGGACAAACCTCGAGGTTTGTCCCCAAACCCCGAGTTTTGACTTAAATGATAGGTTTTGAGAAAATTGCACGGGACTCAAACACGGAGGTTTTTAACAAAACTGGAGGTTTTGAAAAACTGGTGAAAACGTGAGCTTTCTCTGGCAGGTCAAAAACCTCAAGGTTTCACAAAACTTGTGAAATCTGGAATTTTCAAGTTAAAACAGATCCTGGAGGTTTTAGACAAAAACTGGAGGTTTTCAAGTGTTCAAAACTTAGGAGACTCTCTGTAAGACCAAACCTCGAGTTTTTCATTTTCCAGAAAATGCTGGGAAGTCTCTATGTGATGAAACCTTGAGGTTTCTCTGAAAACCTCGAGTTTTGCTCAGTCCATAAACCTTGAGTTCTCCTCTGTAAGGCCAAACCTCGAGGTTTCTGTGCAAACCTCGAGTTTTGCTCTTACACTGAGTTTTACAACATTTGAGAGCAAAACTTCATGCTTTGTTTACAATTATTGAAGATCATCAAAACCCTTAGGCTATGTTCGCGAGTTTGGAGGGGAAGGGAAGGAAGGGGATGCAAGGAGAAAGGAGGGAAGGGAAGGAAGGGAAATGGAGGATATCTCCTCCCCTTGTTTAGGAATTAAAAAAATTTTAATGGAGGAAGATGGAGGATTAATGAATTACTTTTACCATTTTGTCCTTTTCTTTAAAAATTAATATAATTATTATACTTTACAAATAAATTTCAATTTCAGCTTTCTAAAAAAATTATTTATGTAATTTTTATATTATTTTCCCCTAAAAAAATATTTTCTCTCTCTAAAAAAATATTTCTCTCCCTAATTGTTTTTTTCTCTCTATAATGATTTATATATATCTTTATTCTTTTTAGTACATAATGATTTAAGTATATAAAACTACAACCTAAAATATAAAATTATACCTAATTCCATAACTATTTGAAATTGAACGTGATTTGTTATTTTAAAATCTATTGAGATTAAATGATGTCATTCTAAAATATTTGTGCTAAAAAGTAACACATCCATAAATCTTTTTTTTTTTTTAAAAAAAAAACAACAAACAAGCGATTGCGAGTTCCATTTGACTAGTTCTAAACAAGAAAATCCTAATACATCATTCAAACATTAAGTTCTAAATAGTTTGCCACATTCCAAAATTTAGCAAGTTAAACCCATTACATCAACAACATTGGTTCAATCATGTGCTTAAAACATAAACTGAAATCAAAAGGGAATATCTTCATAGCGAATGTTCTACTTTTCATTGTAAAAGAGGATTGTCATAACTTGGCTCTCCAATATTAATGGCACTTGATCCCCAAAGCAACAGGAGTTTGAATGAGCAATTTCCTTTCTCAAAATAAATTGTCCCTACATAATATTAAAAAAAAAAAAAAACAATAAGATTAGACCGGGAGTAAAACAAGACAACATAAAATTTACGGTTGAAGGAGTAAAACAAATACGTTATGCCCTTACTTTCCCCTTCATTATAGTATACAGAGCATACCTACCGTATCCTAGAGTTTCTTGTACATAATCCTCAACAAAGTTATGTGATTACATTATTCGAAGCAATTTAGAGAAAGGGCTCTGTAATGTTCACAAAGAGTATCAAAAGACAAATAAATACATTTCAACACCCTATGAAAACTGATAAAAAATTCTCAAGTAGGAAAAAAAAATAAAGCCTTACATACCGAGAATACTTGCAAACTTCAACAATTACGAGGACCAATAGGACCAAACACCATCTCAAGTAGCAACTCCTTGTGTTTGTCTAGAGGACAACCAATCACTACTCTAATCCTATCAGGATTATCGAGAAGATAAAGATATACACGATTGAACAATTGCCTCTCAATCTTCAAATCCTCCAAAAGTTTCCAAATTTCAGCTTTAGGAATTGGAAGTTTCTGCTTAACTTTCTCATAAGTAGCATTACCCTATTTAAGAGCTCTAGCAATATCTTGAAGTGCCACTTTTTTATCCCTTCAACTTCTTCATCCTTTGACCTTTTAGCCCTTTTAGATTTAACATCTTGGCTGCGAGTATCTTGTACTTCAGGTGATGTAACTTCATTTTCATTGCCAACCTCTTGAGCACTCTCAAAGGTCACCTCAATGGTTTCTATGGACTCAGATTCTCCAGGCAATGGCCTTTTGTTTCTAGCGTCTTTGGAAGTCTCAGAATGTTGTCCAGTGGCTCTATCTTCTCCACACACGAGAATCAATTTGTCATAATTATGAATAGACTTTCCCATCCACTCTTTTGCTTCAGGCTTAGCCTATAAAATAATAATTATTGAACAAACATTATTAAACTAAAACATGAAAGGGATAAAAATGAGAAAAGTTCATAATATACCTCAATTAGCTTTCGCCAAACTTCAGGCTCAGCACACCATTGTTTTGTAGTTGGATCCCAAGCAAATCCACTCAAGCCATTCTTGAACAAGTCATAACACTTGCTAAAACGTTTCTTTATTAATTTCCAACGACTCTTCACCTTTTCTTTCCCAAATCAAGGCGTCCAAATTTTTCTCCTAACTCCTTTATGATGGTGTCATAAGCTTTGGGAATAAAGGTGCCACCAACTCTATTTCCATCATTTTGTTGATGCAAAAAAGCATCAATAAGAGCATCATCCATCTCTTGTGTCCATGTCTCTCGTTTAGTCTCTGACTCAGATATGATTCCTAAATAAAAGTTCAGTAGTATAGCAATTGAACATTAAGTAGATGTAAAACTCAGCATTAAGTAAAATCAGTGGCACACAATCACAAAATTGATAATAGTAGAACAACATAAAATGGGTAACAGATCTATTATGCGTTTAAACATCAATTCATTAAGTCAGAAAATACATAATAATCCTAAACAAAAGTCATGATCTATAAGCTCTCCACATAGCATCATGTTTGTAGAATTTCTTAAATTTTCTCCTAAACGAGTATGTTCTTCATCCTCATCCTCTTCTATGTGGTCATCTCCATGTTGTTCGATACACTTTGGTTAGCAATCTCTTCATCTACCTCAAAGAACTAGCTCTTCTTCGTGGGTCGTCATCATCAAATAATTGTGCAAAATGCAACATGCTATGATAATCCTATTTTGTGTCTTGATTCCATAAGTTGGTTCTATGCCACTTGCAATAATAGGAAACCTTTTTTCAGAACCCCAAAAGCCCTTTCCACAACATTACGCAAAGACGAATGGTGATGGTTAAATAATTCTTGAGGTGTCCGAGGTGGATTTCTTGAGTAAAATTCTTTCAAGTGATAGCGAGTTGATCTATAAGGTGTGATCAACCCCTTTCTCAACATCAATCCAGCATCAAGGACATAATATTTACCTATTAAAAAAACATTGATGAGATATGTCTAATGAAACAAGAGGAAAATTTTAGGAAAAAAAAACTAATTACCTCTAGGTATTCTAAGATTATACGTTCGCGTAGTGCATCTTTTAATATCCTTGAATCTGAAGCAGTGCCCTCCCATCCAGTTAGAACATAGGTAAATCTTAGGTCAAATGAACATGCAACCAACACATTTTGTGTTGGAAAATTTTTTCTACCTCGATATTTTGAGGCTTCATTTAATGGCACCTTTACACGAACATGTGTACAATCAATTGCCCCGACACAATCCTGGTATTGTTATTATATCATCAATACATTTTTAATTATATATGTCTTTTAATATAAACATGAAAATAATTTTTTACCTTAAAAAATGGGTTAAATCGGTTGTTTCCAAGAATTTCTATCGGAATTTGTGAGCCATCCGGTTGTTTAAGATATTTATCTTCTAACTCCACTATAGATCGAAGCACACAATGAAAATGCCGACTAGTGGACCCACCAGAGCGTCGAAACCAGAATTGAACCTCTCGGTTTCTAACATTATGTGTTAGAATATAAAGGGTTTTGGCAACTTGTTCCTCTATACTTACTCGTTGGGTTGATTGGAGACCAACCTCTCGTTCTAACATTGCACATAAGTCCATAAAGGCTATAGGCCCCATTCTTATTATCTTACGACCTTCACTACTAGCAATTCGCTTCATTATTTTTCCTTGTGCTCTCTCTTTCTCCAAAATCATTGTACGATCAACTGTACTACTTTGAGAATGAATCCTAATCATGTAGTAATAGACTACAAGGCATATGGCATGAACAATAGTCTTTCGACGTCTTTCTCTCCATGTAAACAATGCTAGATTGATCTTTTCTCCTGGATTATCCATCTTTGGTGGAAATTTAGAAACAACATGGTCATTGCAGAAAGCAAAATTCAACACAAAACAATAACAGTGACAAAGATCCAAAGTATGTAAACAAATCTAGTTGAAGATAACAAAACAATGACTAAGTTTCACATGACATGAATTTTCATTCCGTATTGGTCCTAAAAAAGGAAGGACTCAAAGGAAAGAGACTGGGAGTTGTCAGGAATCCATTTTTCAATTCCTATAATGGATCTCTAGCCATTTTTATCTTTGAACATCATCTCAACACCATGAGGTAGAAGTACAGTCAATTCTTCTACTTCATTCATATTTGTTGCAAGATTCATATAGCCACATTAATTTTACTACCTCCCATATCTAATATAACAGTTACTTGGCATAAATTTAGTACTAAATGGAAGATCCCAATCCACTTTGCCCCCAATTCTTATAGTCAAGTAGATCTTATGTTAAAGAGTGGAGATAGTATTACATATGAATGTTACACTGTGATTTGTTTTAATTGAAGGGCAAGAGGTGCAACTATGGTTGATGATTTAGAGATACCTAATATCAGCATCATTCAAAATGCTTCGCAAAGTGGAGAAATGACAGCCATCGCAGCTGAATTCAAATTGTCCATCAACAACTATCTGAATCAACTCATTTCTTCGCCCGTCAAGTCACTAGTTGACATTATTCAGTTCAATATCGATCACTCAGATATGGTAATCATCAGACAAATATTTATTCTTCTATACATATTGTAGTAGATAAATAATATCACCCAGATATTCAAATTCCACTAGTTGACTTTTCATATTGTAGTAGGTATAAAAGGAACTAAAATCAAGTCAATTTAACTGATAAATTAAGTAAAACAATGGTGTTTTGTTTTTGTGTGGCTAATTTCTTTTTACAGAAAAAAGTGAATTACCCTATAGCAGTTTAGTTGGGTGAATGGGATGCAATTGGATTAAATTAGAAGATTGGGATAGTTTAAAATAAGATTGAACTATGAGTTTTAAAATAAATCAAGATGGAACCGGTAGTTTAAAATAAGATTGGCACATATTTCCGAGAAACAGTGAGGGTGAGAAATATGTAGAATTTGGACAAAGTATAAGCTACATATTTGCCAGGCATTGAATCAGGGCACTTCTAGAAACCCCGAGCAAGGAGGCCTAATTGGTTTTTAATTTCGTAAATATTATTACTCTATGGTATGATTAAAGTGAATGAAAGAGAGAAAGAACAGGTGTGGATGGAGTGAAAACGGTGGGGTTGGCGTGACGGGGAGCACTAATAAATCCTTTTCAAATAACAAATTCTAGCTTGTGAAAACTTTTCAAAATGCAAGATCATTTCAATATAAAATTTATGAAAATATCTCAAAAGCCTCCTTACCATTTAAGTGCATAATCATGAATTATGCTTTGAAACAATTGGAAGAAAATACATGATAATGAATAAAATCATCAATCTTTGCCATGTAATATCAATAAGAAAACGAAACAAATATAAATAATAAACTTTCCTTTACAAAAGCATACTTTTAAATATGGTAATTAACATAAAAGTGAAGGTGGAGCTAAATCACCAAGAGGGGGGTGAATTGAGGATTTCAAAAACTTTTCCGATTACTCTGTTTTCGCACACTAAAAGAGAGGTGAAGAGAGAGTGAAGAGAAGAAGAGAAAGACACAGCAATTTATACTGGTTCGGTCCAACTTCTTAACCAACGTCTAGTCCCCAGACTCTCTGGGATTTCCACTATCTCAATTGATTACACACTCTGTACTCAAGAGTAATTCTCTCACTAGAACTTACTCCCCCTTATAAGTTGTAGTCAATGAACCCAATCACCAAGTCCCCAGACTTGTGATTCTTTACAATAAATGATTTACAGTAAAAGACTCTCTCTAAGAGTGGATAATAATAAACACTGAAGCTTAGAGTATCAAAAGATACAATACAAGTGAAAACATAAAGGTAGTTGAAGAACTTTGAATGTAATACGTTTTCAGCAAGTGTGTTAGTTGAGAAGACTTGAATGCTGCTCTATTTATACCAAGAGAGCATTAAATGACCGTTGTAATCTTAAATATAACCATTGCCTTCATTCGACAAGGTTTAGGTTAAGCTTTGGTCTTCTTTCTCTCTAATCTTCACTTAATCCAGGTTGTGTGCAGAAGTTCAGAGTTGACTCTCTGCAAATTAATCCGTTGGAATAGCAGCTACTGGATGTGGAAAACATTCTTTAATCCTTTGCAAAGCATGTGCAGACGGATTACCCAAAAGTATGCAACTTTCTGGGTTTTGCATTTAATGTGTTGACATCACTTTTGCTTTTGCTTTAAACCTTCAATAAACATTCTCTAATCCATCTGAAACTCACTAGCAAAGTGGTTAAATATACCTAGGAACATTAGAGAATAATCATAGGAAGTATTAAGATCAAACAAGAAGGTATTAAGGATTCGTCAGATTTGAAATTCTGAAGACGCAATGAAACCTCGAGGTTTGTTCTTCAAACCTCGAATTTTTGACTGTAGCATGTAAAAGAGACTTAAGTCCAAAACTTCAAAACTAGAGGTTTCTATCCAAAACTGGAGGTTTTCAAAACTGCAAAAAGCGTCAACCTCTCGTTTGACAAAACCTCGAGGTTTTATTAGAAACCTCGAGGTTTCACTTTGAATGTGAAACCTTTGAAAAATCGCGCCAAGGCAAACCTGGAGGTTTCCTAGAAAACGGGAGGTTTTCAAAATCAGAGAAAAGTCGTTTGCTCTCTGGATGGCAGAAACCTCGAGGTTTCTCACCAAAACTCGAGGTTTCACTCAAATGTGGAAATTTCGAGTTTTTGTGCCAAAACAAAACCGGAGGTTTGAAGGTAAAACCGGAGGTTTTGTAAACTTGGAAAACACAGATCCTCTCTGCCTGGACAAACCTCGAGGTTTGTCCCCAAACCTCGAGTTTTGACTTAAATGATAGGTTTTGAGAAAATTGCACAGGACTCAAACCTGGAGGTTTTTAACAAAACTGGAGGTTTTGAAAAACTGGTGAAAACGTGAGCTTTCTCTGGCAGGTCAAAAACCTCGAGGTTTCTTGCCAAACCTCGAGGTTTCACAAAACTTGTGAAACCTGGAATTTTCAAGTTAAAATAGAACCTGGAGGTTTTAGACAAAAACTGGAGGTTTTCAAGTGTTCAAAACTTAGGAGACTCTCTGTAAGACCAAACCTCGAGGTTTGAACAGAAACCTCGAGTTTTTCATTTTCCAGAAAATGCTGAGAAGTCTTTGTGTGATGAAACCTTGAGGTTTCTCTGAAAACCTCGAGTTTTGCTCAGTCTAGAAACCTTGAGTTCTCCTCTGTAAGGCCAAACCTCGAGGTTTCTATGCAAACCTCGAGTTTTGCTCTTACAGTGAGTTTTACAACATTTGAGAGCAAAACTTCATGCTTTATTTACAATTATTGGAGATCATCAAAACCCTTAGAGAACTAACAAAAAGTATAACAATTAGTAAAAATATCATTTATAAAAATTATAATGGGACGTTATTCACTCACATGGTGTGCTCTTAACTATACAACTTACTCATGTATCCCCTTCCGACTCATTCGCTCCTTATTTCCTAATGACCAAAATACATCAATTATTACTCCAATTATAATTATAACCTTATATAAAATATTCATCAAACAAATATAAGCAACGGTACAAACAATCATGCAAAACAATACATAATATACAAGAGTAATAGTTATTACATGTTGACCTTGAAAGAGGAATATCACCTAGAGGGGGGGTGACTAGAGGATTTCAAAATCTTTTTGCGAGCAAATTGAAGGATGATAAAACAGAGATAATGTCATAGAGAGATTATACTGGTTTGGTCCAACTCCTTGACCTACATTCCGTCCTCAGACACTCTGAAATTTTCACTAACTCTTAATCACATATATAATTACACACTCTGTGCTCGAAGTAATCCTTTCACACTACGAGTCACTCCCCCTTACAAATTGTAATTATACATCCACACTCAAGGTCCCTCTACCTTGAGATTTGACAACTAAACAAATAATCAAACAAATGTTTAACTCTTCACTGAGTATATAAATGATAATCACTGAAGTACAAATATATCTGAGGATATTAAATGAAGAGAATGAAACAGCAGTTCTCGTAATATTAACAAATTGATTGCGCAGAGTTTTGGTAGGTGGTGAATTCAATGCTTATGGTATTTATATTGATTGTCATTAATGACTGTTGGAGTAGCTTGAAGTATAACCGTTGCGACTCTTCAAAGTAGCCGTTGGACAATAGAAGCTTGATAGTCACTTTCGCTGCTTAAGGATTTAGGTGTAAAAGTCCAACTTTGACAGTCTTTCATTCCTTTTGGTTTGCCCATTAAGATACAACATTTATTACATAAACACAAAGGCAGAAACTGCTTTAGAATGCTCAGAGGAATGGTTGCCGTGTTTGAGTGTTGTTTTGGTAAATGCAATAAATGCAGTCTGACACATAAATTGCTTTTTTGGTAATTTGGTGTTAATCCATATTAAAATCATCTGAAACTCATTAACAAGCTGTTTAAACATAGTTAGAAATAGAAATGAGTGATGATATTAAGTATGCAAATCTCAATCAATGATTTAGGATTTACGAACACGGTGATTTGCAAGATACAGAAAGCTGACTCGAGTCATTCATGGTCTAACCTGAGTTACTTGACTCTAGTTGCTTATGCTTGCCTTGAGTC
This sequence comes from Acacia acuminata, assembly GCA_019022655.1. Taxonomy (NCBI): domain Eukaryota; kingdom Viridiplantae; phylum Streptophyta; class Magnoliopsida; order Fabales; family Fabaceae; genus Acacia; species Acacia acuminata. Next base: position 28,907 of record JAFJYI010000342.1, read on the forward strand.
ATAACTTTATCTTCTCTTGAAAAAATAGGTTTGAGAAATAGAGAAGATGTTTGTATAACTAATTGACTCGAGTCATATTTGACTTAACTCAAGTCAACATCTTCAACTCAACTAGTGAAGATGTCTTTGTAACGAGCTGACTCGAGTCACATAAGACTTGACTCAAGTCATATCATTTTCACAAAATGGGTATCGAGTTTGGTTTTGAAAATGATTTGGAAATAGATAGTGACTCGAGTCATTTAGTGACTTAACTCGAGTCATATTTGAACGTTAGAAAACATTTGAAAAGCTAAGTTTGAAATTTAATCCATTAACTCGAGTCATTTTAAACCTGCCTCGAGTTAAAGCTTTTCATAAACTATTTTGCAAAGACTATAACTCGAGTCACTACAAGACTAACTCTAGTTAGTCAAGTTCAAAATGCATTTAGACTAAGTTTCAGAGTACATGAATCGAGTCACATTAACTCTGACTCAAGTCAACAATAGCCAGAAACTTGACTAAGTTATTGAAACCATTTTTTCTTAAGCACAAACATTTGGCATGAAACAATGATATATATTTTTACTTGCAAATGTTAGTTATCATCAAAACACACATAGAGAACTAACGAGACCTTTCCAACATTGTACCTTCACCAAGGTCCTTATCGATTCGCTTATCTCTTGAGCTCGTGCAAATGTCAAATCCTATTATTAGAAATTTATATGGAAATGGGCCATTATTCAATCTAATGTTAATAACATCATTAAGATTATGTTCCTCTAGACCCATCCAAAATACTTGTCTTTTTATTTACACTAGTCGGTCATGTTTAATAATATTGCACCTTTATGAGAATATATAGCTACTAAAACTTGTTTAATTGCATAACATTCACTATCAACGGACCATTAATTCAGTCATCTAGCCTTTCAAAACTTATCCAAAAAATCTCAATTTAAGGCTAGTTACAATTATTCAAAAAAGTGATTATTGTAAGACTTAACAGAAATTTAGCTTTTAATTTCTCTAAGAACTTGGAAAAATCATATCTCGGTCTAGGAAACTCCAAATGGAGTGATTATAGTTCCTAATTAAATATTTGTAAGTCTATTTTAAAGGAAAAATAATCACCAAGCCAATTTATGGCTGAAACATTCCCATATAGATACAACTTGAATCCGGAAACAAAATTTTCCAGATTTCCTGACCAAACTTTGAAAATTCATAACATCCTTTATACACATCCTATACATCCAATTAATGTGTTCTTGGACTCATTTTAAATATTAAGAGGTTTTTTTATACACACACCAAATTTCAAAGACAGGAAAGGTCATTTGCTTGGTGAAACCTTCACAAAAAAATGGACATTCAATTTGGAAAACTAGAATTGTTCGAGTTTTCTCTGACCAATTTGGAAAATTAAGAACTTGAGTTTTAGACCTCCAGTTAACGTGATCTATGACTCTTTCTAAAGTTTAATATGTGTACGGAATATCCACAAAATTTCATGGTCAGAAGAGGTTGACTGCTGTAATATCCTATTTTTTTTTTAGGATTAAATAATAATGATAATAAAAAGGATAATCAAAATAAATAAATAAATAATAAAAATGATAAAGAATAAATTATTCTAAAAATAAAAAATAAATAAATAAATAATAATAATAATAATGATGAAGAATCAGTAACCAAATAAATATATATATACAAGCATATCTTCTAATACCCATTTAGTAGTCATACGTTAGGTAGAGACGTAAAGCAGAGGAAGATATCATCAGCGTTGATCACGGCAAGCAACGGTTTACACGCAAGCACAGTGAACACAGCTTTCCCTTACCTCTCGAGCACCACGTCATTTAACCATTGTGTTCTTCTCCTCGGACCAGACCCATTAGCTAGTATAAATAGTTGCCTTGTGTCTTTCATTCCTCCACTTTGTTCCAGCCGAGAGTGAGATCCGAGAGAGAGAGAACGAAAAAGCTCGAACGCGAGTGTGAGAGAGAGGGAAAGTCGTGGACGAGGAGTCGAGAGAGAGAGCGTGGGGCTGAAACTCGGTCAAAGTTTTCTCTGTTTTTCAATAACAAAACAGAGGTAAAGAGTTTCGGTGGCGTCCTCATCTTGCAAACCGAAAGCCAACCAACAACTCGGAGGAAAACCATAGGCGAGTTCCGTAGGAAACTCGTGAGTGAAAGAGTGAGAACCTTGAGGGATAGAGAGATCACTTCCATTCATCTGCTCTATTTCAAACTCGCAAAACAAAGGTAAGCTTCAAGCTTCCCTACCTCTTGTTTCCATTTTTTTTTTCTTTTCCAATGTAAGATCTAGAGCATGAACCAGTAGGAAAAAGCCATAGGAGTCGTGAGTTTGCTGCAATGAAGGAAAAGAATAATAATAATAATAATAATAAAAAGAATCAGGAGTGGTACTGCGTCTGTTTGGCGTTCTGGTGTTAGCGTATATATATATATATTCAGATCCTTTGTTTTTATTTTTTTTTTTTCAATAATAATAATAATAATAAATATTTAGTTTCATAAATGCTTAAACTTGTATCTTTATGATAAATTATAAACATTACAACGATAAATTATAATTTTATGAAGTTCATTTATAAAAAGAATTTTTAATCTAAATTAGAAAAAAAAAGAAGATAATTAATATGTAAATTCTTGTAATTTTAACCAACTTTTAATTGGGTCTCTATAGTGTTTTCCTTTTTATGTGATCCCTAAACTTTCTCTTGTTTTTAAACATTTCTTAGGATTTTATTTATTCATTGGGTCCTTATCATTTCACAAGATTTTAAAGAAATTCCATGAATTTTTAATTTATCAATTTAATTTAAAATTCATTAAATAAATAACATTAAACTGTAAATTTTTATATAGTTGGTAAGCTTGCTGTTGAACGTATAGCTATATGTATAAATGAACCAGAACTTTATATATATATAAGTGTGTACTTGAAACCAAAGCCCTACTTATTAGCGTGGGATTTATATTAAAAGAAAAGAAAGGAAAACATGATCCTTCCTCTTAGTTAAGATTATGCTGATGGATAGATATATATATATATATATATATATATATATAAGCTATCTATTAAGGTTGTCTTTATATATCTATATATATATTTATCATAATAGAATGTATTTTTGTTGTTAGTATTTATAAACTCCTATATAATAGGATCTATTCTAACTAATTCTTATATTATCTCACTTATAATATCTTTTACAAAATAAAATAGATAAATAAATAGATAGTTTTGATTATTAAAAAAAGGGATTAAATAATAAAAGAAATAGTAGAATAATAATAATAATAATAAATAAATAAATAATAATAATAGTAATAAAAATAAAATAAATAATAATTATAATTATTATTATTATTAAAAATAGGAATAAATAATAAAAATAATTATTATTATTATAATAATAAAAAAAAATGGAATAAATATTAAAAAAAGGGAATTAATATTTACAAGGTCTCCCGATTTTTTAAATAATTTTTTTTCAAATTTAGTATTATAATTTATATATTTACCCACTTCAAGCATTCTAATTTATTATTAAAATTTGTATATTTTAATTTTAATAAATTATAAGTTATAATTTTATTTATGTAGAGTTTTAGAATAGTTATTAATAATTAGTAAATTTTTGTGGTAGATTGATTTTGGCGTGTTTAAGCTCTTGAATTAGGAGAAGTGGGATAATAATTAGCTTTGGCGAGAGGTAACCACTTTCCACTTATTATGTGTATTGATATGTTGTTTGTGAGTATTTTGTGAAATCATTATGAATATTTTTAATATAAATTGCCTTGTGGAATCGTATGTTTTGAACCTTATGATTTAAATTATGAATTTATACATATATTTATTTATGTATGAGAATTGAAGTTTTGATATTATGATATTTATTGTGATAATTATGGTAAGGGTGACTTGGGAAGATGGAGTAGTTTATTCCACCACGTGGTGAGGCCTCCATCGTGCACGATGGTTGGCTTCTATTGTCCCACTTGTTCAATGAGGGATTGGCCCACATGTTCAATGAGGGCATACGACACCCCACACTTTCAATGAGGGAAAAGGCCCATGGTCCGGGGACATGTGCTCGAGGATTTTGGCCGGTCCCATCACATGACCAGTGAGCTTTCGAGTAACCGTAACATGGTGTAACTTAGCCCATGGGTCTAGTCGGAGGAAATAAGGCGGTTCGGTTGGATTGGTGGGAGGCATCTTGGGAATTGTGTTAATGAAAAATTCGATACATAATTTCTTATACATAATTTATGATATGAAATTTTTGAAATGTGGATATTGGTAAATTATATTATCTTTAATATTTTATTATATAAATTGTTCCACTTGGCACCTCACCAAAGACATATTAGTATTCGTAATAAGTTGGATTGATGGTTACCACATTTTTCGTGTGATAGCTCCCGTGCAGATCCTTCAGGGAAGACCCCAGAAGCTTAGACTACTTCTTCCAAAAGTAGTGCTTCGTTTTTTGGTTTATGTGGGATGTTGTATATTGCCACGTTAGGGCTCATTCTGCATACTCTGATTTACTTTTGTATATTTTGGTAAATGTTGGGCATTACTTAGTTGTTAATGAACCCTTAATTAGTTATTATGTTAAGTTAATTTTGAGGATGTTACAATTTGGTATCAGAGCGTATGATTCTGATATCAGTCGTGCATGCACTACATGTAGTGGCAATATACAACATTCACACATACCTTCCCTGTTTAGTTGTTCTGTTGTGTTGTTTTATCACTCACTTAATATGGTGGGTTTCATCCTTAGGTGGGGAGAATGGGGAACACACGAAGGACTCGCTCCGCCGTTAATCAACCTTCGAACGCTCCTGAGACACCGATTTCTCAAGAGAATGAGGCTCTATTACATCGATTCAAAGATACATTAATGACTGTCATGGACGAAAGGTTTCGTCAGTTTGAGGAGGATTTTCGAAAGAAGGTCAGAGAGGAAGGAGGTATTCCCACACCAAAGAATCATGACGTACCTGAGCCTAGTATATCAGTGTCACAGAGACTTGAGCCAAGTGGCTCAACTAATCATGACAAAGCTATGGGGAGTAATGGGAATGAAGGATCATCAAAGCCCAATCCTGAAGACCTAGCCATCAACAAGGTTTGGAAGGATGTCCATCGTCACAATCCTGAGAAGTTTCATGGAGATTTGGATCCACTGAAGGCTGAGGCTTGGATTGAGGGCTTGGAAACTATTTTTCAAGCTGTGGTCTGTAATGAATACCAAAAGGCTAGGGTGGCCATTATACTGCTGAGGGATCGTGCCAAAAGGTGGTGGCAGAGCACAGGTGGTTTGGATGACTCCAGGACAACTTGGAGAGAGTTCAAGACAAAGTTTTTCGATCATTATTTCCCTCCAGCATTGAGACAAGAGAAGGAGACAGCATTCTATGCCCTTCGACAGGGTGATATGCATGAGGACGAGTTTATTGCTACTTTCATCGACTTGTCCAGATATGTGACCTACTTGCAAAAACAAGATGACCCGGAATGGAAATCGCGTCAACTGATTATAAAGGCTAGGCCAGAGTTAAAGCCTTATGTGTCCATGCATGCAATCAAGAGTTTTGAGGACACTTGCACCAATCGAGGATAGCTGCGCGCATGAAGCGTGAAATTGATGAGGCTAGACCCCGTGTCAATCAGGGTAAGTTCTCCACTTTTATCAAACCTGTGAGTGGAATAGCCAAGCCATCTGGGTTCAGTTCTGGAAGTACAAGGACCTTTAGTAGGAAGAGCCAGGGGCAAAAGAGTGGATCTCGACAAAGTTATCTCCAGATGAAACAGGGTCAGAGGAGCCATGGTGGTGGAAGCCAGCAATCTCGCCGTGAGACGGCTATGTCTGCCCCAAGTGTTAATGGTCCTTGCCCGAAGTGTGGGAAGTCTCATGGTGGCCAATGTTGGCAGTGTTATAAGTGTCACAAGTATGGCCACACCGTACGCTATTGTCCTGAGCTACAGCAGCAGCAGACCAACCAAAATGGTCGTTCCACTATTCCGGGTAGAGTGTATGCCTTGACTCAGGAGGAGGCTGGAGCATCTCCTAATGTTATCAGAGGTATCATTTCTCTTCAAGGTCATGACATTATTGCATTGTTTGACTCAGGTGCTACACATTCTTTTATATCTTTTGATTGTGCTAAAAAGTATGATTTTCCCATCTCCGTGCTGCCATATGATATGAGAATCTCTACCCCTGCTGGGGTGATTGTGATGACTGCTCATGCTTGTGTGGGTATTACCCTTCGATTTGAAAATCGAGATTCTATCGTTGATTTAGTATGCTTGCCGCTGAAAGGCATTGACGTTATTATCGGTATGAATTGGCTAGTGGATAATGATGTCGTGCTCCATTGTAAGAAGAAAGTGGCAACTTATGCCATGAATGCCGCATCTGTAGAAACTCCTATAGTTCCTATGTTGTTGTCGACGGCTCAAGTGGATAAGTGTATTCGAAAGGGTTGTCAAGCCTATGTAGTCTTCTTTTCTGTTAGTGTGGATAAGGAAGTTGGAATCGATCATATCGATGTAGTAAGAGAATATCCCGAGGTGTTTCCTGAAGAGATATTCGGACTACCACCAGAGAGAGAGGTGGAATTTTCGATTGAGTTGGTACCTGGCACAACTCCAATCTCAAAGGCTCCGTATCGAATGGCTCCGGCAGAGTTGGCTGAGCTCAAGAAGCAAATAGAAGAGTTGCTCGAGAAGGGATTCATTCGACCCAGTGTATCCCCATGGGGATCTCCAGTGCTCTTTGTGAAGAAGAAAGATGGCAGTATGAGGTTATGTATTGATTATCGGCAATTGAACAAGGTGACCATCAAGAATAAGTATCCGTTGCCCAGGATCGATGATTTGCTAGATCAACTAGTTGGATCATCGGTGTTCTCCAAGATTGATTTGCGCTCGGGGTATCATCAGTTGAGAGTCCGAGCAGAGGACATCTCTAAGACTGCATTCCGAACAAGATATGGGCACTACGAGTTCCTAGTGATGCCTTTCGGATTGACTAATGCACCAGCTTTCTTTATGGATTATATGAATAGGATTTTTCGGCCGTACTTAGATAAGTTCATTGTGGTGTTTATTGATGACATCTTAATCTACTCCAAAAATGAAGCGGAGCATAGAGATCACCTTCATATTGCACTGCAAGTGTTGAGGGATCATAAATTGTACGCCAAGCTGTCTAAATGTGAATTTTGGCTCAAGGAGGTAAAGTTCCTAGGTCATGTGGTATCTGCGGCGGGAGTGGCTGTTGATCCGAGTAAAGTGGATGCAGTGTTGCAGTGGGAACCCCCAAAGTCTGTAACTGAAGTGAGAAGCTTTGTGGGATTAGCTGGCTATTATAGAAGGTTCATCAAAGGGTTCTCCCAGATCGGATGCCGTTGACTAAGTTGACCAGGAAGGACCGACCGTTCCTTTGGACTGACCAGTGCGAGGCAGCTTTTCAGGAGTTAAAGATCAGACTGACTACCGCTCCAGTACTCGCATTGCCCGACCCTACCCGTCCGTATGTTCTGTACACAGACGCATCTTTAAAGGGTTTAGGGTGTGTTTTGATGCAAGACAACAAGGTGATAGCCTATGCTTCGAGACAGTTGAGGCCTCATGAGGAAAATTATCCCACGCACGACCTAGAATGCAAGTGTGGTATTTGCCTTGAAGATTTGGAGGCACTACTTATATGGGTCTCAGTTTGAAGTATTTAGTTACTATAAGAGTTTGAAGTACTTGGTAGATCAAACGAAGTTAAATAACAGACAGCGACGGAGGATGGAATTTTTAAAGGATTATGACTTCGAGTTGAAGTATCATCCTGACAAGGCTAATGTGTTAGCAGACGCCTTGAGTCGAAAGTCGGTACACTTTTTTTGCATGAGCTTGGAAGAGCAGAGTTGGCTAGATGGATTGAGAGATATCCACGTAGTCCCAAATCAAGAAAGGGCTACTTTGAATGCAGTCCTTGGTGAATACGGATTTTATCAGGACCTGAGAGACGCTCAGATGGAGGATGATCAGTTAGGCAGGATTCGCGAAACTATAGAGCATGAAGAAGTTCCAGATTACGACATTGGGGATGCAGATATCTTGAGGTACAAGAAGAGAATTTGTGTTCCCAATAATGATGAAATCAAGAAAACCATTCTAGAAGAGGCTCATCGGAGCAAGTATGCCATGCATCCGGGGATCACCAAGATGTATCATGATCTAAAGCGAGAGTATTGGTGGCCGAAGATGAAGAGAGATGTGACTGATTTTGTCTTGAAGTGTTTAACATGCCAGAAGGTCAAGATTGAACACCGGAAACCACCAGGCTTACTTCAAAGTCTGGATATTCCTAAATGGAAATGGGACAGTATTTCCATGGATTTTATCATGGGTCTACCGCCCATCCGAGCTACTTATGATGCTATTTGGGTGATCGTAGATCGACTGACCAAGTCGGCACACTTCTTGCCAATCAAGGCAAACTACTCTTTAGAGAAGTTGGCAGAGTTATACATTAAAGAGATTGTTCGTTTGCATGGGGTGCCAGAGAGCATCATATCGGATCGAGACCCAAGGTTCACTTCAAACTTTTGGAAGTCTCTACAAGAAGCTATGGGTACAAATTTGAAGTATAGTACGGCCTATCACCCTCAAACAGATGGTCAAACCGAGAGAACTATTAGACACTCGAGGACATGTTGAGAGCTTGCGCCATCGAGTTCTCAGGTAGCTGGAATGAGCACTTGCCATTGGCAGAATTTGCATACAATAACAGTTACCATGCTAGTATTCAAATGGCACCTTTTGAGGCTTTGTATGGCCGAAGTGCAGATCGCCATTGTGTTGGACCGAATTGAGTGAGAGAACTATTATCGGACCAGATTTAGTAGATCAAACATCACAGAAGGTTGAAACGATACGACAAAAATTGTTGACAGCTCAGAGCCGACAGAAGAGTTATGCGGATCGTCGAAGGAGACCGTTAGAGTTTAGTGTGGGAGATCATGTTTTCTTGAAGGTTTCGCCCATGACGGCTATTGGGAGGTCTATTAAGGCAAAGAAGTTGACTCCACGATTCATTGGGCCATATGAGATTTTGGAGCGAATTGGGCCTGTTGCCTATCGGATCGCCTTACCTCCACACTTATCTCAAGTGCACGATGTGTTCCATGTGTCACAGTTGAAGAAGTATCATCCAGACCGATCTCATATCATTGAACCTGAAGAAGTCGAGTTGAGAGAGAACTTGACTTATATAGTAGAACCAGAGAGAATCTTAGATGCCCGAGACAAGCAACTAAGGAAGAAGACCATTCGACTCGTGAAAGTCTTCTGGAAGGGTATGACACCCGGAGATGCAACTTGGGAAACTGAGGAAAAGATGCGTCGAGACTTTCCGAACTTGTTTGCTTAAGTATGTAGTTGTGCTTGTTTTGATTGAATTAGTGTATTTATGGTTGTGTTATGTTAATGATTGAATTTGTGTGACATATGGTGATCTTTTGTTTTGGTGTGTCTCATGCCAAATTATTTTGATAGTGTTGTTTTGACTTTGTTGATGTATGTTAGAAGCTTGAGATATGAATTAGCTTCCATAATGACTTGTTAGGAATTTTGGGGACAAAATTCTATTTAGGTGGGGAGAATTGTAATATCCTAATTTTTTTTAGGATTAAATAAAATGATAATAAAAAGGAATAAAAAAAAAAAAAAATAATAATAATAATAATAAAATAAAATATATAATAAAGAATCTCGAGAGAGAGAACGAAAAAAATTAAATTCACAAGATTTTAAAGAAATTCCATGAATTTTTAATTTATCAATTTAATTTAAAATTCATTAAATAAATAACATTAAACCTGTAAATTTTTATATAGTTGGTAAGCTTTCTTTGTTGAACGTATAGCTATATGTATAAATGAACCAGAACTTTATATATATATAAGTGTGTACTTGAAACCAAAGCCCTACTTATTAGCGTGGGATTTATATTAAAAGAAAAGAAAGGAAAACATGATCCTTCCTCTTAGTTAAGATTATGCTGATGGATAGATATATATATATATATATATATATATATAAGCTATCTATTAAGGTTGTCTTTATATATCTATATATATATTTATCATAATAGAATGTATTTTTGTTGTTAGTATTTATAAACTCCTATATAATAGGATCTATTCTAACTAATTCTTATATTATCTCACTTATAATGTCATTTACAAATAAAATAGATAAATAAATAGATAGTTTGATTATTAAAAAAAAGGGATTAAATAATAAAAGAAATAGTGGTACAATAAAAATAATAATAAAGTAAATAAATAATAATAATAGTAATAATTATAAATATTATTATTATTATTATTATTATTATAATAAAAATAGGAATAAATAATAATAATAATTATTATTATTAGTAAAAAAAAAAAAAAATGGAATAAATATTTAAAAAAAAAGGGGATTAATATTTACAAGGTCTCCCTGAATATTTTTTTTTTAGTACAGTCATAGTTCGCACTTCAAGCATTCTAATTTATTATTAAAATTGGTATATTTTAATTTTAATAAGATCATAAGTTATAATTTTATTTATGTAGAGTTTTAGAATAGTTATTAATAATTAGTAAATTCTTTGTGGTAGATTGATTTTGGCGTGTTTAAGCTCTTGAATTAGGAGAAGTGGGATAATAATTAGCTTTGGCGAGAGGTAACCACTTTCCACTTATTATGTGTATTGATATGTTGTTTGTGAGTATTTTGCAAAATAATTATGAATATTTTAATAGAAATTGCCTTGTGGAATCGTATGTTTTGAATTATGAAATATATGCATTATATTGGGAATTGAGATTTTATGACATGTATATGAGAGTTATCTAAATAACAAGATATGAACCTGCAAATCTTGAAAAATTTCTATTGAACTATTTATTGTGATAATTATGGTAAGGGTGACTTGGGAAGATGGAGTAGTTTATTCCACCACGTGGTGAGGCCTCCATTGGTGCACGATGGTTGGCTTACTAATGTCCCACTTGTTCAATGAGGGATTGGCCCACATGTTCAATGAGGGCATACGACACCCCACACTTTCAATGAGGGGAAAGGCCCATGGTCTGGGACATGTGCTCTGAGGATTTTGGCCGGTCCCCATCACATGACCAGTGAGCTTTCGAGTAACCAGTAACATGGTGTAACTTAGCCCATGGGTCTAGTCGGAGGAAATAAGGCGGTTCGGTTGGATTGGTGGGAGGCATCTTGGGAATTGTGTTAATGAAAACTCTGATACATAATTTCTTATACAGAATTTATGATATGAAATTTTACGCTGTGGATATTGGTAAATTATATTATCTTTAATATTTTATTATATAAATTGTTCCACTTGGTACCTCACCAGCACATATTAGTATTCGTAATAAGTTGGATTGATGGTTACCACATTTTTTCAGGTGATAGCTCCCGTGTAGATCCTTCAGGGAAGACCCCAGAAGCTTAGACTACTTCTTCCAAAAGTAGTGCTTCTGTCTTTTTGGTTTATGTGGGATGACTGTATATTGCCACGTTAGGGCTCATTCTGCATACTCTGATTTACTTTTGTATATTTTGGTAAATGTTGGGCATTACTTAGTTGTTAATGAACTCTTAATTAGTTATTATGTTAAGTTAATTTTGAGGACGTCACAACTGCCCTGTTTTTATCTCACCTAAAAATTAATGCTCAAACACAACAAGTATAATTAACCTTTAATCTTCAACTATTCTGACTTTAAAGCTTCCATCAATAATATAATGTCAACATATAAACACTCCTTTAATTCCTTAACCATTCTGTCGACACAAAATGGCTTCCCTGAAACTTTTCAACCCCTTAATCTGATATTAAGCCGTCATGTTGAAAACATGAAAAAATAGCTTAAATAGCGAGACAAGCTATCAATCTAAGGAGGCAATACATATAAGTTCTTATAGTTTCAGCCTTAAAAAGTTTAGATTCAACGGCTTTCCACACACATATCCAAATAATTCAAAACCCGACATCAACCCGCAGAAAATAGGGGCTTCAGGTTCAGTCATTACCAACCAAAATGAAATGCCTCATGCAGAACCATGATAGGCCTCCATTCGACCTTACAGCACCATTACAGCCCTTAATCGGCTTCCTATTTCAGAATCAATGTTCAACTATTTTCCTTAATCCCCAAGCAGAAGCAATTAGACATATTGTAGATGGGAAAGGACTTGGGAAGCTCCCCTTACCTGAATCCAAGTGCATGCAACAATCAGACCTTCTTTTTCGACAACCATGTGCTCTCTCTTGGACTCTCTTGCCCTCTATCACTCTCACACTCTGTTTTCCTTTGTTCTGGTCGTAGGAAATGAGAAATGGGGAAATATGCAGTGGTGGAACTATTCAATGGCAAGGCCCCAGCTGGCCTTCTAAAATCTCTTAAAATTTGTTAAAATATATGTATTCATTATATAATATTTTATTTTGGCCAATAATTTAGTCAAATTAATATATTATCTTCTCTATAATTACATTTTTTTAATTTTCCCCTCCCACTCAGACTTAGCCACTGTCGCCCGCTTCCTCTTCCTCTCTGCTATTGTCCGTTTTGCCACTGGGTGAGCAGAAAAAGGACAAGGATCAGATAAGCAATATAGTAAATTTACGTTGCACATCGCTTTTCAATTAAGTACACCTTGATTGTTGTGAGAAGTGCCAATCCAGTCAAAGTTGGAAGTTTTATACTGGACCTAATTATAGGAACAATTTTGTAGTGTAAATTGCACTACAAAAATGTCCTTATAATTAGGACCAGAGGTAGTATTTTCTTTATAAAAAAAAACATGTTTCCGGTATGGTCAAAGAGACCCATCAAGACTATTTGACTCCATTCCTCTTCCTTGGATTTGAAACGGCGAACACATCAATGCCCAAGCTCTCACCCCAACACCCTTGGCCCACATCACCTCATTTCTCCTGACTCTTGCATGAGTTTGTGGGTCTGCCATGCCCCCATTATGCGTGGCTACACTCATTGATAGGGCAAAACTTTAAGCCTATAACTTCGCAAGTATACGGGCCGTATCAAGTAATAAAGTGATAAGAAAAGTATCATTCCCACGAGGACTTTAGTACCAAAACTTCAGTTAAACATTAATTTTACACTTTCATTTAAGTTAAGCAAACCAAATTGAATTTAATTAAGATAAAAGGAATTAAAACTAAAATTAAAATAAACAAACTACGACAATAATCAAATGAGCAACCCAGAGTCACTAATCCCTTATTAGCTTCATAAACCTTGATTTCACTAATTTAATTAGTCTTAATATCAATTTTGTTAATCTCGAGTATAAATAGCTGTAAATGCATGTCGGTCCACTTACAACCCTCTCTTGAATATAACTTGTTATGTCTAACATAGTTACTTAAGAGGCAACAAAACTCGGACACATTCTTCAACAATTATATGGGGCCATTAGGTATATGTCTATCCTAATTGCAAATTAAATCGTAATCTAATCTCATATTACTTAATCTCAGATACAAATTAAAATTCCCTTCGTCAAGGTAAATTCTAATGCCCAAAATCATATTCAATGATGGCCAGTCACTAAATAGATAAAGCTAAACAAAATTAAGTAACCAAAAATTAATATTAACAATAAAAGCAAAGTCTAATCCACCTATAAATTCATAGTTCCTCTAGGTTACAAAACAAACTAGCCACACATGGCTTTAATCCAGATCAGCACAACAATAAATTCCAGATTTAATACCATAATGAAAATCAAATGAAAAGGAATAAAAACAGAGCATTGAGAAGAAAACGCTGATGATGTTGAAGAATCGTGTAGTGCCTCTCCTCTCAGATGTGAAGACGAGACTTGCCGACGACCTTGGTGATGGATGATGCCGCCGGTTGAGAGGAAGAATAAGGTGGATGTGGAGGACCACAGCGCTCAACTCTGGATTTCTCTGTTTTGCTTCACTCTCCCTGTGCTTCCAGCGAGAATGATGATCCCCAAAATAATGCCGCCACTGTTTCTTTTAGGTGTTTTTTTTCTTGCGTTGTCCATTTTGTGGGCCCCTATTACAATACGGTGCCATCAATTGATTCAATTCCATGCCGTGGCTCTATGCCTTTTTCTCTTTTTTCAATTCTCCAATTTAGGTCTTCCATTCTTTATAATATGTGGGGCCCATTTTCCACCATTTGCAATTCAATCTCCTCCAATTGCCAAAATGTTGCGTATGTGGTCGTGGAAACAAAAACGAATTAATACTAATAATAATAATTAAACTGATTTTTATTTTTAAACTTCTCGTTACTATTATTTATTTCCTAAACTCAAACTTTTATTTTAAATTGAAATCTCATTAATGATGCATCCAGATTTATTTCTCTTAAAATCTCAATAAAATCTCTTTAAATTAGCAACAATGACTTCTCAAATATATTAAAATATATCTCAAATCTATTAAAAATGAGAAGTCATCACACCCCCACACTTGCATCAAATCTTGTCCTCAAGATTTTAATTTCTAAAACAACCAAATTCAAGAAAACCATGGAAGCAAGATTTTTAAAGCAAGCACTAATAAATTGAAGTCAATTCAAATATCCAAAAATCAAATTTTCTCGAAATCTGTTCCACCTTCCAAAATGCAAGTATCAAGATAATTGATTTGGCAAAGATAAATCACAATATAATGTCCCTTACAAGTCAAGTGTTTACGCTCATCTCTCAAAATATTCAAGGGCTTGTGTTTCACTCATTTCCACCTATTGCAACTTATCTACCATAAGCTTGTTTATCATCTCAATCCCCACTATATATATTATCCAATTGCACATTCAAATCAAAAGGACTTTCCCAAGGTTTTCATGATCAAGGTAGGATAATGAAATGAAAGTGATCAAATGGTATGGGAGAATAATTTAATTAGTGCCAAGTAATTTAAGAAAATTCATGATGAAGAATGAAGGAATACAAACAAGAGAAAAAAACTCACTAACCCTATATACCAACAACTTTTATTCTTTTGACCTTAACAATCTTTTTTTTTCTTGGATCTCTATTTTTTTTCCATATATTCCTTTATTTCTATCTTTTTTTTTATTCTGCTTTTCACTACCCACACATACTCTTATGGTGTTGACTCCTAACTCCTTCACTCTTTTAAATTGGTTTGCTTAGCACTTACTAAAGTAACAAAAATGAATGGGAAGACAAAGATATAAAAATTGCATATCTCAAACAAAGGGCTATTTATTCTATGCAAATTTCTTTTCTTTTCTTTTATTTTTTTAAAAATAAAGGCTCAAATGGGGTAAATAAATGATTTTCATGTGATAAGGATGGACATTTGGCCAAACTAGCTATGAAATGAATGCCTAAATCATCTTTGTGCATGCAAAAGGATTTCAAATTTCAAAAGAGATTCAAGACAAGTTCTAGAGATAAAATCACAATAGGTGTACTCCCTCTTGAAAGAAATGAAACTTAGGCTCAAATTCCTCATAGGTTTTATTGACATTCTAAAGCAAAATACCTAAACCAAATCTTTACCTATTTACTAGCATTCAAAGAACATAGAATCAATTCCCAATCAAATTCACTTCTTTTCATGTTCAAATACACGCAATTGTGACAATGCTCATGAATAAAATTCAAACTTCCAGAAGATTTTTTTTTTTTTTTTTTTTTTTTTTTGAAAAAAATTGAGGACAAAACAAGTTAAAATCAAGGATACCCTCACCCCCACACTTAAATGTCACATTGTCCTCAATGTGAACAAGTAACAAAAAGTAATGGAAGCGAAGAGCAACCATATTTAAGTGTAAAGGTAATACCAATTTTAGTATTTCAAATTTCCACCAATGAAATAGCTCAAGTGCTAACAGTTACTCAATAGTCATCACATGCATATCCAACTAAGACTAGCACTCATTCCCAAGCAATATATCATCAACAATCAATTAGAACAAATCAAAGAAAAGTAGAAGAAAACTCCCCTATTTGTTCGTGACTTGCACTTTCAATCCTTGCTATCAAAGTGGAACACATCATCAAGGGCTATCAACAATCCTACAAAATCAAATAAAGCATCAAATCATACCTTGGGTTGCCTCTCAAGAAGCGCTAAATTTAAAGTCTTCAGTCAGACTTCTAAAAACAACTTCTAATCATAAGTATCAAACACCAGAATCACCTTGTCTTCATTTCTTTTCAAGCAACAAGGTACCACACACAAAAATTGATCATTCAACTTAATTACTTGTACTTCCTTAATCATAGACAATCTAGGATAACAAACAATCACTGAATTCAAATGAAGCACAACATGCATACTCTTGAAAATAAACATAGGCACTTCCAAGAATTTAGAGCATCCAATAAAATCAACTTGACTCTTCTCAGTAAGAGTCAAAACTTCAATAGGAGAGTCGTGAACAATAACTCTAGGGAAATCCACATCAAATTGATCATCAAAATTACAAGCCTTAGGCTCCACAGGCGGAATCTCTTCTAAACATCCACTATTTTCATCTAAATCAATTTGAAGCTCACAATCACTTTCTACATTATCCATAGTCTCATGTAATTCCACACCTTCAACTTCCTCACAATAATCATTATCAGCATAAGAAGTGGTCACCATGTTTAAGGAATTATCTTGCCCCATAGTCTCAAGGGTAGAAAGAATTTGACTAGCATATACCCCAATATTTTGGACACTTGAGTTAATGCTAGTGACAATCTCCTTTTGCTCTCTAGTAGATCTCTTTGATGCTTCTGCACACTCCTCAAATAATCTTTCCAAATTAGATTTTTCCTTGTATTCAATGGTGTGTTCTTCAATAGGTGGATAAGAGTAAAAAGGAGCGGTATTTTCATGAGAACAATAGACATATGCATCCTTAAAATTTTGCTGCTCAAAACTTTCACTAGGACAAAATGAATAATTAGAATGAGTTTGATTCCTAACAAAATCATCTCTCGCACAATGACTAGTTGGACTATATGGACAATTCACATATAAATGACTCCCTCCACAATAAACACAAGACAGACAAACATATTGAGAAGAATCAACATATGAAATACAACCATCATTTATGCTCCTTTTATGTCGCATAGATTCATTCAAAGAATTTAAAATAGCAATCAATCCATCTTGTATTGAAGACAAAGAATCCATCTCCTTCTTAATATCAAGAGCAGCTGGTTGCCATGTGAAATCCATTTTTTTAAAAAATTTTTTTCTAAGAAATAAAGTAAAATATTTATGAACTCAAATTTAAACTACTAATGCTCAATCAATTCCAACCAAGACAGTTGTGGCACACAATTCCCCAGCAGCGGAGCCAAAAACTTGATAGAGCAAAACTTTAAGCCTATAACTCCGCAAGTATACGGGCCGTATCAATTAATAAAGTGATAAGAAAAGTATCGTTCCCACGAGGATTTTAGTACCAAAACATCAGTTAAGATTAATTTTTCACTTTCATTTAAGTTAAGCAAACCAAATTGAATTTAATTAAGATAAAATGACTTAAAACTAAAATTAAAATAAACAAACTACGACAATAATCAAATGAGCAACCCAGAGTCACTAATCCCTTATTAGCTTCATAAACCTTGATTTCACTAATTTAATTAGCCTTAATATCAATTTTGTTAATCTCGAGTATAAATAGCTGTAAATGCCTGTCGGTCTACTTACAACCCTCTCTTGAGTATAACTTGTTATGTCTAACATAGTTACTCAAGAGACAACATAACTCAAACACATTCTTCAACAATTATATGGGGCCATTAGGTATATGTCTATCCTAATTGCAAATTAAATCGTAATCTAATCTCATATTACTTAATCTCAGAGACCAATTAAAATTCCCTTCGTCAAGGTAAATTCTAATGCTCAAAATCATATTCAATGATGGCCAGTCACTAAATAGATAAAGCTAAACAAAATTAAGTAACCAAAAATTAATATTAATTATAACTAAACAATAAAAGCAAAGTCTAATCCACCTATAAATTCATAGTCCCTCTAGGTTACAAAACAAACTAGCCACACATGGCTTTAATCCAGATCAAGACAAAGACAATAAATTCCAGATTTAGGACCATAATGAAAATCAAATGGAAAGGAATACAGATCATTGAGAAGAAAACACTGATGATGTTGAAGAATCGTGCAGTGCCTCTCCTCTCAGCTGTGAAGACGAGACTCGCCGGCGGCCTTGGTAGTGGATAATGCCGTCGGCGAGAGGAAGAATAAGGTGGATGTAGAGGACCGCGGCGCTCAACTCTGGATTTCTCTGTTTCGCTTCGCTCTCCCTGTTGTTCCAGCGAGAATGATGATCCCCAAAATAATGTCACCACTGTTTCTTTTAGTTTTTTTTTCTTGCGTTGTCCATTTTGTGGGCCCCTATTACAATACGGTGCCATCAATTGATTCAATTCCATGCCGTGGCTCTATGCCTTTTTTCTCTTTTTTCACTTCTCCAATTTAGGTCTTCCATTCTTTATAATATGTGGGGCCCATTTTCCACCATGTGCAATTCAATCTCCTCCAATTGCCAAAACGTTGCGTATGTGGCTGTGAAACAAAAACGAATTAATACTAATAATAATAATAAAACTGATTTTTACTTTTAAACTTCTCATTACTATTATTTATTTCCTAAACTCAAACTTTTATTTTAAATTGAAATCCCATTAATGATGTATTCATATTGATTTATCTTAAAATCTCAATAGAATCTCTTTAAATTAGCAACAATGACTTCTCAAATATATCAAAATATATCTCAAATTTATTAAAAATAAGAAGTCATCACTCATCATACATTTTGTTTTGGAACTGAACACTTATCTTCTCTAGTATGGTAGTCTCCATCCTTTCTCCATTTCTCGCATTGTCCGCAGACGTTCTCCAGCCTCCACAGGCACACACTTCCTCAGTTACTCTTCCTCCATCCGTGCTCTCCAGTCTCCATCCACTAACCACAAAGTCTCCCTCTTCCACCGAGACGCCGAGTCTAACCACCATTCCGCCACTGTCGTCAGCGTTAGTCAGAGGTTTTTTTAAAAGGTCGTCCGCCACTACAGAGTCAGCTCGCCATTAGGTATGGGATTCCTTCCGCCATTGCCTATTTTGTTTTGCATCAGTTTTTTTCCTTCTTCTGATCGAGTCTGGAGATCACTGGTCCTTTGAAGAATTGCATGATAAGGCGATAACCTAAAATAAGGAAAGGTCATGTAGAATAACATACTTCTGCTTTTGCCATTGTTTATTTTTGGCCCGGGCTAAAATTATTTCTTGGTTCCGCCACTGGAAATATGTGTGTGTGTCATCCGAAATGGGAAATAGAGGGGGAAGGGCGCTGATCGAAATGAGGAATTGAAGGTGTGGATGAGTACACGTGGAACACATGCAGAATGAAAATAATGGGTGTGAGGTGTTTCGGAAATAATGAAACAAATGAGAGTGTATGGGTGTCTGTATATTGGCCGAAGGAAATAAAAATTGAGGGTGTATGTGATGTGTGACAAAGAAGAGCACATTGGGATCCACCCCAAAATAATTCATTTAGTCCTCTTTAACCCCAGGCTTTTATTTGCAACTTGAATCTTTACTTATTTAATTATAACTATTAGATAGGTGTTAGAATTTACTCTTTAATCCCATATAAAGATTTTTCTTCATTAATTAGCTTTTCTAGGCTATAAAATATTGACTCTAAAATTTCTAAGCCAAATTTTTTTCATAAAACTATTTTTCTTTGAATTTTTTGGAAAATAAGCCCTAAATTCTAAATAATAGCTTTAAAACTATTTAGGCCAAATTTTTCATAATTGATCCCCTCATAATATTCTAGATCCTCAAAATAACATTTCATAATTTTTCCCCTAATTTTTTCACGGTACAAAAATAATCTTTAATAATTATCTTAAGCTTTTCCTCATAATAAATTTAAGACTTTTTAGCTCTTAACAGTTTAGCAGCCTGCTTCTCCTAGTCTTATTCTCAATCTTCTAGTCCCAAAATTTGGGATGTTATAGAACAGAAGTGAACACCTCTAATCTTTAGACTATTCATCTGCAAACCATATACCCTAACTTATATAACCTAACCTAACAAAATATGACTAGAAGGACTGTTTTATTGTTATTTCTATTTTTATGGAAAATAGGACGAATTTTTGTGGTGACTATAGTTTCAGTTGCCACCAAACTAGGGCTTGCATGATAAGCGTAAAATTATCATAAATTTCATAAATATACTAGAACCTCAACCAAAACTTATATGATATCTTACTTATGGTTGCATATAATTAAGTGGATATAATATCATGAGCAAGCACATTGTTTTATGGTAATTATGCGATTTAAGGAAAAGGATAATTTGATGATTTCCTAAATTCTGAAATGTGTTTATGAAAATTACAAAGCAATTGCTAAAAAAATTGTCAAGTACTGCTGGATAATTGCCTCTAAATGTTTTAACGTTCATCCTAATATACTTTTAGAGAATCCCTCTCCAGCATAGCTAAATTGAACGGAAGAAGCCCAATGCACAATGCACGAAAGAGGAAAAAAAAATAGCTATTCAGTTCATTTACGCATATGTAAAAATTTATTCACAAGTTTTTACAGTTTCATATGATTTTCAATTAGACCCTTCTTTCTTTTTCTTTTTATCTGGTTTAAGCAATTTCCACAATTATAGGCATTAATCTCTATGTTCATAATCTGTTAATTATGGTTGATGTGTATGCTGACTGAATGACATGTAAATTGCCACAAAATACCAAATATTGAGATCTATTTTAATAATAAACTAATTAAATAAAGTATATTTATTATCAACATTAAAAAAGTACTATGCTCATAACTACTTCCTTACATTATATATAATCTGTCGCTGTTTGACTTTAATTTTATTTAATCTACATGGCAAAATTAATTCTGGCATATGTTAAATGAGAGCAACATAATAAACTACCAACATCGCTTCTCTTGTAAATTAACAAATTAAAAGTACAAGAATCATTACCAACACCTATAATCAAAGAAACTACAAGGACATAATAATAAAAATAAAAAAACTACAAGGACTTCATTGAAAATGAGGTGAAATTATAGACTTGCAAATTAGTTTTCTGAAAAATTTATCAGCACAAACAACAGTTTCTACTGATTGATAAGGTTCAGACAGCCAAACCACTAAATGAGGGCATTAATGATGTAGTAGTTTGAACTTTGAACTATGCAATACTAACCGATTAATATCTCTTATCGACACAGACCATCATTATTAATTTCAATGAAACAGTCAGCCATCTTAATATATATATTTGCATGGGGAGTCCCCTTATTTCATATATATTTGCAAATCATGACATAGACATGGAATTTAACTTGATTATAATCTTCAATCAGAGCACATGAATGGGAAGAGTGATGCCTCTTGTTTCTGGTAATCCAATG
Source organism: Acacia acuminata (assembly GCA_019022655.1). Taxonomy (NCBI): domain Eukaryota; kingdom Viridiplantae; phylum Streptophyta; class Magnoliopsida; order Fabales; family Fabaceae; genus Acacia; species Acacia acuminata. Next base: position 50,489 of record JAFJYI010000342.1, read on the forward strand.
AACAAGTCAGTTTCTACTTCTGAAGTTGGACTATTTTCTAAGGAGGCTGCATTTTCACCATCATTCTTCTCTCTTGCTTGCTTTGCCAAGCTATTATACTGCACAGTGTAATAATAAATCTGTTTTTTCATTCCTAATTCTGAAATATGAAATAATCTTACCAGAATTTTTGTAGGTTTTTATTTCCATAAAAACAAACAAGTAAAAAAAGAATGATTTCTCAGATAAAATGAACTACAGCATCACCTTCTCCGACAGCCTTGCATTTTCTGCTGCTAGGGTTTTTCCCTGGTTTGTACAAAAACAAGCTAATTAGTTAGCATGTTTCTCTTGTTGGGAAATCTTTAAATGTTTAAACAGTAAATTAATAAGAAAACCTAACTGATATGTCTTGGAGAGGGATTCAGGAGATCAAATGTGAGATGTGAGTGTCGTGCTGAAAAATATACCTAACGTATGTTTAATTAGCTCCTATCTATTCATTAGTAACTTTTTTTTTTGCTTATCATTTACCTGCAAATTTTATCAATTTTTTTGTGACTGGAAAATTATGGTTCAAGTGGAGAGGAATTTTAGATTACTTGCAGTGTATGTACATGCAATGGCTTTACTATCTCCAATCCAACATGTGGGATTCATATATGCAGAATGAACCTATACAATTGCATATGTACTACTCCCTTTTACTACTAGATGTTAGAGCTAAATAACTAATTTACAAAGATTTAAAAACTAGTTAAATTAGTTATTTTTGTAAAAACACACATGTTGATTTTCTTAAAATATCTCCTTTAATTATTGGCATTGGAAAACTAGATGGAAACCTTTTTTAATACCATAGGACAATATTTATAGTTTGAAAAAAAAAAAATACTCCTTTCGGTCCTAAATATAAACACCAAATAACTAACACAGGGATTAAAGAAATCAGCGAAGTTAATTATTTGTATAAAGTATATATTGGTTTTCCTAAAATACCCCTTTTAATAATTTATATTAAAATCTCCCCATTGATTTAAACCCTTTTAATATATGCAATCAATAGGGATAGTTTGAGGGAAAAATATAAATTTAGGAGATAAAGTGGATTAAGGTCTTACATGTATGATCAAAACAAACATCTTAACTAGCTCCTAAATTTAAAGACTGAGGGAGTATAAATTTGGGTGACAAAATAGATTGAGGTCTTACATTTAGGATTAGAGCAAACCTCTTAATTAGCTCTTATATTTAAGACTTGAGGAAGCATATTACATCCAAAAATTCTCTTAACTTAGGACCAAACGAAATTATTCATATTTCATTCTACACAGTTTATTATCAGATTTTTTTATCATGAGAAATCACATTTCAAGTATTAGACTACCTTCCCACTTGATATAGACACATCTTACCTTTTCTTTTAGTTGCTCCATTTGTTCGTTATAAACTTGACTCTGAAAAGCAGAAGATCAGCTTTAGGCAAAAATCAAGTTCTGAAACTTTTGGAGTAAATATTATATAGCCATATATTAAAAGCTAACCTTCCTCTCACGAACTTTTCTTGCACTGCTTTCCAATTGCTGTTCAATCTCTTCTAGTTCTTTTACGGAGCATGAGCCAGAATCTTCTCCCAAGAGCTTCCTAAGAGATTGAAATTACAAAAATAAAAAAATTTCTTTTTATATGAATGCAATTTTACATGGAATTTATATATAGAAGTTCAAAAGTAGGACTTGAACCGTTTTGAAATTTTAAGCTGCTCAATCTTCTTCATCATAGTTTCTGTTTCTTGCTTTAGATGCTGCAATCTACAATTTCTTTCAAACATCAGATTCGCAAGTCTCTGCAACATTTTTTGCTTTTGGCAACAACTAATTTTGTAACAGTCCAGCTATTATAAACACAATAGTTAATAAAAACTAATAAATCTAAAATTACAATTATGTAATTGATTAGTTGAGGGTTATTTGTGTCGATTTGGAAGCTCAGGAAAGTTTATTTTTAAGCTTTAAAGGTTAAGGGGTTATTTGTGTATGATCCAAAGTTTGGATAAGTTTTATGTAATTTCGCCTAATTTTTATAGTAATCTTGATATGCTTATATGCATATTTATGCTTTGTCTAATTTCATTTTAAGCAGACAAGTCTTTTTCGAGTTTTTCCTAGATGTGAGATAACTTTTCACCATCTCGTTTCGTTTAAATAATATGTTTGTTTTGCTAAAGTAAATGAGAGGAGAATCTATTTGGTTGAACAGGTTTTACTTTCTAATATGACCATCTTTAGCAGTCCCATGGTTCAAATTTTTATTTTTTGCCAAACCATCAAACACTATGTTAAGCTTTCATTATTCCTTCTTTGATGGCCTTGTCCTTTTCATGTGTCTATAATTGGCGCTTACCGGCTGCCAAAAAAAATGGAGCTCCAAGTGTTTAAGAGTGTTAGTAGATTTTTAGGCCCCTTTCATTATTACTATAGCAAGCAGGACTTTCTACGTCAATCAGGGAAGATTTTTCATGTTAGTAGAAGGTAGTATATAAGAGTGTAGTAGTTTGTGTTTAGTGATTTCTTCTGAAGAAGATAGGTTTGGTGCAGCTTTGAAGTAGGGAATGGTTGGATATTCCTTACGAAGAGCCATGTTCGACTTGAGAGCAAGCACAAAGTAGCACAAGATTTTTTTTGGGCGTCTTTTGCTATGCAAGAAGGGCCTCTAAGACTCAAAAAGGAGTAAAGCCCAAGCAAAAAACTATGGGGCCTCTGACACTCAGAAAGGAGTACAAGCCTACAAAAATTTAGTGTCTCTGAAACTCAAAAAGAGTACAAGCCCAAGCAAAATATTCTTTTAGGGCGTTTTCCGCTATGCAAGAAGGGCTTCTGAGACTCAAAACATAGTACAAGTCCAAGCAAAACATAAGGTGCCTCTCAAACTCAAAAAAGAGTACAAGACGGCCTCTGAGACTAAAGGAGGAGTACAAGCTCAGGCAAAAAATAAGGGGCCGCTGAGACTCAAAAGGGAGTATAAGCCTAGACAAAAAAAGCAAAAAAATAAAAGGGCCTCTAAGACTCAAAAAGGAGTACAAGTCTAGGCTAAAAATGCAAAAAATAAAACGGTCTCTAAGATTTAAAAAAGAAATACAAGCCCAAAAAAAAAAAGAAGGAAATTGTAATAAATAATCATATCAGAACCATCCCAACAGATGAGGGGTGAGGGATATCAATTTTCATGACAGTGAATGTCTGAATATCAATTTGTGGAACATCTCTCTCAAATAGTGACCAGTGAACTGTTTTTCTTTCCTCTCTCCCTTTCTGGTAGAGTTTTGAATGACAGCAATCTGTTATGCAATTAAAAAACGCCGTGATAATAGCAGAGGCTGCGGTCAATTTAATGAACAAAGCATGTTGATTGAGGATAGTTTAATATAGAAGTTGTATTCAATGCCATTGGTGCAAAAAGTTTGGGCATAAGGAAGAAGGATTATTTCGACAAGGCAAAGAGGTGAAAAAAGTATGTTGATTAAGGATAGTTTCGAGACCCATATACAGATCAGCAACGCTTGAGGGAAAATAGGAAGAGAGATGCAAAAGCTTTTTTTTTCCTCATGCTCGATAATATTTTCTCTAAAACCACATTTTCAGTGACTTCTAAAGAGGCATGACAGATTTTGAATATTATGGTTCAAGTTTCAGAAAAAAATACAGGTTTGTAAGTGCCTTTTGAAACAAGGGGGAGTGTAGAGTGATTTCTTTTAATGAAGACAGGTTTGGTGCAGCTTTGAAGCATGGGGAGTGTTGGATATTGCTTCAAGATATTTTATTTTAGATTATTTCGTTAATTATTATTAGGTTTGATTTGATTATTTGATATTTATTATATCTTAGAATTAAATATAGATATTATATCTTAAGATCATATCTAAATTATTTTGATTTATTTGTGATTTGATTAGATTAAATTAGATTCTAGGGTTAGCTTTAGGTTTGTATATATATAGGTTCATATGTACTCTCTTTTACTTAAGGATTCAAAATAATATTACAGAGGTTCTTATTCCCTCTGCATCTATATAATCCTTCAAATTTAAACAGTTTGTCCTAAATTTATGTAGCTAAAATAACTTTCTATGTGGAAGGTATTAGTAACATCAAAATCATTAACTGGATTTTTTCCCACTTCTCATGGAACATGGTTAATGAGATTGTAGAAAGTGAATATGAAGCTCTAACACTAAGAGCGCAAATTTCTGTTTTGTGGAAAGGAAAGCTATGAAGAATATAAAGGTCCCTTTTTTGTGTTCTTTTAGTTGCAATGTGCTATGCCAAACACTACATTCTAATCAAACTAGAAAACTAGAAAATTGGTCATTGAACCAATTCATTTGATAGGAACACAGACCAACAAAATAAAAAGAATCAGTCAAGAGGCCGAATGATTGATAAAAAAACCGATACATATTTATACCAGTCAATTTAGGTTAAGAATTGTGAGTAAACTTAGCATTTGAATCAAAAAATACATAAATCAGTCCTGTAACTTTAAATGGGGTGATAAGAAACCAGCTACAACGGGGCCTACATGTTTGAAAGAACAAAATAAGAAGTGAATGTTTCTCCGTGTGATGTGTTTCAATCATATTCATGTGATAGTTTAGTAAAAAGATAAAAAAAAAGAAGCAAAGATGTTAGAAAATAAACTGGAGCCCTCCATTGGATTGTCTTGCGTAATTGTGCTGGAATATACTAATTATATTTGGCTAGTTTCTTTTAATCTTTTATGATGATTGTGGCCCTGGATTAGTGTATGAATACTCTCTTTTATTTGAATGATGTGTATATGTTGGAAGTCAAATGTGAGTTCATGTCACATTAACTAGATGTGTCATAAAGACTTACAAACTTAATTCCTTGAGGTTTTGGGACAACAGATGGTGTTAAACTCATTTACATGCTTCCTTACAAAGTTCAACATATCTTAATGTTTGATGTTCACCTATTCCCAAAAATGTTTCCTTTCTTTTCCTTTCAAAATTCCCAAAAGAGTTGGACTCTTGTGTGGAAGATATTGTTGGAAGTCAAATATGAGTTAATGTGAGAAGGCCCATGAATTTAAATACCTGAAGGATTTAGGTTAAAATATCGCGTTTAGATCAAGATGTTGTGTCAGTTTCATTAATATACTTCTTTCCGAAGTTCAATGAACTAAAATGCCCTGAAAGATCTCTCTTATGTTTGATACTCTTTAATGAAGTGGCCACTAAATAGGGTTTCTTGATTGGACGAAGCAACTAGGTAGCATGAGTTGGCAATACATAGACTTGCAGAGACAGGTCGATCAATTCACTGATAGGGTTATTGATGTACTCCTCTCGGTCCTTAATATAATACATATTTATCTAATTTGATTAAATTAAGGAAGTTAGTTAATATAACATGTATTTTCTAAAATACCCTAGTCACATTCTTCAATTCCCTCCTTCCCTTCCCCCCTTCATTATTGTTGAGAGAGCATTAGTGGGGATAAATTACGAAAAGATTGACAAATATGAAAACTTTGTCTTATCTTAAGGACCAAGATTAATTTTCAAAATATGTCTTATATTAAGAAACATAGAATTATAATAGAAGGGAAAGGGGAGGAGAAGAAATTAAAAGGGGGGAGGCGGAGAGGAAAGAAAAGCCGAGAGAGAAATACATGTATGTAATATTCAATAATCCAAGGTCTACGTGAAAATGAAACCCTGAAACTACTTATAGGAATAATAAAACTAAAATTCTAACAATAATAATAACTAATCCTAATTAAAGTCTTAAAATAATAAAATACTAGATAAATTCAAATATCCTAGAAATATAATATTCAAACAATAATTCTTTCTTATCCTATATTGCATCAGTTGTATCTATCAGCCTCACAAATGATAAAGTTTAGTTTGCATTTAAACCATCTCATTAGTTAATTTCTTAATGAGTTAAGAGTTATTTATGAGTTACTTCAATTGGTATACTTAGAAGTAGTTTAAAAGATGCTTTTGTACATTCATGCACCATTTATCTCAAGATATTTGAATTCCTTCTCCATCTTTTTCTTACTTAGGCATTAACTTGGCCAAGTTACAAAGTTGAAAAGACCCAGTAACATCAGACTCGTTTGAGGTCTAATTTACTGGAAAATGTTAGGCATATATGAAGTATGAACAGCCAAAATTTAAGCTTTTACTTTGAATTGCCTATGGTTAACAAAAAATATATACGACTAAAATGATAACGAATAGAATGCAATAATAATAATAATAACCTGCATATTTTGTTCTACAAATCTGGTGGCTGTTTGAGCACCTCTGTTCTGATTGCGGTAACGTTCAATTGTTGCCCGCATGCTGTAAAATTGAAGAAATACTTAATATTAATCAATACATTATATAAAATTTATAGTAAGCCACTTTACTCATTAACCATGATCAGTCCGGCTCATTCCTTTGAATCTATATAATACATGGAGAAATGTATCTAGTTTGTTTAAATAAGATTATATATGCCCAAAAATAATAAGAAAAAGGTGTTGTTATTGTCCTTGTGATATATACAAATGAATACATATAAACTATGATTACACCACAGAGTACTTCTCTAATCCTATTTATAAGTACTCCTTTAATCCTATTTATAAGTTACTTACATCATGTTTCACATAAACCAAGAAAAACCATAAAGTTCATTAATTCTACCTTAAAATTAACTTGTTTTCAACTCAACCTTTATCTAATATACAATATACCCATGAAAACAAAGTCAACATAGTAAATGAAGAGCATATATGGTACATTCACATGAAAAATTTAATGATGTGACTTATAAATAGGGGGGAAAAACCTCCTCTCTCTTCTCAATAAATAGGACCACAGGATTATTAGAAGATCTGAAAGAACTTGAATTCTAAGTCTAATGGTAGCTTATCTTACATTCAAAAAAGGATATTGTTTAAATATCAAATTGAGTCATTTGTTCTTTTTTTTATTATATATTTTCGGTTTTTAGTTAGGTGCCAATTAAGTGGCCTTGTGTGCTCAACAAGCTCAGTTAGGATTTTATTAGAGATTTCAAAGAGTCTGTCTTACGTTAGGATTATCCTTTGCCTATTCAAAGGCACATAATGTAAACAGTTTATATGATGAATGAAAATGAATTTTCTTTACAAGTTTTTAACTTTTGTGCTTGTGTTCATGATTGAATGCAATTAGCTAGGCTTTATCAAGAGATTAACCTCCACTGGCATCCCAGTCATAATGTTACGACAAGAGGATACCAATGATCCATGAAGCATTTATCAGTCTTTTTGAAATATGCCCTTCGTAATTAGAACCCTCTCTTTCTTAATTACTTGAAGAAGAATATTTCACTTTGGTCTTTTTGCCCCATTAGTCATAAGGAAAAAAAAAAAAAAAACTCAAATAAAGGACATTTAAAAAAAAAAAAAAAAAAAAAATCATGAACAACAACCAAGTTTAACCACTTAATCTCTATGATTTGATTAAAAGGCTCTTATAAATATCATAAGAGGTAGTACAACCAAACTACTACCTCTGGACTCTGGTTCTAAATGTACGTAACTAGGTCCTACATTTAGAACTAGAGGAGTAATAAGTTATCAACCAATGTTTCCATTGATTTATTTATTGGAATATTGGTTCAAATTTAAAAATATTAATGGCAGTTGAAATAATCTTTTAGAAACAGAATGTTTAAAATATTAGGATTGATGGCTCTAAATTATTCCCTCTTATTCTTTTTATAAGTTAAAATAACTGATAGTTTACAAAATGTTTAAAATTGGTTAAAGATAATAAATAGGTAAAAAGTATAATTTATTTCTCAAAGAAACTTACTTAGGGAGAGAGAGAGAGTGAGATAATTATTACAGTGAGACAAGCCAATAATTAGTGGGGGCAAAAATAAAAAAATGATACTAAAAATTTCACACAAGCTATTAGTATATCTTATTAATAGGAACATGTCATTCTAAAAAGATTCTCTTATTTATAAGATATAAGATGGGATGCAATACTTAATACCAGCAAACCAATTTTTAAGTTCACCCTCAATCTCCCAATCTCTCTTGTTTGTCTACCTCTTCTCTCTCATTTCTCTCAATCTGCCTCTCGTAAAAGTCGTACATGAAGATAGACAAAGGATCAGATTTATTTGAATAATGCTTATCCTAGTGGTATATCTATTAGCATTTTGTTGACATATGAAAATTCGTACTATTGTGCCTAAAATAATTTCAATTAATTTTATGGTTTGTTGGGCTATTTTTTGCATCATCTATTCATCACATGTCAGAAAATGTGCTTTGCAAGTAAATAACGTCAATTAATTGAGAAGAAGCTTATTTTGACATAATTCATGTCATCTGAAGTTTAATGATGATGATTTATGTCAAAGGTGCTTTACAAAGGTGACATCAAACTAGAATTGTAGTTAAGAGGGAAATATTCTTCAAAGTAGCACAAAGACAACAATAAAATGAACAAATTCTTTCGTCAGGGGCTATGAAGAAAGGGTTCGGAACTTTGCTAAAGACTTTACTGAAAATTCATGAATTATTGTTGTGAATCAGATCATGAGTAACTGAATTGTTTTAGTAGGATTGTTGTAGCTTTATTTGTGGATTAGTACTGTATGTTTTCTACGTTCTAATTTTATTCTACTTGCATATGTGGTTGTTTCATTATGTGCTTGACAAGTATTGATTAATGCCTATTAATTTGGGTTTCTTAGTTGAACTAGTGATAGGGAAAATGTGTTGGTACATGAAGCTTGCAATCTTGAGTGAATAGTTTTGCCTGTAGGAAAATTATTTTAGAAATATCTTTGATATTGAGAGATGCTTAGATGGATCCTAGAGTAGTATTACACTCAACTAAAACCAACTAAGAGTGTGCTTTGCAAGTAAATAACGTCAACTAATTGAGAAGAAGCTTATTTTGGCATAGTTCATGTCATCTGAAATTTAATGATGATGTTATGTCATAGTAGCTTTATAAAGGTGACATCAAGCTAGACTTGTAGTTAAGAGGGAAATATTCTTCAAAGTGGCACAAAGACAACAATAAAATGAACAAATGTTTTAGTCAGGGGGCTATGAAGAGAGGGTTCGGAATTTTGTTAAAGACTTTATTGAAAATTCATGAATTATTTTGTTGTGAATCAGATCATGAGTGACTGAATTGTTTTAGTAGGATTGTTGTAGCTTTATTTGTGGATTAGTACTGTATGTTTTCTACGTTCTAATTTTATTCTACTTGCATATGTGGTTCTTTCATTATGTGCTTGACAAGTATTGATTAATGGCTATTAATTTGGGTTTCTTAGTTGAACTAGTGATAGGGAAAATGTGTTGGTACATGAAGCTTGCAATCTTGAATGGATAGTTTTGCTTGTAGGAAAATTATTTTAGAAATATCTTTGATAATGAGAGATGCTTAGAAGTAGGATTGGATCCTAGACAAGTACTACACTCAACTAAAACCAACTAAGAGTGTATATTTGCACATACTATGAACTGAGTTTAGCAACAATAGTTTTAGATTATATCTAAGGTTCTTAATTAATATAACCACTGATATCTAATTAGGCAAAAGTATGAAATTGATATTTGTGTTACTTGTTTTGGAACTAAATAGTTGTGAAAACAATACTTGCTTTGTATTACTTGTTGCGACCAGTATACTTACGGAGATTGATATGAGACAATGGATTAAAATAAGAATTGTATGAATAGTAGTTATCATTATCGTGAGTACATCATGTGAAGTAAGATTTTAAGAGAAGAGGCGAGAGTTTTCTATTACAAGACTCCTTATGTGGCGGTTTGGCATGCAACCAACTCAATCGTAGGCTACATAACCCCCATAATTTGATTTCCCAATACATGAACTTAACACTTAGTATTTCATACATCATCATTGTCAAGCATAATTCAATTAAAAATGATACACATTCAATTACACAAACAAATTCACAATCACATTTAAATGAGTTGTCAATCTGGGAATGGTTCTTAGTTTATGGGTGAAGTGAGATTTCGGTTAATCTGTAGTTTAATTTCTAGTCTAATCCTTGGATGGTGATTTGTGGAAAAGCTAGAAAAATAAAGCTGAATTAAACTTCATTAATATTCTGGATTAGGAAGATTAATCTTAGGAAACGGAATGTGATTGATTGCTCATCTCTTCCCAAATGAATTTTATTGTTTTTAGCTTTGCTTTTGCTAAACTTGTTTTGATTTGTTCAGCTGTTTCATCTAACCCCCAATTTAATCACTATTTCTTCCATTATCCCCTATTTAGTATTAATTAATTTCCTGATTGAATTGTATAGCTTAATTGGGTATCTGGAGACGACTTTGATTGCACATTATAGTGCAAAAATCACTTGTTCACTCTAATTCTTGACAATTTAGCAGTCATGCATGATCAATAACTGTGGAGAAATTATAATCTAAAGCTAAAAAAGGAGCAAGTGATTAGCTTAGACTAGAGGTCTATCATGTTCAGCTTAATGATGTCAAGTTAACTAAGACGGTGAGAAGATGTTAAGACAAATTGAGCATAATTCTAGTGCGAAAAAAAAAGGACTAAACATTAGCCTACCAATAACGTGAACCCTGATCCCAATTATTTATTTTCCAATTAGATTTTAATTGGAAAAGTTTACATTCCACCAAAAACTCTCAGTAGGTCGACCTTGAAATTTATCTAGATTATATTGCCATGATTGATCCTTTGCACTTATAGGATATATTGAGTTCAAAGATGCAGTTTCTCACGCTTGCATTAAGGCATATTGAGTAGTTGCCATCAAGTGTTTTGAGTATTATCACAACCAACACTAGAAACAAAAGACTTTTGGCGACCAGTTTCAACGGCGTCTTTTTTGCGACTCTAGAAACACAGACTCTAAAAGTTTTCACTTGGAATTGCTTGTGTGAATTAATGGTTTTGCAACTTTTTACATTCCAACTTGGGGAAAACGTAGGATTAAATTGGCTGGGAATATTTTTCAAGTCCAAAATCAAAAAGAAGTTGAATTTAGAAGTTTGAGGGTAAATTTTGAACTTATTTTCCACATCAAGTTTGATGTTTCGAATAATTTCGATTGATTATTATATGTAGAGTTATTGCAATTGCAATATATTTTTTTTTTTTGTCAACACAATTGCATTATTAAAGTACATAGCCAGCATTGGAATGTGAAACGCATGTGTACTCTTGTTGAATTTAGACCTAGTACACTTCGTGAACAAAATTTTCCATAGGGTGATAATATCCTAGATGCTCGCTACTGTCAATAAAAGTTAATTAACTGTACATGTGATGATATTAAATAAGAACTCGAAGACCAAAAGAGAGTAATTTCATATCACAAATAAACAGATTTTAGAGAATATATAGATGATAAGCCATATGATGATGTTTGATTGTAATTAAAAAATTAAAACTAGAAAGTTAATTAACTGCACATATGATGATATTAAATAAGAACTCGAAGACCAAAAGAGAGTAATTTCATATCACAAATAAACAGATTTTAGAGAATATATAGATGATAAGCCATATGATGATGTTTGATTGTGATTAAAAAATTAAAACTAGAAACTTAACCCTTTGTTTTTTTCTTTTTCTTTTTTTTCAATCCGTAACTTGGTGTAATGATGAACTGTGAGACATTATATCGTACTTAAATGTCCCGAAACAAAACAAACAATATTGGGTGTTGGAGAAAAGTAAAGTAAGAGTATAGTGAAACTGAAGAAGAAGAAGATGAAGAATATATATAAGGAATACCTGGAGCTTGCAAATTCATAAAGCTTGCCTCTAGGAGAGAAGATGATAAGAGCAACCTCAGCATCACAAAGAACTGAGAGCTCAAAAGCTTTCTTTAAGAGTCCATTACGTCTCTTTGAGAATGTCACTTGCCTGCTCGTTGCGTTCTCTATACGCTTCATCTGTGTCTTCCCTCTCACCATCTTTGATAATTTTCAAAATCTTAAACACCCAGAAGAAAGCTATATATAGATAAAGAATGAAAAAACACAAAAGGTTAATAAATCCCACTCGAGAGATCAGACAAGCTATAAGCTCAGAAGAATACAAAATAGATCAGATTCTTCTTAATAAATTAATTAAACAGCTGAGAAATTGGATGTTGGTTATAAAAAACTACGCTAGAAACCAGAAAGGGGGGAAACCCCATAAACGTTGGGAATTTCTATGTATACTTGAGAGAAATAGAATAAAACAAGCCTAAGTATATATATGAAAAGGAAGAAAAGGAAGAAAGGAAGAAAGAAACGGAAGATTGAAAGTGAAGAAAGAATCTGAAGAGGAAATAACAAAAAAACAAAAGAACCCAAAAGAGACGAAGCAGCAGTGAAAGAGAGAAACACATACCTTTCCTTTTATTAATCTATTACCTCATCTATCTGCCGTTATTGATGCGCAAACCATAATAAGAAAGAAAAGGGATTTTAGGGATTTTAAGGTAAGAGGGAGCTGAAACCTCTTGCTTTGCTTGATCTGGTCAAAACTCAGGCCACCGACACTAAATAGAAAAATTATCTAACCATGATAATAACTCATAAATGGGTGATAGGAACCATGACAATGACAGGCTCACCTATTTTTTTCGTTGATGGCAGATAGGAGGAAAAATTTAAAACCAATAAAAAAAAATAGGACAGGTATTAGGTTCTGAGTGGCTGGTCCACCAATAGAGTGGGGAATCAGGGTTCTAAAGGGCTGCCCTTTAAGGTTCGAGGTAGGAAAAACATCTATTTTTCTAAATCTGGCTCGAGAGCATGAGGTCTAGGACAGGCCATAGAAGGCTAGAAGCTATTTTTAATGTATAATTAGTAAATTTTAACATGAGTATAAAAACTATCATTTTCATTTTCTTTACTACTATTATCAATTTTAAAGGCAAATGATTGTACTTTACTTCGAGTAGTAAGCTTTATTTCATGGGTAAAAATATCAAGAATTTATTCTCCTATATAATGAATACATCCATAATTTTTATCTCGCAACAAATAATAAACCAAATCATAGATCAAAATATAGTTATTATGTATTTGTAATTAAATCGATAAACAACTCTAACAAAAATAAAATACATATAAATTACTAAATTATCATTATATGTAAATCTATGTATCCAGTTGCAAGTACACATAAGAGCTTGAATATTACATGTTTGTTAGAACACGTGAACCAATGTTGAAAGCTAATTCACTGATAAATGGGCAAGTGTAAATTAGGCAAGTTAAAAAAATTAACAGGCTGACATTTTAAACCTTCAGCGGTTCAGCCCTACACGGCTAACCTAGGCCCAATTTTATTTACAGACTTTATTTTATAAGTCCGGTATAGACCAGTCCGATTTTCCAGCTCTACCCACCAAATTAAGTAAAAGAAAAAGAAGTAGAGTACCATGTTTATAAAATGTCCTCTTCATTTGTACAATAACGTCAGGATTCAGCCAATCACAGGTGGAAAACGCATCTTCCTATGTATCACAGCTTTAGGTCTTGGGGTCCTATCATGCTTTTTTCCCCTTCGTTAAGGAGTTTTTTTCCCCCATTGACTTAACAATCTTGTCAATTTTTCGTTCACTTCCTATACGATACTCTCTCTCTTCTGGGTAGGAAGTCCCGCTGCTTGTAATGTTATATGTTGGTTTTACTTTAGTTTGCATGCATTTTTTTGGCCTTGCGGTGCGCTACCCCTTCTCAAATTAAGGATGATGCAATTTTTAAAGTATTTAAAAAATTTAATATCATCTCTGTTAAATTTATTGTGATCTAAGTAGGTCGGGAAAATTACAAATAAATTCTCTATAAAATAATTAATACTAATGAAATTCTTAAAATTATAAATAAATGTTAAAGTACTGATGTTATTTCGTACTCATATGAAAGGCTCCAGGGTCATTTCGACTAGCCTCTTGTGATAAAGTATCATATCAACTAGAGGTATTCATTTCCGTTCTGTCTCAGCCATCCTGTATCGATCCGGGTCATTCTTAAAAATTTAGGGTCCGTTTGGTACGCTGAATTCACGTGAGGGAATGGGAAGATGACTATTTTCCCATTGAAAAAAGCCGTTTGGTGCGCCTCTCTCCCGGAATATTGATTTCCTGCCTACCCCATCTTCCCACAAAGATGAGAAAATTGAATCCCTCAAAAATTGATGGGATAGTGTGAAGTTCCCGGGAGAATGAATTTTATTGACAAAAAAACCTTATAAAATGTGGAGCAGTTTATGAAGAGATTAAACCAGAGCACCATGGATTCAGATCTAATCCTTCCTTCTTCTGCCTTCCTTCTCCATTTTTGTCGCTGGCGACTCTCACCTTTCTTCATCATCGTCACCGCCAACATTCCTTTCTTCCCTCACCCTCCACCACAGTCGTGATAGATCCGAAGTCAAAAGAAGAACTAGAGCGCCGAGGAGAACAAAGAGCTTCGACTCTCTTCCATCATCTTTGCCTTCTTCTTCCTCTCTACCAAGCACCGTCGCGGGAGAGGAAAGACTAGACCACCACCATCGGCTTCCTCTGTTTCTGAATTCTTCTCAACCCTCTTTTTTTAGTTTATGTGTCTCTGGTTAGTTTCTGTGTTCTGGTGGTCTGGTTTTCTGTTTATAGGGTTGTGAAATTGCTGATGTAAATCTCAAACTACTGTCAGATTTTACGTTCGAACACAGGAGATTGGATGCCTATTACGTTTGAACGTAACTTTTTCATTCGAACGTCCGAAGGGCATTTTAGGAATTTCATATTACCTTCCCACTTAACCAACACCCAATTCTTCATACCAAACAAGTCATTTCCCTACAACTTAAGTTCCCTTCCCATGTCTACCGAACAGCTCAACTTTTTAAGTTCCCTCTCAATCTTCCCTTCTATTCCTTTCCCTCCTTTAAATTCCTTTCACTCCTTAAATCATCTTTGTACCAAACGGGCCCTTAGGACAGGACAATATTATGATTGGGACACTGGAAGGGCTTTGTTCTGTGCCGGAAACATCATGTTGTTATGAGTTTAATTTATATATAATATATCTAATATTTTTATTTTTGACCAAAATATATAATATTTTTATTAAAGATATAACTAATATCTTTTTTAAATAGATATTAGTTTTTTACTTATATAAAAAACTTATTATCATATAACCTTTTTAGATATATTTTAGTCATATAAAGATATTATCATATATTGTTTACATATTTAATACAAAATTATTACTATAAACATTCAAGAAAACCGTCGTTGTTGATCACTTGGGTGTCACCATCTTTGTTCACTCTTCTCTCTTTAGGTCTCTCTTGCATTTGCTTACCTAATTCTCTACAAAATACTATAAATATTTATGATAATCACTCTTATTAAATTTAATTTTTTAACTATTTCTTATTTTTATATATTATACTTTCAATCTAAAAAGGGAAAATGACACCAAGATTCCAATTAAGAAAAATAATATCAGAAAATTCTCATAACTTGTCAATAATTGCTCTTTCACTTGTCATTAAAAAACTATGAGACTTTACTAATATTTTTTTAAATATATATTTGGGATCTTAGTGCCATTTTCCCATCTAAAAATGATAAAATATGATTATTACATATTTTTATTATATATTTTCTATCATCTTGGTTCAGCCTCCAACTCATACCTATTCGTTTTAGTTTCTACAAGTTTAGAAAGGGGAAAATTTATGGTCCATATCCTTAAAAAATAATATATGGGACGTCCCGTTCTCATCCCAGTCTCATCTCGGTCCCGATCTTGTTTTAGTCCCAATGAGAACAAGACAGGACGTGAAACAACTTTGTTGTCTCGTATCTTTTGTAGAATGGAAAGCAAAATAAGTATGTCTCGTTCCCATCCCATGAACACCCCTAATATCAACATTGGGCCTGTTTGGTGTCTCCGGTACAAAAGCGTTGGAGGCAAATAACACTGCGTTGGGCGTTGGGGAAAAAGTCTCAAAGTGAAAAAAAAAAGCAAATGGAAGATGTTTGGGTAGGATTATTTTCCATTGGTCTTTTTTCCAAAACGCAGCTTCTTTTTAAGTTAGGAGGGTGAGCTTTTTCAGCAGCAGCGCACAGAAGTCGAGAATTGGGAGAGATGTTTAATTATAATTCTCACGTGGGCCCCGTCATTTTTGTTTTTCATGGTGTATATATACATGGTGTTTATTGTGCCGGACAAATATCACACTAGTTTGCTTTAATTCTTTTCTTTTTTTTTTTTTTAAATTTTTTTTTACTTTAATTCTTTTCTTTTCTTTTTTTCACAATTTCTATAATTTTTTTTTTTCCAAATTAAAACTAAAATTTTTATCTTCAATTATCACTTGACAAAAAAAAAAAAAAACTTCAATTATCATAATATATACAACTAATATATGAGGTTTAAACTTCTCATATTGCATGAGAAGAAGAAGTTTCCTACACACACATGATATACAGGTAATTATATAGCTAATTATATATTAGTTTATTAGTCAAATTAATTAATTTGAAGGAAAAAAAAGAATAAAAATACCCTTAAGTAATTTAATTAGCTTCCTCAATCTCTTAAAAAATATTAATTCTATCTTATATGTAGGTTTAGTGAGAGTATTTAATAAGATTCATACCCTTTTTAGTCATTTTTCATCTCAACTGACTTTTCAACCGCTAACCCAAACACTCATCAGTTTGGAAAAAAGCCACTTCTGTAAAAGTCAAATGGCAATCCAAACACAAATCATTGGGCCTGTTTGGGTTGGCTTATTTTTTAGCGTTAGTGTGCAAAAATTTCAGTGGCTTTTAAGCTACCGACCCAGTGAGAAAAAAGCCCAATTTTTTCCGTTTGGATTGCCCATTGCGTTGACTTAATTTTAAGTCAAAAAAGCTCAAAAATTCAGTTAAGGAAAAAGCTCCAGAATCCAGCTTATTCCATAATGCTCTCAACTTTTTGACGTGGGCCCCGCCACTTCTACCACCATCAATCCAAACACAAATCATTATCTATAACCTGACTTTTTTCCTACCGAGCTTTTTTTAAAGTTAGATAGCTTTTAAGTCACCGCTCCTACCGCCAACCCAAACAGGCCCATTGACTTTTTTCCTACCGGACTTTTAAAAAGTTAGATAGCTTTTAAGCCACCGTTTCCTACCGCCAACCCAAACAGGCCCATTACAAGTAACAACATTAGGTAAATAATTACAAAAATACACCATTCCGTTGTCATAACAAGCACATAATAATAACTTTACATAAATTAATGAAATCAGTTTTAATTATTTCTTCTAACATATCAAAAGTACACTAAAAAAAGTTTTTAGCTAGAAAAGTTTGATTAAATGGTTAAAAAATTATAGTTAGTTAGGAATACTAAACATAAAATGTTGGTGCTTTAGGTACATCATATAATATTTATAAAATATGTAGGAAGATCTTATACCAAGGAGGCAAGGACCAAACGCGTCCCAGCTGCTCCTTAACTTTTGAACGCTGACGTCACCTGCTCCTTCACTTTCAAATGCTGATGTCCCCTGCTCTTTCACTTTCGAACGCCGACGTCCCTTGTTCCTTCACTTTCGAACGTCATCCCCTACTCCTTCGCTTCCAGCTCAGTCTGAAAATTTTTCCCCGCTTACTGCTTCTCCACCAATCAAAATGGAGGGGAAGAACCTATCAATAAGGATGAGAGGTAAGGAGGAGATGACTGAAGGAGGACGAAGGAGTAGGGAAAGGAGTGACTGGACATAAAATTCAACCGGTCAAATGTGGAATAAAATCATGACATGTGAAATATTGTGGGTAGCAGAATGTGAAGCACACTATGGCATGGTAAAATTGCCCCTCGTTTCAATCTTTACTTCTTCAAAAACTTTATGGTGTCAATTAGTTAATTACAAAGCTTTCTGTTTTCTCTCCTTCGTGAGTGTCCTCTCTCTCCTTTGTGAGTGTGGGTGGTTTCTTGGTGAGCCTTCTTGTTCGTCGTTCTTCCAATAGTGATCTCCTCATCTCTTCTTTCTTTTCCCTGAGCGATTTCTAGTGTGTGTGTTGTTGTGTGATCTTTCTGGTGAATTTGGAGGCATGGAGGTGGGTGATAGTAGCAACTGTAGTAGTGGTGTAGATCTATGAAGCAGGTGGTTTTAAGTTTGAGCAAGGATGTGGAAAAATATGGTGGTACTCTTGTGGGGAAGATCCTTACAGGGAAAAAGTTAAATATCCCTACTGTTATATCAATGATTAAGAAAGGTTGGAAGCTTGATGATGACTTGGAGGTGCATGAGCTCGATAGTTCCCAGCTTATTTTTCTTTTCCACTTTCACGATGCTAAAGAGTATGGCCGGATACTTAAAGGGAGGCCATGGTCGATTCAAGGCTTTCTGCTTAACCTTCAGGTGTGGGAGGATAATATGGTCCTCAAGGATGTCAGCTTCAACGTGGCTCCTTTTTGGGTTCAGTTCCATGGTGTTCCATTGGAGGCCTTTGATGACAATAATGCTAAAATCCTTAGGGACTCCATAGGTGAAGCGGTTTTGCTTGAAAGTTCGATGGTGGAAGGTAGGATGGAAAGAACCTTTATCAAGGTAAGGACGCTGGTGCAACTAAACGATCCTCTTACAGTTGGTTTCTGGGTCCCGCGAGCAAATATGGAACCGGCCTGGGTCTCTATTAGGTACGAGAGGTTACAATATTTCTGTTATACCTGTGGGAGGATAGGGCATGAGGGGCGTGTCTGTAAGGAACTCCTAGCTTGGAAGGATGATGAGGGGAAGGAACATTTGTTTGGCAACTGGCTCTGTGCGCCTGGAGTGCGTACTGCTGAGGATGTGGTGGTTGTTTGTCGGAAGGACTGGTGTGAAGCCCCCTTAATTGTGAAGAATGGCCCAAAATCTACACCTCACCAGAGTTGGTCGCCGGGGAAGGAAGTGTCGTCTGAGAGTACACCGGAGAAGATGGATGCGTGTTTGGGATGGTCAACATCTGGGGATGGTGATTGTCAGGATTTGAGGGGATCGGGTAAGGAAATTACCTGCCAAAAAGTTGGTATGATGGGACGTGGTGACGGTGGTGTTCCAATTGTCGAGGAGTTGTTGACCCCCAGGCAGTTGCAGCCTCCTTTTGCCAACGTCACCAGCTTGGCACGTGGCTCAATGAAGGAGTCCATGCTTCCTTCTTAGCTGGTAGAGCCAATTATGCAGGGTTCTCTTAATTAGGCTGTCGGGCCTGACAATTCTCAAGCCCAGTTTGTAGGTGCGGGAGTGGATCCAGAATGGGCTGTTGAGGGTGAAAATTCAAGAGGATCATCATATTCTACACTGGGCCTTATCGCAGGGGTGTCTAATGTTCATGCTAAGGTTGAAGCCCATTGTGAGGGTCTTTTTCCATCTCCAAACCGAGCCCCTGGATGTGGCGAAGCTGAGGGACAGATTAATTTGAACTCTGGTCATGAATATACAGTAGAGTTCCCTTGTGATTCCCCGAGTAAAATAATTAAAGACTCCCCTCGTGAGTCTGAGATAAGCCAATCTATTCCTCCCTTTTCGTGTGAGCTTTCCCCTATCTCAGCCATGGCTTTCTCCTTGAAGAGATTTCAACTGAAAAGACCAAATGAGTTTGATATTTCTCCGACTGCGCCTAAGAGACAACGCCATCTCATCTTCGATGAACCTGTGGCTTTGCAACCTGTGTGAACAGCTAGGGACCTGACCAATCGTGGATGCCGGAAGACTCATAGAAATTTAAAATCCCTTGCTCGGTGCAAATCCGCCACTCCCATACCTTTACCTTTGTGCAATTCCTAGGTAATAGGCGAAATTGATTTCCCCGTTAGTTGGATTGATGGCTCTGCTGCTCCTGATGAGAATGGTTCTTCTTCTCCTTCTCATAACGCCGGTGGTTGGATGGGACCAGCCACTGGTTCACCATGAATATTTTAGCCTGGAACTTTCAAGGTCTTGGGATTGCCTTGACAGCCAAGAATTTAAAGGAAGAGTTCTTCTGGAAAAAAACCCCAATTGGTGCTCTTAATGGAGACAAAGCAGAAGGCTAGATACATGAGAAAGCTGAGGCGATGAAGTGGTTATTGTGAAGAGTGGTTGGTGGATCCGGTGGGGAAAATTGGTGCGCTAGCTGTTTGGTGGAATGAGATTATACAGGTTAGTATATTATTTTCCTCCTCCAATATTATACATGCTAAAGTTGAATCTGATGATATGAAATGCCCTTCATATATTTCCTTTATCTATGGTCCGCCTTGTGAGGAGGATAGACGGTTATGTTGGCAGGAAATTACTAGGATTAGTATAAATGTTGGTGAGTCTTGGTTGTGCCTTGGAGATTTTAATGACATTCTGTCTCAGTCTGAGAAGTTGGGGGGGCCACCTAGAGCGTGGAGAAAAATTCTGAATTTCAAATGTTTTGTGGCTGGCTGTGAACTGGATGATCTGGGCTTCAATGGATATCGTTTTACCTGGTGCAACAATAGAGATGAACCAGCAACAGTTAGGGAACGAATTGATAGAGCTTTGGAACTACTTGCTGAGGGAACAATTCCCTAATCTTCAAGTCTACCATGTGGAGCCAGGTGAGTCTGACCATCTTATGCTATATATCCAGTGCCAACCTGATTCGATTCGGAGAAAGAAGACCTTTCGCTTTGGAGAAACTTGGGCCCACCATTTTGAATTTCCCCAAGTCATGAATAGTAGTTGGGGATCTGTTCTTACGGGGTGTAATAGCGCCATCACTGTCTTTGCTGGTAATTTGAAAAGGTGTACGAGTGTCCTTTAAAAATGGAATAGGAAAGCCTTTCCTAATAATGCCAGGTTGCTTGAAAAATTGAAAGATCAGTTGGCTTCTCTTTCTCGTGGGAGTTTAAATGTTGTGTCTTCCAAAGCAATTATTGATGTCAAATTGGCTATGGATCGTCTGTATGAGCTAGAAGAAAAATTCTGGTGGTAACGTTCCCGTGTTAATTGGCTGTTGGCAGGGGATAAGAACTCTAAATTCTTCCATTTGTCTACGATTAAAAGAAGGCAGCGTAATAGTATCCTGAGCGTTAAAGACGATGATGGTCATTGGTTGTTAGAGAAGAATGCTGTGGTGAATCATATTGCAAATTTTTTTTCAGCAGATGTTTGCTTCCTCAGGAATGGTTAATTTGGATCCTACTCTTTCTTGTATTGATTCTCGAATTACGTCGGAGATGAATCAGAGATTAATGTTACAGGTAACTAAGGAAGAAGTTAGGAGTACAATCTTTAGTTTGGGGAGCTCTAAGGCACCTGGCCCAGATGGTTTCTCAGGTGCTTTCTATCAAAAGTCATGGGCTAAGGTAGGTGATTTTGTGTGCGATATGGTGCTGGAATTTTTCGAAGGCAAATCTTCTCTTGATTTGATTAACGAGACTAATATTACTTTAATCCCCAAAGTGGCTAAACCAAAGTATGCCTCCCATCTCCGCCCCATTGGTCTATGCAATTTCTCATAGAAAATTATTTCCAAGATCTTGGCTAACTGCATGAGACTGTTACTTGATAAGTGTATCTCACCTAATCAAGGCGCCTTTGTTCCGGGTCAATGCATTCAAGATAATATCATCATTCCTCATGAGGTTTATCACTACTTGAGGAGGAAGAAGGATGGGGATAAATATGAATTTGTCCTCAAGATGGATATGAGCAAGGCTTATGACAGGGTTGAATGGACCTTTTTGGAGAATGTACTTAAAAGATTCGGATTCTGTGATGATTTGGTTACTCTAGTTATGAAGTGTGTGAGATCAGTTAAGATGAGTTTATGTCTATCTGGGGAAGTTGTTAGCTCTTTTTCACCTGGTAGGGGTCTGCAATAGGGGGACCGTATCTCACCATATCTCTTCATATTGGTAGCAAAAGTCCTTTCAATTATGATCACAAAAAGCCAAGAGGTTGATTTGCTTCAGGGGATTAAATTGAGTCTTAGTTGCCCGATTCTCTCTCACAAATTCTTCGCGGATGATGCTCTTGTATACATGAATGCCGACCGAAGTAATTGTTGTTAGTTGGAGGCTATCCTTCACTAGTATTGCGAGGCTTCTAGTCAAGTTATAAATCTTGATAAATCTTGCTTGTTTTTCTCTACTAATACTCCGGATGAGGTGCGTGGAATGGTGAGTATTCTACTTCATATCCCTACTTTTGAGGATCCTGGGAGGTACCTTGGCATTCCTAGTATATGGGGGGAAGACTAAGCAGCAAGCATTAGCCTATATTAGGGAGCGAGTAACTAACAAACTTCAAGGGTGAGGCCATAATTTCCTCTCCTTCACAGGAAGCGAAGTCATGATTAAAGCAGTCATTCAGGCTATTCCCATCTATCCTATGAATTGTTTTAAGTTCCCACTTAAAACTTGCAGAGACATCCATAGTCTTATAGCCAACTTCTGCTGGGACGGTAATGCTTTTGGAAGAAAGACGCACTGGAAGGCGTGGAATCATCTCATTATGGGAAAGAGTCAGGGTGGTATGGGCTTTCGAGATTTGGTTATCATGAATGATGCCTTGTTGGCTAAGACTGCATGGTGGATTTTGACTTGTCCGGGTGACTTGTGGGCTAGAGTAATGAAAAGCTTGTATTTCCACAAGGTAGAATTTCTCGATGCGGTTAAAGGCCGCAGGGCCTCATGGTGTTGGTCCAGCAACCTTGGGGGCCGAGATTTACTAAGAAGTGAACTCCAGTGGGATGTGGGCTTTGGGCAAGCAATTAGAATTTGGGGTGACAAATGGGTCCCCGATGTCTCCTTTCCTGAGAAGCCGCCAAATTGTGAGAATTTCTTTGTCAAACAAGGAAGAGTTAGTGATCTTACTATTGAGGGTGCTTGGAATCTCTCTCCCATTGCGTCCTTTATTTCGGAAGAGGTTAAGGAAGCTATCTATGCAATTCCTATTCCTAACAATGTTCTTGAGGACAAGCTAAACTGGACTAGCTCAAATAATGGTGCATATATGATTAAGGCAGGCTACCACACCGAAAAATCAAACACTGTAGGCATCTCTCATAAAGCGGGAACTTCTTTTGTGGTTCCTAATTCTTGTTGGAAATCGGTTTGGAGCATCAAAGTTACTCCATGGGTGCAGTACTTCTTGTGGCGAATTCTTAACAATGCGATGGCTACTAATGTTGCTCTATGTGCCAGAAGGCTGGCCTCTGTTAGCCTATGCCCCATCTGTGACGAATCTAAGGATAACATTGAGCATCTTTTCTTCCATTGCCCTTGGACGTGCTGTATTTGGTTTAGCTGTAGTCTGGGAGTCAGATTCGACTGCCATAGTGTGTCCAACTTCAAGTGGCTGATGATAAATGGTATGAAATCTCTTAAGCCCAAATATATCTCCTTACTTTGCTGGATATTATGGTATATTTGGAAATAGAGGAATGATAAAGTATTCAACTATGTGATCCCCAACCCCTTTGCTGTCATTGAATATGCTAGGACAAGTAATGCTGAGTTTTGGAGTCATTGTGATAATATGCAATCTGTGTTAGGGGGCTCGAGTAGTCCATTTGCTCGATGTGACCTTTGGGCTCCTCCTGATTCTGGATTTTTTAAAGTCAATAGTGATTATGCCTATGTGTCTAGTAGTAGCCATGCTGCAATAGGTGTGGTTTGTCGTGATTATCTTGGTGCTTTTAAGTGGGGCTTCATGGATAAAATCAAGTCTATATCAGCCTTTATGTCTGAAGCTCTTGCTTTAAAAAGGGCGCTAATGTTAGCGGTGGATTTGGGTCATGACAAAGTTGTTTTTTAAACCGACTGTCTTTCCTTGCTTGCTTGTATTGATGCTAAGTCTCCTGATTTGTATGACTGGAGGAGCAGAAGCATCCTTCATGATACTATTAGCCTTTTTTCTGATAGGGTTGGGTTTTCTTTATCTTATATCCACTAGTGCAAAAAAGGGCTTTAAGACCGCCTCATTTAGACCAGAGATTCGACGCGCTGGTCTTAAAGGAATGACCGGTGGCAGTTCCGTAAATATAAAGAACTCTTTGGACCGGATCATATTTTCATCGGTCTTAAATATATTATTCAGATCGGACACAAAAACAACCAGTCTTAAAAATGTTATTAAAAAAATTCAAAATTCAAAAACTTTATAGAGAAATCTCATACAGCCGTACTTATATTTTCTGTGGTCCAACATAATAAGGAAAAATTTAAATATAAAAGTCTTAAGGTTTTAAGACCGCACATATGTAATAGGCGGTCTTACAAGTTAAACTTTTAAGACCGGAGATATAATAAGGCCGGTCACAAAAATTTAATTAATTTTAAGACCGGACGTTTATAAGGATAGGTCTTAAAGGTTAACTTTTAAGACCGTATTATAATTTGTCAGTTCGTAAAGTTAAATATTTTAATCCGGACTTAAATTGTGGCGGCCAGTACCTCGATATTGAAGAAAATTAAACAAATAATTAATTACTTTTAAGACCGGCCTAAAATATGAACGGTCTTGATTTTAATATTAAGACCAGACTTTATTTTTTGTTCGGTCTTAAAAATGAGGCGCCAACATAACATTTCTTCGCGCAAAATCTTTTGTCACTCTCATTGAAGAACCTCTGTTCCCGTTGCAAAACACTTTCTGTTGCATTACCTCTCTTCCTCGCCCACGTACCATTAGCCTCTGTTATGCTCTCATTTGCTCAGGCATTCCTCTCTTCCTGTCTCGAAAATGAATGGTGAAAACGATTCTATTCGTGTTCCGGGAACGCCAGTTACTGGTGTGAGTCAGAACGAACCCTCTTCATCTGACAATGTGCCTCGTAACCGCCCAAAGACGCCGTGGTAAAAGAGGCACAAGAATGATGGATGTAACCCTAAGTCGGACTTCCGGGTCAAAGCCGGAGATTCAGTTTGATGAAAAGTTGCAACCTTTCGGTCCTAATAAAAGCAAATATACTAGTTTTGTCGGCTGTCTTGTCTTGCACGAGCAAGGTTAGCATCTTGACCGATGAGTGGAAAAATGTGGACTTCGGCAAAGTAAAGCAACCTATTTGGGACACTATCCGGCTTACATACACTGTCCCTGACTCTGAGAAGTTGAAAGACAAGACATTGTCTTATTGTGCTGATCGGTGGAGGAAGTTTAAGACCTCTCTTGCTAACAAGTATATTTTTGCCGAGGTTCAGCCTGACCAACATCCTTGGGACAAGTACACATTTATTGATGAACAAACTTGGCAACAATTTTTGTTCACCGGACCACTCCGAAGCTCGGTGAGTTTATATTTAGTTTTTTTTGCCCTTTTGTTTGCTTATTAACCTGTGCTGATATGTGAATGTTATTGTGTTCATCTAATCCTATAAGTTAAATTTTTTGGTGTGTGAATAGAAGTATACATTTCCTGCCTTTGTCTATGCAAGTTTGATATGTAAACCCTGAAAAGGTAAAATACTAAGAAGGTAATTAGGGAAATAATAATGGCATAAAAGTCAAGCCATTATTATAGTCTTAGTTCTGTTATAGTAGGTAGTGGTTAGACATTACTGTTAGTTCTGTTACTATCTAATGAGGACTGCTGATCCTACTGGATGCCTTAAAAAGGATCAAGTTTGTATTATTATGTAAGTATAATTCTCTTTTGTTTCTTAACCTATCTATCTAGCAGTACAAGACATAGCTCCAATTTCTTCTA
This sequence comes from Acacia acuminata, assembly GCA_019022655.1. Lineage (NCBI taxonomy): Eukaryota > Viridiplantae > Streptophyta > Magnoliopsida > Fabales > Fabaceae > Acacia > Acacia acuminata. The sequence goes on from JAFJYI010000342.1 coordinate 76,223, forward strand.
CAATTCTACATCTTCCTTACATAAAATGTTGAAACTTGATGAAGTGAATTTGACTAGTGTTTGAGGTTCATATCAAGCAGAAGTTCTCTAATTTCTGTTAGTGAGATGGCTAGAATTCATAATTAATAGTTGTTTTCAATTCTGATTCACAGGAAAGAAGGGAACGAGCACAGGAGATAGGGAGAAAGAATGATTACCCGCATAGGGCTTCTCACGGCGGATATGAAAAGGCTGAAAAAGAATTGATGACGGCCAAGCGGAAGAGATTGGATGATGAAGTAGAATCCAATCCTTTTGTGGTACATGATCCGCCATCTCTAATACGTCGCGAGGAGTTGTGGTTGCATATTCGGAAAAAGCCAAGCGGCGGCTACACGAGTGAACAAACTCGTGTAGTTGCTGAAAAAATTGTAAGTATCGTTATTGTTATTTTTTAGTTACTAAACATGTTTCATTACTAAGCTTCTTGTTATCTGTATCTTACAGGAAGATCTTAAAAAGAAAGAAGCATAGGGATCTTTTGTGTCGGACGGGAGGAGTGATGTTCTGACCATTGCGACCGGAAAACCGGATCATGGTGGGCGTGTAAGGGGGATTGGAGGACGGGTAGGCCCGAAGGAATACTTTGGTAAATCCAAACGCCTACGACAAAGTATGGTTACCCGGGAGGAGATGGAACAGACGGTGGCCAAATTAAGTGAGGATGCGGTGGCTAAAGAAGCAAGGTATCAATCCGAGATGAGCCGGATGAGGGAGGAATTGAATCGGAATTAGGGAGGAATTGAATCAGATGAAGCTGCTTTTGAGCAATCGTCCAGAGACCGGTGTTTCCTTCACACATTCACCTGCACTTGTGCAGCAGAGCACTAGAGGGAGCTGCATTGTTGGAAAGTCAGAGCAACCTTGTGACCTATATGTGGAGGATCGTGATAGTCCTACACGATTAGTTGCAAAAGGGACTGTCCACAACTTATTGGGATCAACCGTACACCACCAACATATGGCGATGATGAAGTCGAGTGTCGGTTGAAAAGGTGATCATTGATGCACCTCTCCCTCTCCCAACCGATCGGTGAAGCTTGTGAGTGATGTCAAAGGAACCTTCATCTCTTGGCCAGTGAAGCTTGTACATGTCTCTACTCCTCCTGAAGCTTCAACCCCTCCTCCTCAAGTTCCATCCCCTCGTCAAGCTCCATCCGCCTTGTGAACTTGGTCATTAAGCTATATATGCTCTTATATATATTTCTTATTCTTTTTAGACCCGTCGGCAACCAACAGCATCCAACTTATGTGGCCGTCGACGTCATGAAACACATGTATGATATTATCACGCAAGGAAGGACTAAATTAATTGCAAAGGTAAATGTATTTGATGTTACATATTATGCACGCAAGTTAATTCGATTAATACGGCTTAATGTTACATATGAAATATGCACGTAAGTTAATTCAATTTTTGTCTTTGATGTTACGATGTTTACCGCCCGATCCCTTTTCGATCGATGATGAAATGGAGCACATACGCAATTTGTTTTGTGAATATCTGTATGACCTGATCTTAAAGTCAGGACAATAATTAATGTCCTAAATTCATTTGTAATTATATCTTGTACAACAATAATATTCTGTAAATTTGTTTATTTTTCCGAACAATATTCATTTGTAAATATATATAGGCAATGTAAAATTCAATAAATAAATTTGTTTAATTTTTGAACAATTTTCTTGTGTCCATTTTGGGTTTTCGAATGTATTGGATGGTGGATAAAGCTATTTAGTGCTTGAAATTTGAGAAAGATCTCGACTTTTAGGACCGTATATTAATTAAAAGTCCGGTCTTAAAAGTACGCATAATAAACATCCGGTCTTAAAAGTGTTCGTTTTAAAAAATATGACATTTTTAGGACTGTATATTAATTAAAAGTCCGATCTTAAAAGTTCCCATAATAAACATCCGGTCCTAAAAGTGTTCGTTTTAAAAAATATGAGACTTTTAGGTATAGATAGACTTTTAGGACCGTATATTGTAAACATCCGGTCCTAAAAGTCTTATGAGACCGTATATTATTTTACTGTCCGCTCCTAAAAGTCCTCTTATTTTTATTTTAGAAAGTTGGCTTAACCTTTAGGACCATGTAATTGTTAAATGTCCGGTCTTAATAGTCTTCCTTTAAATAGAAATGTTCACTCGCTTTTCAGACAAATCATTATGGTTCGAGACAACCGAGGTTCTGGAGTTCTGCTCAAGATAGGTCCTTCATTGTAGTCGATGTTACCTCTCCTGATCTTGAGCAGCATTATCGGTTTCCCTTTTCTTTATCTCTTTTCTTTTTGTCAGAAAAAGAAGGAAGATATCGAAAAGGTACTTTGTTTCAAATCAGGGGAGGTAAAACCGACAACAACGACGATCCAACCTTGAGAAGAATTGTCACTGTGTTTGTTTTTATTCAAATAAGGTAAAAGATGTTTTTTGTTTTTTGTATGTTTTTAACTGTATTCTACGAATTTCTATTGTTGATTTACACGAGGACAATGTTTTGTTTGTTTCATTTTTGTCGGAAAAAGAAAGACGATAATGAAAAGGACAAGGCGATCTAATATGGAAACCAAAGCTGACAAAAAATGGCAGTGTTTTTAGGACTGTCGATTTACTAAGTGTGCGGTCCTAAAAGTCTTCGTTCTTTCATCTTAGTTTTTTGAGTCTGCCATTATCCATCTTTCATAGTTGTCTTGTTTATTGCTTTCCAGGTTCAGATAATGGATAAACTAACTAATTAAAGTACTAAACTCGCACGAGAACAAAAAGACTCCATAATATTTTATATAATAATTTTTATCACTGCCCCACAAAAAAGACAACGAAAAACAACAATAAAAAAACAACTAATCCTCTTCGTAGTCGGAGAGGGAGGGGGAGCTGGAGTCGTCGGAGTCAGAGTCGGAGTCGTCTTCAGCGGGATCGTACTCCACGTCATTGGCGTGAAGTACCATGTTCAGCTTGTTGTTCACGGTATGACCAAGCTGAACCAATTGGCCCATGCGTCGATCGATTTGATTGACGCGGACCACCAATAACTGCACCAACTGCTTCACAGTTGGATTTGGAGGAGGCAATGGCAGATGGGGCTGAGGTTGAAGAGGAGGAGGAGGAAACGGAGGACCTGGGGGAGCAGTCATTACAGTGGAGGCTAGGCGATGGAGGAGGCAGTGTAGAAGTGATGGAGAAGAATGTGAAGAAAGTACAGTAACAACGGGTTTAAATAGAGAACCCATCCTGAACAATGTGAAACGCCGGAAACGTTAATGAGGAGACGCATAGTTCATTAGAATACGAGGAGACACCTAGTTGGGAAGTTTATCTGGAAGCCGAAGAGACTCTGAATCATTCATTTGAACAGAGTGTAAGGATACGACTCTGCCATCTGAATTTGAAAAGAATGAATTTTAGTACCGGATAAATGATGAAAGGTCGGTCTTAAAATAAATTGAATTGAAAAAAATAAATAATAGAATTTTATACCGCGTACCTATAAATCCCGCTCTTAAAAGTAGATCATTTATCACTTGTGTCTCCGGCTCTCTGCCTTTATTAACTCCTCATACCTCTCTGTCCTTAACTCCTTATTAATTCCTCACTACCTCGTAACTCCAAACTACGTACGTGGCTATCTAAGAACAGCTCTCTGCCTTTATTAATTAACCCCTCATACCTCTCTGCCCCAACTACTCAAACCATGGTTAGATACAAGAGAACCGCTCGTAGGGGTGCTCTTCCTCGTGGTGCTTGTGCCTTCCGTCGATCGTTATACGGTGCGCCTCCTCCATCAAGAGTCTGTCCTATTTTGACAGAAGAGTCTTGGGTCATTGGACCCATTGTTATTTCTTCGGATGATAAAGAGATTGTTGCAACCCCTACCCATTCTTCTGGAAATATCCCCCAACCTCTTGATCCCAACGACCCTCTCCATGAGTTCCTCCGTCTTGTAGACCATGAAGAGGTTCCCGTTCCCCCTCTCCAACTTCTTGGCCCCACCGCGACTACTACTGACCCCTCTCCTCTTTCCTCTAATGATGCATTGTGGCTGATGTGAGTAAGACAGAAACTTGCCGATCTCCGCGGGAAATTAATGTTGTTCACGCCGATATCACCAAGGCTTTGGAGGATAATAAGCTTTAGGATGTTTAGTCGATTCTTGTTTTTGATAATTTTCTGCTTGTTTTTCTCTCTTAATTTTCTTGTGTACGTGCATATTCTCCAGTTATGTATGGAAGCAGTTAAACTTAACTTGTGTCTTTCTAATATTTATATTCTCCAGTTTTCCTTTAATTTATTTTATTAACTCAGTTTCTGCTATTCTCGCCAAAGGCAAACCTCTTCTTTTTTTTTGTTAATTAATAAATGAAATACTTTTAGGACCGTTCTTATAATTTGGTCTTAAAATTAAATGAATACGAAAGTTAGGACCGGAGTATTCTTAACCATTTGGTCTTAAAAATTAGTTAATAAATATTTCACTTTTAGGACCGAACGCTTTATAAATCTCCGGCCTTAAAATTAAATGAATACTAAAATTTAGGACCGCAGTATTGTTAACCTCCGGTCTTAAAAATTTATTAATAGAATTATATCTTTAGGACCGTATCTTGTATAATTAACCGGTCTTAATAAAATCTAAAATATTAAGACATGTCTCGTCGCGGGGAAAATTAATTTCCCTCTCGAGCTTCTCTTGTCGCGCGAAAGTGATTACACGGGTTCGTCTCCGGTGTGTGTTGCGTCGTCGTCGCTTCGCGTTCCTCTCTCGAGATTAATTCTCTGGTTCCTTAGCTAAACGTCTATAGACCAAGCTGTACGAGGTGTTCGGTTATATAACTTTATGATTTTCCTTCTAATGGTTCTGGGTTTTTCATGGGTTGAACGAAATCGATGAAATGTTATTGTGGGTTTTCTCGTTGTTAATGAATATTGTATTTTGAAGATTATATTTGCACTTTAGACCTACCCAACCGACCAAGAAATGTTTTTAGGTTACTCTTTGCCTGCTCCGCAACATCAACGTTCATGGCGGGAGAAGAAAGACTCAGCAAACGCATTTGAATTTATATGGTACATGTGAGTCCACAAGACCTTCATGCGATGCATTTAATTTCCTCGTCATGTATTTATTTTGCTTCTTGGATTCACTGTGATACATTTATGACCAAAAGTGATTCTTCGTTATGCATTTAATGGGCAAGTTTCTCCGTAAAAAAAAAGACATGCATAACCGACATTGGGCATAAATATGCATTTGGAGTTGGCTTATTTTATATGCAAGTCTCTGCCTTTTTATGGATTATGTATATGTTAAATCTTTCCATCTATAGGAATTCTACTATAGACCACAGTTGGATAAATGCTTTACAGACAAGTGTTGAATATCAGAATGGGGTAAGGGACTTTATTGAATTTGCTAAACAAAATGCCCATGATGATAGTGGGAAGTTTTATTGCCATTGTGTACAATGTTTGAATGAGAGGCGACTGAGTCTTGAAGTTATACAATCACATTTAATTTGTGAAGGATTTTGTAAGATTATACTGTATGGGTATGGCACGGTGAAAAAATGCCAAGTGGGTCTCAACATGGGGATGTGGCCTTTGATGATAATGACACCGATATGGATGATGATCGCATAGAGGACATTATTCGTGATGTAGGAGAAGAGGCTTTTGAGCAATCACATGCATATGGTAATATGTGTAGTGATGTAGAGACCCCGCTATACCCTGGGTGTAAAAAATACCAATTGTTGAACGCTGTATTGAAATTGGTGAGCTTGAAGGCACGTCATGGATGGAGCGACAAGAGTTTTTCTGAAATGCTTGAGGCTTTTAAGGACATGCTTCCGGATGATAATGTGTTGCCGCATCGATACTATGATGCTAAGAAAATACTTTGTCCACTCGGGGATGGAGTACAAAAAGATCCATGCATGCCCGAATGATTGCGTATTGTATAGAAAAGAGTTTGAAGAGAAGCAGAATTGTCCGATATGTGAAACCCCAAGGTACAAGTCAAATAAGGGGCCTGCAAAAGTTTTGTGGTATCTTCCAATCATACCAAGGTTTAAGCGGTTGTTTGCGAATGAAAATGATGCAAAAAATTTAAGGTGGCATGCAGATGAGAGGATTTCTGATGGAAAGCTTCGACATCCGGCCGATTCTTCTCAATGGAAGAAAATCGATCAATTATTTCCGAACTTCGGCGAAGAACCTAGGAACCTTAGGCTTGCCCTTAGCACGGATGGCATGAATCCATATGGAAGCCTTAGCAAAGCATACATAGTTCATGGCCCGTACTACCGATTATTTACAACTTATCTCCAATGTTATGCATGAAATGAAACTACATCATGCTGTCTATGTTGATTTTGGGACCGAAACAACCTGGAAATGACATTGATGTTTACCTTCAGCCCTTGATCGAAGACTTGAAGGAGTTGTGGGCAGAAGGTGTCGACGTTTTTGACTCTTTCAAGAAGGAGTTGTTTAAAATGCGAGCCATGATATTTTGTACTATAAACGACTTCCCAGCATTTGGGAACTTGTCAGGGTATAGTGTAAAAGGCCATAAAGCATGTCCGATTTGTGAAGAAGGCACATGCTACCATCAACTTCAACATGGAAGAAAGACGGTTTATTTTGGACATAGGAGATTTCTTAGACGGGGCCACCCATATCATTGATTAAAGAAAGCCTTTTTTGGTGGCCAAGAGTATGAAGATGCTCCGATGACATTGACTGGGGAGCAAGTTTATGAAAAGGTGAAAAATATCAATGTCGTCTTCGGTAAGACTGCAAAGAGTAGAAAAGAAAAAAATATATGGAAAAAGAGATCTGTATTCTTCGATCTTCCATATTGGTGCAATCTTGATGTGAGACACAGTATTGATGTCATGCATGTGGAAAAAAACGTATGTGATAGTATTGTTGGCACGCTTCTCAACATACAAGGTAGTTCTAAGGATGGTGTGAAGGCAAGATTGGATCTGATAGCAATGGGAATACGCGAAGAGTTACATCCAAGGCCACATGGTAACAGAACTTATTGTCCCCCGGCTTCTCATACTTTGTCTAAGTATGAGAAACAAAGTTTTTGTGAGTGTTTACATGGCACAAAAGTTCCCTCGGGGTATTCTTCAAATTTTAAGAGGCTTGTATCGATGAAGGACTTGAAATTAGTAGGCCAAAAGTCTCATGATTGTCATGTCTTGATGCAAAAAGCTACTCCCAATAGCTATTCGAGGCATCGTCGAATATGATCTTCGGGTCGTTTTGACTAGACTTTGTGTCTTCTTCAATGCGCTTTGTACTAAAGTTTTCGAGATTGAAAAGTTGGATGAATTGGAGAATGAAGGATATCTTATCTTGTGCCACCTTGAGAAGCTTTTTGTTCCTACATTTTTTGACATCATGATTCATCTAATTGTTCATCTAGTGAGAGAGATAAAGATGTGCGGCCCTATCCATTTACGATGGATGTACCCAATTAAAAGATCTATGAAATTCCTAAAAGGGTACGTGAAGAACGCATACCGGCCAGAAGCATCGGTTGTTCAGAAATATGTTTCTGAAGAAGCCATGGAATTTTGTCAAAATTATTTGGCCAAAGTAAGACATATTGGGCTTCCAAAACGTCAGTATGCTGAAGGGGGTAGACGAGGGGCTTCCATAAAGAGTGTGGATCTTGATGAATTGTCACAAGTCCACTTATACATCTTGAATAATATTGATGAAGTTCAAGCCAGCATAGCTGAACATAAAGAAGCTGTAAGGAAAGAAAATCATCGAATGACTGAACAAAGGTTGATTAGGGAGCATAACAGAACTTTTACAAACTGGTTCAAACAAAAGGTCAAGGGAGATGAATGTGTTTGTGATACAATCAAATGGTTAGCACGTGGTCCTGAGGTCGATGTCATAAGTTGGAATTCGTATGTGATCAATGGTTATACATTTTACACGAAGTCCCTAAATGATACGAGCACAGTCCAGAACAGTGGTGTTATGTTAGAGGCTGAATCTATGCACTTCTCTAGTTCGAAAGACAAGAGCCCTTTATTGGCAGTCATGCCATATTATGGGGTTATTGAAGAGATTTGGGAGGTGGACTATGTGAAAAATAGATTTCCCATTTTCAAATGCAAGTGGGTCAATGTCAATAATGGTGTTCGGATCAATCGGCTAGGATTGATAGAGATTTTCCATAATCTCCCAAAATAACCAGATTAGAAAAGGATTTGCAGTATAATGTAACTTGGGTCGTTTCCCAACGAATTCGCAGTCGGTTTAATTTGAACAGCAATAGAACAGAAACAATGGGGGTTTTGTTTTGATTCAAAGAGAATAAAAAAAATGAAGTAACAGAGACAAAACGAAATAACACAGATTGAACAGACAAACAGAGGATTAAAGGATTAACCCAAGATTTCGGATTCCACCACTTCCCTTCCTCAGACGAAAATAGATTTATAACCAAACTCGTGATCGACTCTGGACAAACCGAAATCTCTGCGTTTGTCCGAAATTCCCTCAACCGAATAATCGTCCGAATTTATTCGAATCGTGGCGTATCTCGTACGATCGCACAAGTAATACTTTAACCTAGTTCGAACTACGTCCTTGGGAAATGTCGATCTGGGTTTTTAATCAAAAACCCAATCCAAATCCAAAAATCGAATCGATTAAAGAATGCAGAAATGAGTTAGACGGTTCGATTAAGCGCGAATCCTCCGGATAGTGGATGGAATCCTCATCGTTGGGCCAATCACATAAATTTAGCTCAACATAATTAAGAAAGACGAAAAACTGATGAAGAACGCGAAGAACATTGCAGAGAATTTGAAAACTCTTATTTTGATCCACTAATATCTAAAAACGTGAATGACTGAATGTTTGTGGCTGCCATCTAACTTAAACCTAAACATAAAAATGGAAATGGGCAAGCCCAAAACGAAAATAAAATCAAATGGGCTTTAATTACAAAATTCGAGCCCAACTGAAATCCAAAAATACATATAACTTTGGCTCCAAATTCGACCACCCTCTTGACCGAATTTGCTCTTCATGTCTTCATAACAATTGTAGCTCTCTGAATCATCTGAAATAGGAGACAAAAATGAGGCAAATCCGATGTCTGGTTCAAGAGTTATGGTGAAAATAGTAAAGCAATGTAAAACTAGAATTTTATTATTAAAAATGCTAAAACATAATAAAAGGCCCAAAGCCCAAATAAGTATAAAAGACATTTTTTATTAGCTATAGAGTCCTAAATTATTAATCAAGAGACAAAAAGTAGTGTATGAAATATTCAATTATCAAATTCCCCCACACTTATCTTTTTGCACTTCTGAGCAAAATTCAAAGAAAAAGACCTAAAGGAGAAACTCTTCTTTTCTAACAATTGCTAACAATGCAAAAATTGAACAAGGGACACAAAGCTCCAAAAGATCAATCAATCAAGACCACAATCCCTTCATCTCAAATTACAATTCATGGTAATCTCAATCAATGATGCTAATCACATAAGATGGTCTCTCAAATGATGCGCTCAATCAATCAATCAATCTCTCAAGTGTTTAAGGTAAATAAGTGTATCGCTCAAATTCTACTCAAGAAATTTGCTCTACCATAAGCTTGCTCAATTTCTACGTCTCCACTACTCATAACAAATGCATGCAAAAATCAAGAGAGCTTGTTATGAAAGGTTGTAATGGGGTTAGGGTGAAGGTAGGTAATAGTATGGAATGAGAGGCTAAGCACCAAGGAAATTAAAAAGAGCACTAATTAACACAATCATTCTCTATGTAAGAAAATTTTTATTTTACTTATATATCTCCTTTCTTTCTATGTATTTTCTTTCTTTATTTTTTTTTTCTGCTTTTCTTTTTTTTTCTTTTTTTTTCTGCTTTTCTTTCTTTCTTTCTTTCTTTTTGTTGTTGTTGTTGTTGTTGAAAATGAAACTATATTATATACATAATCACAATGACAAAAGCAAACATGCCCCCCACACTTAAACTGTTGCACTCCTGAGCAACCCCCACACTTAAACACAAAACCAAGGTGAAACCAATGCTCAATAAATTTTCAAGGTGCGGAATAAAATGGTTTTACGCTAAGGCTTGTAATGTGGCTTAGAAAAGAATGAGTCAAAAAGACACAAAGGGCTATTTGCAAGAGAAAGGCTATTTGCCCAAAGTAGGGAAAATAAAAGAAAGAAAACAAGTTTCCATCATACTTATGCACGCAAGTGAAAAATGTAGTTTCAAAAAGAAAAGGAGCAAGTTCTAGAGAACACAAATCATGAGTAGATGCACACATGAAAGAAAGAATGGCAAAAGATGAATTCCATTCATGCAGGCCCAAAACCTCACAAGGTCAATACCAACTTAGGCAATCAACAACATCAAATCAACTACCAAGACATGTAATCGAAGAGTCAAGAATTGCAGACCCAAGAATGATCCATTAAAACCAAAATGTCCAAGTTCATACTATGTAGCAATCATAGAAAGAGAGACTCGTATTTATTTTCAAAAAGCAAAATAGAAAAAGGAAAACAAATAGAAGAAAGAGGGAGAAAGAAGGAAGAATACTCCCCAAGGGGTTTATGGAGGATAACGGCATCAATGAAGAGAATCTCTCGCTTCCTCAGTCGCTCGGGATCCCTCATGAAATGGCTTGAGGCGATGCCCATTGACCTTAAAGGTGCTTCCTGTGGGTGGATCACATAGCTCAACAGCACCAAATGGAAAAATTTTAGTGATCACAAAAGGGTTATCCCATTTAGATCGAAGCTTACTGTGCATAAACCTCAAACGGGAGTTAAACGAAGAACTTTCGGCCCACGTAAAATTCTTTCCTCGAATATGCTTATCATGGAATGCCTTAGTCTTTTCCTTGTATAACTCGAACTCTCATAGGCATCCAATCTAAGCTCATCCAACTCTTACAATTGTAGCTTCCTCTCCATCCCAGACTTAGCCAAATCCATGTTACACTGCTTAATGGTCCAATAGGCTTGATGCTCCAACTCAACCGAAAGATGACATGCCTTACCAAAGAAAAGCCGATAAGGAGACATCCCAATCAGAGTCTTGTAGGCGGTGTGATATGCCCACAAAGCATCCTTTAATCGCTTACTCCAATCCTTCCGGGTAGAGTTAACAGTCTTCTGAAGGATTTGCTTAATCTCTCTATTTAAGACTTCAGCTTGACCGTTTGTCTGAGGATGGTATGCTGTGGAGACCTTGTGGAGCACTCCATACTTGCGTAACAAGGCACCCATGCTTCGGTTGCAAAAATGGGATCCCTGGTCACTGATAATGGCTCTAGGAATACCAAACCCGCAGAAAATGTTAGACCTAACAAAAGCCACCACCACGAAGAATCATTAGTCCGGGTGGCTTTCGCCTCAACCCATTTCGAGACATAATCAACAGCTAGCAGTATGTAAGTATAACCATAGGAAGCAGGAAATGGACCCATAAAATCAATACCCCAAACATCAAAGATCTCACAAAACAATATAGGGTTCTGGGGCATCTCATGCCTACGGGAAATACTCCCTGCTCGCTGACAGTTATCACATGACTTACAAAACAGATGGGAATCATGAAACAATGAAGGCCAAAATAATCCACTGTCTAATACTTTCCTAGCAGATCTTTGGGGTCCAAAGTGACCACCACAAGCGAGTAAGCATGAGCAAAATGCAATATAGAGTGAAACTCATGATCAGCACACATCTCCCGACTACTTGGTCACTACAAAATTTCCATAGATAAGGGTCATCCCAAACATAATATTTAGACTCACTCTTTAATTTAAGGGTTTGGGCCCTAGTGGAATCTATAGGCAAAACACCGCTACCAAGTAGTTAACCAGATCAGCATACCATGGAAGTTTACCTTGAAGCTGTAGAAGCTGCTCATCAGGGTAATCATCCCGAATAGAAGAGGGTTGAGAGGGAGAATGAGTGATGCGACTCAAGTGGTCAGCTACCCAGTTTTGTGCTCCACTTCTGTCTGGAATCTCAACATCAAACTCTTGGAGCAGCAACATCCATCGAATGAGTCGTGGCTTAGCATCTGCCTTTTTCAAAAGAAACTTCAAAGCAGCATGGTCAGAGAAAACAACTACTCTACTTGCTAGTAGATATGACCTAAACTTATCAAAAGCAAATATAATAGCCAACAACTCCTTCTCAGTAGTGGTGTAATTGGACTGGGCAGGATCCAAAGTCTTGGAGGCATATGCAATCACATGAGATGCTCTATCAACTCGTTGTGCCAAGATAGCACCAACCGCATAGTTGGAAGCATCACACATCAACTCGAAGGGGAGGCACCAATCAAGCGCTTGGATCACTGGGGCTGTAGTCAGGCAACGCTTCAAATGATCAAAGGCCACCTTGCAAGCATCATCAAATACAAAGTCAGTGTCCTTATGCAGAAGGTTGGACAAGGGTTGGGCAGTCTTGCTGAAATCCTGAATGAAACGCCGATAGAAACCTGCATGACCAAGAAAAGAGCGAACTTCCCGAACATATGCGGGGTAAGGCAAAGCAGTAATTACATCTATCTCAGCAGGATCTACCTCTATCCCTTTCCTAGACACTATGTGTCCCAAGACTATACCCGACTCAACCATAAAGTGACACTTCTCATAATTCAGCACAAGATTAGACTCAATGCACCTATGCAAAACTCTAGACAAATTAGCTAAGCAGGCATCAAAATCAGACCCATATACAGTGAAATCATCCATAAAAACCTCCATGCAGTCCTCTAGAAACTCAGAGAAAATGCTTACCATACAACGCTAAAAGGTGCTAGGTGCGTTGTAAAGGCCAAAAGGCATCCTTCGGTAGGCATATGTTCCAAAGGGGCATATGAAGGTCGTCTTCTCCTGATCCTCAGGAGCAATATGGATCTGGAAGTACCCGGAGTAGCCATCCAAGAAGCTGTAATGGGACTTGCCAGCCAATCGCTCTAACATCTGATCAATGAAAGGTAGAGGGTAATGATCCTTGCGAGTGGCTTGGTTGAGTCTCCTATAGTCGATGCAAACTCTCCAACTATTCTCGAACTCGAGTAGGAATGAGCTCATTCTTCGATTGGCTACTACGGTGACTCGGATTTCTTGGGAACCACCTGGACCGGGCTAACCCACTGGCTATCAGAAATGGGATAGATGATACCAGCTTGCAGAAGCTTAGTGACCTCCTTCTTCACCACATCAAGGATAAGAGGATTAAGGCGTCTTTGGGGTTGCCTCACCGGCTTAGAGTCCTCTTCCAACAGAATTCGATGCATACACATGGAAGGGTTGATGCCAACGATATCAGCTAATGTCCACCCAATGGCTTTCTTGTTTGCCCTCATTAAGCTTAGCAGCTTCTCTTCTTGGTCAGGAAGAAGATTATTTGCCACAATGACTGGCAACTGTTCATCCACCTCCAGAAAAGCATACTTCAGGTGATCTGGAAGGGATTTCAACTCAAGCTTGGGTGGTTGCTCAGTTGAGGGAAGAAACTTGGGTGGTTGTTGCAACAACTCTGATGTCATCACACTGGAAATGTCTGAAACCACATTCAAAGAAACAGAAGGACTGTGTCTATACAGCTCAATGTTAACATCAGAATCAAGCTCATCAAAATCAGAGTTAAACTCATCAAAATCAGAATCAGGATGCACATTAGGATCAGGATGAAGCTCAAACTCAGAATCAATATCAGAATCAGGATGCACATTAGGATCAGGATGAAGCTCAAACTCAGAATCAATATCAGAATCAAATCTATAGTTGCCGAAACAACAAGGGATAGAAAACATCCTTGGATCCTTGCACTTGTGAGGCATCGTAGGCTGGATGAGTGCTGATACATTCTGGTTCAAACTCACTCGTTCACTCCCCTTCAGTCGCCTCTTGTTGGTGCACAACTCCTTCAAAAACTTGGCATATTTAGGAATTTGTTTGACCGCATCTAAGAGAGGAATGTTGATCTCTACTCTCATGAATGTCTCAAGTATATCCTTCTCTTGTGCTTTTTCTGCCAACTTCTTGGAATGAACTGCTCTCTGAGGGAAAGGAAGAGGAATGGGGATGTCTTCCTCTTCACCTTGCTGCACTGCCTTTTTATTTTTAGAGTCAATCTTCACGGTTTCGGCTCTCTTTTCGATGTGGAAGTCACATCTCGCACCGGGTCTAGGTTCCTCCAATTGCTTGCCGAACAAAGGGAGATAGCACTCACATTCCCCTTAGAATTAGGAATTATTTGTGAAGGAAGAGTGTTGGATCCCTGAGGTTGAAGCTGGTTCAATGATGTTGCCAACTGCCCAATCTGTGTTTGCAAACTCTGAATGGAAGTGTCAGTTTGCTGTCGGAACTACATGTTGGCTGTGACAAATTGCTTCATCATATCCTCAAGTGAGGAACCATCACTACTACTACTAGCATGCTGTTGTGCCGCCTGTGGAGGTGCACACATGGCTGGTCGAGGAGGTGCTGCTGGCAAAGGCAAAGGCAAAGGAGGTGCAGATTGTTGTTGGAAATTCTGTGGTCTGTACTGTCTCTGTTGGTAATTCCAAGAATTCTGCTGATATTTGTTACTCGGTTCTCGATTCTCGGTTCCAACGGAATTGGGGTGATTTCTCCAACCAGGATTGTAGGTGTTGGAGAAGGCATTATTCTCATTTGGTATTGTGGCTTTCCGGAAAAAGACTCACCGAAGCTACTGACTGGTCTTGATAAGCAGGATCATGCAAGGTAGGGCAAGAGTCAATAGAATGGTAAGGGTCAGAACAGAACCCACATGAGTACCCAATCTGAGGAGGAGAAGATTGTACTGTCTGTGTCACTTCTAACTGCCTCACCAGAGAGGTCAGATCATCAAATCTATTCTCTAATCTCTGAGAATCATACTGGACTGGAGGTGTTTGAACATGGTAAACAGGAGTACTATTGGCCCTGGTGCCAAATTGCTGAGAGTTGGCTGCCATCTCGGATATCAATTCTCGGGCATCTTCAGGTGTCTTGTTACGCAAAGCCCCACCACTAGAAGCATCCACCAAACCTTTGTCTACTGGTAGCAGACCATCATAGAAATGGGTAATCAAGAGTTGCTCAGTGATCTGGTGGTGTGGACAGCTTGCACATAACCTTTTGAACCTCTCCCGACTCATGCATAGTCTCCCCATTGACCCTGTTTAATGTTGCCAATTTCCTTCTTGATCGCAGGTTGCTCGGAGGCAGGGTAATATTTCTCCATAAATAACCTCGAACATCGTCCAGCTCCCAATAGATGAGGGCTGAAGGTACAATAACCAGTCTTTGGCTCCACCTACTAATGAGAAAGGAAAAGCTCTCAGCTTGATATGATCTTCATCAATGGCCTGTGGTTTCATTGTGCTGCACATTAGATGGAATACCTTCAAATGCTTAATGGCACACTCACTTGAAAGACCATGAAACTTAGGCAACAAGTGTATTAGACCAGATTTAAGCTCAAAGTTAGCAGCAAGGGCAGGATATTGGATGCACAAAGGTTGATAATTAACATCAGGTTCATTCAATTCCTTTAAGGTAGGACGATTTTCCTGTTCTTCTGCCATAATTTCTGAGTTAGGAAAATTGCTACTAGAATCAGTGAAAACAACAAGACTATCAAGTACTATCGAAACACAATCGAAAGATCAACAGAATGAACACAATCGAATGGTCGACTTAAGTTCAATGTCCAATTCAGTATTAATCCCACGACTTAGCCTAACAACTCTTCTAGCAGTAAGAATTGTTCTTTCTATTTCAAGATCAAATGGCAACAAGTCTTTTGGATTGATAGTGCTTCTAGTACTCATGCAGCATAATCACAAGGCAGAATTTACAGAAAATCAGAATTACAAAAATGCCACCAGTCAATCAGAATTACGAAAATGCCACTAAAAGTGGTAAAAAGGAGAAAAAGACTAAGACACACAAAAGCAAATACAAAAACAAAAACCTATGGTAGAAATTGACCTAAACAAGTCCAGAAACACTATCAAATGATTTTTAAAATTTTTGGGACTTGGACAGGCAACTCCTAGACCATTGGGAAACCCAAAAATGGAATAAAAAAACTTCAAAAATTGAAAAAGTGGTCTAAATGATGGAATTTGGCAAAACGGAGATTAGCACATGGAAAATCAAAGATTTTGGATGTGCGTTGTGAGATAGGCCATTTTCTATCACTGTACCAAAATTCAGCCAAATCGGAGATACTCCGAAAAAAACTGACTAGTAGAAATCATGAAATCGGAAATTAAAACAGAAAAAAAGTGGTCTAAACGTTGGAATTTGGGAAAAATAGGGTATACCTCACTCTTATTGAGAGTGACCCTTTCTTAGAATGCCCAATTCCTTGTGAATAAGACCTGGTTTGAGTGATCTGGGTCAGAAATATTTCTGTCCAGCCACCCGAACCACCTAAACTACCGAAAAAAGAAGCTATTTACACTACTGTTACTAATCAAACCGATGCAAATTCCCCGGCAACGGCACCATATTTTGACAGAGATTTGCCGTAATCTCCTAAAATAACCAGATTAGAAAAGGATTTGCAGTATAATGTAACCTGGGTCGTTTCCCAACGAATTCGCAGTCGGTTTAATTTGAACAGCAATAGAACTGAAACAATGGGGGTTTTGTTTTGATTCAAAGAGAATAAAAAAAATGAAGTAATAGAGACAAAAGGAAATAACACAGATTGAACAGACAAACAGAGGATTAAAGGATTAACCCAGGATTTCGGATTCCACCACTTCCCTTCCTCGGACGAAAATAGATTTATAACCGAACTCGTGATCGACTCTGGACAAACCGAAATCTCTGCGTTTGTCCAGAAATTCCCTCAACTGAATAATCGTCCAGAATTTATTCGAATCAGTGGTGTATCTCTGTACGATCGCACAATAATACTTTAACCTAGTTCGAACTACGTCCTTGGGAAATGTCGATCTGGGTTTTTAATCAAAAACCCAATCCAAATCCAAAAATCGAATCTGATTAAAGAATGCAGAAATGAGTTAGACGGTTACCGATTAAGCGCGAATCCTCTGGATAGTGGATGGAATCCTCATCGTTGGGCCAATCACAGAAATTTAGCCCAACATAATTAAGAAAGACGAAAAACTGATGAAGAACGCGAAGAACACGAAGAACATTGCAGAGAATTTGAAAACTCTTATTTTGATCCATTAATATCTAAAAACGTGAATGACTGAATGTTTGTAGCTGCCATCTAACTTAAACCTAAACCTAAAAATGGAAATGGGTCAACTCAAAACGAAAATAAAATCGAATGGGCTTTAATTACAAAATTCGAGCCCAACTGAAATCCAAAATTACATATGACTTTGGCTCCAAAATCGACCGCCCTCTTGACCGAATTTGCTCTTCATGTCTTAATAACAATTGTAGCTCTCTGAATCATCTGAAATATGAGACAAAAATTAGGCAAATCCGATGTTTGGTTCAAGAGTTATGGTGAAAATAGTGAAGCAATGTAAAACTGGAATTTTATTATTAAAAATGGCTAAAACATAATAAAAGGCCCAAAGTCCAAATAAGTAGTGTATGAAATATTCAATTATCAAGGATTTACATTAGTCGATGTCCATGGTAGAAGTTTTGGAGATGAACCTTTTATTATGGCAGACCAGGAAAAACAAGTGTTCTATATCACCGATCAAGAAAATAAAATGTGGTCTGTAGCTCTCCAAGGAAAGAGGGTCATTGATATTGATGAGGAAATGAATTCGAATTATGGTATTCCTGAGAGTACTCCTTTTTCAAGGGGTCTACCGGACATAAACGAAGAAGATGAAGCGGATAATGAACCCGACATAAGAAGTGATCATCAAGAAGGGATATGGGAAGATATCACTTTATAAAAGAGTCAATTCATAAGGTAATATTCATATGCAGATTTCTTTGAAAAATTTAAGGTTTTAACTATATTATATTCCTTCTATGTTCATAAACAATGTCACTGACTATGAAGTTTGTTCTTGTTTTATTTTTGTGGTAGGATCCGATCCAAAGGGGCATGTTATAAAAGAGGATGTTACTTTGTTGGGTGGGAATCAGATGAAGGCATGATGAATATTATTTTGGGCATGTGCGTTGTATTTGTAACTTATTGTATTTGTAAGTAAGTTATCTTATTGTATGAATTAATTTGGGTGTTGTAGTCATAGTATAATCATTAATTAAGAGGCCAAATACCTCATGGTGAATAATATTTGTATTCTTTTTCCAATTCAATTTATTCAAATAATTGTTCATAGCTTACTGACTTAAAGTATCAACTTTTATGTGCTGGATTGGGTGGTGGATTTGTGTGTAATACAATCAAGAAGAACAGAACAGGGAAAAATTCAGGAAAATTTACACCGCAAATAAATGTGCCGGTCTTAAATGGTGAGTTTCTAAGACCGGATGTATTTATATGTCCGATCTTAAAGGTCAGGTAACACATTTCATAATAAGCGCCCGATCTTAAAAGTCGGTCTTTTTAAGACCGGTAAATTTATACATGTGGTCTAAAATAAAATTTTTAAGACCGCATTTATTTATCATCCAGTCTTGAAAGTCAATCTTTTAAGATCGCGTATAATTAGTCAGGTCTTAAAAGCCGCTAAGTTTAAGACCGTATTTATTTTTGTCCGGTCTTAAAATTCTATCTTTTAAGAGCGGCCTAATTATTAGCCGGTCTTAAAAGTTGAGTTTTAGGACCGAACAAAAAGTATTTCAGATTTATTTTAGTACGACTTTTAAGACCCAATGTTTTAAATGTCCGGTCTAAAATATTTTCTTTAAGACCGGTTATAGTCCGGTCTTAAATGTAGACTTTTAATACCGGCTGGAACAAGACCGGTCGCGGGTTCGGTCCTACGATACCTCTTTTGGTTGGTCTTAAAAGCCTTTTTTGCACTAGTGATCCCTCGACGGGGTAATAGAGTAGCTAACTTTCTTGCAGTGATTGGTTATAAGGAGGTGTGCCCGATCGGGTGGGTTTCTCAACCATCACCTTCTTTGTCTTCTCTTCTAACCTTGGATGCTCAGGAGGCTAATATTGCTGAGGATGGTTCTCATGTCTCAAGTTCGGATCAGGTGGCTAGCTAATTTCCTTTGTTTGTATTGTTTACTGATTCCTGTGTTGTTAGTTTTTGTTCGTTGTATTGGGTATTCCTTTATCCTGCTTCTGTTGCAGCGTTTCTTTCTTTCCTCGACTGTCGTTATTGTTGCGGTTTGGGTATCAACTGTTATCCTGTATCTGTTGTAATGTTCTGTCTTTATTTAGTAATGCAAGTATCATTTATGAGCAAAAAAAAAAAAAAAAAAAAAAAAAAAAAACTTTATGGTATCAAGTATCTCTTACATATTAAGTTTGTTGTTAAATTTGCTCATTTTCCCTTTATAATTTATCTACAGTATATGTGATTTCTAAGTAATTTTATTTTTTATACTAATTGAGTTAAACTAAAATAGTGTAATAATTTATAAGTATTCTCCCAAATTTATAGGCCCTCCTTCAAAAATTTACTACCCAACTAATAGTGTATTCAAGACTTATGGAGTGATAATTTATGAGTCTTCTACCAAAATTTATGAGACTCAACTTAAGGGTATGTTTGGTATGAGGGGGGGAGGGGAGGGGGAGGGAGGGAAATTTTTTTGGAAGGACATTTACCATTTTACCATTAATGAAGGGAATATTCTTTTTTATTGTGAATATATTTTAAGAGTATTAGAAATTATCTATGGGTAATTTTGTAAAGATGAGAGAAAATTTTTCTCTCTCCACTTTCCCTCCCCTCCCCTTCCCTCACACCAAACATACCTTAAAAGTCCTCCTTTGAAATTTGTGGCTCAACATAGGCTAGTTGTAAATTAAACTAATCAGATAATTTTATATTTTAAGTTTATATAATTAAATTATTTTAATATTTTATTTCTCATTTACATTTGATGATAGGGTGCAGAAAACATATTTTTTTGAATATGGCTTATATTCTTTATGTAGCATTTAGAGTGAATGACTCTATGAGATTATGTTGATATTGAGTGGAAAAGTTAAAATAGCGTGACTACTTGATTAGTTTTACCGTAAAGTAATATGTAGTTTGAACACAAGCTTTTTCATCCACATTTCACTTTATTTATGACTTTGGTCATGTTTACTATTCCTTTTTTATTCTCAGAAGTGTCAGAAAATAGGGTATACATAGTGCTTTTACTATCTTATCTGTGTGATATTATTCAATCCAAACCTACTGCCAAATTGATTAGGTAATTAGATATTTAATCTCAATAATATAAGTTTTATTATAATTAATGAATTATTTAAAGTGTGTTTTTGAGTTCCTTCTATAGCTTTAATTAAATGTTCAAATGGTTTGGATGTTAGCTTTAGCCTTAGAATTGTCATTATACAATTTATCGATTAGTTTGAATATTGTTATAACACTACTGTAGAATCGCCGAAATATGACGGTTACTATTGACCAATAGCACAGTTCCAAACCATCATATATACAGGTGCTATATATGCTTTTGCAAATACATAATTGTACCAAACTGTGATTTATTTTGTATCTATTATAATGATTCTAATATAATACCTATTATGAATTAGATTTAGTGAGACCATGTTGTGTGTAATGCTTTCATGAAAAAACAGGCTCATGTAAACAATCATAATATATATAGCAACGCTAGCATAATAAATAACGGTTTCGTAAGAATCATTATTTTGGTTATTATATAAATGATGTTTATTAACTACAACCATTATTTATATATTTTTGCAAATTCCGCCTCTTAATACATGGTAGTGTGTGTGACTTGTATCAAAGTAAAGAAAGAGACTGGTATATGTTTTTAATGACATGGAAAAAGTGTATGACTGCATGCCAAATAAGCATACTTGGGAAAATCTTTGAAAAGAAAGGAGTGTGTGTTGCATATATCAAAGTCATTTAGGACACATATAAAGGGGTAATAGTCAATGTTAGAACGTGTTGAGACGAGACAAAGACCTTTCTTATAAGGATTGACTTACATCAAGGATCATCTTCGAGCTCTTATTTGTAAACCTTAGCTTGTGGCAAACGTTTTAACTGAGCTTATGAAAGGAGAAATCGCAAATTGCATGCTTTTTGTTGATGATATAGTTTATTAGCTGAATCAAAAGAGGATATATACTCTAAACATGAGATATGGAGAAGGTACTTTAAAGTCAAAGTTTTCATCATTTCCTACATGCAAGAACATTTTTGAGCTTAGGTGAGTCTTTGAAACTCATTCCTATCATCATTTCCTCAGATTCTTGCTATTCTTAAGGTCTATGAACTGCTGAAAGTTGATGTCATTAAGATTTAGTCGTATAGTGTTTGTGCATGTCAATTTTAAACTGATCTTTGATCTCATTTGGCTCTGAAAACATGGTTAAAGACCGTGCATGTCTGTCTGATATATGTGTATTGAGTTTTATTATGAAAAGACTTAGGGAAGTTTAAATGAAATGCAAAATGTTGAAAGGATAAGCTGTCATTTACTGGAAAATTGAGCATGTTTTGCCTGTCGTTGTTGTAAGTTGGAGGTTGAGTGTTTCTCTGAAAATTTTACAAGAGATAATACTCTTCTTAATCTTTAAAATGAGTTTTGGATCACTTAAAATGGAGGTCTATAACTCCAATTATGATTTTTAGAAGTTGAACTATGAATCTGGAAAATTTTAGTGTAATTCTGGAGATAGTCGAATGGCATTGCGTTTTTTATTAAGTAAACAAACTCAAACAAATGTGAAATTTTCCAAATATATATTGGACACATAGGGCTTTATTTTGCTGGGTAGTTTATAATTTTTTGAGCTCTGTACAAATAGTTATGATTTTTTCAAACTAACCAAAGATTCTATCGAGCCATCTGGACAGTACTTATGTTTTCGAAATCTGGAAATTTTCTCAATCATAAATCAGCTTGGTGACTTTAATTTATGAAAATAGACTTATCAATATTTAAGTAGAAACTAGAATCACTCCATTTGGAGTTGTATAGGTCAAGTTATGAATTTTCTAAATTCCTAGAGAAGTCAAAAGCTGAATTTTTTATAAGTTTTAGAATAGTCACACAAGTTGTTAATTATGCATAACCTTCAAAGTAAAGGTTTCTTTGGATATATTGAAAGGTTAAATGGTTGAGATGATATTTATTCCATAATGAATAATATTTAGTTAAATAAGTCTCAATTGTTATACATCCCTAGTCACAAGGAGACTATAAAGGATAAGTATTTTGGGGTGGGTCTAGAGGAGCTAAATCTTAATTATGTTATTGAGATTGGATTGATTAATGACCCATCTCTATATAAATGTTAATTATAGGACCTGAAAATTGATCGAGCCTAAAAGATAAGCATAATGATAAAAACCTGGTGGAAGGGGTTTTATCAGTGAGACCAACAGGTAGTAACTTTAATCTCAAATTCTTTGTAAAACTATACATGTTTGTTTATACTATATATGTATGCCCCACCTGTATGGGGCTAGCACCACTAGTGGCTTAATTGAGCGGAAGGGTTGACCATAGGGCCAGCTTCCCAGTGGCTAGGCAAGACCTAGTGCATTCAATTATTTTTTGTTATTATTTTACCAAAATGTATTTCCTAGCGTTAAAGTATTTGAAATCATTTTATGATTTACTTGTATTACAAGCTACACATAGAAGTAATTCTTGTCGTTTGAATTTGAATGCTTTATATGCTGTATATACTACTCTGTTTGGTTAATTTACATATATTGTATATACTAGAATTTGAGATTAACATGTTACTCTGGGATTTATTCATTTGAATCTCAGAACATTCCTTAAATTCAGGACGTGGGCAGTCTAGTAGACAAGGAGGAAAAGGCAAGGGCGTAGTTATTGCTTGACCTTGAGAAGAAGGTGGTGTTGATGGTGCAGATGAAACATTTAATTTCACTTTTGTATATGGATATTTATTTTTTCTTATGACCTAGATAATATTTTGAGATAACAAAATGTGGCTACTGGGATGTATATTTAATTAGATACATATGATCACGTAAAAGTAGACATAATATAAATATGTTGCTTACTATTGCTGCAGGGATAGGCATGTATATAACAAGCCCCAAAATGTGGTGAATGATTTAGTAGAGCACTAGATTAATCAAAGGAATAAGGAAATACTTTGATAAAACCTATCAAAGTTTTAAGTATGATGCATTTTTAATAATAAGTTTGAACTACTGATAAAATGTTTTCAAATATTTTAAATGTTTCAGAAAATCCCATTTGAACTATAATATTATTTTGAACTCTTTATAAAAAAGGCTTTCATTTCTAGGATCAAACATGATTCAGTAGTTTGAATTCTTTATTAAATAATACATCTGATGCATGATGGGTGAAGACGTCACTTTGTTCTAGGCTCAACTGTGGGGTGTTGCATAATATGGATGGATAAAGCTATAGCTAGAGAAACATGACCTACACATACTATTAGCAACAGCCCGATCAATTCCCTCTTTAATACAATCATAGTCAAGTCTGTTATTGCGCCAAGTGAAACTAGATCCTTCTGATTCCATATATAAGAGATCACATTCAACAATAAAGGATTGGATATTAAGGATTGTCCTTGTAGATCTTGGTTTTCCACCAAGCTTCTCAGATTGGGATAAGTTATCATTGAATTCTCCTATATGCAAATCCAAGACTCCTTTATATACCTTGCAAAACTTGAGATTTCCCTTCATATCTGCCTTCTCATCATTTCATTAGTTGTACCATAAAGAAAAGTATCATATTTTGGCACCTCCTAGTAAAAGGAGTTTAGTGTTGTATGAATCACTACAACATAAAAAGGTGTTTGACCGCCATATTTAGACCGGATTATAGAAAATCAAGTCTAAAAAGTTTGATTGGTGGCAGTCTCATAAATATGAAAAAAAAATTAGATCAGTTCCTATAATATGAGGTTCTCAAAATATTATTTAGACTTGTTTCCCAAACAACCGGACTAATTTTTTTTTAAAAAAATTTTAAAATATCAATTACTTTTTGGATCAATTGTTATTAACAACAGAACTAAAATTTGAAACTTTTAACTTTTAAGATCCATCGTTAATAATAATTGGTCTAAAAGATAGTAAAAAAAATTACTTTTAAGATCGATTGTTAAGAATTACTAGTCTAAAATATGAACTTTTAAAACCTATTGTTAAGAATATATGGTCAAAAAACTAAAGAAATAAAAGATTTATTACTTTAAGACCGATTGTTAATTATAACCGTTCTAAAAGGTTAACTTTTAAGACCTTATTTTAATTATAATTGGTCTAAAAGATTTTCATTAGAACCCTCTTCATTGCATCGAAAATTGAGAATTGAAAATTCAAAAGTGGAGTAGCATATCTGAGAATTTAGAAGCGAAGTAGTAGATCTAAAAATTCAGAAGCAAAAATGTGCAGATCTTATCCTTTTCATTGGTAAATTATCGTTCTTTTTCTAATTTTCTTATCTGTGGATCACTAAATTTTTCAAACTAGTATAGTTTGCACCAAATGTCCGTCAGGTCAAGTTTTAATTGTTGAAGTGCTTTGCTCTTTTGTTTAGACTTGAGCGTTTACTCTCACAGGCGTCTTCCTGGAAACTACAACCATCTTTGCCGAAGAAATCACAAACTCAATCCATAAAATTTGATCTAAATAATAGACTATAAAACAATCTGAACAAATATCAGCCTTCGATTAAAACATTAAAAAACAAAGACTGATTTAGAAGTGAGGTATCGTTGGAGAAGAGGAAGAGACGTGAGATGTCGCCGGAGAAGAGGAGGACGATGAGGAATGAGAAGAGCTTCGGCCAAATCCACCATCACAACCTAAATCGCGATTCGCGACCTCTACCTCATGAACTCTCCATCATCGCCACGGATCTGAAGTCATCGCCAGAAGAGAGGGAGAGAGGCTGTGATAGTTGACCCAAATCTACCGTTGTCGTTCACCGTCTGTCGCTGTCATCCATTGATCGAGGCTAGAAATGAAAATGGCAAAGCGCCGTCTGCCTTCACCGTCCTCCATCACCTTCACCATCATCTGCCTTCACTCGCCTTTGCCGTCATATTCCGTCACCGTCGTCTTCCGATTTGCACTATGGTGCTATTATAGGTAATCCGTAGCTAGGTTTAACATTCATGCTTGGTGTTTTATTGTCATGGGGTGGTTAATTGTGAGCCGATTCCAGATTCTTATGATCCAGATTTGGAAATTGTCAATGGAGCGTCGTTGGTCGGATCCGGATCCTTTCCTGTGCTCTCTCCCCAGTCGCATTTTTTTTCAAATCTTGATTTTTTTTTTTTTTGGGGGGGGGGGGGGTGGTTAATTTTGTGAGCCGATTCCAGATTCTTATGATCCAGATTTGGAAATTGTTAATGGAGCGTCGTTGGTCATCGGATCCAACGTTGGTCATCGGATTTTTTTTTTTTTTTTTTTTTGCCAACTAACTTTTAAAACCGATGTTTAAAAAACAGTCTACAAAATCTTATTTTTAACACTTCATATTTTAAAAGTCTAATTTTTAAGACCCCATATTTTAAAAGTCTGGTTTAAAAAGTATTTTTAAAGACCGATTGCTCAATCGGTCTAAAAAATAATAGATTTTTAAGACCGCTTGTATCGAAACTGGATCCAAAATCGATTTGAAAAACGATTTTTATTCGGTTTAAAAAGCGATTTTTGTAGTAGGGAATGAAATTTCTTAAAGAGAAAAGATTATCTACCTGCAAGTCATCATTCCACCAAAGAGCTAACCATCCAGATTGACTAATCAGACTTATGTAGCAAGAATGCCTCATACCACATCTTTTGATTCTATCCAACCTAGATGATGGTTGTTTAGTCTTCATGAGGAAAAATGATAGCTGGCTTATTCTTGGACAACAATTATGTTGCAGACTGTCAAGGCCAATTGAATTTCTTCACAGTTCAAAAAGAGGACACTCATGGTGCCATGTGGCTGTTTGAGGCCAGCCACAAGCACCCTCAGCTTTAACATCATTGAAAGAAGATTGATTAGTCGATTTAAGAACAAACCATTCATCTGGAAAGTCAATTTCAGAGCAAATGGGAACATCAACTAGAGATTCATCTAAAGCTTTTGAAACAGGAGCACAAACAATTTTTTCATTAATGCCCTTCAATTTACCTAAGTGATTTACCATGTGCAGACTCTTCCTTTTTAGGGTAGTAGGACTTAATTGGTAGAGGGTTGTAGAGGAGTGTCTACAACTTCATTCTCAGTAAATAACTTCCTTCTTTTAGATATGGGAGGCGACTCATTTTCTAGTAAGCCTCACTTTAGATTAACTTTGTTTAAATGGATAGAAACCCCTGATATATGATAAATCTGGGAATAAGGGCCCATGAAGCGTCATCAATACTTGTTACAGACTTTGCTACATGAACTGAAGAATTCACCACATCCATTAGGCATAAAGCGGGGACAAAAGATGTGGATTTTTTAGGACCAAGAGAGCGTTTAATTCCTCGAGAACTATTCATACTGGTTTTCAAGTTTTTGAGCTCAAATTATGCTGAGTTGAAGATGTTGTAGGTCCGGAACGTTTCAAATTGTAAGACCATCTTGGTATGAAATTTATGAAAAATACCTCAAAATTTCTTAACCATTTAAGTTCGTAATCATGAATTATATCGTGAAGCAATTGGAGATAATACATAATAATAAATAAAATCATCAATCTTTGCTCATGTAATATCAATAATAAAATGAAACAAATACGATAAATTTTCCTTCACAACATCATACTTAAAAATATGATAATTAACATAACAGTACAACAATTAGTAAAAAGATCATTTATAAAAAGTATAATGGGATGTTATTCATTCATCTATTATTCCTTCGAAACTATACATTTACCAAAATCTTTTGGGTTCACTTTTCTCTTCAACTTAAGCAATTGTCAAATCATATAAATTTTAAAATTTATAGAGATATAGGTCATCATTGGTAACCTTTTATCCTACTCACCAAGACATAATTAAATATCTACTATCCTACCCAAAACTCTCAACTCATGGCCGAGATATATTTATCCAAAAATATTATCATTTTTAGACTTAACAGAAAATATGACTATAATTTTTGAAGGAACTTGGAAAAATCATAATTTAGTCTAGGAAACTCCAAATGAGGTGCTTCCAGTTCCTAATTAAAGCTCTGCAAATGCAGTTTAGAGAAAAAAAATAATCACCAGATCCATTTGTAGTTATATCATTACCAAAATTTCGAAAAAGTGATATAACTTGAATCTGGAAACAGGATTTTCCAATGTCATAACCAAACTTTAAAAAATTATAATTAATTTTATATAATTCCAATTGAGGGAGGTCCAAATTTCTATTCAAAACTTTGAGTATATTTTAAATATAAATATTACCTAGAGCCAATTCTCACTGCAAAATTCCAGAACTACGCCTAAATCCTCACTGCCACATAAAACATTCCATATTTAACACCTAACTTCAAAAATTCATAACTTTCTCTCTAGACCCCCTATTAACATGTTCTACCACTCATGTCAAAGCTTAAAAGGTCTACTATTTCCTCAAAAAATTTCACCAGACATACAAAATCGTTTACCTAGACAAAACCGAAACTTGAATATGAAGACATGATTGTTTTCCATTTTTTCATGTTTGACTTTAAAAAATTATAACTTGAGTTCTAGACCTCATATTAACATCATCTAAGAATCAATTTAAAGCTTAATATGTGTACTAAATGTCCACAAAAATTTTATGGTCAGAAGAGATCATTAGCCCTGGTTCTGATTTACCTAAACATTAGTGCCCCAATTCCTAAAATTCCAATTTCAGTCATAGTGTTTTAAATTGTGCTAGAGGCATTATCCTACACAAAAATCCTTTCTAAATCCTTTGGAAGCCTTAAATTTAGGGGGAAAAAATAATCCCCTTCATGCATAGACAGGGCTAGCTGAAACAGGGGAAAATGAAATATTAATGGAATTTAATCCCCTTATTAACAATCATTACATAGGAGCCTCTAGACACCTTGTGTGAGTAGTTTAGTATCTAAAAACAGGGGCTGTTTACTTAATTTCAGTTTTAAAACATAATTCCATAGCTCTTTTATGTCAGTATTTAAGTATAATAAAGCAATGAAACAGTCAACATTTCAACCTTGGAACCTTCCAGATCTTTGGATTCATTAACGTCCAACAACAAACCAATAGATAAACCTTATCATAGAATTACTTGGAATATGAGCACTCTAACTTCTCCACAAAGTTGGAACAACATCATTCATCTGTTCTGAAATTTCCAGATTTGAAATATACTCCGCAAAATTTCAAATTCAACATGCAATAGTATTAATCTACTTATAAAAACATAAATTTTTGACCAAAACAAAATATAAAAACATAAATTAACCGTTTGAATCTCAATCTATGTTTTTCCTACTTTTTCTCAACTTTCTCTCGCTAGAATCAGATTTCAAAGCATCATTCCCCCTTCCAAAATGTCTCAAATGAAGACAGCAAGTTTGGGAGAGTTCTTGGAGGACTTACCTTACTCTAAATCCAAGCTTGCATGTGGGTTCCTCCTTCTCCAACGCTCCCTTTCGATCTCAGCTCTCTTGGACTCTCTCTCACTCCCGCCCTCTATTTTATATTGAATGCCTAAGGGAATGGGTGACAAATAAGGCGTATGGATGACTGTATATAAGTGCCACTGAAATGGGAATTGAGGGGAGTGGAGGAGTACGTGGCGGACTTGAGGGAGAGAGTGTGTGAGGTGTCACAAATGGAAAGGGAAGTGGCGGAAGTGGTCAACCATTGATTTGATTTAAATGAGGTTGTTTGTGGGACCCACTTCAAAATAATCCCATTAGATGTTATGGGACCCACTCTAAAATAATCCCATTTGATCTTCTATAATCTTTTACAAGACTATTATTTGCAATTTAGTTTTTTACTCATTTAGTTGAAAATATTGAATAAGTGTTAGAAATTAATCATTAATTCCATATAAAGATTTTTCTTTGGAAAATATAAGTGAGGTCCCAAAGAAGAGAAAAAATATAAAAAATAAAAAATCTAAACCCCAAATCCCCTATCAAGACTTTTTTGATATTAATTACGTAATTCCAATATAAAAAAAGTTATGTTGTTAAAATAGCTTTTCATGTGATTAAAATGGATTTTTATGTTGTTAAAATGACGGGTTAAAGGCCATTTTTGCCACGGAAGTTTCCTAAATGGAGCGTCAAAGTAGGAAGTTTTTGGGTACAAATTTGCCCCCGGAAGTATGAAAAAGGTACCAAATTTACCCGTCCGTTAATTTTGACCGTTAAGTTTGACTAACTGTCCACGTGGCATGGAAATTAGGGGTGAAAATTACAGAACTGGACCCAAAATTTTAGGAAATTATGCTTGACCTCATAAATCTTTCAATATTTTCAATTTAGTCCCTCTATAACACTTTACAATAGGGACTAAATTGAAAATGTTAAAAATTTTATATGGCTAAATCACAATTTCCTATACTTTTGGGTCAAGTTTTGTAATTTTAGGGGGCGGGGCCACCCCTAGCCCCCCGATTCATACGTGACCGGTTCGACTTCACAAATTCCCATTTTGCCTTGCGCTCAACATGCCTTTGGGTTTTGCGAGACCTTTTAGTCACTTGTGACCGGTTCGGCTTCATAGATTCGGGCCGCCTTGAGCTCAACATGTCAAGGATCTCCTTCTCTGACTCCAAGTTTGACCTTTTCAAGGCATGACATGTGCGGTTTTTGACTGATTTAGTAGTCAAATTTAATATTGGGAGAAAGAATGGCAAAATTGCTACTTTTGTAAACTTTAGGGGCAAAATTGCTCCTTAATAAAAACTTTCGGGGCAAAAATGATACTTTTGATTGATGAGGTGGCATGCCACGTGTGATGAGGTGGCATGCCACCTCACATTTTAACGATCTACGTGGACTTCGTGACTTTTGGGTAAATTTGATACCTTTTCAATACTTCCAGGGCAAATTTGGTACCCAAAAAACTTAGTCTTTGGACGCTCCATTTGGGAAACTTAGTGGCAAATTTGATATTTAACCCTTAAAATGACTTTTCTTATTGTTAAAATTTTCCCATAAAAATATTGTTGTCAAAATAGCTTTTCATGTTGTCAAAATGACTTTTTCTATTGTCAAAAATTTTCTCAATTTTTCTTCTGGCGTGTAGAATTATAGAAACTTGGAAAATTTTTGGCAATAAGAAAAGCCATTTTGACAACAATATTTTTATGCGGAAATTTTAACGGGAAAAGTCATTTTAATAACATGAAAAGTCATTTTAGTAATATGAAAAGTCATTTTGACAACGATATTTTTTCGATATTTGAATAACGTAGTTAATATTAAAAAAAAAAGTTCCTATGGACTTTTTTGATAAGAGATCGGGGATTGGGACTTTTTTTATATTTTTTTCTTCCGTAGGACCTCACTAATATTTTCCCATTTTTCTTCCTCAATTAGTGTCTCCAGGCCTTAAAAAATCACTCTAAAATTTCCTGGCCAAAATTTATCCTTTACCTATTTTTCCTTGACTTTTCGAGAAAGTATGTCCTAAATTCCAAATAATAGCTTAACCATTGTTTAAGCCAAAATTTTCCATCATTAATCCTCTCATAATATTTCCATATCTTTAAAATAATCTCTCATAATTTTTGACTAATTTTTTGAAGTCCAAAATAATGTTTGATGATTAACTTAATCTTTTCCTCATGAAAAGCTTAAGACTTTGGACTCCTTCTTACTTAACAGTCTTCTTATATCAATCATATTCCTAAATTCCTTATCTCAAAATTTGAGATATCACACAAAGCTTCGAATTTCAACCATATAACTATCATCCTGAGTATCAAAATCATCTACATCCACATCCTTACTGTCGAGTCATCCTCATCTTCACAGAATCCTTTCCCGTTCTCCCGAACGATCTCATCTAAGTCCTGAATTCCATTTCCAACTATCTTAGTTTGTCTTCCACCACTTTTCTAAATTTCACTTTGGTCTTCAAAAATGTCCTCAATTCCATCAGCATCATTTATGTCATCAAACCCATCTATCCCTTCTATATATGTCGTCCTAAATTACCCCTGGTTCTCTCTCATTCCCTTCGGTTTCAAGTTTCAACTACATCATGTACATTTCCCCTATTCATGTTTCATTTTAAAAAATAAACATTGAAAGTCAATTTTTTTTTTTTTTGGAAAAAACATGTAATTTATATTTTCTACCCGTTCAAAAACAGATGTTGTAAGTGGCAGACTTACAACGTCTGTTTTTCCAAAGGTTTTTCCAAAATAGATGTTGTAAGTCAATTGTTTTTTAACTATGTAATTTATCTTTTCTATCAACAGCCTTTACACAAAACAAAATACAACTAATTCCTAGAAAATAAGAATGTGCACAAAATAGAACACTACTAAGCAAGTATATATTCATCCAACACTTCATAAATATAATCAAGTGCTCCAAAATTAAACATGGATTAACTTAAACAAATGTAATCAAGTTTCCAAAATAAGGTATAACATATTGTGCATCAATCTACCTATCACACTTGGAGGTTTAAATAAGCAAAGCAAGTTCTTCAATTCCTCTAACACCTATAATTTCTCAATCATTCATTTCATAAAACAACTTATGGGAATTTTAATAACTCATAAAACAAACATTCAAGTACATAATCCCATCAAACAATAAGATTTTAAGCATCAATGAAATCTCTCAAAATTCCCAACTCTTTTTTTTTTTCCTTTTTAATCAACCCTCCACCATAATTTTTAAGCATCAATGAAAGCAACTATTCCATAAAGATAGAGTCACTAACCTAAATGAATGCAAACTTGTGGTGCTAGATGAGGACCGGTGACAAAGTGAGGAGGAGGAAGATGCCTGATAGAGCAAAATGACGATAGAGGGAAAGGGTCACGACAGAGGAGGAAAGGGGTTGCGACGGACTGATAAAGGAGGTGCGATGTTGGTGACTGATGGAGTAGATGCGAGAGAGCAAAGGGATCAGAGAGTGAAGAAGAGAGAGGAGTGAATGTTGATGATGGTGGATCTGAAATTTTATTAAGGATTTTAATGTCTTTTTTTTTTTTTGGAAAACAGACGTTAAAGGCATTACACTTAATGTCTATTTAAAAGTAGGCTTTTAACGCCTGTTTCAGACATTAAAAACAGGGCCCAAATTTAAAAAATTTCACTGCCTACTTTTTAACCTTGTTTAAAAATAGACGTTAATTGGCGATGTTAAAAATATATTCTACGGTAATGATTATTGAGTAAACCTAGTTCATCATTGATGAACTAAGGGTCTATAAACCCAATGTAAGTGGGGCTATTATTTCACTACAGAGAAATATTAGTTAGCAGAGGGAGTTCTCTCTTTATGTTATAAAGCTCAAGTCCACATAATCACAAGGTACATGAGATATGGATAAAGGGTTGAGGAGTTAGTTTTTACATGCATGTCTCAACTCTCTCCCTAACATGCTCTCCTTTTTTCTTTGATGCATTTGTTGGGTTGAGTGATCGGAGTCTAGACCATTGCTTTAATTTCATGTGCAATTCAAGCAAACAATCAGATGAAATGTATGCCTGAAATCCTTAAGGTACAATAAAGGACATAGAATCTAATAAGAAGTTGGCCAAAAATAAAAGATTTGGAAAAGGATAAGGAATTTGGACGGCCACAATTTGTTGGAAGAAAGAATGGCTGATATTATCCTTATAAAAACAACTTCGTTTAGATTGAGACTTGTTAAACTGGTTCTCCCTCAATCGCACGAATAGCTAGCATTTGGGAAAGCTTTGATTTTAGGCCTCTTGTAGTTTACATATATAATTACTTTTTTTTTTTTGCCAAACTACATATATACTCCCTCCGATCCTAATTATAGGAACATTTTTATAGTACAATTTATACTACAAAAGTGCTCCTATAATTAGGATTGGAAGTAGTAATTACTAAAACTGTTGAAATATACAGCCTTGTTAAAATCCAAATAACATAATGAACATTATATCATGCTCTAGTGGCAACGAAAACATAAAACCACTTGCCCATAAGTTTATTTCATGTAAAATGTTAAAATCCCACACTAAAGCACCTATTTCAACTATACATTAATCTATACCCAGTTTGTTTAATTTCGTTACATCAATCTCCTAAATTATAACTCAGAGATACAATCAACTCTCAAATCACTATGAAAATTAACTCAATATGGATTCATCAGACTTACGTCATCCCGTTGACTGCCAAAAAAATTTGATGCTTGTATTGATCCAAGAGATATGTTCATTAAATAAAGGCACTAGTTTGCATCTTCTCATCGAGAGAATCAAGGTCAAGGTAGGGGGTGACAATGCAAAATCAATTGAGCATAGATTATGCATGCTACTCGAAATCAATAGAACACCAAAAATCATGGTCATACTTATTGCACAATTGTTTCAAATTAAATTGTTGATGATGTTGGCGCGCGTGGGCGCGTACATGTTGATTTCACAATCATCGACATTGTTTCTGAAAAATATCAGTACAAGATGTCATAATTTGTTTCGTGATCCTGTTTCTGGAAGTCCGATGAACAAGCCAGTCTCCACATCTGAATATGAAATATGTTCACTCTGATTCTGTCTTCCTTGATTTGCCTCCATACCACACTGCACAGCAAAATCAATCTCACCGTGTCCTTTTCATTCAATTGCAATAACATAATATGCAATTAACCTTCTAATTTTGTTTTTGTTTTTCTTAAATTGAGATTGAAATGATTGATTCTAAATCAAAGGATTTATTCCCAGGTGAATGTCTAAACGAACTTTCTTTTCCGTCTCCTTTAATTCCTCAAACCAAACATGCTCTGACAACATCACCTTAGCTTTAAGCATGGTGATGAAAATGAATTGAAAATCTTAAAATAATTTTCAGATAAAAAATTAATACAATCTCACCTTCTCAGAAAGCCTTCCATATTCTTCTGTTAGGGTTTTTTCCTGAATTGTAGTAAAAATAAATGTTGTCATCAGCATTTTCTTTTGACTTTTATTTTTGTGGGTAAAATCTTTTCAATCGCCAGTCAGACACATTGATGAAGAATATAATATCAACGCAAGTTCAGGAATATACTTGCATGAATATATATTTGTGGTTCACACGATCTATTTAATTATTTTATATAGACAAAGGGTACAAAGTTCTAAATTTTCAAACTAGTGTATCTGAACTATACTCTAAAGAGTAATCCTTCAATTCAATTTTTTTGTTTATCAAGTTAACCAAAACCACATATCTAGAAGCATGTTTATGGCGTAAAATTAACTATGTGCGTGCTTAGTTTCCATGTGTAGCTGCTAGCTAAGATTAAGCTCTCCTAAAAGTTCCTTTATGAATTAGAAGGGCAAATACTAATTGACTTGAGGATACAATTTACAAGCTGGATTGAACTTACAACTTTCCACTTATAGGATAGCTCTCACGCCACTAGGATAGAAAACCATTAATGTATTTGTGGTTTTCTAATTCCTATATTCATGGGAAGACTAGAGCATGATTTGATTGATATATAATTGTATATCAGATGATTCTTGCTTTGTGTAATCTTCAGGGCTTGGCTCCTTTCACTATGACTAACGTTTGTTGGTCTGTCTCCCTCTTTTTTAGTTCTTATTTTTTAATAATATTTTAAATTTTAGCTTTCAATCCCAAACCAAGTCTAAACCCAAGTTGATGCGGGATTGCCTAAGGTTCTAATCGATGCATAATTGAATTGGACTTCAGGTTAGGGTTAACTCAATCTATGTTTATCCCTATTACATATAGCGCGCGCTGTGTGTGTGTTAATTTTTTTAAAAATGAAATCAAAATATTTCAAGTACAGACAGATCAATAAAATTAAAGATGAGATTTATGGTAAGCGAAAGTCATTAACACAATGCCTCAGATTCCATACACACACACACACACATGGAGACCCACTTGATGAAAAATTAAAAGCAAAATGACATTATATTATCAAAGCCATTTGTCAAGGGACACCTACCTTCTCTTCTAGTTTCTCCATTTGCTCCTTAATGATTTGATTCTGAAAAATATTTATAAAGTTGAATTCAGGTAAAATTTAACTTTGAAACTTATATAACAGAGAGTGTGTGTGTGTCTGTGTGTAGGCACATTAAATTGACCTTTCTTGCTCGAACTTTTCTGACACTCGTTAGCACCTCTTGTTCAATCTCTTCCAGTTCTTGTTGGGAATATGTGTTCAAACCTTCTCCTGTAAGTTTCCTAAAAGAATAAAATTAGAAACAGCAAAGTAATTAATTAATCTTTCAATATGAATGAATATCAACAAAGAATTCAAAAAGTACTGTAATAATTCATTTAATTAAATTGATATTGGAACCGTTTTGAAGCTTCAAGAAGCTCAATGTTCTTCTTCATACTTGCTGTTTCCTGATTCAGATGCTGCCATTTTCAGGATTATGTGTTAATTGGCAAGTTGGAAGGAAACAAAACACAACGAAGAATATAAATAAACTAATTTTTATAATTGCATTTATATCCTGAAAGTCTGAGAAAGGAAAATCAGAAAACAATTCATTTTCAAGAAAAATTAATTTTTATGTGTTTGCAAAATTTCTGAAACCGCACTAAACTTAGGAAATATGAGAAAAAATGGCAGTATTTATTACACTTTTTTTCCATTCCAAGTTGTATTTTGTGAGTTTTTATGCTGCATGGGAAAATGTACAAGACACATAAGCTCAAGATCAAAAAGGTAAATTTGTGTCTGATTTACGTTAACTTATTCTTTTGACTAGTTTTGTTCACTAATTAAGTTTGTTATGATGTAAATATTTTGGTCAAAGCACAAAAAAGTACGATAATTTTGAAATATACGACAAATATTGTGAAATTTTGAATGAGCACACCAAGAAAAATTGGGGAAAAGTCCCCAATGAAAATTTATTAGTGAGAATGACTTTAATCAAAGTATCGGTATTCTGTATACAAAATTTGAGTGTGTATAAAAATTTATCAAGTCCTTTTCACAAATAAAATTTTATAAGGGGGGACTTTTTCCCAACTTTCTCTTGAAATTTTCATTAAACTAAAATGAAAAGGACCAAATGAGCATTTATACAAAAAAAAAAAAAAATAGAGCACACAGGAAACATATGCAATTTTTTTCACATCATGCCCAGAGTGTGTGTGTAAACAGAGAAGTTAAACACTAGATCTTTTGTGCCAAAAAAATAAAAATACTAGGTCTTTACTTTAGGATGGAAGATGATAAAAAGAACATAAGAAATAACGAAATAATTGCAATAAAAATAAGGAAATAATAATTATGAACCTGCATATTTTGTTCTAAGACATGAGTATCTTTAACATATGTGTGGTAACGGTCAATTGACTCCTTCAAGCTGTATATATAATAGTGGAAGCAATTATTTTGGAGAGAATGAAAATGTATGTGAAGGAAATTAATATTATTTTCTTGCCGCATACACACAGACATACACGTATATTTTGGAGGGAAAGAAGTGAAGAACATAAATATTTGGGAGAAAAAATACGTAAAGATTACAACTATGTTCTAAACTTTATGCTTAAAAACATTGAGCATAAGTCTAGAGGGCTAGCTATAGGTTTTTAGGTCAATGTGTGATGTCTGTACATCTAACTAGGTTAAGTCAATGTTGTATAGTTGTTAGAGCCTAAATTTGAAAATTAGTTGTTCATCTATCAAAATAGTAACAGCAATAGTACCAAATATTTCAATACTATGTAAATATTTCCCTAATTATTTTAGTAACTCATCATCTCTGAATCAGTGTAGACTTTAAGGTATCAATATATCTCTAAAGAACTTAGACCCTTAAAAAGGTAACAAAATTTTTTTATATGTCTTTTAAAGCTAGTGTTGGTAACCAAAATAAAAGTTCAGAATACCATAAAATGACAAACGCAATGAAGCTTCGACTTTATACTAAAATTGCGAGAAGAAAATAAATTTTACATTTTTTATAATTCAAAATTATAAAATTAGAACAAATTTATCAGCCTATTATATGTTATCAGCCTATTATATGTATATAACATGGTCATGAAATACACTTCAGATAACCTTTTACTTTAATCTATCCAAGATTAAATTTTGCTGGAATGAAAGCTAAGCTAATATGGCACTTATAAGTTATAGCATGATGATATGACTAGGGGGAAAAGCTTCATCAATAAATCATTATTTCAACAATAACCCCTCCTTAGATGCGTTGATTTTGCCATATAATAATATAATATAGGGTATGGAAGACAAGGTTATATATTTCAATGTAATAAATAGTTAAAAATAAATATTATGTACATTTATTATTAATTGTGAATATGTTTTGTATTCTAGAAGAGTCCTATAAAGACAGGTGGCACAATGTAATTAGTTGATTCTTTCTAACAATGAAATAGTATAGGCTCGGAGGTATTATCCTCATTCAGACTAATTTATTACAAAACTTATCTTGGTATCAGAGCTGAAAAGCCATGAATGTTGTCATTTTCTGGGAGTTCAATAATCAACAAAACAATGCCACCACCGCCTTATTGTTGCACCTAACTGTAGCCTCACCTTTGTCTATGTTGTCCACGCTCAATCATTCTCAGTACCATCCCTTCAAGACAACACCATTACCTATACTCTTCCATCTTCAACCTCAGTTTCCATCATTGCTCCTCATACCTTCTCAAACCCTCACACTCCATCTTTTCCTTCATTTTTGACAGCCGTGCAACTTGCCTCTCACCATTTTTCTCTCTCGTTTTTGCGCCACCATGTCTAACCCCTCTTTCATTTATTTCCCTCATCTGTCTTCCCCGTCGATCTTTCCCATTTCATCTTCAATGTCATTTTCCAACTACAACTCCCTTCCTGGTTCTTCCTCTGCTTACCATCAGTCACCACAAGTTGTGACTCGTCTCGTTCCACTCTTAAGTCCTTTCAATTGGGCTAATCCCATCAAGCTAGATGACGATAATTTCCTCACCTGGGAATCTACAGTCATGCCGATCATCAGAGGACATCGATTGGAAGGGCATGTCCTTGGTACCAAGGCTATACCTGAGTATGTTCTAGATAATGTTGAACAAGTTTGCCCTAATCAGATGTACGATGAGTGGCACACCACCGATCAAATTCTACTTCGGTGCTTGTTTGGAATGATGACTGTTGAAATAGCATCTCAAATGACGAACTGTAAGACCTCATCTGGTCTTTGGAAGGCGATCACTGAGTTTGTCAGCACTAATACCAAATCTGGCATTACCTTTCTCAAATGCGAGTTTCAATAGATCAAGAAGGGTTCTCTAAAAATGAGAGAGTATCTAACAAAAATAAAGTCCCTTTGTGACAATCTTAATCTTGCCGGTTGCCCTTTATCTATGAAGGGCTTCATTACACAGACCCTAGCCGGACTTGATGCTAAATACACTCCGATTGTGGTTCTTCTTTCAGAAAAAGAGAGTATGAGTTGGGCTGATATCCAATTCAAGCTTCTGACTTATGAGTTGAGAATGGAACACTGTCATGTTGATTCTTCTACAAGCCTATCTACTGCCTTTGCCAACCTTTCTTTCCAACAAAACACTTATTCTCAGAATCTATCCCCAAATTGGTGTGGTAGAGGCGGTCATTAAGGCAGAGCACACAACAAAGGACATTTTAGTGGCAAGGGAATTCGTCAGAACACAAAAATGACAAGCTATGGTGTCATCTCTGTGATAAACCAAGGCATGATGTTGCAGATTGCTTCCGTAGGTATCACATAAATTTTAAAAGTTCTTGCATACATGAAAATATGTCTTGTACTTACATAGCTACTCCTGAAACTGCCATTGATCCAGCATGGTATCTAGACACTGGTGCTACGCATCACGTTACCAATACTCCAACCAATGTTGAACTAGGTGTCAACTCAAGTATAACCTCTATTTCAGTATGTGATGGAGCGTTTGTGAATGTTGTTGGTACTGGGGATGCTAAGTTATTACGTGACAGATCTTCTAAGTTTAAATCACTTAATTTGAATGATGTTCTTGTTGCACCTCAAATGTCTATTAAGTTAATTAGTGGTTTTAAATTCACTAATGATAATAATGATGTGTTTGTTGAGATTCACTCACATGGGTGTTTTGTGAAGGACAAGAATCAGCATAGAGTAATGCTTCAAGGGACTACAACCAGAGGGTCAACACCAGGATTATACAAGATTGATAATCAACTAGTTATAGCAAAAAAATTCTACACTGCTGCTAGTTATATTTCAGTCACAAATAATATGTCTATTTTAGAATCTTGGGATCAAAGGCTTGGTCATCCAAGCAAAGATGTCTTGAAAAGAGTACTTAAGGATTGTAATGTTGTCCTTTCTACTAATGAAGAGTTTATATTTTGTGATTCTTGTCATTTGGAAAATCTCATAGACTTACTTTTCTAGATTCAAAATCTATGGCATCAAATACTCTTGATCTAATTCATATTGATCTTTGGGGACCCTCTCCCATAAAGTATGTTGTTGGATATCGGTATTATATAAGCTTTCTTGTTCCTTACAGTAGGCACACATGGATTTATCCTTTAAAAACCAAAGATGAAGATTTGTCAAACTTCAAATTGTTCAAAAACATGGTTGAAAATCTTTTTGAAAGAAAGATTAAGACACTTTACAATGATTGGGTTGGTGAGTTTCAAAGATTTCAGCCTATTCTTGATGTGTGCAATCATTTTTCGACATTCCTGTCCACACACTTCTGCTCAGAATGGATGAGTAAAGCGTAAACATCGCCACATAGTTGAAACTGGTCTTACACTCTCAACTGAAGCACATATGCCTACATCCTATTGGTGGGAAGTTTTTTCTACTGTAGTCAATTTAGTTAATAGATTACCCGCTGGTGTTTCTTTGGATATGTCACCCTTTGAAGTACTATATAAAAAAGCCAAATTATACAGATTTCAAAACCTTTGGTTGTGCTTGCTTTCAATATCTACGACCTTATAATCACAATAAACTACAATATCATAGTACCAAGTGTGTCTTTCTTGGTTATAGTGGTTCTCACAAGAGCTTTAGTGCCTCAGTTCCACTGGCAGAATATATATATCTAGACATGTTGTTTTTAATGAAGTTGATTATCCTTTTGCTAATGGTTTTATGCATTATGGACAGCCACAACATATAGAACTTGTAAATTTTAGCAGTTTACTTCATGATACTACTGAAATTTTATCATCTCTATCTGCATCAGATGTGAATGATAATGCTCTCATTGAATCTAGTATTGTTCAATATGTTCCTGCTTCATCCCAGGATCTTACTACTAAATCATCTCCCTATCAGCATCCATTGTTAAATCATCTCCCTTAGCACAATCCAGTGAATCAAATGACACAGTATCTACTAATGGGTCACCTATTGATGTTACTAATGCTTCATGCCCTTTGCTTGATTTCTCTGTGTTAGCTTCTGTAATATCCTGAATTTTGAGCAAAGAAACTTGAGAATAAGCCTATATTAGGCATACGACTAGACCCAGTTTAGAAAAGCGTGGCAATATTATGAAAGGAATTCTCTTGGCATTTTAGTGAAATATTAGTTGAATATCTTGGTTTTCCAAAATTTTAGATTTTTGAGATTAATGTGAAATAAAGATATTTGTGATCGAATTAAAA
The DNA here is from genome assembly GCA_019022655.1 of Acacia acuminata. Taxonomy (NCBI): domain Eukaryota; kingdom Viridiplantae; phylum Streptophyta; class Magnoliopsida; order Fabales; family Fabaceae; genus Acacia; species Acacia acuminata. Next base: position 117,176 of record JAFJYI010000342.1, read on the forward strand.
TTCCAATGACCAATTAAGGTCACAATTTGAAGCAAAAGAAGGTTTTTAAATTTTTCCTTAATAAATATAATTAAGGAAACATAAATGCCATTTTAAGGTTATTATTTGCCTATTTAAGAGATTACTTATTGAGTTTGGCCAACAAGTGAATTTTTAAAGAAATTATGGTTACTTTGGGGTTATTTAAGAATGAAATTTGGATACTCTATGATTATTAGCATTTTCAAAATAATGTAGGAGGAATTAATTGAAGGATGACACAATGGTCATATGTTGAGGAGAAAGTCAATTTTATTAATGCTAAAATGCCACTTGTATTCATGGGAGACTAAGATGACTTTCAACTTGGACACTTCAACATGGTAATTAATGTCATGAATGATCAACAATTCTTCCCCTCCAAGCTAAAAATTTAGCATAAGGAGAGGGAAAAGAAGACAAGAGTGATTTTCCCAAATTCTTAACCAAAAAGCAACCATTATCTCCTTGGAATCCAAAGGTCAGAATAGGAACTTGGGTTGACCATTGTAATTGAACCGTTAGACACTTGGACAAGGCTTGAGAAGGTAAAACTTCTTTTCCAAGAAGCATAATACGCTGGCCCAAAGGAGAAGGAGGAATAAACATGCACACAAATCATATGCAATATGCAAAAGTCAAGGCAAATAATCCTAGTTGGACAAGTGGCAACTTGGAAGCTGGGTTTGATTTTTAGTAGGCAATTATACAAGTGAATTAAAAGCAATTAAAAGTCAAAACTTCTTGCTCTCCAAGTCACTCATTTCGTCCAGCATGAATCAAAAAGGAAGAATGGAGATTTAAAGCCAATATGAAAGCTAAATCATGAAGTCAAAGTCTAGGGAAATTAAGCCAATGAAAGAACCAACAAGAGACAAATAGAGGCTTCATTTTGAAGCAAAAGGGGACAAAATATGATCTCCTTCTTAGCCCTTAAATTGCGTCAGCCAAGGATAGAAAAGATGAAGTGAAGTTAAGTCATAATGCTAAGAAGACAAAGTCAAAAAGCTTATAGTTGAATTGAAGCCAATAAAATTTCACCAAGATTAAAACCTAAACCTAAGCTAAAAGAGGCTTATGGAACAAGCCAAAATCATGCCAAGGGGATCAGATTTCGTGCAGCCATAATGACCCAAGGAAAAATCAAGGAAAACTTAGAGAAAAAGAAAAAAGCAAGCCTAAAAGGCTAAAACCCAAGTCAAACTATGAACCAATAGGATGTAACTTGGGGAAATATTTTGCATGGTAATAAGTCATTATTTAAGGACTTCTTTGCCCTTATTTTGCTGCCCCAAATCATGTGAGAGAGAGAGAGGAAAGAGTGAAAAGCAAGTTCCTACACAAGGAAGAAGGAGAAGGTACATACATTGATGATTAAGGTAAGTAGGTGCAAGTTTTGGTTAAACAAGCCTTCTAACTTCTTCCATCCTTCATCTAATATTCTTATGATCCTTTTATGCTCAAGGTTGACCTTATTCAGTGGCTCAAAGAAGAAGAAGTCCAAGTGAAACCAAGACACAAAAAGAGTAAGTCACTAACTTAGCTTGTTTGTGACTTGCATTTTGGATTTTGGTAATTTTCATGATGATGGCTGATTAAGGAAGTGGTATTTTCTTGAAAGGAGGCTCTTCCCTAATTACTAAAAATGGGTATCAAATGATTAAAGATAAGATAATGGTGTCAAAAAGAAGATTAAGTCAAGAGATGCTTAAATATGAAGCAAAAATGAAAGTTATGGTTGTTGACTTCATAAAGTGATTTTCGTCCAGAGCTGAATATATGAGGTTATGATATGTTTTTGGTATTTTTGATGGTTCCGAAGTGTTTGGGTCCAAGTTTAGAATTCAAAAACCCTAAATTGCAAGTAAAAGTGAATGTGCCAGCTTCAGCGAATTTTGGGCAATCATACTTGAAAAATGGTTTTAAAATAGAAAATGAAGTCAAATGGCCATGAAAATTTACAGTCTTAAAGTAGACATCTGGAGCTTCATTGTGGTATATAATTTTATAATTTTACGATGTTATTACTGGGAGAAATGAATTTCTGAAAATAGCCCAAAAACCTAGACTTTGACTCTGACCATTGAGCAAAGATTTTACACAAAAAATACTTCAAATTTTTGTGGCCTCTAAAAGTATTTTTAATAAAAACTAGACATGATCAACGGTTGAATTGCCACTGGAATAATACCAAAAGAATTTTTCTAGAATTAATTATGAATTTTTGCAGTTAAGGCATATCTTCTAGAATTTCTGGAAAATATTCATAAAATTAAGAGAAGAGTTTGCATAAGTAAATAAAATGGAGTTTCTTTGCTTGATTTAGGGTCAACGTGTGTCTGGAGTAAATTTCCAAGCATCGGGAAAATTTATTGATTTTGGATAAAATTGCCAGGGAATAACTGTTTACTTGCGTACTCTATGTTATCTTGTATGTTTGTGATGCCATGATTGAGGAATGTGTAGGGCTGTAGGGCCTAGTGGACTGTGTGTCCTTAGGTCCTATCGAGCTTGAGATGCATTCAGGGTAGTTAGGGTTTGAGGCCTTGGCTACTATGTTTTCCTAGCGCTGAGGATTCCGGGGCTAGCCTTGTCAGGCGGCACGATGGTTATGAGCATTCAAGGCTTGCCTTGATAAGGCAGCTCAACGGTGTGTTGATTGTGATTCTGAATGCATGTGGTATGTTTACCATGATTGATGTTGTAATTTTCCTAATTGTGGATCGCATACATATTATATATGAGTTTAATAGTTACTCTGGGGTTCAATTTTGAACTCCAGACCGTGCTAGGGACACAAGTGGACATAGTTGAGTTGACCTGGAGATCTGAGGTAGGGCATGGAGTTGAGGGCTAAAGAAATAAGGGATGCCCTATCACTTTTTGTATTTTACATTCTGGATGATTGTATATTTTTACTTATTGCCTGGTACTTATTTTTGGATTATTGTACCCTAACCCTATGGTACTTATTTTTGGATTATTGTACCCTAACCCTACAGGGACTATTTACGTTTTGATTAGGGTACTTTTTCCAGTATTACATAATCGTCCAAACCAATCATGTGTCAGCTGCGTAACGCTCTGATGCATGTTAATATGGGATAATTAACTAAGGAAAGGTAATAAGTAAAAGGGATCCCTCCATACCAAAAGAATTTTTCTAGAATTAATTATGAATTTTTGCAGTTAAGGCATATCTTCTAAAATTTCTGGAAAATATTCATAAAACTAAGAGAAGAGTTTGCATAAGTAAATAAAATGGAGTTTCTTTGCTTTATTTAGGGTCAACGTGTGTCCGGAGTAAATTTTCAAGCACCGGGAAAATTTATTGATTTCGGATAAAATTGCTAGGTAGTAACTGTTTACTTGCATACTCTATGTTATCTTGTATGTTTGTGATGCCATGATTGAGGAATGTGTAGGGCTGTAGGGCCTAGTGGACTGTGTGTCCTTAGGTCCTATCGAGCTTGAGATGCATTCGGGGTAGTTAGGGTTTGAGGCCTTGGCTACTATGTTTTCCTAGCCGAGGATTCGGGGCTAGCCTTGTCAAAGCGGCACGACGGTTATGAGCATTCAAGGCTTGCCTTGATAAGGACTCAACGGTGTGTTGATTGTGATTCGAATGCATGTGGTATATTTACCATGATTGATGTTGTAATTTTCCTAATTGTGGATCGCATACATATTGTATATGAGTTTAATAGTTACTCTGGGGTTCAATTTTGAACTCCAGGCCGTGCTAGGGACACAAGTGGATATAGTTGAGTTGACAAGGAGATCTGAGGTAGGGCATGGAGTTGAGGGCTAAAGAAATAAGGGATGCCCTATCACTTTTTGTATTTTACATTCTGGATGATTGTATATTTTTACTTATTGCCTGGTACTTATTTTTGGATTATTGTACCCTAACCCTATGGTACTTATTTTTGGATTATTGTATCTTAATCCTACAGGGACTATTTACGTTTTGATTAGGGTACTTTTACAAGTATTACATAATCGTCCAAACCAATCATGTGTCTGCTGCGTAACGCTCTGATGCATGTTAATATGGGATAATTAACTAAGGAAAGGTAATAAGTAAAAGGGATCCCTCTAATCAGCCACCCGAAAGGGCGAGGCTGGTAGGGGTGTATCATCTTCTCAATAGGATGGTGAACATTCTCAATTTGGTCATCAAACTGCAATAGTCCCCAATATTCACCCAAAGCAAACTCAAAGCAAATATGGGATTTTTCGGTCTAAAGTCCCCTATGTTGGTCTTATACACATCTTTGAATGTGTTCCTAAAACTACACAAGAAGCACTGAAACTACCACTCTTGAAACAACCCATGGTTGAAGAATTTAATGCACTTCAAAGAAACTCAACTTGGATTCTTGTTCCAAGATCACCTAAACGGAACGTGGTTGACAACAAAAGGGTCTTCAAATCAAAGTTTAATCCAGATGGGAGCTTGGCAAAGAGGAAAGCAAGGCTTGTTGCTAAAGGCTTTCAACAAACTGAAGGTATTGATTTCTACAAAACCTTTAATCTTGTTATTAAAGCTTCCACCATCCGAATTATCTTGACAATTGATATTTCACTAAATTGGGAGATAAAGCAACTTGATATCAATAATGCCTTTTTGAATGGGTTTCTTTTTGAATCAGTTTTCATGCAACAACCAGAAGGTTTTGTTCACCCTTCTAAATCTAATTATGGCTGTAAGCTCTCTATAGATTGAAGAAAGCACCAAGAGCATAGTTTGATAGATTACAGAGTGTCCTATTAGCTTGGGGTTCTACAAACTCAGAGTGATATTTCTCTTTTTATCTATTTAGACAACACCCAAATTTTGATGATTTTGATATATGTGTATGATATTGTGTTTACTAGTAGTAATCCATATAGTCTAAAGTGTTTTTGCTACAAGACTACATAATATTTTCTCCTTAAAAGATCTTGGTCCTCTTCACTATTTTCTTGCCATTGAAGCATATCGAGATAGTATTGACCTATACTTAACACAAGGCATATATATTTGTGATTTATTAGATAGATATCACATGGGTAACGCATCACCATGTCGAACACCGATCATTGCTCACAAGTCATTATCAACATACTCTGGTGAATTACTTAATAACCCATCTAAATATTGTAGTGTTGTAGGAGCTTTACGTTATTTGTGCAATACAAGACTAGACATTAGTTTTGGTGTTGGAAAATTGAGTCAATTTCTCTCCCAACCAACTATAGAACATTGGAAAGCAGTGAAAAGAGTGCTGAGGTATCAAAGAGGGATAGTACATTATGGTATACATATTAAACCCTCTAAAATCCTAGATATATGCTGATTGGGCCTCTTGTCCTGATGATCAAAGATCTATTGGAGGTTATTGTGTATTTCTTGGAAATTCTCTAGAAAAATGGTCTTCCAAGAAACAACTAATTTTCTCTCATTCTAGCTATGGATCTGAATACCGTTCACTAGCTAATACAACATCTAAGCTTAGTTTGATCAGATCCTTGCTATCTGAACTAAGCTTGAGACTGAAAAGCATACCAAGTATATGGTGTGATAACACTAGTGCAGCAGCTCCTGTGTCAAGTCCAGTTCACCATGCAAGAATTAAACATATTGGGATAGATGTTCATTGTGTAAAAGATCAAGTTTTATCTGGTTTGTTGAAAGTTTAGTATGTTCCCACATAATTCCAAGTAGCTGATTGCTTGACTAAACTATTGCATCATACACGTTTCTGGTTTCTCAAAGGTAAACTTGGAATTGCCCTCGTTTTAGACATCAGCAACCTCAACTTATCACAGGCTTAAATCAGAAGAAAAAGGAGGAGAAGCTCCAAAGTAAAGGAGGGAGTTAGAAATAAATATTATGTACATTTATTATTAATTGTGAATATGTATTGTATTCTAGAAGAGTCCTATACGGACATTTGGTACAACGTAATTAGTTGATTCTTTCTATAAATGGAATAGGATAGGCTCAGAGGTATTATCCTCTTTCAGCCTAATTCATTACAAAACTTTATCTTAAATATCAGGCTTGATGGACTGATTTAATCAGTAGTGAAAGAAGAAACGAGATTAATCAATAGACATTTTAAACCAAGACGGTAAAATATGTTAAAATTTAATGAAAATCAGTCAAGAATGAAAACAAATATAGTGATTTAAAAATTGATTGAAAAAGTTCTTCCAATTTATTTTTGTATACAATGTTTTTATATCAAAATATTAATGATAAATGCATATTAATAAAATTATAATCTATATAAGTACAATTATAACTAAATTCTTAAAAGTAGTGGATCCTAGTTTGTCGAACAACCACTTTTTACAATGGTTTTGTTGTCGTGACGGAGTTTTTCTACCAACAGATTCCAGTGAAGGGATTATAGATGCGGTAGGGTTCCTGGCTGTGACGGTGGCTCCCTCTCACCTTTTTTAGTGTTAGGTTATTTTTAGGGTTCTTTGAATTGTTATATATTTGCACTTTCTTTTTGTAAACTTTTTATTTTGAGCTTGTACCTCTCATTGTGTTAAGTTTTAATGAAATACTGTATATTTTCTGGCCAAAAAAAAAAAAAAAAATTATGGATTTGTAAATATAAAAAGCTACAATGAAAAGCTTCCTCTCGTCTAGGGTGAAAGTCGGCCCTAATCCGAATTTGTAGTTAGCCTTTTATATTTCTACTTTCTCGCTTGTACGATGAGTTGGAGAAGCTCTTAATTAACTCCCTCCATTTCTTTTTGAATAAAATTAAACCAAGCCCCTATAAAGTGTACTGAAAATGAAACTTCAAATACAATTATACAATCGTCCCCAAGCCCAACTTTATTAGTAATGTGTGTGTGTGTATTGCTCCCTGGTTATGCCCGGCAATACTCAGAATCCTACTCGATCAGATAGCTATATCAATATTCATGGGATGCAGTCACACTAACCATTAATGTGAAGTGATTGAAGAAAACTTAAAAGAGATAGTGATGAAGAGCATGAATATATACATGCATATATACACACACATACCTGGAGCTTGAAAATTCATAGAGTTTGTCTTTGGCAGAGAAGACGATGAGGGCAACCTCAACATCACACAGAACTGAGAGCTCAAAAGCCTTCTTCAAGAGTCCACTACGCCTCTTTGAGAATGTCAATTGCCTGTTTGTTTCGTTCTCTATACGCTTCATCTCTATCTTCCTTCTCACCATCTTTATTTATTCTTTACACCTCTCGATCTGTGAATTACAAAGAATCTCTTATCAGCTTACAAAGTCATTCGAAAGAGCTGACTCAGTTCCATCCGAGTCCTCATAGATAAAGAAGACATAGAATTAAATGATTAACTTATGGCTCAACATATAAGGAAATTGCAGCAAATTGAATAAGCTTTCGGTTCGAGACTTGAAGAACACCCAGAAAGCTATAAGAGATAGAAAATGCAACAGATAATATTATAAGTGTAAAAAAGTTTAAATCTCAGCAAATATTCGGCTGAAAATAGATCAAATTCTTGATGTGGTAAGACAGGAGAGAAAGCTAACAGTCAAAAGCCCAGAAACCTGGAAATCTTGGAGAGCTATGACAGTTGTGGAAGAGAAACTAATGCAGATCGAAAGAGAAAAACATAAAGCAAAAACAAGAGGAACCTGAAACCTTAGCTTATGGTACTGCTGAATCCAGAAAGAGAAAGAAAAGAGGAATGGAAAACAAAATGGGAACGTACCTTTCCTTATTAATCAAGAATCGCTGTAAAAAAGCCTTTTGTTTTTTTTTGGGCAATGGAAATTGGAAAATGGAGACCAACGACCCGTTGCTTGTTTTGGTAAAAAGAATGAATGTTTACTTTATCTTTTTCCCCCTTTTTGCCAAAGCTGCAACTGACATGAAAAAATAAATAGGGGAAATTACACTCAGAACCCAAACAAGACAAGTTATTACTATTATGTCCTATAAAATCATCAAATTAATATGAAATCCCTAAGGACTCGTGGAAGATTTATTGGAATTGTGAAAATGTGAGTTTGCCCTTATTTATTGAAATGAAATTATAAAATGAGGTTAGGGCCTAAGGCATCCAAAAGTGATTGAATCTATCTCTTACTCACTCTAACTCTAATCGACATCACAATACTGTATCTTAATTGTAGTCATCAATTGTTGTCGACTTTATTGTGGTCGCTAGTCCTTATCGTAGCCTTCCAAGAGTTGGGAAGATCGTAGTTGCCATGAACTCTCACTCCCGCAATCGATTGTTGCTCTCATGGTAAGATTTAGGAATTTTTTTTCTTACTTTATCAAGTCAGTCTCATCTTTAATTGTGTGTGTGCACTTTCTATTATTTTTTCCTCTTGCTCATTCATTAGCAATGAGTTTGTGATGAGGGTTTAGTTTAGAGTTTTGTGTGGCTTTCTTGTTCAACAGTTGAAGTATAATGATTGAATTGCGCTTGTTGACTTTCTTTGTTTTCACTTTCGTGGTTTAGTGCTTGGAATTCTATTGATCTCTCTTTTCATTTCTCTCAAGCGAATGTATCTACTATCAGATCAAGTTTTGATGGTTGAGATTTAATACAAAATGTTATAATAATATTTTTATATAGTATTAAATTTCAACATTAAAATTTGATTTAATGATGGAGACATTCAATAAGACAAAATGAAAAGAGAGATCAATAAAGACATTCTTCTCAAAAAAAAAAAAAATGTTGCAATTGAGCTGAAATTGTTTGCTGGTACTTCAAGGTGTTTTATATGTTTTGATTTTTGATCTAGGAACACAGCCATAAATAAGTATAACCGGGAGCCCTAACTCGTTTTCATTTCAAATAAACAAGGACGAGATTATCTTTTCACAATTATAATAAATTGTCCACAAATTATTTAAAGCTTTATATTAATTTGATGATTTTAACAGAGTTAATAATAATATTTGTCTTTCTTAACACTTCAACGTAAATTCCCACAGTAAATAGAACTAAAGTAGAAGAGAGATATTCCACCAAAAAAAAAAAAAAAAAGAAGAAGAAGAGAGATAAAATAAAATAGAATTTTTTTTAAAAAAAAAAAAATTAGCCTGAGGAGCTGCCACAATAAATAGCACTTTAGTGGAAAAGTCAATATTAATTTTGATCTTTTATTGAGAAATATGAAAAAAATAATAATTAGGTTGAGGAGTTGCCAGCTATAGCACAGTTAAGTACAACCTATAAGTCCATTTCATACGTACAACATCGTACTGAAACACCCAATCAAAAGTCGAAACCACATCACACATTGAATGATAGCCATCAACCTTTATCCTTGTTTCAGGTTTTCTGATTTTTGTACTTTTCTGTGGGCTTCTCTCTTAAATAACTATTTGGGGTAAGATTAAAAGTAATTTTGTCCCCATAGTTTTTATGTGCAATGTTATGCTCGCATTTAGTAATTGTTAATTTTGAGTGCTAATTTGACTATGATTACACACTCAGCACAACTACCTTATCATCTTGTCACCTCATCAACCAGAAATCGGAGGAACAAAACAAAAAATCAAAGACCAATCATAACAAATCAAATTTGAAAAGCAGAAACCCAACCATCTTCCTCTTCGATCTACGATGAACTATGATAAAGAGAGATGAGTTGCAGATATTAGTGTTAGTAGGGAGGAGGAAGAAGAGAGGACGATGCAGCAAGTGGTGGAGTGGAAGAGGAAGGCGGAGGAAGCTGTCTGAAGATGAAGACTGAAGACGTGGCTGTGCTATTAGTTAAACTCACGGTCAAGGTTAATAGTTGCGGGCGGTTAAAGCAAGTGGGCTTGTTTGGGATATCAGGTGAACAAAATAATTTATGGAAAAGTTCAATCGGGTAAAATTTGAAATGTGATTTATATTACGAGTAGTATTTATATAAGTAGTTTTTGTGAAATTGAAACTTGTTTAAAATGACTTATGAATAAGTAACTTTTAAGATAATTATAAAAAAAAATTAAAATTACCAAAAATATTAAAAATGCTAAATTATATAATTTAACAATGCTAAAATATATAATTTGATCAAATAAATATTACATGAGTAACTAGAAACTTATGCTTTATACAATTTGGTATATAATTGTATCACGAATCTGATTCATTTTAATTGGAGATAGATAATTTATTTAGATTGAAGATTCCTCAGCAGAATCAGTCGAAGAAGACTCTTCATTTACACTGATATTCCCATTTTCAGTTTCCATAAAAGTAGCATCTGATTTAAATAGTAAATAAGGAGCCTATAGCTTTTCAAAAGCCAGGAAACCAAGCTTTTCAAATAAGTTCCTTTTCGCTATAAGTCCGATTGCCCACAGTTTTCATCCAAAAAAAAAAAAAAAAAACAAAAACCCATTAATCCGATTGAAATAATAAACAAGCCCTAAAAACCCCTCCATACACTTCCAAATAATATTGTTCTACAAAAAAAACTTTAGATAATTTTTTGGCTAAAGTACTTGTTTGGTCCTTTATGTTTGCTTCAAGTATTCATTTCGTCCCTTAAGTTTGTAAAGTGCTCGTTTGGTTCTTAAAGTTAACAGATTAAGCGGACTTAACGGAAAATACTAACTTAGCAATTTTAAACGATGATTTACTTTGCACTTAAATCTTTGACAAAACAAGCTTACATATTACTTTTTTAATAAATTAATATTTTAAATCTTGTAAATTGAAATTTATTTAAGCAAACTTTGGGTATATATTCTTCGTCCGAGGCATTTAAGTGCACGATCATCGTTTAAAATTTCATGATAAGCTTAAGACTTTCATCTCCAACTGGTTTAGTAGCCTTCTTATTTCAATCTTATTCCTAAACTCTTTGTTCCAAAATTTGGGATGTTACAATTCTCCTATGTCAAATAAATTTCGTCCTCGAAATTTGACATATACCCCAAGACATAACATTCGGATATTGCTTCTTCATGTCTCCCTCTACTTTCCAATTGTTTCCCTAGCAAATAATCCATTTAGACTACTTTCACAAATAGCAATCAACGGTAGCATAACAAGAGGCTAGCCAATACATGCCTAGTATTACATCAAGATCAACCACAAAGGACAATCAATCTTGGTGGATTCTTTCCCCAACTTCATAGAAAAATATAGAGAAGTATAAAAATGAGTTGATACAGGATCAAATAGAACATGAGCCTTTTGAGAATATATAGCAATGGTACCCATAATAACATCATTAAAAGCTCAAGCATCTTGTCGTGTCATAGCATACACTCTTGCTTGACCTTACCTAGAAAAAGATTGACCACGTTTTCTTGTTGATTTTCTTGACATGCCACTGCCAATAGAAGCAGAAGTTTCTCCCGCAGATAGGGTTGCAGATATAGTAGGGTGAGGAGGAGCTTGAATTGATCCAAAACTTGACACTAGCTGAATAAACAAGCAATTCCTTCTTAAATGACCGATCTGCCCACACTCATAACAAGCACCAGAGGCCTTACGACATGGCCCTGAATGAAAATTTCCACACATTGCACAAGGGGTCTTTGAGTAAATCAATCGGTTCATTACAGGTGAGATTGTGATTTAACATTTCCAAATTCAAGCCTCGCAACAGAAGAACTTACAAGAGAACCATATGATCTAGGTGTTGATTGTACAACATGACTTTGGGATTGGCCCTGAAAGCGATTAGTTTTGTAAGATCCTTGAGATTTTTTGCCTTCCTCCCTTTTAGGCTTCTTAGCTGCCGCCTTATCTTCATTATGCCTCTGCTCAATTCTCAATGCATAGTCAACCACCTCATCATAGGTAGTAAAAAGATTCAACATAGGAACAACTGAGTCATGTATATACATGGGCAACCAACGAATAAATCTAGAAATTTTGTCATTTTCTTTAGATACTAGATGAGATGCAAAAGGAAGTTCCTCAATTCCTCTAACACCTATAATTTCTCAATCATTCATTTCATCAAACACCTTATGGGCATTTATAATAACTCATAAAACAAACATTCAAATACATAATCCCACCAAACAATAAGATTTTAAGCATCAATGTAATCTCTTAAAATTCCTAACTCTTTTTTTCCTTTTTAATCAGCCCTCCACCATAATTTTTAAGCATCAATGAAAGCGAATATTCCATAAAGATATAGTAACTAACCTAAATGAATGCAGACTTGCAGTGTCAGAGGAGAAGCAGCGACAGAGGGAGGATGAGGAGGATATGCCTAACAGAGCAAAACGCTGATAGAGGAGAAGGGGCGCGATAGAGGAGGAAAGGGGTCGCGACGGATTGATAAATGAGGTGCAACGTTTTAATGTCTGTTTTTTTTTTCCTGGAAAAGAGACATTAAAAGCAGTAGTTTTAACATCTGTTTGAAAGTAGGCTTTTAACCTTTGTTTTTCAAAAAAACAGACGATAAAAGTAGGGCCCAAATTTTAAAAATATCACTGCCTACTTCTTAACCTCTATTTAAAAAAAATAGACGTTAATTGGCGACATTAAAAATATAGCCTAAAGTAGTGATTATTGAGTAAACCTAGTTAATCATCTGTAGACTAGGGTTTATAAACCCAATGTAAGTGGGACTATTATTCCAATAAAGAGAAATATGAGTTAGTAGAGGGATTTTTCTATTTAAGTTCTAAAAGCTTAAGTCCATACAACCACAAAGTACATAAGATATGGATAAAGGGTTGGGGAGTTAGTTTTTAGGAGCGTGAGTAAATGGTCTCTCAACTCTCTCCCTGTTATGCTCTCTTCTTCTCTTTGATGCATTTGTTGTGTTGCGTGATCGGACTCTAGAACATTGCTCTATTTTCATGTGCCATTCAGCCAAACAATCAGGTGACATGTATGCCCGGAATCCTTAAGGTACAATAAAGGACATAGAATCTAATAAGAAGTTGGCCAAAAATAAAAGATTTGGAAAAGGATAAGGAATTTGGACAGCCACAATTTGTTGCAAGAAAGAACGGCTCAGATTATACTTATAAAAACAACTTCCTTTAGATTGAGACTTATTAAACTGGTTCTCCCTCAATTGCACGAATGGCTAGCATTTGGAAAAGCTGCAGATGAAGCCGCTTACGGCAAATTAGTGATTTTAGGCCTCTTGTAGTTTACATAAATGATTACTTTTTTTTTCGCCAAAGTTCATATATAATTACCAAAACCGTTGAAATATACAGCCTTGTTAAAATCCAAATAACATCATGAACATTATATCATGCTCTAGTGGCAACGAAAACATAAAAACACTTGCCCATAAGTTTATTTCCTATATATATATAGTAAACTCATTTAATGCCAAAATCACACACTAAAGCGCCTATTTTATAATTATACATTAATCTATAACTATTTTGTTTAATTTCATTACATCAATCTCCTAAATTATAACTCAAAAATACAATCAACTCTCAAATCACTATGAAAATTAACTCAATATGGATTCATCAGACCTACGTCAACCCATTAACTGCCAAAAAAATTTGATGCTTGTGTTGATCGCAGAGATATGTTCATTAAAAAAAGCCACTAGTTTGCATCTTCTCATCGAGAGAATCATGGTCAAGGTATGGGGTGACAGTGCAAAATCAATTGTGCAGAGATTATGCATGCAACTCAATAGAACACCACAAATGACGGTCATACTTATGGCACAATTGTTTCAAATCTTCAACATTGTTTCTGGAACAATTATCCGTACAAGATGTCATAATTTATTTCTTGATCCTGTTTCTGGAAGTCCGATGAACAAGCCAGTCTCCACATCTGAATATGAATTATTTTCACTCTGATTCTGCCTTCCTTGATTTGCCTCCATACCACACTGCACAGCAAAATCAATCTCACCGTGTCTTTTTCATTCAATTGCAATCACATAATATGCAATTAACCTTGATTATAAATCAAATGATTTATTCCCAGTTGAATGTCTAAACGAACTTTGTTTTCCATCTCCTTTAATTCCTCACACCAAACATTCTCTCTCTGCAACATCTCCTTTGCTTTAAGGATGGTTATGAAAAAAAAAATGAAAATCTTAAAATAATTTTCAGATAAAAATTTACTACAATCTCACCTTCTCAGAAAGCCTTGCATATTCTTCTGTTAGGGTTTTTTCCTGAATTGTAGTAACAAACAAATATAGTAATCAGCATTTTCCTTTTGACCTTTATTTTTGCGGGTACAATCTTTTCAATCGCCAGTCAGACACCATAGATGAAGAATATAACATCAACGCAACTTCAGAAATCCTTATGGATGAATTCAGCTAATTAACAATATAAGCTAACTAACCATGACTTGAGCAGAAATGTGTAAGCAAATCAAAGGTTAGCTTATCTGGTGAAATAGTGTAAATATAATATACTTGCATGTATATGTATTTGGGGTTCACGCGATCTATTTAATTATTTTATCTAGACAAAGGGTGCAAAGTTCTAAATTTTCAAACTAGTGTATCTGAACTATACACACTCTAAAGAGTAATCCTTTAAATCAATTTTTTTCTTTATCAAATTAACCCAAACCACATATGTAGAAGCATGTTTATGGCTTAGTATTGACTATGTGCGTGTTTGCAAGTTTCCATGTGTGTAGCTGCTAGCTACGGACTAAGCTCTCCTAAAATTTCCTTGTTGAATTAGAAGGGCAAATGCTAATGAGATGAGGTTACAATTTACAAGTGGGATTATAGAAGAGCTCTCACTCCGTTAGGCTAGAAAGCCATTGACGTATTTGTGGTTTTCTAATTCCTATTTTCATGGGAAGACTTGAGCATGATTCGATTTAATTTGATTGAAATATAATTTTATATCACATGGTTCTTGAATTGTGTAATCTACAGGGCTTGGCTCAAGCCCCTTCCACTATGACTAACGTTTGTTGGTCTCCCTCCCTCTTTTTTAGTTCTCATTTTTTAATAATATTTTTATGTTTATAATGTGTTTGGGTAACTTTGAAATCATGGTTTCAGAAGCCATTTTCCGCACGCCAAGAGAAAACTCTCCTCAGATACTTGTCTCATAAATCATAAAACTTATTCTCTAATAGCTAATCCTAAAGCTTTCTATCTCAAACCAAGTCTAACTTGGGGTGGCCAATCCAAGTTGGTCATTATGCGGGATTACCTCAGGTTCTAATCGATGCATAATTGAATTGGACTTCAGGTTAGGGTTAACTCAACCTATGTTTAACCCTATTTCATATGGCGTGTGCGTGTGTTAATTTTTTTTAAAATGAAATCAAAATATTTCAAGTACAGACAGATCAATAAAATTAAAGATGAGATTTATTGTAAGCAAAAGTCGTTAGCACAATGCCTCAGATTCCATGCACACACACATGGATACCCACTTGATGAAAAATTAAACGCAAAATGACAATCAATTATCAAAGCCATTTGTCAAGGGACACCCTACCTTCTCTTCAAGTTTCTCCATTTGCTCCTTAATGATTTGATTCTGAAAAATATTTATAAAGTTGAATTCAGATAAAATTTAACCTTCAAACTTACATAAAAGAGTGCGTGTCTGTGTGTAGGCACATTAAGTTGACCTTTCTTGCTCGAACGTTTCTGACACTCTTCAGCACCTCTTGTTCAATCTCTTCCAGTTCTTGTTGGGAATTTGTGTTCAAACATTCTCCTGTAAGTTTCCTAAAAGAATAAAATTAGAAACAGCAAAGTAATTAATTAATCTTTCAATATGAATGAATGTCAACAACGAATTCAAAAAGTACTGTAATAATTCATTTAATTAAGTTGATATTGGAACCGTTTTGAAGCTTCAAGAAGCTCAATCTTCTGCTTCATACTTGCTGTTTCTTGATTCAGATGCTGCCATTTTCAGGATTATGTGTTAATTGGCAAGTTGGAAGGAAACAAAGCACAATGAGGAATATAAATAAACTAATGTTTATAATTGCATTTATTTCCTGAAAGTCTCCGAGAGAAAGGAAAATCAGAAAACAATTCATTTTGAAGAAAAATTAATTTTTATGTGTTTGCAAAATTTCTGAAATCGTAAACATTTCACTAAACTTAGGAAATATGAGAAAAATGGCAGTATTCACTACACTTTTTTTTCCCCATTCCAAGTTGTATTTTGTGAGTTTTTATGCTGCATGGCAAAATGTACAAGACACATAAGCTTAAGATCAAAAAGGTAAATTTGTGTCTGATTTACGTTAACTTATTCTTTTGATTAGTTTTCTTCGCTAATTATGTATGTTATGATGTAAAATATTTTGGCCAAATCCAAAAAAAGTACGATAACTTTGAAATATAAGACAAATATTGTGAAATTTTAAATGAGCACACCAAGAAAAATAGGGGAAAAGTCCGCATTGAAAATTTTATTAGTGGGAATGACTTAAATCAAAGTATCGGTATTCTGTTTACAAAATTTGAGTGTGTATAAAAATTTATCAAGTCCTATTCACAAATAAAATTTTATAATGGGAGACTTCTTCCCAACTTTCTCTTGAAATTTTCATCAAGAAAAAATGAAAAGGACCAAATGAGCATTTATACAAAAAGAAATAAAAATTAGAGCACAAAGGAAACATATGAAATTTTTTCACATCATCCCTAGAGTGTGTGTGTGTGTGTAGACAAACAGAGAAGTTAAACAATAGATCTTTTCTGCCAAAAAAATAAAAATACTAGGTCTTTACTTTAGGATGGAAGATGATAACAAGAACATAAGAAATAAGGAAATAATTGCAATGAAAATAAGGAAATAATAATTATGAACCTGCATATTTTGTTCGAGGACATGAGTATCTTTAACATATGTTTGGTAACGGTCAATTGTCTCCTTCAAGCTGTATATGTAATAGTGGAAGCAATTATTTTGGATATCAATATATATCTAAAGTACTTAGACCCTTAAAAAAGTAACAAAAAACTTTTATATATGTCATTTAAAGCTAGTGTAGGTAACCACAATAAAAGTTCAGAATACCATAAAATTACAAACGCAATAATGAAGCTTCGACTTTATACTAAAATTACGAGAATAAAATAAATTTGTCATTTTTTATAGTTCAAATTTACAAAAGTAGAACAAATTTATCAGCCTACTATATGTGTTTATATGATCATGAAATACACTTCAGGTAACCTTTTACTTTAATCTAATGTTATAGCATGATTATATGACAAGGGGAAAAAGCTTCATCAATAAATCATTATTTCAATGTTATATATAATAATATGATACATGGTGTGGCAGACCCGGTTACACACTTCAAAGTTATAAATATCAGGCTTGATGGACTGATTTAATCAGTAGTGAACCATTAATCAAGGGACATTTTAAATCAAGACAATAAAATAAGTTAACATTTGATGAAAATCAGTCAAGAATGAAAATAAATAAAGTTATTTAAAAATTGATTGAAAAGTTCTTCCAATTTGTTTCTGTATACAATGTTTTTATATCAAAATATTAATGACAAATGCATATTAATAAAATTAAAATCTATATAAATACAATTATAACTAAGTTCTCAAAACGGGTGGATGATGGTTTGTCAAACAACCACTTATTACAATGGCTTTGTTGCCCGTGACAGAGTTTTTCTACCAACAGATTACAATGAAGTGATTATGAAGGCAGTAAGGTTCTTGAATGTGATGGCGGCCCCCTCTCACCACCTATTTTTGGGTTAGGTTATTTTTAGGGTTCTTTGCATTGTTATGTATTTGGGCTTTCTTTTTGTAAACATTTTATTTTGAGCTTGTATCTCTCATTGGATTAGTTTTAATGAAATACTGTATATTTTCTGGCCAAAACAATTATTGATCTGTAAATATATATAAAAAGCTACATTGACAAAGCTTCCTGTCATCTAGGGTGAATGTCTGCTCTACTCCGAATTTGTTGTTAGCCTTTTATATTTCTACTTTGGCTTGTGCGATGAGTTGGAGAAGCTCTTAATTAGCTCCCTCCATTTCTTTTTGCATAAAATTAAACTAAGCCCCTATGAAGGGTACTGAAAATGAAACTTAAAATACAAATACACAATCCTCCCCAACTTTATTAGTAATTTGTGCACTACATCAAACATTCCCACACACACATAGATAAAATGTGTGTGTATATAGATTGCTCCTTAGTTATGCCCGGCAATACTCGAATTAGACCCAGTCACACTAACAATTAACGCAAAGTGATTGAAGAAAACTTAAAACAGATAGTGATGAAGAGCATGAGTATATACATATACAAACATACAAATACACACACACATACCTGGAGCTTGAAAATTCATAGAGTTTGCCATTGGCAGAGAAGATGATGAGGGCAACCTCAACATCACACAGAACTGAGAGCTCAAAAGCCTTCTTCAAGAGTCCATTTCGCCTCTTTGAGAATGTCAATTGCCTGTTTGTTTTGTTCTCTATACGTTTCATCTCTGTCTTCCTTCTCACCATCTTTATTTATTCTTTACACCTCTCGATATGTAAATTACAAAGAATCTCTTATCAGCTTAACAAGTTATTCGAAACGAGCTGACTCAGTTCCATCCGGGTCCTCACAGAGAAAGAAAACATATAATTAAATGATTAACTTATGGCTCAACATATAAGAAAATTGCAGCAAATTAAATAAGCTTTCGGTTTGAGACTTGAAGAACACCCAGAAAGCTATAAGAGATAGAAAAAGGCAACAGATAATATTATAAGTGTCAAAAAGTTTAAATCTCCGCAAATATTCGGCTGAAAATAGATCAAATTCTCGAAGTGGTAAGAAAGGAGAGAAAGCTAACAGTCAAAAGCCCAGAAACCTGGAAATCTTGGAGAGCTATGAGAGTTGTGGAAGAGAATATAAAGCAGATCGAAAGGGGAAAAAACATAAAGCAAAAACAAGAAGAAGCTGAAACCTTAGCTTACTGTACTGCTGAATCCAGAAAGAGAAAGAAAAGAGGAACGGAAAACAAAATGGGACGTACCTTTCCTTATTAATCAATAAAAATTTATGCTTGTTCGCTGTAAAAAGCGATTTTTTTTTTTTTTTTTTTTTTTTTTTTACAATGGAAATTGGAAAATGGAGACCAACGACCCGTGGCTGTTTTGGTAAACGAATAAATGTTTTATTTTCTTTTTCCCCCTTTTGCCAAAGCTGCAACAGACATGAAAAAATAAATAGGGGAAACTACACTCAGGAACCAAGAAGACAAATTATTAGTATTAGGTCCTATAAAATCATCAAATTAATATGATATCCCAAAGGACTTGTGGAAGCTTTATTGGAATTGTGAAAATGTGAGTTTGCCCTAATTTATTGAAATGAAATCATAAAATAAGGTTATGGCTCAAGGATTCAAATTGAATCTATCTCTCACGAACCCTAGCTCTAATTGTCATCATAATGATTTGTCTTAAGTGTAGTCACGGATTGTTGTCGTGTTTATTGTGATCGCTATTCCTCATCGTGGCCTTGTAAGAGTTGGGAAGATCGTAATTGCCATGAACTTCTCACTCCCTCAATCAATTGTTGCTCTCACATGGTAAGATTTCGGATTTTTTTTCCTTACTTTATTAAGTCAGTCTTGTCTTTAATTGTGTATGTGGACTCATTTTCCTCTTTGCTTATTCATTGGCAATAAGTTTGTGATGAGCGTTTAGTTTAGAGTTTAGTGTGGCCATCTTGTTCAACAGTTGAAGTATAATTGTATTGTGCTTGATCACTTCCTTTGTTTTTACTTTGGTAATGTTGTTTAATGCTTGGAAAATGTGGAAATGAATATTTTTATTGATCTCTCTTTTTATTTTCTCTCAACTAAATGTATCAACTATTTAGATTAAGTTTTAGTAGTTGAGATTTAATACAAAATGTTATAATAAGATTTTTATATAATATTAAATACCAACCATTGAAACTTGATCTAATAGTAGAGACATTCATTGAGAGAAAATGAAAAAGATTGAAGGAGACATTCCTCTCTAAATTTTTTTTGCAATTGAGCTAAAATTGTTTGCAGGTACTTCAAGGTGTAGATGAAATTCTTGGTCTAGAACCTTACAGACAATCCCCCTAAGAGAAGAACACAATTTGTTTAGAACAAATTGTTCCCTCTCAATTTAATCCCCCTACTCCCTTTCATTTCAAATAAACAAGGATGAAATTGGACCTGTTTGGTTAGCGGTAGGAGCGGTAGCTTAAAAGATATCTGACTTTTGTAAAAACTCAGTAGAAAAAATGCCAGATTATAAATGTGATTTGTGTTTGGATTGCCTGTTTGGCTTTTTGCAGAAGTGGTTTTTTTCTAAACTGATAAGTGTTTAGATTATTATTTGAAAAGTCAATTAAGAGGGAAAATGACTGAAAAAGGCATACATGACAATACTTATATAAATGTTTAAATATAATCCAAATATAAAAGTAATTAGATTCAAGTATGCAATAGCAAAAAAAATATGAGCATACAAGAAGATAAAATCAAGTTTTAAAAGTGGTAAATAATAAATACTTTTATGAAACAGAGATATATATTAAAAAAAATGCCATAAATTGAATAACAAATCATTTGTTTTGAAAGTGACCAATTTAAAATACTTTTATTTATAGAATCTCAATACAATATATAAATTTTTATAAAATATTTAAATTGCAAAAAAAATTTACTTTTTGTGTTAGAAAAGATGGCTATAGAAATTGAAAATATTATTTTCGCCAGCATAAAACCTGACAATGCTAAACATTAGAATATTTTCTTGAAAGTATCTTACTTTCATCCAAAAAGGACAGCGAACCAACATAATAAATGGAGATGGTTTGCTCATGGTCATAGGGCTTGTTTGTGTCAATGTTAGGAGAGCGTTGAGAGCGTTTGCAGTAGAGTTAATAAGTTTTGGAGAAAAAGCTCAACGTGGTGTTTTTGGGTTCAGCGTTAAGTTCACTAGACTTTAAATCTAAAAAGCTCAAAAAGCCCGTTAAGAAAAAAGCTGGATTAAGCTTTTTCTAAAAAGCTCTCAACTTTTTGACATGAGCCTCACCACTTCTACCACTATCAATCCAAACACAAATCATTATTTATAACCTAACTTTTCCCTACCGAGCGTTTTATAAAGTTAGATAACTTTTAAGCCATCGCTCCTACCGCCAACCCAAATAGGCCCATAATCCTTTAACGGTGCGTTACCATATAAGCTCCAAATTGGAGCCAGTAACTTTGTGCTTTTTTAAAAGGCCCACTAAACCTAACATGCATTCCAAACAGGTCACGGTAGGCTTTTTCCCCACTAGTTACTTTTTCTTACTTTTTTGTGGCGTTAAGGAACTTAAAGTAGACTCCAAACAGCCCATTATCTTTTCACAATTCTAATAAATTGTTCACAAGTCCTTTAAAACTTTATATTAATTTGATGATTTTAAAAGAGCTAATAATAATAATAATAATTTATCTTTCTTAAAACTTCAATGTAAATTCCCACAATAAATAGCACTCAAGTATTCCCTCCGGTCCTTATTATAAGGTATCAACTAACAAATCACACAAATCAATAAAAATAATTGAAGTCAATAAAGTTGCTCTACAATTTAAGTAACTTCTAATATTACCCTTACTAATTGCACTAAAATTTAATTTATATTAATTATTACTTTCACTCACTACCCTCATTAATTATAGGCAAACATGGAAATAAATTATTAATACTCATTGGGAACAAATAAGTGTTTTATAAAAAAGACCACATAAACTTATTAGTTAGTGTCTTATAATAAAGACCAAATCCAAAAAAAGTACGATAACTTTGAAATATAAGACAAATATTGTGAAATTTTAAATGAGCACACCAAGAAAAATAGGGGAAAAGTCCGCATTGAAAATTTTATCAATGGGAATGACTAAAATCAAAGTATCGGTATTCTGTTTACAAAATTTGTGTGTGTATAAAAATTTATCAAGTCCTATTCCCAAATAAAATTTTATAATGGGAGACTTCTTCCCAACTTTCTCTTGAAATTTTCATCAAGAAAAAATGAAAAGGACCAAATGAGCATTTATACAAAAAGAAATAAAAATTAGAGCACAAAGGAAACATGAAATTTTTTCACATCATCCCTAGAGTGTGTGTGTGTGTGTAGACAAACAGAGAAGTTAAACACTAGATCTTTTCTGCCAAAAAAAATAAAAATACTAGGTCTTTACTTTAGGATGGAAGATGATAACAAGAACATAAGAAATAAGGAAATAATTGCAATAAAAATAAGGAAATAATAATTATGAACCTGCATATTTTGTTCGAAGACATGAGTATCTTTAACATATGTTTGGTAACGGTCAATTGTCTCCTTCAAGCTGTATATGTAATAGTGGAAGCACTTATTTTGGATATCAATATATATCTAAAGTACTTAGACCCTTAAAA
Organism: Acacia acuminata; assembly: GCA_019022655.1. NCBI lineage: Eukaryota > Viridiplantae > Streptophyta > Magnoliopsida > Fabales > Fabaceae > Acacia > Acacia acuminata. The sequence continues at coordinate 139,571 of JAFJYI010000342.1, forward strand.
AAGTAACAAAAAACTTTTATATATGTCCTTCTAAAGCTAGTGTAGGTAACCACAATAAAAGTTCAGAATACCATAAAATTACAAACGCAATAATGAAGCTTCGACTTTATACTAAAATTACGAGAATAAAATAAATTTGTCATTTTTTATAGTTCAAAATTACAAAAGTAGAACGAATTTATCAGCCTACTATATGTGTTTATATGATCATGAAATACACTTCAGGTAACCTTTTACTTTAATCTAATGTGGTACTTATAAGTTATAGCATGATTATATGACAAGGGGAAAAAGCTTCATCAATAAATCATTATTTCAATGTTATATATAATAATATGATATATGGTGTGGCAGACAAGGTTACACACTTCAATGTTATAAATATCAGGCTTGATGGACTGATTTAATCGGTAGTGAACCATTAATCAAGGGACATTTTAAATCAAGACAATAAAATAAGTTACCATTTGATGAAAATCAGTCAAGAATGAAAATAAATAAAGTTATTTAAAAATTGATTGAAAAGGTCTTCCAATTTGTTTCTGTATACAATGTTTTTATATCAAAATATTAATGACAAATGCATATTAATAAAATTAAAATCTATATAAATACAATTATAACTAAGTTCTCAAAACGGGTGGATGATGGTTTGTCAAACAAACACTTATTATAATGGCTTTGTTGCCCGTGACAGAGTTTTTCTACCAACAGATTACAATGAAGTGATTATGAAGGCAGTAAGGTTCTTGACTGTGATGGCGGCTCCCTCTCACCACCTATTTTTGGGTTAGGTTATTTTTAGGGTTCTTTGCATTGTTATGTATTTGGGCTTTCCTTTTGTAAACATTTTATTTTGAGCTTGTATCTCTCATTGGGTTAGTTTTAATGAAATACTGTATATTTTCTGGCCAAAACAATTATTGATCTGTAAATATATATAAAAAGCTACATTGACAAAGCTTCCTGTCATCTAGGGTGAATGTCTGCTCTACTCCGAATTTGTTGTTAACCTTTTATATTTCTACTTTGGCTTGTACGATGAGTTGGAGAAGCTCTTAATTAGCTCCCTCCATTTCTTTTTGCATAAAATTAAACCAAGCCCCTATGAAGGGTACTGAAAATGAAACCTAAAATACAAATACACAATCGTCCCCAACTCTATTCGTAATTTTTGCACTACATCAAACATTCCCACACACACATAGATAAAGAGTGTGTGTGTGTGTGTAAATTGCTCCCTACTTATGCCTGGCAATACTCGAATTCGACCCAGTCACACTAGCAATTAACGTGAAGTGATTGAAGAAAACTTAAAACAGATAGTGATGAAGACCATGAATATACACACATATATACACATACAAATACACACACACACACATACCTGGTGCTTGAAAATTCATAGAGTTTGCCATTGGCAGAGAAGACGATGAGGGCAACCTCAACATCACACAGAACTGAGAGCTCAAAAGCCTTCTTCAAGAGTCCATTTCGCCTCTTTGAGAATGTCAATTGCCTGTTTGTTTTGTTCTCTATACGCTTCATCTCTGTCTTCCTTCTCACCATCTTTATTTATTCTTTACACCTTTCGATCTGTAAATTACAAAGAATCTCTTACAGCTTAACAAGTTATTCGGAACGAGCTGACTCAGTTCCATCCGAGTCCTCACAGAGAAAGAAAACATATAATTAAATTATTAACTTATGGCTCAACATATAAGAAGATTGAAGCAAATTAAATAAGCTTTCGAGACTTGAAGAACACCCAGAAAGCTATAAGAGATAGAAAATGCAACAGATAATATTAAAAGTGTTCAAAAGTTTAAATCTCAGCAAATATATTGGGCTGAAAATAGATCAAATTCTTGAAGTGGTAAGACAGGAGAGAAAGCTAATTAATATTAGTTTCTTGCAGCGCACACACACGCGCGTATATTTTGGAGGGAAATAAATGAAGAACATAAATATTAGGGAGAAAACTTACGTAGAAGATTACAATTATGTTATAACCTTTATGCATAAAAACATTGAGCATAAGTCTAAATGGCTAGCTATAGGTTTTTAGGTCAATGTGTGATGTCCGTACATCTAATTCGGTTAAGTCAATGTTGTATAGTTAGAGCCTGAGTTGAAAAATGAGTTGTTCATTTATCAAAATACTAACAGCAATAGTACCAAATATTTCAATACTATGTAAATACTTCCCTAATTATTTACTGACTCATCATCTCTGAATCTGTATAGACTTTAAGATATCAATATATCTCTTAAGAAACTTAGACCCTTAAAAAGGTAACAAAAAACTTTTATATATGTCCTTTTAAAGCTAGTGTAGGTTACCACAATAAAAGTTCAGAATACCATAAAATTGCAAACGCAATGAAGCTTCGACTTTATATTAAAATTGTGAGAATAAAATAAATTGTTCATTTTTTATAATTCAAAATTACAAAAGTAGAACAAATTTATCCACCTATTATATGTGCATATATGATCACGAAATACACTTCAGGTAACCTTTTACTTTAATCTATCCAAGATTTCACTTTGTTTGAATGAAAGCTAAGCTAATGTGGTACTTATGGTGTGGCAGACAAGATTATATATTTCAATGTTATAAATATCAGGCTTGATGGACTGATTTAATCAGTAGTGAACCAACAAACTAGATTAATCAATTGACATTTTAAATCAAGACAATAAAATAAGTTAACATTTAATGAAAATCAGTCAAGAATGAAAATAAATGAAGTTATTTAAAAACTGATTGAAAAAGGTCTTCCAATTTATTTCTGTATACAATGTTTTTATAGCAAAATATTAATGACAAATGCATATTAATAAAATTAAAATCTATATAAGTACAATTATAACTAAGTTCTTAAAAGCGGTGGATCTTTTGGGATGGTTCGTTGAACAACCACTTATTACAATGGCTTTGTTGTCGGTGATGAAGTTTTTCTATTGACAAATTCTAGTGAGGGGATTATGAAGGCGATAAGGTTATTAGCTATGACGGTGGCTCCCTCTCACCTATTTTAGGGTTAGGTTATTTTTAGGGTTCTTTGCATTGTTATGTATTTAGGATTTCTTTTTGTAAACTTTTTATTTTGAGCTTGTATCTCTCATTGAGTTAGTTTTAACGAAATACTGTATATTTTCTGGCCAAAAAAAATATTGATTGGTAAATATAAAAAGCTACATTGAAAAAGCTTCCTCTCATCTAGGGTTAAAGACTTTTAAATTTCTAGCTACTTTCTGGCGTTTACGATGAGTTGATAAAATGTGTAATTTGTGCACTACACCAAACATTTCCTCACAAACAGATAAAATGTGTGTGTGTGTGTATTGTGTCCTAGTTATGCCCGGCAATATTCGAATCCGACTCAGTCAGATAGTTATATCAATATATATGGGATGCAGTCACACTAACCATTAGCGTGAAGTGATTGAGGAAAACTTAAAACAAATAGTGATGAAGAGCATGAATACATACATACATACATACACATACAAATATATACACACACACACATACCTGGCCTGGAGCTTGAAAATTCATAGAGTTTGCCTTTGGCAGAGTAGACGATGAGGGCAACCTCAACATCACACAGAACTGAGAGCTCAAAAGTCTTCTTCAAGAGTCCATTACGCCTCTTTGAGAATGTCAATTGCCTGTTTGTTTTATTCTCTATTCGCTTAATCTCTAGCTTCCTTCTCACCATCTTTATTTATTCTTTTTACCTCTCGATCTGTGAATTACAACAAATCTCTTATCAGCTTACAAAGTAATTCGAACGTGCTGACTCAGCTCCATCCGAGTCCTCACAGAGAAAAAAACAGAGAATTAAATTATTAACTTATGGCTCAACATATAAGAAAATTGCAGCAAATTAAATAAGCTTTCGGTCCGAGACTTGAAGAACACCCAGAAAGCTATAAGAGATAGGAAAAGCAACAGATAATATTATAAGTGTTAAAAAGTTTAAATCTCGGCAAATATTCGGCTGAAAATAGATCAAATTCTTGAAGTGGTAAGACAGGAGCGAAAGCTAACAGTCAAAAGCCCAGAAACCTGGAAATCTTGGAGAGCTATGAGAGTCGTGGAAGAGAAAATAATGCAGATCGAAAGAAAAAAACATAAAGCAAAAACAAGAGGAAGCTGAAACCTTAGCTTATTGTACCGCTGAATCCAGAAAGAGAAAGAAAAGAGGAATTGAAAACAAAATGGGACGTACCTTTTCTTATTAATCAAGAAAAATTTATGTTGGTTCGCTGTAAAGGCCTTTTTTTTTTTTTTTTTTTTTTTTTTTTTTTTTTTTGGCAATGGAAATTGGAAAATGGAGACCAACGACCCGTTGCTTGTTTTGGTAAACGAATGAATGTTTTCTTTTATTTTTTTCCCCCTTTTTGCCAAAGCTGCAACTGACATGAAAAAAATAAATAGGGGAAATTACCCTCAGAACCCAAAGAAGACAAATTACTACTAGTGGGTCCTATAAAATCATCAAATTAATATGAATTCCCAAAGGACTTGTGGAAGATTTGTTGGAATTGTGAAAATGTGAGGTTTGCCCTTATTTATTGAAATGAAATCAGAAAATTAGGTTAGGGCTCAAGGCATTCAAAAGTGATTTAATCTTTCTCCCACTCACCTTAATTCTAATCGTCATCAAAATGCTGTGTCTTAAGAGTAGTCGTTAATTGTTGTTGTTGTCTTTGTTGTGCTCCCTAGTCCTTGTCATGGCCTTCTAAGAGTTGGAAAGATCATATAGTTTCCATGAACTCTCACTCCCTCAATCGATTGTTGCTCTCATCGTAAGATTTAGGAAATTTTTTTCTTACTTTATTAAGTCAGTCTCGTCTTTACTTGTGTATGTGCACTCTCTATTATTTTTTGCCTTGTTTATTCATTGGCAATGAGATTGTAATGAGTGTTTAGTCTAGACTTTAGTGTGGCTTTCTTGTTCAACAGTTGAAGTATAATGTTGTGTTGTGTTTAATGTTGTCAAAATTGAGTTTCTGCGTAGACACGGAAAGGGGTGGTAGAAACGTAAATTGTAGAAACAACATAAAACGTAAATTTTTTACTTTCTACAACTTAAGGTCATAGTTCAAAAAATATATATATATATATATATGCATAAAAAAATTATAAATCACTACTCAAAATTTAATGAACAACTTCATATTTAAAAGATATAAGTCATATAATTATATAAAAAAAAAAAAAAAAAAATTACGTTAAAAAAACTTACTTTTATAATTATGAAAATAAGTTAAAAATTATATATAACTATCCACTCTCTACTCTCTAGTAATCTCGAGTCCAAGATGCAAGATAAAAATAGAGTTTTCAACTTTTCATCCTTTTTCGGGGGAAAAAAACTTTTCATCCTTTTTTTTTTTTTTGTTAAAGTAAAAAACATAAGTTTTTATAGTTTTTACATGTTTGAGCGATGTTTCTATCAGTTTCTACTCAGAACAATTTTTACTTGCGTTTCACCACGTATGACCCTAGTAAAAATAGTATACTAATTTTTTACAACAATGCTTGCGTTTGTTGACTTCCTTTGTTTTGGTAGTGTTGTTTAATGTTCAGAAAATGTGGAAATGAATGTTTCTGTTGATCTCTCTTTTCATTTTCTTTCAACTGAATATATCAACTATTAAACTAAATTTCAATGGTTGAGATTTAATACAAATGTTATAATAATATTTTTATATAGTATTAAATACCAACAATTGAAACTTGATCTAATGGTGGAGACATTCAATGAGAAAAAATGAAGAGAAATTGATGGAGATATTCCTCCCTAAAAAGATGTTGCAATTGAGCTGAAACTGTTTGCAAGTACTTCAAGGTGTAGATGCAATTCTTGGTCCAGAACCTTATAGACAAACCCCCAGAAAAGAAGACCATTGTTTAGATAAAGCATATTAAGTTGGTAGCATAAAGGTTTTATATGCTTTGTTATTTGAGCTAGGAACACAGCCATAAACAAACATAACCTGGAGCCGTAACTCCTTTTCATTTTAAATAAACAAGGATGAAATTATCTTTTCACAATTCTAATAAATTGTGCACAAGTTCTTTAAGACTTTATATTAATTTGATGCTTTTAAAAGAGCTAATAATAATAATCTATCATTCTTAAAACTTCAATTAAATTCCGACAATAAATAGCACTAAAGTAGAAGAAAGATTCTATTGTGGAAAAGTCAATATTTTTTTATAGAGGGTAAAAGTCAATACTAATAATTTTGATCTTTTATTGAGAAACAGGAAAATAAAAAGGCTGAGGAGTTGCCGGCTATAGCACAGTTTTAAGTCCATTTCATCCGTACAACAGCGTACTGAAACACCCAATCAAAAGTCGAAACCGCATGACACTTTAAATGATAGCCATTTTTTGTCGGCTAGCCATCAACCGGATGTTTGATATGAGGAATTTTATAACCTCACTTTCTCAATTTGGAGGGAATGGGAGGGAAGATTTTTATACCTTAAATTTTAAAAGATTTTCAGAACAGAGGTTGAAAGTTGGGAGAATTCTAATAAATATCATATGAATTTGTAAAAGCCCCGGAAGTCAGGTGAATTTGTAAAAAGATTGAAAGGTGAGGACTTTTGAGGGGATATGCAATTTCATGCAAAATGACCATCTTGCCCCTTTTGAGAGAGAGATGAACGAGAGAGAACGAGATTAGAGATTGAGCCTCCGCCACCGTTGAAGCCGACGCCAACCTCGCGTCCGTCACCTTGGACGACGCCGCCTTAAGATGCCTCACGCCAAGCACCGAGTGATGAAAAAGAAAAAAAAAACCGAAACCCACGAGAGGAAGAGGAACAAGAAAAAAAAAATTTTCAATCGGTCTCGATCCGGAAGAAAGTGGAAGAAGAAGATGTGAAGGAAGGAAGAAGATGATGATTTACACAATGACGAGAAAAAAGAAAAATGGAAGAAGAAGAAGAAGGAAGAAGGGAAAAAAACCGCAAGAACGCCTTAGGCATTCTCGACACGCATTCTCGAGAATGCCTAAGGCATTCGAGAATGCGTGAGAATGCCATAAAGCATTCTCACCCAAGGCATTCTTGGAGAATTCTCCAGCTTTTTTTTTTCTTCTTCCTTCTTCTTCTTCTTCTTCCATCACCATGTAAATCTTCTTCTTCTTCCTTCCTTCGCATCTTCTTCTTCCACTTTCTTCGGATCGAGACCGATCGAAATTTTTTTTTTACCGTTCCTCTTCCTCTTCCTCGTGGGTTTCAAATTTTTTTTTCTTTTTCATCAACGGTCTTCGGCCAGTGAGGCGTCTAAGCGCTAAGGCCTAAGGCGAGCAGGCTCAAGGTCGGCTTCAATGGCGGCGAAGGCTCGAATCTCTAATCTCGTTCTCTCTCGTTCTTCTCTCTCACAAAAGGGGCAAGATAGTCATTTTGCATGAAATTGCATATCCCTCAAAAGTCTTTGTCACCTTTCAGTCTTTTTACAAATTCACTGGACTTCCGGGGGTTTTACAAATTCATATGATATTTTATTAGAATTCTCCCTTGAAAGTTTGTAATTAATATTTTTAATTCTTTTATTTTATATCTTATTATTTACTATAATTTTATAACCTCGTTTTTAAATTTTTTAAATCTAACTCTAAAATTTTTTCCCTCCCTTCCTTTTCTTCCATTCCCTCTTGCCAAACCGACCTTTATTCTTGTTTTAGGTTTTGTGCCTTTTCTTTTCCCTATTTTTAACTTTGGTTTCATCTGATCTTTTTCTACTTTTCTCTCTTAAATAACTTTGTGGGGTAAGGTTAAGGACAATTTTGTTCCAAATTTTTTGTGGAAAAATGTTGCCCGAAAGTTTTAAAAGTGGTGCAATGTTACCTTCACAATTAATAATTATTAGTTTTGGCTGTTAGTTTTTTACTAATATTAGACACTTAGCACAAACACCTTATCATCCTGCAAGCTCATCATCCAGAAATTGGAGGAATCACAAACAGGTCCTAAGCAAGAGAAATAAACATAATTAAGTCTCTGGAAATCACCAAATTACACTGAAGTCCCAAGAGACATTGATGATATTAGTTCTAATTGTGAAATGACCATTTTGCCTTCTTTCAATCTCTGCATTGCCCACCTTCCATGAATCAGCTCACACTCGCGGAATCTTTGCAGTCTGAACACATCCATATGTTAGCGCAAAGTTCTCATTCTTTGTTCTCATGTAAATTGCCATTCTTTTCAAATCTCGCTTCTCTTCCTCGAGAAAGGATTTTTTAGCCATTCTTTTTGTCGGCCCTCGGCCATCATCGCTACCATCTTGTACCCGAACCCTACCTAGACCCAGCTTGACCGCCGACGACACCGCAATGAACAATTTCTTGATTTTTCATCAATTCATGTATTTGGCTTCTTCCCCTACCCTTTCATTTGAATGTGATCTGAAATCTAATTGTCATTCTTCTTTCTAGGAAATCATTTTTTTTTGAAATCTAATTACAATTAGTACAATAGATTTTGTAGTAAAGTTATTTAAGCCACTTTTTTTTTTTGTAATTATCCCTCCATAATATTTTTAGATCCTCCAAATAACATTTCATAAATTTGTTCCCAATTTTTTTTCAAGGTCCAAAATAGTAATTTTCTTAATAATTATCTTAAGCTTTTTCTCATGATAAGCTTAAGACTTTCGTCTCCAATTGGCTTAGTAACCTTCTTATCTCAATCTTATTCCTAAACTCTTTGTCCCAAAATTTAGAATGTTACAATTCTCCTACATCAAACAAATTTCGTCCTCGAAATTTGACATATACCCCTAGACATAACATTCATATATTGCTTCTTCATGCCTCCCTCTACTTCCCAATTATTTCCCTAGCAGAAATCCCTTCTAGATTACTTTCACAAATAGCAATCAACGATAGCATAATAAGAGGCTAACTAATACATGCCTAGTATTACATCAAGATCAACCACAAAGGACAATCAATCTTGGTGATTCTTTACCCAACTTCATAGAAAAATATAGAGAAGTATAAAAATGAGTTGATACAGGATCAAATAGAACATGAGCCTTTTGAGAATATATAGCAATGGTACCTGTAATAACATCATTAGAAGCTCGAGCATCTTGTCATGTCATAACATATACTCTTGCTTGACCTTGCCAAGAAAAAGGTTGACCACATTTTCTTGTTCATTTTCCTGACATGCCCCTGCCAATAGAAGCAGAAGTTTCTCCTGCAGATGGGGTTGCAGATATAGTAGGGCGAGGAGGAGCTTGAATTAATCCAAAACTTGACACTAGCAGAATAAACAGGCAATTCAATCTCAAATGACCGATCTACCTACACTTATTACTAGAGGCCTTACGCATGGCCCTGAATGAAAATTTCCACACTTTGCACAAGGGGTCTTTGAGTAACTCAACTGGTTCATGATAGGTGAGATTGTGATTTAACATTTCCAAATTCAGGCCTTGCAACCGGAGAACTTACAAGAGAACCATATGATCTAGGTGTTGATTGTACAACATGGCTTTGGGATTGGCCTCGAAAGCGATTAGTTTTGTAAGATCCTTGAGATTTTCTGCCTTCCTCTCTTTTAGGCTTCTTAGTTGCCGCCTTATCTTCATTATGCCTCTGCTTGATTCTCAATGCACAAATCAACCACCTCAAAGATAGGTAGTAAAAAGATTCAACATAGGAACAATCGAGTCATGTATATACATGGGCAACCAACGAATAAATCAAGAAATTTTGTCATTTTCTTTAGATACTAGATGAGATGCAAAAGGAAGTTCCTCAATTCCTCTAATACCTATAATTTCTCAATCATTCATTTCATCAAACACCTTATGGGCATTTATAATAACTCATAAAACAAACATTCAAATACATAATCCCACCAAACAATAAGATTTTAAGCATCAATGTAATCTCTTAAAATTCCTAACTCTTTTTTTCCTTTTAATCAGCCCTCCACCATAATTTTTAAGCATCAATGAAAGCAAATATTCCATAAAGATATAGTAACTAACCTAAATGAATGCAGACTTGCAGTGCCAGAGGAGAAGTGGCTGCAGAGGGAGGACGAGGAGGATATGCCTAACAAAGCAAAACATTGATAGAGGAGAAGGGGCGCGACAAAGGGGGAAGGGGTCGCGACGGACTAATAAAAGAGGTGCGATGTTTGTGACTAACGGAATAGATGTGAGTGAGAGAGTAAGGGATTAGAGAGTGAAGAAGAAAGAGGATCGAATGCTAATGATGGTGGATCTGAAATTTTATTAAGGATTTTAATGTCATTTTTTTTTTTTTTTTTTTTTGGGGGGAAGAGACATTAAAAGCAAGTACTTTTAGTGTCTCTTTTAACCTTTGTTTTCCCAAAAAAAAAAAAAAAAAAAAAAAAAAACCAGATGTTAAAAGTAGGGCCCAAATTTTAAAAATGTCATTGCCTACTTTTTAACCTCTATTTTTAAAAAATAGGCATTAATCGGCGACGTTAAAAATATAGCCTAAAGTAGTGATTATTGAGTAAACCTAGTTAATCATCGTGAACTAGGGTTTATAAATCAAATGTAAGTGGGACTATTATTCCAATAAAGAGAAATATGAGTTAGTAGAGAGAGTTTTCTATTTAAGTTCTAAAAGCTTAAGTCCATACAACCAGGGGTACATAAGATATGGATAAAGGGTTGGGGAGTTAGTTTTTACTGCGTGAGTAAATGGTCTCTCAACTCTCTCCCGTTATGCTCTCTTTTTCTCTTTGATGCATTTCTTTGTGTTGCGTGATCGACTCTAGACCATTGCTCTATTTTCATGTGCAATTCACCCAAACAATCGGTGACATGTATGCCCGAATCCTTAAGGTACAATAAAGGACATAGAATCTAATAAGAAGTTGGCAAAAATAAAAGATTTTGAAAAGGATAAGGAATTTGGACAGCCACAATTTGTTGCAAGAAAGAACGGCTCAGATTATACTTATAAAAACAACGCTTAGATTGAGACTTATTAAACCAGTTCTCCCTCAATTGCACGAATGACTAGCATTTGGAAAAGCTGCAGATGAAGCCTCTTACGACAAATTAGTGATTTTAGGCCTCTTGTAGTTTAAATAAGTAAATACTTTTTTTTTCGCCAAAGTTCATATATAATTTACCAAAACCGTTGAAATATACAGCCTTGTTAAAATCCAAATAACATCATGAACATTATATCATGCTCTAGTGGCATCGAAAGCATAAAAACACTTGCCCAGAAGTTTATTTCCTATACATATAGTAAACTCGTTAATTTAATGCCAAAATCACACCCTAAGGCTCTGTTTGGTTTGAGGGTGAGGGAGGGGAGGAAAAATGGAGAAAAAATTTAAAAGGGAGGAAAACTCATGAAGGGCCCCACCACAAATAACTTTTCTTTCCCTTCCCTTCCCCTCACCCCCCCCCCCCCCCCCCCCCCAAAACAAAAACCATGCAGAGCCTAAAGCACCTATGTCAACTACACATTAATCTATAACCATTTTGTTTAATATCAACTCTCAAATCACTATGAAAATTAACTCAATATGGATTCATCAGACTTACGCCAAGCCATTAACTGCCAAAAAAATTTGATGCTTGTGTTGATCGCAGAGATATGATCATTAAATAATGCCACTAGTTTGCATCTTCTCATCGAGAGAAACAAGGCCAAGGTATGAGGTGACAGTGCAAATTCAATTGTGCTTAGATTATGCATGCAACTCGAAATCAATATAACACCACAAATCACGGTCATACTTATTGCACAATTGTTTCATATTAAATTTTTGATGATGTTGGCGCGCGTGGGCGCGCACATGTTGATTTCAAATCTTCAACATTGTTTCTGGAAAATTATCCGTACAAGATGTCATAATTTATTTCGTGATCCTGTTTCTGGAAGTCCGATGAACAAGCCAGTCTCCACATCTGAATATGAATTATTTTCACTCTGATTCTGTCTTTCTTTTTTTTTTTTTTTTTTTTTTTTTTATAAGAAAAAGTTTTGGAGTCTGATTCTGTCTTTCTTGATTTGCCTCCATACCACACTGCACAGCAAAATGAATCTCACGGTGTCTTTTTCATTCAATTGCAATCACATAATATGCAATTAACCTTGATTATAAATCAAATGATTTATTCCCAGTTGAATGTCTAAACGAACTTTGTTTTCCATCTCCTTTAATTCCTCACACCAAACATTCTCTCTCTGCAACATCTCCTTAGCTTTTAAGGATGGTTATGAAAATAAAATGAAAATTTTAAAATAATTTTCAGATAAAAATTTACAACAATCTCACCTTCTCAGAAAGCCTTGCATATTCTTCTGTTAGGGTGTTTTCCTGAATTCTAGTAAAAACAAATATAGTAATCAGTATTTTCCTTTTGACTTTTATTTTTGCAGGTAACATCTTTTCAATCGCCAGTCAGACACCATAGATGAAGAATATAACATCAACGCAACTTCAGAAATCCTTATGGATGAATTCAGCTAACAATATAAGCTAACTAACCATGACTTGAGCAGAAATGTGTAAGCAAATCAAAGTTTAGCTTCTCTGGTGAAATAGTGTAAATATAATATACTTGCATGTATATGTATTTGTGGTCACGCGATCTATTTAATTATTTTATATAGACAAAGGGTACAAAGTTCTAAATTTTCAAACTTGTGTACCTGAACTATACACACTCTACAGAGTAATCCTTTAAATCATTTTTTTTTTCTTTATCAAGTTAACCCAAACCACATAGCTAGAAGCATGTTTATGGCTTAATATTAACTATGTGCGTGTTTTCAAGTTCCCATGTGTGTAGCTGCTACCTAGGACTAAGCTCTCCTAAAATTTCCTTCTTGAATTAGAAGGGCAAATGCTAATGACTTGAGGTTACAATTTACAAGTGGGATTGAACTCACAACCTCCCATTTATAGGAGATGTCTCAAGCCCCTAGGCTAGAAAGCCATTGATGTATCTGTGGTTTTCTAACTCCTATTTTCATGGGAGGACTTGAGCATGATTTGATTTAATTTGATTGATATATAATTGTATATCAGATGGTTCTTGATTTGTGTAATCTTCAGAGCTTGGCTAAGGCTCCTTCCACTATGACTAACGTTTGTTGGTCTCCCTCCCTCTTTTTAGGTCTCCTCTTTTAATAATATTTTTATGTTTATAATGTGTTTGGGTAACTCTAAAATCATAGTTTCAGAAGTCATTTTCCACACGTCAAGATAAAACTCTTCTCACATACTTGTCTCATAGATCATAAAAGTTATTCTCTAATAGCTAATCCTAAAGCTTTCTATCTCAAACCAAGTCTAACTTGGGGTGGCCAACCCAAGTTGGTCATTATGCGGGATTGCCTCAGGTTCTAATCGATGCATAATTGAATTGGACTTCAGGTTAGGGTTAACTCAACCTATGTTTATCGCTATTACATATGGCGTGTGCGTGTTTTAATTTTTCTAAAAATGAAATCAAAATATTTCAAGTACAGACAGATCAATAAAATTAAAGATGATATTTATGGGAAGCAAAAGTCGTTAGCACAATGCCTCAGATTCCATACGCACACATATGGAGACCCACTTGATGAAAAATTAAACGCAAAATGACATTCAATTATAAAACCATTTGTGAAGGGAAACCCTACCTTCTCTTCTAGTTTCTCCATTTGCTCCTTAGTGATTTGATTCTGAAAAATATTTACAAAGTTGATTTCAGATAAAATTTAACTTTGAAACTTACACAAGAGAGTGTGTTTGTGTATAGGCACATTAAGTTGACCTTTCTTGCTCGAACTTTTCTGACACTCTTTAGCACCTCTTGTTCAATCTCTTCCAGTTCTTGTTGCGAATATGTGTTCAAACCTTCTCCTGTAAGTTTCCTAAAAGAATAAAATTGGAAACAGCAAAGTAATTAATTAATCTTTCAATAAGAATGAATATCAACAACGAATTCAAAAAGTACTGTCATAATTTATTTAATTAAGTTGATATTGGAACCGTTTTCAAGCTTCAAGAAGCTCAATCTTCTTCTTCATACTTGCTGTTTCTTTATTCAGATGCTGCCATTTTCAGGATTATGTGTTAATTGGCAAGTTGGAAGGAAACAAAACACAGAGGAATATAAATAAACTAATTTTTATAATTGCATTTATCTCCTGAAAGTCTCCGAGAGAAAGGAAAATCAGAAAACAAATCATTTTCAAGAAAAATTAAATTTTATGTGTTTGCAAAATTTCTGTAATCGTAAACATATTGCTGAACTTAAGAAATATGAGAAAGAATGGCAGTATTCATTACACTTTTTTCCATTCCAAGTTGTATTTTGTGAGTTTTTATGCGGCATGGCAAAATGTACAAGACACGGATGCTTAAGATCAAAACGGTAAATTTGATTAGTTTTCTCCACTAATTATATTTGTTATGATGTAAAATATTTTGGTCAAATCCAAAAAAATACGATAACTTTGAAATATAAGACAAATATTGTGAAATTTTAAACGCGCATGCCAAGAAAAATGGCGGAAAAGTCCGCATTGAAAATTTTATCAGTGGGAATGACTTAAATCGAAGTATCGGTATTCTGTATAAAAAATTTGAGTGTGTATAAAAATTTATCAAGTCCTATTCACAAATAAAATTTTATAATGGGGAACTTCTTCTCAACTTTCTCTTGTATCTTTCATTATGATAAAATGAAAATTGAAAAGGACCAAATGAGCATTTATACAAAATAAATAAAAATTAGAGCACATAGGAAACATGAAATTTTTTCACATCATCCCCAGAGAGTGTGGGTGTGTGTATAGACAAACAGAGAAATTAAACACTAGATCTTTTCTGCCAAAAAATTAAAAATACTAGGTCTTTACTTTAGGATGGAAGATGATAACAAGAACATAAGAAATAAGGAAATAATTGCAATAAAAATAAGGAAATAATAATTATGAACCTACATATTTTGTTCGAAGACATGAGTAACTTTAACATATGTTTGGTAACGGCCAATTGTCTCCTTCAAGCTGTATATGTAATAGTGCAAGCAATTATTTTGGAGAGAATGAAAATATATGTGAAGGAAATTAATATTATTTTCTTGCAGCGCGCACACACACGCGCGTATATTTTGGAGGGAAAGAAGTCAAGAACATAAAAGTGGTGGATCTTTTGGGATGGTTCGTTGAACAACCACTTATTACAATGGCTTTGTCGTTGGTGACGGAGTTTTTGTACCCACAGATTCCAATGAAGGGATTATGAAGGCAGTAAGCTTCTTGACAGTGGCTCCCTCTCACCTATTTTAGGACTAAGTTATTTTTAGGATTATTTGCATTATTATGAATTTAGGCTTTCTTTTTGTAAACTTTTTATTTTGAGCTTGTATCTCTCATTGGGTTAGTGTATATTTTCTGGCCACAAAAAAAAAATTTATTGATTTGTAAATATAAAAAGCTGCATTGAAAATGCTTCCTCTCATCTAGGGTGAAAGTCTTTTATATTTCTACTTTCTGGCGTTTACGATGAGTTGGAGAAGCTCTTAATTAGATCCCTCCCTTTCTTTTTGCATAGAATTAAATCAAGCCCCTATGTAGGGTACTGAAAATGAAACTTATAGTACAATTATATCTACAATCGTCCCCAAGCATTTATGAGATGTGTGTCACACTAACAATTAGCGAGAAGTGATTGAAGAAAACCTAAAACAGATAGTGGTGAAGAGCATGAATATATACATACATAAACATAAATACACATACAAATATATATACACTCACACAAATACCTGGAGCTTGAAAATTCATAAGTTTGCCTTTGGCAGAGTAGACGATGAGGGCAACCTCAACACCACACAGAACTGAGAGCTCAAAAGCCTTCTTCAAGAGTCCATTACGCCTCTTTGAGAATGTCAATTGCCTGTTTGTTTTGTTCTCTATTCGCTAAATCTCTAGCTTCCTTCTCACCATCTTTATTTATTCTTTTTACCTCTCGATCTGTGAATCACAAAGAATCTCTTATCAGCTTACAACCGTTATTCGAACGTGCTGACTCAGTTCCATCCGAGTCCTCACAGAGAAAGAAAACAGAGAATTAAATGATTAACTTATGGCTCAACATATAAGAAAATTGCAGCAAATTAAATAAGCTTTCGGTTCGAGACTTGAAGAACACCCAGAAAGCTATAAGAGATAGGAAATGCAACAGATAATATTATAAGTGTTAAAAAGTTTAAATCTCCGCAAATATTCGGCTGAAAATAGATCAAATTCTTGAAGTGGTAAGACAGGAGAGAAAGCTAACAGTCAAAAGCCCAGAAACCTGGAAATCTTGGAGAGCTATGAGAGTTCTGGAAGAGAAAATAATGCAGATCGAAAGAGAAAACATAAAGCAAAAACAAGAGGAAGCTGAAACCTTAGCTTATTGTACTGCTGAGTCCAGAAAGAGAAAGAAAAGAGGAATGGAAAACAAAATGGGACGTACCTTTCCTTATTAATCAAGAAAAATTTATGCTTGTTCGCTGTATAAAGTGGCTTTTTTTTTTTTTTTTTTTTTTTTTTGGGCAATGGAAATTGGAAAATGGAGACCTACGACCCGTTGCCTGTTTTTGTAAACGAATGAATGCTTTATTTTATTTTCCCCCTTTTTGCCAAAGCTGCAACTGACATAAAAAAATAAATAGGGGAAATTACCCTCAGAACCCAAAGAAGACAAATTTTACTAGTGGGTCCTATAAAATCATCAAATTAATATGAAATCCCAAAGGACTTGTGGAAGATTTGTTGGAATTGTGAAAATGTGAGGTTGCCCTTATTTATTGAAATGAAATCAGAAAATGAGGTTAGGGCTCAAGATATTCAAAGGTGATTGAATCTATCTCTCACTCACCTTAACTCTAATCGTCATCACAATGCTTTGTTTCAAGAGTAGCCATCGATTGTTGTCCTCATCTTTCTTGTGCTTTCTAGTCCTCGTCATGGCCTTCTAAGAGTTGGAAAGATCGTATAGTTGCCGTGAACTCTCACTCCCTCAATCGATTGTTGCTCTCATGGTAAGATTTAGGATTTTTTTTTTTCCTTTATTAAGTCAATCTCGTGTATGTGCACTTTCTATTATTTTTTCCTCTTGTTTATTCATTGGCAATGAGTTTGTAATGAATGTTTAGTTTAGGGTTTAGTGTGGCTTTCTTGTTCAACAGTTGAAGTATAATGATTGTGTTGCCCTTGTTGACTTCCTTTGTTTTTACTTTGGTAATGTTGTTTAATATTTGGACAATGTGGAAATGAATGTTTTTATTGATTTCTCTTTTCATTTTCTCTCAACTGAATGTATCCACTCAAGTTTCAATGGTTGAAACTTAATACAAAATGTTATAATAATATTTTTTATATAGTATTAATTACAACTGTTGAAGCTTGATCTAATTAGTTATATTTGTTTATGGCTGTGTTCCTAGCTCAAAAATCAAAGCATATAAAACCTTTATGCTACCTAGTTAATATGCTTTATCTGAACAATGGTCTTCTTCTCCATAAGAATCTACACCAAAAATTGCATCTACACCTTGAAGTACCAGCAAGGATGAAATTATCTTTTCATAATTCTAATAAATTGTCCACTAGTTCTTTAAAACTTTATATTAATTTGATGCTTTTAAAAGAGCTAATAATAATAATTTATCATTCTTAAAACTTCAATTAAATTCCGACAATTAATAGCACTAAAGTAGAAGAAAGAAACTATTGTGGAAAAGTCAACATTTTTTTATAGAGGGCAAAAGTCAATACTAATTTTGATCTTTTATTGAGAAACAGGAAAATATACATATATATATATATATATATATGTATATATAAAAGATTACGCTGAGGAGTTGCCAGCTATAGCACAATTAGATACAACCAAAAAGTCCATTTCATCCGTACAACAGCGTACTGAAACACCCAATCAAAAGTCGAAACCACATCACACTTTAAATGATATCCATTTTTGTTGGCTAGCCCTCAACCAGTTGTTTGATGTGCGGAATTTGAAGTGGAGAGGATGGGAGGGCAGATTTTCATAACAAATTTTAAAATTTTCCTAGACGAGGGTTTGAAAGTTTGTAATTAATATTTTTAATTCTTTTTTATTTTATATCTCATACTTATTATAATTTTATAACTCCACTTCTTCAATTTTTTAAATCCAACTCTAAAAAATTTTCCTCCCTTCCTTTTTCTTCCATTCCCCTCTTGCCAAATATACCCTTATTCTTGTTTCAGGTTTTGTGCCTTTTCTTTTCTCTATTTTGAACTTCGATTTCATCTTTTTCTACTTTTCTCTCTTAAATAACTTTTTGGGGTAAAGTTAAGGACAATTTTGTTCCATAGTTTTTTGTGGAATAGTGTTGCCCAAAAGTTTTGAAAGTGGTGCAATGTTACCCTCATGAGTTAATAATTATTAATTTTGGTCATTAGTTTTTTTACTAATATTAGACACTCAGCACAACCACCTAATCATTATGCCACCTCATCATCCAGAAATCAGAGGAATCACAATTAGGTCCCTGGAAATCACCAAATTACACTGAAATCCCTAGAGACATTGATTATATAAGTTCTAATTGTGAAATAACCATCTTGCCTTTTTTCAATCTATGCATTGCCCACCTTCCATGAATCAACTCACACTCGGGGAATCTTTGCAATGCGACCACCTCTGTGTAAGCGCAAAGTTCTCCATCTTTGTTCTCATGTATATTGCCATTCTTTTCAAATCTCTGCTTGTCTTCCTCGACAAAGGATTTTTCAACCACAGTCGTTGTCAGCCTCAGCCCTGTCATCGCTACCATCCTGTACCTGAACCCTACTTAGCTAGACCACAGTCGACCGCCGACAACCTACAACAAAACAATTTCTTGATTTTTCATCGATTCAGGTATCCGGCTTCTTCCCTGACCCTTTCATTTGAATGTGGAGTAGTTGGGATCTAAAATCTAGTTGTCATTCCTCTTTCTAGGAAATCAGTTTTTTGAAATATGATTACAATTAGTACAATATATTATGTACTAAAGCTATTTAAGCCACATTTTTTGTAATTAACCCTCCATAATAATTCTAGATCCTCCAAATAACTTTTCATAAATTTTTCCCCAATTTTTTTCGAGGTCCAAAATAATAATTTTTTTAGATAATTATCTTAAGCTTTTTCTCATGATAAACTTAAGACTTTCATCTCCAACCGGCTTAGAAGCCTTCTTATCTCAATCTTATTCCTAAACTCCTTATCCCAAAATTTGGGAGGTTACAATTCTCCTACGTCAAATAAATTTCGTCCTCAAAATTTAACATATACCCCAAGACAAAACATTCGGATGTTGCTTCTTCGTGTCTCCCTCTACTTCCCAGTTGTTTCCCTAACAGATAATCCCTTCTAGAGTACTTTCACAAATAGAAATGAACGGTAGCATAATGAGAGGCTAACCAATACATGCCTAGTATTACATCAAGATCAACCACAAAGGACAATCAATCTTGGTGGATTCTTTACCCAACTTCATAGAAAAATATATAGAAACATAAAAATGAGTTGACCTAGGATCAAACGAGCATGAACATTTTTAGAATATATAGCAATGGTACCTGTAATAACATCATTAGAAGCTCGAGCATTTTGTCGTGTCATAGCATACATTCTTGCTTGACCTTGCCTAGAAAAAAGATTGACCACGTTTTCTTGTTGATTTTCTTGACATACCCTTCCCAATAGTAGCAGAAGTTTCTCTCGCAGATGGGGCTGTAGATATAGTAGGGCAAGGAGGAGCTTGAGTTAATCCAAAACTTGACACTAGCTGAATAAACGGGCAATTCCTTCTCAAATGACCGATCTGCCCACACTCATAACAAGCACCAGAGTCCTTACGACATGGCCTTGAATGAAAATTTCCATACATGTTGCACAAGGCACGGGTACAAAAAAGACTTTTAAGACCGGATCAAAGAGGCATCGTAGGACCGGATCTACGGCCGGTCTTATTCCAGACGGTCTTAAAAGTCTGTAACTTGTAAGCCCGAACGCGAACCGGTCTTAAAGAAACTATTTTAGGCTGGACATTAACAATATTAGGTCTTAAAAATCATTCAATATAGACTTGATATATTTTCTTTTCGGTCTTAAAACAAAAATTTTAAGACCAAACAAGTAAAAAGGCCGGTATAAAAAATATGACTTTTAAGAATGGACAGAAAAACATCAGGTCTTAAAATTCTGACTTTTAAGACCGAAAGATTAAATAAATCGGTCTGAAAAAAACCAAACTTTAAGACCTTACTTTTACATACACCGGTCTAAAAGTATCGACCTTTAAGATCGGACTAATAAATACATTCGGTCTTAAAAGTGTTTCTCTTAAGACCAGCATGATATGTCTTTAAAGACCAGAGAAATAACGTCCGGTCTAAATAGTCCGACTTTTAAGACCGGATGAAAAATACACTGGTCTTAAAAAATCATCATTTTATGAAAAATACACCGGTCTTAAAAAATCGTCATTTAAGACCGGAATATTATTAAATACACCGGTCTTAAAAGTCAAATTTTCCCCTGTTCTATTTCTTCTTGATCACACACATCCAACACCTAACAGACAGTACTTTAGGCTACAAGCTATGAACAATCCATTATGAATTACAGATTGAATTGGAAATGGATACAAATATTATTCACCATGAGTTATGTGGCCTCTTAATGAATATATTATTACAGTACAACACCTTAATGAATATATGTACAATAAGATAAGTTACAAAGACACAACACTTAGCTAATTAATTGAATGGACATATACATGCCCAAATCACCATGTCTTCATCAGATTCCTACCCAACAACATAACATTCATCTTTTGTAACAAGCCCCTATCAATCGGATCCTGCGGCAAAAATAAAAAACAAGAACAAAATTAAGCTTCCTTGTCAATGACATTGTTTAAGAATATAAGAAGGAATATAGTTAAAACCTTACAGTTTTCAAAGAATTCTATGTATGAATATTACATTATGAATTATCTCTTTTATAAAGGGATATCCTCCCATATCCCTTCATGATGATCATTTCTGATATCCGGTTCATTATCTGCTTCATCTTCTTCGTTCATGCTTGAGAGACCCCTTGAAAAAGGAGTACTCTCAGAAAGACCATAATTTGAATGAATTTTCTCATCAATATCAATGACCCTTTTTCCTTGGAGAGCTACAAACCACATTTTATTTTTCTGATCGGTGATATAGAACACTTGTTTCGCCGGGTCTGCCATAATAAATGGTTCATCTCCAAAACTTCTACTATTGATATCGACTAATGTAAATCCTAGCTGATTGATCTGAACACTATTATTGACATTAACCTACTTGCATTTGAAAATGGGGAATTTAATTTTAACATGGTCCACCTCCCAAGTCTCGTCAATAACCCCATAATAAGGCATGATTGTCAATTTAGGCCTTTAGTCTTTCGAAATGTAGAAGTGCATAGATTCAGCCTCTAACATAACACCATTGTTCTGGATGGTGCTCCTATCATCTAGGGACTTCGTGTAAAATGTATAGTCATTCATCACATACGAATTCCAACTTATGACATCAACCTCAAGACCACGTGCTAACCATTTGATTGTATTAGAAACATATTCCTCTCCCTTGACCTTTTGTTTGAACCTGTTTGCAAAAGTTCTGTTTTGCTCCCTAATAAACCTTTGTTCAGTCATTTGATGATTTTTTTCCCTTACAGCTTCTTTATGTGAATCTATGCTAGCTTGAACTTCATCAACATTATTCAAGATGTATAAGTGGACTTGTGTGACAAGTCATCAGGATCAACACTCTTTACTGAAGCCTCCTGTCTACCCCCTTCATCAGCATGCTGACGTTTATGAAGCCCAATATGTCTTACTTTAGCCAAATAATGTTGACAAAATTCTATGGCTTCTTCAGAAACATATTTCTGAACAATTGATGCTTCTGGCCGGTATGCGTTCTTCACATATCCTTTTAGGAATTTCATAGATCTTTCACTTGGGTACATCCATCGTAAATGGATAGGGCCACATAACTTTATCTCCCTCACCAGATGAACAATTAGATGAACTATTATGTCAAAAAATGTAGGAAGAAAAAGCTTCTCAAGCTGGCACAAGATAAGATGTCCTTCATTTTCCAATTCATCCACCGAAAAAAGCTTTCTTTAATCGAAGATATGGGTAACCCAGTCTAAGAAATCTCCTATGTCCAAGATAAACTGTCTTTCTTCCATGTTGAAGTTGATGATAGCATATGCTTTCTTCACAAACTGGACATGCTTTATGGCCCTTTACACTATACCCTAACAAGTTACCATATGCTGGGAACTTGTTTATAGTACAGAATATCATGGCTCGCATTTTAAAAACCTCCTTCTTGAAAGATTCAAAAACATCAACACATTCTTCCAACAACTCCTTCAAGTTTTCGATCAAGGGGTTAAGGTAAACATCAATGTCATTTCCAGGTTGTTTTGGTCCCGAAATCAACATAGACAACATGATGTACTTTCGTTTCATGCATAGCATTGGAGATAAGTTGTAAATAATCAGGAGTACAGGCCATGAACTATGCATGTTGCTAAGTCTACCATTGGGATTCATGTCATCCGTGCTAAGGGCAAGCCTAAGGTTCTTCACCGAAGTTGGGAAATAATTGATCGATTTTCGTCCATTGAAAAGAATCAGCCGGATGTCGAAGCTTCCCATTAGGAATCCTCTCATCTGCATGCCACCTCAAATTTTTTGCATCATTTTCATTAGCAAACAATCGCTTGAACCTTGGTGTGATTGGAAGATACCACAACACATTTGTAGGCCCCTTATTTGATTTGTACCTTGGGGTTTCACATACTGGACACTTTTGCTTCTCTTCAAACTCTTTTCTATACAATATGCAATCATTCGGCATGCATGGATCTTTTTGTACTACATCCCTAGTGGACAAAGTATTTTCTTAGCATCATAGGATTGATGCGGCAACACGTTATCATCCGGAAGCATGTCCTTGAAAGCTTCAAGCATTTCAGAAAAACCCTTGTCGCTCCATCCATAACGTGCTTTCAAGTTTACCAATTTCAATACAGCGTTCAACAATTGGTATTTTTACACCCAGGGTATAGCAGTATCTCTACATCACTACATATATTACCATATGCAAGTAATTGTTAAAAGCCTCTTCTCCTACATCACGAATAATGTCCTCTATGCGATCATCCATATTCGTGTCATTATCATCAAAGGTCACTTCCCCATGTTGAGATGCACTTGGCATTTTTCACCATGCCATACCCATACTGTATAGGTCTTACAAAATCCTGAGCAAATGTGTGTATATAACTTCAGGACTTAGTCACCTCTCATTCAAACATTCTATACAAGGGCAATAAAACTTCTCACTATCATCATGGGCATTTCGTTTAGCAAATTCTATAAATTCCCTCACCCCATTCTCATATTCAACACTCGTCCATAAAGCATTTATCCAACTATGATCCATAATAGAATTCCTCTAGACAGAAAGATTTAACATACATTATCAAAAAATTTTGAAAATTGCATAAACTAAGCCAACTCCAAATGCATATGCTCAATGTAGGTTATACATACATATATATATATATATATACACATTTGAAGGAGAAACTTGCCCGTTAAATGCATCACAAATAATGACTCTTGGTTATAAATGTATCACAATGAATTGAAGAAGCAGAATAAATGCAAGACGAGGAAAATAAATGCACCGTGTGAAGGTCTTGTGGACTCACCTGTAACATATAAATTCAAATGCTTTTGCTGAGTCTTTCTTCTCTGGCCACAAACGTTGATGTTGCAGATAACAAAAGTAACCCTAAAAACACTTGTTGGTCAGTTGGGTAGGTCTCAAGTGCAAATATAATCTTGAAAATACAATATTCATTGACAACAGAGGAACCCACAAGAACATTTCATCGATTACATTCAACCCATGAAAAACCGAGAACGATAAGCAGGAAAATCAAAAAGTTATATAACCGAAACACCTCTTACAGCTTGGTCTATTGTCGTTTAGCTAAGGAACCAAAAAGTGATTGTCGAGAGAGCAATGCGAAGTAGCGACGAAGCAATACACAAACACTGGAGACGGAACCTAAGTTATCACTTTCAGCGCAACAAGAGAAGTTCAGGGAGGGAAATTTAATTTTCCGCGTGACAAAGACATTTTTTAGAGTTTTGGATTTTATTAAGACCGATTAATTATAAAGAGAGAGGATTAGCCTTGGTGAGGGCAGCAGCAACTAAATAAAAATAAAAGAAAACTAGAGAATAAACTTCTTTAATTACTGGAGAATATGAACAAAAAGAAGACACAAGCTTAGTTCTTAATGCTTCATACATTACTGGAGAATATGCACGTACACAAGAAAAACAAACTGAAAATTATCAACAATAAGAATCTGATTAAACATCCTAAAGCTTATTATCATCCAATGCCTTGGCGATCTCGCCGTGAACAACATTACTTTCTCGCTGGAGATCAGGAAGTTCCTGTCTTTGTTGCATCAGCCACAATGCATCATGGTCTGAAGGCTGGAGGGGTCCAGCAATCTATTCATTAGCCACAATGCATCATGATCTAAGGAAGGCATGAGCTTCAAGAGTACCCCTACGAGTGGTTATCTTATATCTAACCATGGGTTAAGCAGTTAGGGCAGAGAGCTAGGTAGTGAGGAGTTAATAAGGGCAGAGAGATACGCAATTGATTATGAGAATGAGATTCAATTGGTATAAATGCATTTAATGTTTCTACTTTAAGATTTTATTTTAGAAATATCCGGTCTTAAAAGTCTATTATTTATTTTTTCAATTCAATTACTTTTAAGATCGACCTTTTATAATATATCCAGTCCTAAAAGTCTATTATTTATTTTTTCAATTCAATTACTTTTAAGACCGTCCTTTTATCATATATCCGGTCCTAAATTTCTATTATTTATTTTTTCAATCAATTCAATTACTTTTAAGACCGACCTTTTGTCGTATATTCGGTCCTAAAAGTCAATTATTTTTTTTAAAGTAAGAATTTTTCTTAAAAAATATTACTTTTAAGAACGGATCTTTTACAATATCCAGAATTAAAAGTTCAATTTTTTCAAATTACTCAAATAGCATAGTTGTATCTTTACACTCTGTTCAATGAATGATTCAGAGTCTCTTCGGCTTCCAGGTAAACTTTCCAACTATGCATCTCCTTGTTAACGTTTCCAGCATTTCATATTCTTCAAGATGGGGTCTCTATTTAAACTCGTTGTTACTTTAGTTTCTTCACATTCTTCTCCATCACTTCTACAACCTCCACGACCTCCTCCACCACCTAGCCTCCACCATAATGGCTGCTCCACTAGGTCCTCCTTTTCCTCCTCCTTCTCCTCAACCTCAGCGCCCTCCCCTGTTGCCTCCAAATCCTACTTTCTACCAGATGGTGGAGTACGTGCTGGCCCGCATCGATCACATCGACCGACGCTTGGGTCAATTGTTTTAGCTTGTTCATACGTCAACAACAAGCTGAACATAGTACTCCACGTCAATGACATGGGGTACCATCCTTTTGACGAGGACTCCTCCGACAACGATGGGGAGGATTAGATGTTTTATGCTTTTTTTTTTATTTTGTCTGTAGGGGCAGCATAAAAATTATAATAAATAAAATTTTTAGTTTCCATCTTCGATCATTGTCCTTTTCATTAATTTCCTTTTTTCCCGACAAAAAGGAAACAAACAAAACATTGTCCTCGTGTATGATCAACATTAAACGAAGACTTTTAGGACTGGACCTCTAAAATATACAGTCCTAAAAGTCTCGCCATATTTTTAACAATTAAACAAAAACTTTTAGGACTGGACCTCTAAAATATACGGTCCTAAAAGTTTCTTCATAATTTTTTAAAATTAAACGAAGACTTTTAGGACTGGACCTTTAACAAATATACAGTCCTAAAATTCTCGTCATATTTTTTAAAATTAAGCACTACATAGCTTTATTCATGATAACTCTCCATATTTTGTATATTTAAAATACATTTTGAAGATATTTGGAGAGTTATCTAAGCAATTTTAGGAGATTTTTATGAGACTATGTTATTTTAAGAGAAATCAAAGTGGTGCATTATTTAAGGGATTTCATTGTAAATACCATAGTTTTCAAATTTAAATAGAAATACTTTATTTTAAATAAAATAATAAAAAGTTACTGAAATGAAAAAAAAATGGTTTTATTTTATTATTAATAGTATAATATCTCTTTTCTTCTTTTTCTTTGATACGGCACCGTTTGGATTGATTGTTGAAGTTTTTTTTGATTGTTGAAGTTGATTAAATGGATCAGGTGCAAAGACAACATTTTGGGCCCACGAATTGGAATTTGAATGCAAGACCCAATTAAGGAAAAAAAGCTACGAATGGAACAAAGGAAATGAGAGGCGACATTTTGGCAAGGGGGGCCCACGACATTGAAATGAATTGAAAAACCTAAAGGAGGTTACAGAGGAGAGGCGGAGAATTTTGGATCACTCTCACGGTGAACAGGGAACACGACTGAAGCGAGTGGAATCATTGTGAGTTGGAGAGCACTATTCATCCATTGTTTTCTCCGGAAAAACACGACTGAGTGGACTGTTCATCTCGAATATTTCTTTTTACGAGATATTGGATTTTGGGGGATGATTCTCACTAGAAGTAGGGCGACATTTCTTGGGAGGGTCCGGAATAGAGGAGTTGCAGCGGTTTTGGGAGACTATTCATCATCTTCAACCTTGACCTCGGAAGCAAAGAACACGAAGTTGTCTTGTTGATTGTTGTTCATGTTCTTGGTTTTGTTATCTCACTTGACTCGATTCTTGTTTCTTAGTTTTCTTTTCCAGTATGTTATTGAACTCTGAATTTTTTTGTGCTGCTGTGATGTTGATTAGAGCCATGTGTGGCTAACTTTTCCTTTACAACTTAGAGTATTATGAACTTGTTTGAGACTTAGAAATTGTTCCCACTAATTAGTTTTACTTAATATTGATTCAGTTTATTTAATCTTGTTTTTATTATTCATTGTTTAGTGATTGGCCACCATTAAACATGTTTGGGAATTTAGGATTAAACTTGACGAAGGAAATCTTAAATTGACCTTGGATTAAATAATGTGGAATTAGATTTTAATCTAATTTGCGTCTAGGATAGACATATACCTAGAAGCTCCGCATAATCAAATTAGAGTGAGCCCGAGTGAATTGCATCTTAATTAATTGTGTGAGACATTGCATAATTATTTGAGGTAGGTGTATAAGTGAACCGACAGGCACTTATAAACAGTAATACTCTAGATTAACTGATGAAGTTAAATTAGAATTAATTTAGTGGGAATAAAATCTAAGAAACAAGCAAGGGATTAGTATCTCTAAGTTGTCCTCCTTGATATTTGAATTCTCTCTCTCGTTGAAAGTTCTTGTTTTTATTAAAATTCTTTTTATTATTATTGGAAACAATTCTGATTTGCTCAACTTAAATGAAAAAAGGAAATTTAATACCTAATCACTAGTTTGACTGAGTCTCTGTGGGATGACCTTGATTTACCACTCACTATTTTCATGACCCGTACACTTGCGGTGCTTAGTTAAATTTTGGTAGCATCAAGTTTTTGGCGCCGTTGCTGGGGACTCAAGGCAATTGGTGATTAGTATTAGAAATCCTTTAGTAGTTTTAGTTTGAGTAATTTTTTTTATTTTTTTTTATTTGTTATTTTCTTTTTAGCTTGTGGTGTTAGTTTGATACTTTGAGATTTGTTTGGTTTTGCGGGTACATTGATATATGACCCGTAGAGCAAAAGCTACTAAAACACCACAGAAAACAAGGAGTATCCAAGAGCTTT
Source organism: Acacia acuminata (assembly GCA_019022655.1). NCBI lineage: Eukaryota > Viridiplantae > Streptophyta > Magnoliopsida > Fabales > Fabaceae > Acacia > Acacia acuminata. Next base: position 167,552 of record JAFJYI010000342.1, read on the forward strand.
TGGAAGCTACAACACCTTAGATCCAAGAGGAGGAAGTAATACATACTGAAACTGAAGAGATGGCTGAGGATGAGAATGATAATTTGTGTATCAATGATTTTCTGGGAAGACAATCTCGGGGCTATCAATCGAGAATCGAGTGCACGATTTTCAAGCCAACAATTTTGAAATCAAGCGAGACTATGCTTAAGATGCTTGAACTACAGGGTCAGTATTCAGGAAACGATTCAGAGGATCCAAATCGGCATCTGATACAATTCCTTGATGTTTGCAACTCATTCAAGCAGAATGGCGTTCCTAATGATGTGATTCGTCTTCGGCTTTTTCCTTACTCTCTACAAGGGAAAGCTAAAGAATGGCTCAACAATTTAAAAGAGGGCAGTATAACCTCTTGGGAGACATTGGAAGAACAGTTCAGATCACGATTTTTCCCACATAACAAGATGGTGGATGCAAGAGCGGCTCTTACTAATTTCGTCAACAATTTGGGGAACATCTCGTATGAAGCCTGGGAGAGGTTCAAGTTGCTTGTTAGGCGAGTCCTGGTCACAATCTAGAGAAGTGGGTCTTACTTCAAATCTTCGATACTCGGTTGACTTCGAATCTAAATCAATTAAATGTCACTAATGGGGGAATTACAAAGCAACCTAGGTGAATCATGTCTCGGAAATGCTTGGATGACTTATCAAGCGACTTTATACAGAACAACAATGAAAGAAGGCCGGTGAAATCAGTTGATAAAGTTAGTGAGGAACCTTCTTCGAGTTGATGGCAATGTTGAATACAATCAACAAGAGGTTTGATCACTTAGAAACTCAAGTAAACCGATCTAATGGTAGACAGATGGGAGTCAATGCTATTCATGCTTCTTGTGATTATTGTGGAAATGGCCATGATAATGGACAATGCCTCATATCTCAACACCGGAGCCGCTCAACTATGCAGAAACTATCGAGGCAATAACTAGAACAATCCATACTCAAATACCTACAATTCGGGTGGCGTAAGAATCCTAACCTCTCTTGGAAATATGGTGCAACTCTTAATGAAGCATCAACCTCTAGTACAAAGCAAGTGCAACCTCCGGGTTCTATCAATTTGAAAAGGAAGTTATTCCTACCCAAGAACCTAAATCTGATCTAGAGGCGGTGATATCTCGGCTCGCAAGTTTTCAATTAAAGAATGCTCGGGAGCAAGCTGCTACTAATGCAAGAGTAGATTCATCTATTGCGAAGTAAACTCATCTATCAAAAATCTTGGGGTACAAATGGGACAACTTGCAAATGCTTTGTGAATGTTTTACAACAAAGAGAATTGCCAAGCAATACCGTGCCTAATCCTCGTAGAGATGTGAAAGAGGAATGCAAAGCTCTTACATTGAGAAGTGGAAAGGAATTACCCGAGATTCCTCAACCAAAGAAGAAACCTTCGCTTCTACTCGATCAAACCAATCCTACAATCACTATAGAGGATGATGAAGAGGTTTTACAGAAGGTGAATGGAAAAGTCAATGAAGAGAAAGTTGAGATTGAGTCGAAAGAGGGTGAAGTGAAAAAGAAGGCAAACCAGGAGAATCTTAAATGGGTGCCACCTTTACCATTTCCTCAGAGATTTCAGAAGAGAGCTTTGGAGGAGCAATATAAGAAGTTTTTGGGGATTTTCAAACAACTACACATTAACATCCCTATCCTTGAAGCGTTAGAGCAGATGCCTCAATACGTGAAGTTTCTAAAGGAGATGTTGAGTAAGAAGAGGAGGTTCGGTGACTATGAAACCGTAGCCTTAAGCGAAGAGTGTAGTGCTATTCTTCTCAACAAGCTACCCCTTAAACGAAAGATCCAGCAGTTTTTCTATACCTTGCATAATTGGAGAAAAGTTTCGGGGAAGAGCATTATGTGATCTAGGATCAAGTGTCAATTTGATGCCACTATATCGTGTTCAGAAAATTGCAACTTGGTGAAGCTCAACCAACTTTCGTGACACTTGACTAGGCGATCGAAGTTTAGCTTTTCCAAAGGGATCATTGAAGATGTTTTGGTTAAAGTTGACAAGTTTATTTTCCCGCCGACTTTATTGTCTTAGACTATTTGTGATGAAGATAGAGATCTACCGCTCATTGTGGGAAGACCTTTCCTTGCTACGGCTCGAACACCGATTGATGTTGAAAAGGGAGAGATCAAGTTGAGGGTGAATGATGAAGAAGTTATATTCAACATGAACAAGGCATTGAAGTATCCTAGGGATGTTACGGATTGCTTCAGGGTTGACATGTTTGATGAGATGATTCAAGAGACTTTAGAGTCATTTTCTATAAAAGAACCGTTAGCATCTGTTTTACTTGGGACTGATGAAATTGAAGAAGAGCATATAGTTGAATGTAAGAAGTTACTTGAAGCCTCTCCTTATTACGGAAATCACCACGCCAGTTTGAGTTGTTAGAGATGGAATCAAGGCAAACTACTTCTTTGAAGCCTTCCATTGAACAAGCACCAATTCTAGAGCTTAAACCCTTACCACCGCATCTTGAATATGCATACTTGGGTGAATCGAGACACTACCTATTATCATCTCTTCTTCCTTATCGAAGATAAAAAAGAACAGTTGTTGAAAGTTCTCAAGAGCCACAAAGGTGCCTTAGGTTGGACAATTGTAGACATAAAAGGTATAAGCCCATCACTTGTAATGCACAAGATACTCTTGGAAGATGATCACAAAAATCCATCCAGAATCGAGAAGATTAAATCCTATGATGAAAGAAGTGGTCAAGAAGGAAATTATTAAATGGTTAGATGCTGGGATCATTTACCCCATTTCTGATAGCTCGTGGGTCAGCCCAGTGCAATGTGTTCCTAAAAAAGGGGGTATGACAGTGATTACTAATGAGCAAGATGAGATTATTCCCACTCGCATAGTTACTGGTTGGCGTATTTGCATGGATTACAGGAAGTTGAATGATGCTACAAGGAAAGATCATTTCCCACTTCCTTTTATTGACCGAGATGTTAGACCGATGGTCGGTAAAGAATTCTTTTGTTTCTTGGATGGGTATTCGGGGTATAATCGATTGTGGTTTCTCCGAAGATCAAGAGAAGACAACATTTACATGTCCTTATGGCACTTTTGCCTTTAGAAGAATGCCATTTGGTTTATGCAATGCTCCCGCCACTTTTCAAAGATGTATGATGAGCATATTCTCTGATATGATAGAAGAGATAATGGAAGTATTCATGGATGATTTCTCGGTATTTGGAGAATCATTTGAAGAGTGCTTGATCAATCTGGAAAAGGTGTTGAAGCGATGTGAGGAGACAAACTTAGTGCTCAACTGGGAGAAGTGTCATTTCATGGTGACTGAAGGCATAGTTTTAGGTCATAAAGTTTCTAAAAATGGTTTAGAGGTTGACAGGGCCAAGATTTCTGTGATTGAGCAGCTTCCTCCTCCTTCTAATGTCAAAGCTGTAAGAAGCTTCTTGGGCCATGCTGGTTTCTATCGTCGATTCATTCAAGATTTTTCCAAGATTTCAAAGCCTCTTTCACAGTTACTGGAGAAAGACACTCCTTTTCAATTTAATGAGGAGTGTATGAAGGCTTTTGAAGAACTGAAGAGAAGATTGACTTCAGCTCCTATCATTATAGCTCCTGATTGGTCACTTCCTTTTGAAGTAATGTGTGATGCGAGTGACTATCTTTGTTGGGAGTCTGTTGGGGACGAGAGGTGTGTGAAGATCTTTCATCCTATCTACTATGCAAGCGGGACCCTAATAGCAGCTCGGGTAAACTATTCTACCTTTTGAAAAAGAAATGCTTGCTATAGTGTTTGCTTTTGAAAAGTTTAGGGTATATTTGATGGGTGCTAAGGTTATAGTTCACACGATCATGCTTTGCCATTAAATATTTGTTAGGGAAGAAAGAGTCTAAACCTAGATCGATTAGATGGGTCTTGTTGTTACAAGAATTTGATGTGCATATAGTTGATAGGAAAGGAATTAAAAATCAAGTTGCTTTGATCATTTGTCTAGAATTGTGAACCCTTCGATCATGTGAATGATTTGTTGGTGAATGAATGTTTTCCCGATGAGCAATTGTTTGTTGTAAGTAGTTGTGGTTTGCCATGGTATCTTTGATATTGTGAACTATCTTGTGTGTGAAGTATTACCTCCGATTTGAGTTTCTATCAAAGAAAGAAGTTTTTGCATGATGTTGCATACTATATTTGGGAAGAACCATTTCTTTTTAAGAGATGTGCTGATTTGATTATTAGAAAATGTGTGCCCGAGGTAGAACAAGAGGAAATTTTGAATGCATGTCATGCATCCGCATATGGGGGACATTATGGGGGCAAAGAACGCATCAAAGGTGCTTGAATCTGGTTTTTATTGGCTGCTTTGTTTAAAGATGCTCACCAATTTGTTACCAAGTGTGATAGATGTCAAAGAACAGGTAATATTTCTAAGAGACATGAGATGCCTCAATCTGGAATCCTTGAGGTGGAGTTGTTCGATGTTTGGGGGATGGATTTCATGGGTCCCTTCCCATCTTCAAGAGGAAACAAGTACATTCTTGTTGCTGTGGAATATGTGAGTAAATGGGCTGAAGCTATGGCTTGCCAAGCTAATGATGCTAACACAGTGATTCGATTCTTGAAGAAGTATATCTTGACAAGATTTGGCACCCCAAGAGCAATCATTACTGATGAAGGGACTCACTTCAACAACAAGAATTTCAAGGCTCTCTTGGAAAAATATAGAGTGCACCACCGGATGTCACTTGCATACCATCCACAAACTAATGGTTTGTGTGAGTTGACTAACGGGGAAATTAAAAGGATTCTTGAGAAGACCGTGGGTCCAACTAGAAAAGATTGGTCTGACAAGCTTGATGATGCTTTATGGGCTTATAGGACAGCTTTTCGTACTCCAATTGGCATGTCACCATACCGTTTGGTTTTCGGAAAAGCGTGTCATTTACCACTTGAATTGGAATATAAAGCATGGTGGGCAATCAAGAAGCTAAATATGGACCACCATCAAGGGAGCTAAAAGGTTGTTTCAACCGAATGAGTTGGAAGAATTCGACTTCAAGCATATGATAGTGCACGACTATATAAAGAAAGAACAAAGAAATGGCATGACAAGTCATATCTTGAAGCGCTCTTTTGAGCCGGGTAGTTGGTGCTTCTCTTCAACTCAAGACTTCAATTATTTCTGGGAAGCTTAAGTCAAGGTGGTCTCGGTCCTTTCAAGGTAGTTTCGGTGTCATCAAAAGGTGCAATTGAAGTTAAAGATGAGAGAAAGGAGATTGCTTCAAAGTGAATGGGCAAAGATTGAAGCATTACCATGGTGGTGAAGTGAACCGGCAAAAAATGGTTCACCACTTGTCATCACCTACTTAGATTTTTGGTTTAGTCGGCCGAGGACTATAAACCAAGCGCTTCTTGGGAGGCAACCCAAGTTTAATTTGATGCTTTGTTTGCTTTTGTAGGATTGTTGAAAGCTCGATGAGGTGTTCCACTTTGGTAGGAAGGATTGAGAGTGCAAGTCAAGGACAAATAGGGGAGTTTTCTTCTACTTTTCTTTGATTTGTTCTATTTGATTGTTGATGATATATTGCTTGGGAATGAGTGCTGGTCTTAGTCGCATGTGCATGTGATGACTGTTTGTGATGACTATTGACTAACTGTTAGCACTTGAGCTATTTAATTGGTGAAAATTTGAAATCTCAGAAATTGGTGTTACCCTTACACTTATAGATGGTTGTTCTTCACTTCCAATACTTTTTGTTACTTGTTCACATTGAGGACAATGTGACATTTAAGTGTGGGGGGAAGGATCCTGGATTTTACATGACTTTCCTTGTCCTCAGGTTTTCTTTAAAAAAAAAAAAAAAATCTTATGGAAGTTTGAAATTTTATTTGTGAGCATTGTCACAACTGGGTTTATTTGAACATGAAAAGGAGTGAATTTGATTAGAAATTGATTTTATGTTCTTGGAATGTTAGTAAAGAGGTAAAGATTTGGTTTTGGTACTTTACTTTAGGATGTCAAAGAACCTTGTGAGGAAATTGAGCCTAAGTTTCATTTCTTTCAAGAGGGAGTACACCTATTGTGATTTCATCTCTAGAACTTGTCTTGAATCTCTTTTGAAATTTGAAATCCTTTTGCATGCACAAAGATGATCTAGGCATTCATTTCATACCTAGTTCGGCCAAATGTCCATCCTTATCACATGAAAATCATTTGTTTACCCCATTTGAGCCTTTATTTTTTTTTTTAAAAAAAAAAAGAAGAAAAGAAATTTGCATAGAATAAATAGCCTTTGTTTGAGATATGCAATTTTTATATCTTTTTCTCCCCATTCAATTTTTTTTTTTTTTTTTTAACTTTAGTAAGTGCTAAGTGAATCTATTTAAAAGAGTGAAGGAGTTAGAAAGTCAACACTATAAAAGTATGTGTATTAGTGAAAAGCAAAAAGAAAGAAAAAAAAAAATAAAGAAATAAAGAAAAAGAAGAGAAAGAAAAAAAAAAAAAAAAAAGAAGAAGAAGAAAAAAAAAAAATAGTTAGATAGAAACAAAGGAATATATTAAAAAAAAAAAAAAATAGAGATCCAAGGAAAAAAAAAAAAAAATTGTTGAGGTCAAAAGAATAAAGGTTGTCTATATAGAGTTAGTGAGTGAGTTTGTTTTCTTTTAGTGGGTATTCCTTCATTCTTCATCATGAATTTCATTAAATTACTTGGCACTAATTAAAGTATTCTCCCATACCATTTGATCACTTTCATTTCATTATCCTACCTTGGTCATTAAAACCTAGAGAAAGTCCTTTTGATTTGAGTGTGCAATTGGATAATGTATAAAGTGGAGATTGAGATGATAAACAAGCTTATGGTAGATAAGTTGCAATTGGTGGAATTGAGTGAAACACAAGCCTTAGAATATCTTGAGAAATGAGTGTAAACACTTGACTTGTGAGGGACATTCTATTGTGATTTATCTTTGCCAAATTAATTACTTTGCTACTTGCATTTTGGAAGGTGGAAAAGATTTCGAGAAAGTTTGAATTGATTTCAATTTTGTAGTGCTTGCTTTAAAAATCTTGCTTCCATGGTTTTCATGAATTGGTTGTTTTGGAATTAAAAATCTTGAGGACAAGATTTGATGTAAGTGTGGGGGTGTGATAACTCTCCATATTTTGTATATTTAAAATACATTTTGAAGATATTTGGAGAGTTATCTAAGCAATTTTAGGAGATTTTTATGAGACTATGTTATTTTAAGAGAAATCAAAGTGGTGCATTATTTAAGGGATTTCATTGTAAATACCATAGTTTTCAAATTTAAATAGAAATACTTTATTTTAAATAAAATAATAAAAAGTTAATGAAAAAAAAAAAAAAAAAAATGGTTTTATTTTATTATTAATAGTATAATATCTATTTTCTAGAATTTTTCTTTGATTCACCGTTTGGATTGATTGTTGAAGTTTTTTTTGATTGTTGAAGTTGATTAAATGGATCAGGTGCAAAGACAACATTTTGGGCCCACGAATTGGAATTTGAATGCAAGACCCAATTAAGGAAAAAAAGCTACGAATGGAACAAAGGAAATGAGAGGCGACATTTTGGCAAGGGGGCCCACGACATTGAAATGAATTGAAAAACCTAAAGGAGGTTACGAGAGGAGAGGCGGAGAATTTTGGATCACTCTCACGGTGAAAGAAAACACGACAAGAAGCGAGTGGAATCATTGTGAGTTGGAGAGCACTATTCATCCATTGTTTTCTCGCGAAAAACACGGACGAAGTGGACTGTTCATCTCGAATATTTCTTTTCGCTCGAGATATTGGATTTTGGGGGATGATTCTCATTATTCAGGCGACATTTCTTGGGAGGGGTCCGGAATAGAGGAGTTGCAGCGGTTTTGGGAGACTATTCATCATCTTCAACCTTGACCTCGGAAGCAAAGAAAAAGTTGTCTTGTTGATTGTTGTTCATGTTCTTGGTTTTGTTATCTCACTTGACTCTGATTCTTGTTTCTTAGTTTTCGTTTCCAGTATGTTATTGAACTCTGAATTTTTTTGTGCTGCTGTGATGTTGATTAGAGCCATGTGTGGCTAACTTTTCCTTTACAACTTAGAGTATTATGAACTTGTTTGAGACTTAGAAATTGTTCCCACTAATTAGTTTTACTTAATATTGATTCAGTTTATTTAATCTTGTTTTTATTATTCATTGTTTAGTGATTGGCCACCATTAAACATGTTTGGGAATTTAGGATTAAACTTGACGAAGGAAATCTTAAATTGACCTTGGATTAAATAATGTGGAATTAGATTTTAATCTAATTTGCGTCTAGGATAGACATATACCTAGAAGCTCCGCATAATCAAATTAGAGTGAGCCCGAGTGAATTGCATCTTAATTAATTGTGTGAGACATTGCATAATTATTTGAGGTAGGTGTATAAGTGAACCGAGGCACTTATAAACAAGTAATACTCTAGATTAACCGATGAAGTTAAATTAGAATTAATTTAGTGGGAATAAAATCTAAGAAACAAGCAAGGGATTAGTATCTCTAAGTTGTCCTCCTTGATATTTGAATTTCTCTTTCTTGAAAGTTCTTGTTTTTATTAAAATTCTTTTTATTATTATTGGAAACAATTCGATTTGCTCAACTTAAATGAAAAAAGGAAATTTAATACCTAATCACTAGTTTGACTGAGTCTCTGTGGGATGACCTTGATTTACCACTCACTATTTTCATGACCCGTACACTTGCGGTGCTTAGTTAAATTTTGGTAGCATCAATTCACCATCCAATACATTCAGTCTGCTCATTTACAACATCTTGTCCTAAAGGTATAAGCACTAAATAGCTTTATCCACCATCTAATACATTCAACAACAAAAAATGGACACAAGGAAGTTGTTGGAAATGAATAAACAAATTATTATTGATCATTAAACAAATTGTACAATTGTTCATTTACACATCAAAGATGATTGTTGCTACAACATATATTTACAAATGAATTCACAAATCATTAAACATTATTGTTCTGACTTTCCGAGGTCATTAGATCATACAGATATTCACAAAACACACCATGTATTCGCTCAATATCACCATCAGGAAAGGGGTCAGCACAGGCAAACATCTGTAACATCAAAGACATAAATATATTAGTTGTCCTTCCTTGCATCAAAGGGGTCAGCGCACAGCCAAGGGTATGTAATATCAAATACATTTACTGTTTCAGTGATGTTAGTGATTCATTGCATGATAATATGTTATGTGCATGTCAAGACGTAATGGCCCATGGTTGTCGACGGGTCTAAAAACGAACAAGAAATATATAAGAGCATATATTGATTACTGACCAAGTTCACAAGGTAATGTGCTAGTGTTCAAATATGTACTAACCTTTGTATGATCCATGTAGGCTCTTTAACTTGAAACCAAGCCTTTTCAAGGCCTTCGTTTGAAAATTCTTCAAGGGCCTATAATCAAAATCACAAATTTATCAATAATGTTTACTGAAAATTCACAACAGAGATTTTAGACAAGACAATCAAAATGACATGCTTACTTGTCCACGATCTGCTTCAATGTAGCCGGTGGATCGTTGTGAGTGGAGCATAAAATGACTACTTAATTCTTATCCGCGCAAATCAGGAACAACTGCCAATGGTGACTAAAAATTCACAACAGACAAGTACTTAGTAATATGTAGCAGAATTATGAGAATTGTAGACAAGAATTATGATATGTACCTATTGTAGTATAGTGCCAAGTACCACTTTTTCATATGGTTACACAACCTCTTTGTTATGTATGATTCTCTATCCGCTAAGGGTGGCTGACTTAATTATATACTGTGGGCACAAGAATCCAATATCTTGGCTTCTGCCTTGTTGTTCCAATTCACGATGCATGAACATACAATAATGACATTAGGGAATTAGTATATATGTATGTGTGTGTAAACGATGCATTTAAGTTATGTACTCATAAAAGAAGATACTTACTTTATAAACATGAGAATAATGTATTAGTAAGCTCCTGTTTAGGAAACAGCAGGGACATTAAATCATCTGAGTCAACCAAAACTGGCTGCCTATTTTTGAGGCCTAATTCGTTATTGACAGGCCACGATTTAAGATCAAATTTTGTTATTGACTACCGAAGGACAATTTTGTCCTTGGCACTCAACTTAACCATGTCAACAACTTCAAGAGGGGCTGGACCTTCAGGAGGAGTAGAAACATGTACTAGTTTCACTGGCCATGAGATGAAGGTACCCTTGACATCACTCACAACCTTCAGCTGATCAGTTGTGAGAAGGAGAGGTGCATCAATGATTACCTTCTCAACTGACACTCTGACTTCATCATCAGCCATTTGTTAGTGGTGTATAGTTGATCCTAAATTGTGGACAGTCCCTTTTGCAACTAATTGTCTATTAGGATCCTCCACATAAAGGTCACAAGGTTCCTCTAACTGTCCAATAATGCAACTCCCTTTAGTGCTCTGCTTTATAGGTGCAGGTGAATGTAGGAAGGGAACATTGGTCTCTGCACGAGAGCTCACAAGCAGCTTCATTTGATTCATTTCCTCCTTCATCTAACTCAGCTGGGATTGAAACATTCCAGACAATGAAACTTCTTGAGCCACCGTTTTGGTCGCTGCTTCATCATTTATTTTGGCCACCGTTTGTTCCATCTCCTCCCGGGTAACCATACTTTGTTTATGGCGTTTGGACTTACCAAATTATTGCTTTAGGCCTACCCATCCTCCAATCCCCCTTACCTACTATAATAGAATACCTTCCTAACTGACTAACGGCCTCATAGGAGATATTATGCCATTATTATTTCCCTAATTACCTACTTAGTATTTTACCTGTTCACGGTTTACATATCAGACTTGCACAGAACAATAACGAACTTTTACTGATTACTCCATCTGCAGTCACATTCACATAAGAACTAATACATGTTCCTCTTATGCAGGAAAAAGAATGGAAATGTATACTTCTATTCACACACCAAACCATCTAACTAACAGGATTAGATGAACGCAATAACATTCACATATCTGCACAGGTTAATAAGCAAACAAAAAAGGGCATAAACTCACCAAAGCTTCAAGAGTAGTCTGAATCTGAACAAATTTTTTGTTGGAAATTATGCCCTAAGGGCAAATAATTGTACTTTAAACATTAACGTTATTTAAAGTATTTCTCCGTTTAGTTATCATATCATTTGCATGTTTATTATGATAAATGTGTCCTTAGGCGTATCATAAAGATTGTCCTAAATGTCCCTGGTTGTCATCTATGCGGGAGCAAAGATGAAATAAGACCAGTATGACTTTGATGAGGTATGGAGATACAAATCAAAGTCATAGGCACTTGTAAGAGTACAAGGTGCTGGACCGACCCTTTATGAAAAAGCTACATGGATTAAGTCATAAGCTTATCTCATGTGTAACCGTGTCACAATGCCCTTTGACCTGATATCATCATGGATTCCTACATGAGAGTCACTGATCTTTGACCTAGTCAAAAGTCACCTTTGACCAGGTGATGATAAAGGCTTCGATCGGGATTAATGGTTTTCATGTAGAGGAATGTGAATGGTCAAGATGGAATTTGTCCCTCACATTTGTAGAGAGATAATATTGAGCCCCTCGATGAGTGAGTTTGAGAAATGTATAGCCATACTACGATGAAAAGGAGTTTCCATTTCAATTGTTAGACTACTTAAGAATCGAGAAAGTAATGGTCAAGAACATGAGGTTGACATTATCCATGCTTCATCCTTGACCAAATTATCGCATAACAAAAGGGACGTGGCATGTTTATATGATAGGTTGTATCGTATCATCTGTAACATCCTAAATTTTGGGATAAGGAGTTTAGGAATAAGATTGAGATGAGTAGGTTGTCAAGCCAGTAAAAGTCAAAAGTTTTAAGCTTATTATGGGAAAAGCTAAAGATAATTATTAAATATTATTTAGGATCCTGGAAAAAAAAATTAGGGGAAAATTATGAAATGTTACTTTGAGGATTTAAAAATATTATGAGGGGATTAAATGTGAAAATTTTGGCTGAAATAGTTTTACAGCTATAATTTGGAATTTATGGCATATTTTGACGAAAATTCAAGGTAAAATAGTTAGAGGATAATTTTTAGCCTAGAAATTTTAGAGGTAATATTATATGGCCTAGAGAAGCCAATTGAGGAAGAAAAATCCTTAAATGAATTAAGGATTAATTTCTATCACTTCTCCAATATTTGTAATTAAGTTAGCAAAGGATCAAGATGCAAACAAAAGTTTTGTAGATAGTGAAATGAAATTATTTTGTAGTGTGGACCCCACATAAATATGACAGACCATTCCAATTCGTTATCCGTACTCCTTTATTCTCAACTAATCCATTTTGGGTAAAGATTCCATTTGGAGAGCAAAGTCACATGCCTCTCACGCACAACTATTCCAATTCATTATGGATTCCTCTACGGCCCAAGAATAGAACCTTCAACACTGTTTTATCTATTCAGATAGCAAAGACAAAACAGAACCTCCTGACCTTATTAATTTATATCCATTTCGGCCAGAGAATAAGAGAACACAGCCACCTGTTTCTCGCGTAAATGGGCAGCGAAGACACACGTTTTCTCATTAAATAGAAACCTCAACACAACCCCATACTCCACTTTGTCTTTGAACCCAAAGAAAGACGCAGCGCATAAGAGAAACCAATTAAGGTGACAGCTCATTGTTGATTTCCCATTTCAAGTTGGGTCCCACTCAAACACATTTTAGTCAAACACTCCCTTTCTCCCAATTATTCATTTCTATTCGGCCTCAACACCCCGAACAGAGAAAAAGAAAACTGAGAGTGAGAGATCACAGTGCAGTTCCGTAAAGACACTTGGTTCATACATATTGAGACAGCTCATCGTTTTGGTCAGCACCTTTCCCCCTCTATTTCCCATTTCGGATGACACACATATTTCCCCATCTCACATTTCCTTCGGCCAGAACAAAGGGAAGCAGAGTGTGAGAGTGATAGAGGGCGAGAGAGTCCGAGAGTGTGAGAGAGTCGGATGATCAAGAAGGAGAGGCCAATCTTTACATGCAACCATAGATTTTGATCAAGGTAAGTCTCCTAAACATCAATCTACCATGATTTCTTCCATTTGGTATGAAATCTGCTGATGGATTTATGCTGAAAGTGGTGAGCTAGAGAGAGAAAATGATGAATGAAATTATCTAACCATAGAAATCATGCTTAGGAATTGTAATAACACTTAGAGTAGCTAGTTTCACCACATGCATGCTAATTTAGGGGAGTTGAGGAAGTGAGATTGAATCTGGAAATTTCTGTTGGAATGTTTAGGGAGTGTCACCGTTTGAAATTTTAAGAGGAATTTGGAAGTGTTCAAATGTTAGGAAGGATTATGGGTATAAAGGTTATGTGGGTGTGCAACGTTGGAGCGTATGTGGGTTTATTGATGCCACTTGTGTTATGTTATAGGATAATTATCCTAAGATAATAAACTATACACAAGCAGTATTAGAGTTCAATTTTATAGACTTTTCCCATGTACCTTGTTTAGGTCAGCCCCTATTTAAGTGTGATGGAGCTAAGTTTTGTTGAATTTGATTCTTCCAATGAGTTTAGAGAGTGTTTTTGTTTAGGGTTATACTTCTAGTACAAGTTTGAAACAAAAGCTTAAGTTTTTAGGAGAGTTGAGAGTCTTTGGGTAGGATAATGGGCAATTAATTATGTTTTAGTGAGTAAATATGTATGAGGATAAAAGATTATCAATGATGACATATCTCTATGAAATTTATAGGAATTGACCATTACTTGAGCTCAAGAGAAAAGTGAACTAAAAAGATCTTGGTAAATGTATAGTTTCGGAAAGACCAACAGGTGAGTGAATAACGTCCCTGATTTTTATAAATGATATTTTTATTGTTGAACTTTTATGTTTATTTTCATATTCAAAAGTATGATTTTGAGATGAAATATTTGTTGAAAGTATATGAGTAGAGAATGGTGATTTTATTCGTTATTGTGTATTTTCTTCCAAATGTTTTAAATCGTAATTCATGATTATGCAGTCTGATGGAAATGGGATTTTTGAGATATTTTTCAAAAATTTTATATTGAAATGAGCATGGATTCTTTGAAAGTTTATAAGATATAATTTATTAATTAAGAATAGAATGTTTTTACTTGAGTTCTTGATGTTATAAAGGATTTTGTCGACAGATGGAATTTGAAGGAAAGTTTTGAAATATTGTTTATGAAATTTTATGTTGGGGATTTGATTGTGAAGTATGAGATAAAGCTGTTATTATCTTGAAGGAGGAATTTTTATTACTTTGATAAATTGACCCCAAGCATGTTTAAAAATGTTTTGGAGAGGACTGAATACAGAACGCTGGTTACTAACAGCAGTTTTGTTAGTCCTTTGTGCACCATGGTTAACCTCGAACTCGCTTGATATTCATGAGATTTCTTCTCATGGTTGTTTCATGGACTGTGTGTCCATGCTTGTTTCATGGCCTCGTGTCATGCTTGGTTAGTTACCCTCATGGACGTGTGTCCATGCTTGTTTCATGGCCTTGAGTCATGCTTGGTTAGTTACCCTCGTGGATTTGTGTGGCCACGCTTGTCATTCGTTCGTAAGAAGTTCTACGTAAAGATGTGGTTTTGATAATTATGTTTTAAATTGATTATATGAAATCAAAGGTTTTATTTTGTACATGAAATTATCTTATTATCGATATTTTATATAAAGTTCTGTTTATTTATGATTTCTTTTTTTAAACCGATTTTGTCGACAAAATAATTCATTACGTATTGTGAGGTAATTGATTGATGATCCAATACATATATATATATATATATATATAGTTTTTTATTTATTCATTATTTTATGATATAGAGATTGAAATTTTATTGCTATATGGTTATTGTCAAAATATAAAAAATGTTTAAGTTATTTACTCTTGTATTTTATTAAATTATAAGAGTGGGACGTTATTCACCGGAAAATTTTATTTTGGTTCAGACAATATTGCTGATCATGGATCTCTTGCAGAGCGAGGAAGGGTCTCCTTAATGATTTAAAGTTCGCCGCTCATTTTGAGGTGCTACTAGTTGATGTAATCATAGCCATAGACTTTTGTATTAATATTTAAAGTTAGATACTCCATGTAATTTATAGGCAGGATCCATGTATTTCGGAACATATATTTATAAGTTTAAGGCTTAAGGAATGTGAGTTCACTCATATTCTGTGCCGGTCACCCCTCTAGGTTTCAGGGCGTGACATCATCGATCCCCATATGAGTTGGGTAGTCGCAATGTCTTGCTAGAGGCCGCTTGTGACTTATGGGCTGGTACAGTATTGGCCTGCTGCCAATCTCATGTAGACCTGTAGGGTGGCACACAAGAATAGCCCAACACGAGCAATAATGTTCAGATTCATTGAATCTTAGATATGTCTAAGATTTAATGAATGTAATGTTTAATCTAGGATGGATATATATATATATATATATTATATATAGATTTGAAAATAATATAATAATATTATTTAATATAGATTATAATATTATTATATAATATTTGTTTTGTATTTAATTTATTTGATAAATTAAATAACTAAAACAAATAGAGATATTATATCTCATATTTAATTTTTGAATAGAGATATCGTATCTCGATTTAATTTATAAAGATAAATTAAATCAACAGCTTTTAAATTTGGATTTAATAAATAGATTAGATTAAATCATTGATGATTTAATTAATATATTATTTTAATCCAAATTCAAATTTCAAGATTAATTTAGATTAATTTTGAATATTTAATATGGTCCAATTAAGGTTTGAGAAACTCTATTAGATTAAGATCTAGTCATATTAAAATTAAGTGGAGAGCCATAAATCCTAAACCCTAGAGGAGAAACGTGAGACGCAAAGCTTGAAGGTGCTAGCACGCTACTGTCTTTGTTGGAGTGCTATTCGGTGTGGATACTGTAATATTATTAAAATTAAAATTTGAAATATGAAATAATAATAAAAACAATAATAACAATAAGACTTTTATTTTTTTAAAAAAAAGTTAAAAAAAAAAGAAAAAAGAAAAAAAAAAGTAATTAGAAAAAGAAAAGCAAAGCAAAGCAAAAAATAAAAAATAAAAAAAAAAAGTTTATGGCGGTGTACGCCGCCACATTTGGGAGTGGCAGCGTCCTGCCAATTAATGTTGGCAGAGGGGGTATTATCCATTGAAAAAAAAATTTGTCTTCAGTCACCGCCTTAATCCACCGCCCTAATTGCCTATATATATGTAATTGTGTGTGTTTAATGGAGATATAAGTGGGTGTGTGCGCAAGTGATCCGAAAAGTGAGTGTTGGAGAGAGAGACGGCGGGATTGAAGGAGAAGATAGAAAAAAAGAGTTTATTTAAGGTACGTTATTTGTTTTATAGGATCATTTAGGTAGTTAGATTAATTTCTTTTTAATAAATTTCCTTTATGAAAGTTGATCTACTTATTTTTCTCTTTCTAAAGAGGATAATATAGTATTGATTATTGAAAATTTTAGGATTTGAATATTAGTAAAGTCTTGAGTTTTGATAATAGAAGGCTATATATATGTCAAGCATGATTAGTAAATGACTTTAATCGGTTTAGATTTGTTAGTATGTTGTTATAGAAATTTAGAGCTATTTTCTATGCAAAAGAATTTAGGATTTATGTCATATAGGATCTTTAAAGTGTTATTTTTAGAAAAACTAAAGTGAGATAATGATCTAGTTAATTATCTAATTATGAAATTAGTAATTATTGTTAATTCTATTAACATATAATTATGTATTTATTTTTAAAGGGGGATGATTTCTCTCACGGTTAGTGTTGTGTCAAGAACTTGAGGTAACGACTTTCCAATTTACCTTGTATACTTGTTGAGGTGATTATAAGAGTATGCTTATATATTTAAATGATATAAATATATTATAGTTGTTACTAATGAAAATGTATATATGTTTGAGATATTTGTTTGATGGTAAATTTTTAGTTAAGTGGGTCTAAACTGCTTATATTGTTATGAATAAAATTGTTTATTTTGAAATCATGGAAATTTATGAATGATGTTGATTATTGAACATAACTGTGAATTGTTGATGTTGAAAATTGTGATAATGCACTGCATATTGAGGTGTTCTGGGTCGAGATGAGATGAGATGTGATTGTAGGGGATTGATTTTATACCACGTGGTATTGCCACCACTGAGCGCACAATGGATGGCCGGATATTGCCCTTGGTATCATCCTAATCCTTTGGTCGGGATTAGGGTCAGCCCTTGGGAGTGACACCTTTCTATATTCGAGAGAAAGGGAACCCATGGTCCAATATGAGTTCTGTAGCCTTTGGCCGGGCTACACCTCATTATTGGTGAGCTTGGAATAATCTCGTCAAAGAGATTAAACCTATTATATTGTAGCCCATGGGTTCTGTCAGCGGTTATAAGGAGGTTATAAGGAGGGTTGAGGGAGTTACATGCATATTGAATAATTTTGAATTATTAATTGGTTTAGTAAGTTACTTAGAGTTATTGATATACGTATGGATAATTGGCCCACTTAACTATCTTGTAATTACTCCCTGTATACGTGTTAAATTGGATATATGGTTACTGAGTCTTTGTGACTCACCCCGTCATTATTTATTTCTCAGGCGAGAATTCAGGTGTTAATACTAAGGGGAAGAAGGCATCCGAGACTTGATTCAAGTTATCAATCTTGTATGTCTTCTTTTGTTACATGAGCATAGTTTGATGTATATTGCCAAACTTTAGGGCCTCTTTTGGTACGTTGCATATTTTGATTATTCCGCTGCATACTAGAACTTATGATGTGAACAGTGACTGTTGATATGAATTTTGCTATGGAATGATTTATTTTGACTGGAATTAAGTACGTTTAGGTATAAAATAATTATTTAAATGGTAATTTTGGAGGATGTTACAATACCGGTATAGGGAGTGGATTTGTAGAGTTAGCTTCTAACTGATCGAATAGACGCACACAAATATACAAAAGGTATGGTTCTTACTACCCAATTTAAACGCTATTGATATATCCTCTTCTATGGGATTCAAAAATTCTAATGGATGAAATCCTTCCACTGCATTTACGGATCCCAACATTTTTGCCAAGTTTGTTCATCAAGAAATGTGTAATTGTCACAAGGACTAGGGCGAGGCTCATCAACTGGAACCTCGACAAAAATATAGTTGTTAGCTAGATAGGTCTTTAACTTCCTCCAGCGATGATCGCACAACACGAGAATGTCAAGTCTTTCAACTCCTGACTATTAGGAACAATGTATGTAAGCCGGATAGTGTCCCAAATAGGATCCTTTACTTTGGCATCGTCGACATTTTTCCACTCATTTATCAAGATGCTAACCTTGCTGTATGCTAGTGACCCGACAAAACTATTATACTTGTTTTTATTATGACAACAAGAAGCCAAATTTTTATCAAATTGAATCTCGAGCTTATCCTTGATAATCCGACTTAGGGAAAGCTCTTTCAATTGTGTGCCTCTTCTACCACGACGTGCATGGTAGTTACGAGGCTCACTGTGAGATGAACAGGGTCGCTCTGGCTCACACCAGTCACACAAGTAACTGGCTTTCCAGGAACATGACTAGAATCATTTTCTCCGTTCATTTTCGAGACATTAAGAGAGGAATGCCTGAGCAAATGAGAGAATAACAAAGGCTAATGGTGGTGGGCGAGGAAGAGAGGTAATGCAACAGGAAGGGTTTCGCAACAGGAACAGATGTTCAGACTTCAAAGAGACTAAAGAAAGGTTTCTCTTATAGAAGAATATATTTGGCGCTTTATTTTTAAGACCGGACAAAAAAAAAAGGTCTTAAAATTTAACCTTTAAGACCGGTCATTATTAAAATCTGGTCTTAAAAGTAACTAATTTTTTGTTAAATTTTCTTCAATGTTTTTGTACCGGCCAAAACTTAAGTCCAAATTCTTAAAGATTTAATTTTAAAACTGGACGATTTAAACGTAGGTCTTAAAAGTTAACATTTAAGACTCGGTCCTTATTAAAATCCAGTCTTAAAATTAATTACTTTTTTGTTTTATTTTTTTTCTATATTTTGTACCGGCCACAATTTATGTCGTCTTAAAAGTATAACTTTTAAGACCGGATTCTAAATATATACAGTCTTAAAAGTTTTAGACTTTTATAATTAAATTTTTCCTTATATTTTGGACTGGATAAAATTTAAGTCCGGAAGTATGAGATTTCTCTAAAAAGTAATTGATATTTCAATTTTTTTTAATAACATTTTTAAGACCGGTTATTTTCTATACCAGTCTGAATAATATATTTAAAATCTATGATTAAAATATCCGGTCCGAGAAGTTTTTTATATTTACAAAACTGCCATCAATCATTCGTTTAAGACCCGGCCGATACTTCTGGCCTAAACAAGGCGGTCTTAAAGCGCTTTTTTGCACTAGTGAGTGGTCTTTAAGTAACTCAACTGGTTCATGACAAGATGAGATTGTGATTTAACATTTCCAAATTCAGGCCTTGTAACTAGAGAACTTACAAGAGAACCATATGATCTAGGTGTTGATTGTACAACATGGCTTTGGGATTGGCCCTGAAATCGATTAGTTTTGTGATATCCTTGAAATTTTCTGCCTCTCTCTCTTTTAGGCTTCCGCCTTATCTTCATTGTGCCTCTGCTCGATTCTCAATGTATAATCAACCACCCCAGCATAGGTAGCAAAAAGATTCAACATGAGAACAGAGGAATTGGAGAGTGCAGAAGAGAGGGGACTGAATGCTGACGATGGTGGATCTGAAGATTAAGGATTTTAATGTTTGTTTGTATTTTTTTTTTTTTTCGGAAAACAAGCATCAAAAGTGATAGGGCAAAACTTTAAAGCCTATAAACTCCGCAAGTATACGGGCCGTATCAAGTAATAAAGTGATAAGAAAAGTATCGTTCCCACGAGGACTTAGTATCACAACTTTAGTTAAGCATTAATTTCACAATTTCGTTTAAGTTGAGAAAACCAAATTTAATTTAATTTAGAGAAAATAAATTAAAACTAAAATTAAAACAAACTAACCACACACTAATGAACGAGCAACCTAGAGTCACTAATCCCTTATTTGATTCTTAGATTTTATTCCCACCAAATTAACTTTGACTTAACTTAAGCTAATCTAGAGTATTAATGTTTATAAGTGCCTTCGGTCCACTTATACACCTACCTCAAATAATTATGCAATGTCTCACAAATTAATTAAGGTGCAATTCAAATCGTGCTCACTCTAATTTGACTACGGAGCTTCTAGGTATATGTCTATCCTAGATGCAAATTATATTAAAACCTAACTTCACGTTAAATTTAAACCTAATTCCACATTATTTATTCCCAAGGTCAATTTAGGATTCCCTCTTTCAAGTCCAACCCTAAATCCCCAAAACATGCTCAATGGTGATCAATCAATAAGCAATAACAATGAACACAGGATTAAATAAACTAAAATAAAATCAAGCAAAACTAACAATGGGAATAATCTCTAAAACCCAAACAAGTTCATAGGTTCTCTAGGTTGCAAAACCAACTAGCCACACATGGCTTTATTCAAACTAATAAAAGAGATAAAAAATCCAGGTTCAAAGAATAAAGAGAAAGAGAGGAAAAAAAGATTCTCCGTCGCCTCCACGGTCCTTCCGTCCTTCCGTGGAGATGATGAAGAGAAACGGAATGCTCAGCCCTACTACTCTCTCGCTTCTTTGTTCCTTCTCGTTCTATGTCTCTCTCCTCCTTTTCGCTTCCTTGTCTTTGCCTCCCTATTTATAATTTTTTTCTTGGGTCACATTGATTCTCCTCTCTTCTTATTACAAAGATATCTCTTATCTTGTAATCAACTCCACCGAGATCACGCAATTGATTTTGTTTCTATTTTTCTTGCGTGGGAATATTGAATTTGGCTGATTGCATATCCTTTTAATTGACCTCTTAATTGCTTTTTCTACTTCTTTCCAAATCAGTTAATATTTCCGCACATTAAAAATAGGATATGAGTAGATTTTATGTCGATTTATCCTTTGATCCTAAGTTTGATTCAATGATGGAAAAGTCAATAAAAGATAATTAAATAAGTATATAATATCAATGATTCCAATCAATTCTCATAAAATATACACCCATTTAATCATAAAATATACACTTATCAAACTCCCCCACACTTAAACATTGGCTTGTCCTCAAGCAAAAGAAAGAGAATTCATTATCCGAAAAGAATATTGCCTATGAAATTCCTAAACGAGAGAGCAAAAAACCACCACACTTGGATCATATCATCAAATCTTATTTAAGTTAATGTCTTATAAAAATCAGTCACTAAGCCAATAGAGTGTAACAATCTCTTAACGTCCCATGATCAAAAGATCGGCAAGCAATAAGTGCAACAATAGGATTAGAAGAGGGATATCGTGCTACTTAACTCCTTTAGAAAAATTCAAATGCCCCGCAAAACCAAGCTTTTCATTTAATTTACTAAGGATCCTTAGGTAGGAAATAACTTTTTTTTTCTTTTTTCTTTTCTTTTCTTTTTTTTTTTTTTTTTTCTTGAGCCGTTGTAGGTCCCCTTTTTACGCGACCCTGCACATGGGTGATGCAACACCGGTTACTCAGTTACTCCAACAGGCACCTCAAGAGGCTTTTAGCCCAACTCATAACCCTCTTTGACTTTACCGTTTGACGCGAGTGCCAACATTGGTGATGAAGTGCCCCCGGTTACTAAGTGAGGTCTAGAGAAGTCATTGGAGTTGTTTGTTTTTTTTTTAGTCTTTTTTTTTGAGTCATTTCCCTACACAAAAGTCTTACTTAGCTGGCAAAGGTCATCATCTAATTTTCTAAAGAAATCATGTAGCAAAATATCCATGAACTAATAATCTGTTGCTCACATTACAAACTAATCCCTATTCTCATAGTCCATCTCAAGATTGCAAAAAAAAAAAAAAAAAAAAAAAAAAAAAAAAAAAAAAAAAACTCAAGGCTTAGAGACTTGGTTGAGACATTTTTTTTCTATTTTAATTTTTGACTTGATAATATTCTCTAGGATGGGGAAAGCTCAAAGTTAAGGTCAATCAACAATGCAAAAATCTCAAATAAAAAAAATCTTTTCAATTGCATAAGGACAACATAACCAAAGAAATTGTATCCCTCCCCCACACTTAAATCAAACATTGTCTTCAATGTTGCAAAAATATAAAGGGGAAAGGAACTAGTACTCCCCGGTTTAGGCCTCTAACTCGATGTGGAGTGCTTCCCGGTACCATCCATGATATTTCAAATTTTAAGGAAGAAGAGAGTGCTAAAGCAAGATCTTACAACAACAAGAGAAGTGATCTTCTTCAAACCCGAATAAAACCGAAAGAAAGAAAGAAAAAAATAATAATAAAATGTGCAAACAAAACCCTTGGGTTGCCTCCCAAGAAGCGCTAAATTTATAGTCTTCAGCCAGACTTTTCAAAACAAACCACTAATCATAAGTATCAAACACCATAATTACCTTGTCTTCATTCCTTTTCAAACAACAAGGTTTCACACACAAAAATTGATCATTCAAGTTAATTACTTGTACTTCCTTAATCATAGACAATCTTGGATTACAAGCAATCATTGAATTCAAATGAAGCACAACATGCATATCTTTGAAAATAAATATAGGCACTTCCAAGAATTTAGAGCATCCAATAAAATCAACTTGACTCTCATCAGTAAGAGTCAACACTTCAAGAGAATGGTCATGAACAACAACAATTGGGACATCTACATCAATTGGATCACAATCCTTAAGCTCCACAGCCGAAACCTCATCTAGACATCCACTATTCTCATCTAACTCAATGTCAAGCTCACAATCACTTTCTACATTATCCATAGTCTCATGCAATTTCACACCTTCAACTTTCTCACAATAATCATTATTAACATAAGAAGTGGTCATCAGGTTTAAGGAATTATTTTGCACTATAGTCTCAAGGGTTGAAAAAATTTGACTCGCATATACCTTCATAGTTTGAACACTTGAGTCAATGCTAGCGCGAATCTCCCTTTGCTCTCTACTAGATTTCTCGATGCTTCCGCACACTCCTCTACTAATCTTTCCAAATTAGATTTTTCCCCGTACTCAATGGTGTGTTCTGCAATAGGTGGATAAGAGTAAAAAGGAGGGGTATTTTCATGAGAACAATAGACATGTGGATCCCTAAAATTATATTGTTCAAAACCTTCACTAGGACACAATGAATGATGATCAAAATAAGCTTAGTTCCTAGCAAAATCATCCCCCACAAAATGACTAGTTGTACTATAAGGACAATGCTCAAATAAATGATTCCCTCCACAATAAACACAAGACATGCAAACATATTGAGAAGAATCAACATATGGAATACAACCATCATTTATGCTCCTTTTACGTTGCCTACGTTCATTCAAAGAATTTATAATAGCAATCAATCCATCTTGTATAGAAGACGAAGAATTCATCTCCTTCTCAATATTAGTTGGTTGCCTACGTTCATTCAAAGAATTTATAATAGCAATCAATCCATCTTGTATAGAAGACAAAGAATTCATCTCCTTCTCAATATTAAGACCGGTTGGTTGCCTACGTTCATTCAAAGAATTTATAATAGCAATCAATCCATCTTGTATGAAGAATGCATCTCCTTCTCAATATTTTTTTTGAAATCCATTTTTTTTTTTTCTAAAAAAAATAAAAATAAAAAATAAAATATTACGAACTCAAACTCAAACTACTAATGCTCAATCAATTCCAACCAAGATAGTTGTGGCACAGAAGTCCCCGGCAACGGCGCCAAAAACTTGATAGGGCAAAACTTTAAAGCCTATAAACTCCGCAAGTATACGGGCCGTATCAAGTAATAAAGTGATAAGAAAAGTATCGTTCCCACGAGGACTTAGTATCACAACTTTAGTTAAGCATTAATTTCACAATTTCGTTTAAGTTGAGAAAACCAAATTTAATTTAATTTAGAGAAAATAAATTAAAACTAAAATTAAAACAAACTAACCACACACTAATGAACGAGCAACCTAGAGTCACTAATCCCTTATTTGATTCTTAGATTTTATTCCCACCAAATTAACTTTGACTTAACTTAATCGCCTAATCTAGAGTATTAATGTTTATAAGTGCCTTCGGTCCACTTATACACCTACCTCAAATAATTATGCAATGTCTCACAAATTAATTAAGGTGCAATTCAAATCGTGCTCACTCTAATTTGACTATGCGGAGCTTCTAGGTATATGTCTATCCTAGATGCAAATTATATTAAAACCTAACTTCACGTTAAATTTAAACCTAATTCCACATTATTTATTCCCAAGGTCAATTTAGGATTCCCTCTTTCAAGTCCAACCCTAAATCCCCAAAACATGCTCAATGGTGATCAATCAATAAGCAATAACAATGAACACAGGATTAAATAAACTAAAATAAAATCAAGCAAAACTAACAAGTGGGAATAATCTCTAAAACCCAAACAAGTTCATAGGTTCTCTAGGTTGCAAAACCAACTAGCCACACATGGCTTTATTCAAACTAATAAAAGAGATAAAAATCCAGGTTCAAAGAATAAAGAGAAAGAGAGGAAAAAAAGATTCTCCGTCGCCTCCACGGTCCTTCCGTCCTTCCGTGGAGATGATGAAGAGAACTGGAATGCTCAGCCTCTACTCCTCTGCTTCTTTGTTCCTTCTCGTTCTATGTCTCTCTCCTCCTTTCTGCTTCCTTGTCTTTGCCTCCCTATTTATAATTTTTTTTCTTGGGTCACTGATTCTCCTCTTCTTATTACAAAGATATCTCTTATCTTGTAATCAACTCCACCAGATCACGCAATTGATTTTGTTTCTATTTTTCTTGCGTGGGAATATTGAATTTGGCTGATTGCATATCCTTTTAATTGACCTCTTAATTGCTTTTTCTACTTCTTTCCAAATCAGTTAATATTTCCTGCACATTAAAAATAGGATATGAGTAGATTTTATGTCGATTTATCCTTTGATCCTAAGTTTGATTCAATGATGGAAAAGTCAATAAAAGATAATTAAATAAGTATATAATATCAATGATTCCAATCAATTCTCATAAAATATACACCCATTTAATCATAAAATATACACTTATCAAACTCCCCCACACTTAAACATTGGCTTGTCCTCAAGCAAAAGAAAGAGAATTCATTATCCGAAAAGAATATTGCCTATGAAATTCCTAAACAGAGAGCAAAAAACCACCACACTTGATCATATCATCAAATCTTATTTAAGTTAATGTCTTATAAAAATCAGTCACTAAGCCAATAGAGTGTAACAATCTCTTAACGTCCCATGATCAAAAGATCGGCAAGCAATAAGTGCAACAATAGGATTAGAAGAGGGATATCGTGCTACTTAACTCCTTTAGAAAAATTCAAATGCCCCGCAAAACCAAGCTTTTCATTTAATTTACTAAGGATCCTTAGGTAGGAAATACTTTTTTTTTTTCTTTTTTTTTTTCTTTTTCTTTTTTTTTTTTTTTTTTTTTTCTTGAGCCGTTGTAGGTCCCCTTTACGCGACGCGACCGCACATGGGTGATGCAAAGCACCGGTTACTCCGTTACTCCAACGGGCACCTCAAGAGGCTTTTAGCCCAACTCATAACCCTCTTTGACTTTACCGTTTGACGCGAGTGCCAACATTGGTGATGAAGTGCCCCCCGGTTACTAAGTGAGGTCTAGAGAAGTCATTGGAGTTGTTTGTTTTTTTTTTTTAGTATATTTTTTTGAGTCATTTCCCTACACAAAAGTCTTACTTAGCCGGCAAAGGTCATCATCTAATTTTCTAAAGAAATCATGTAGCAAAATATCCATGAACTAATAATCTGTTGCTCACATTACAAACTAATCCCTATTCTCATAGTCCATCTCAAGATTGCAAAAAAAAAAAAAAAAAAAAAAAAAAAAAAAAAAAAAAAAAAAAAAAAAAAAAAAAAAAAAAAAAAACTCAAGGCTTAGAGACTTGGTTGAGACATTTTTTTTTTCTATTTTAATTTTTGACTTGATAATATTCTCTAGGATGGGGAAAGCTCAAAATTAAGGTCAATCCTCAACAATGCAAAAATCTCAAATAAAAAAAAATCTTTTCAATTGCATAAGGACAAGCATAACCAAAGAAATTATATCCCTCCCCCACACTTAAATCAAACATTGTCCTCAATGTTGCAAAAATATAAAGGGGGAAAGGAACTAGTACTCCCCTGGTTTAGGCCTCTAACTCTGATGTGGAGTGCTTCCCTGGTACCATCCATGATATTTCAAATTTTAAGGAAGAAGAGAGTGCTAAAGCAAGATCTTACAACAACAAGAGAAGTGATCTTCTTCAAACCCGAATAAACTGAAAGAAAGAAAGAAAAAAAATAATAATAAAATGTGCAAACAAAACCCTTGGGTTGCCTCCCAAGAAGCGCTAAATTTATAGTCTTCAGCCAGACTTTTCAAACAAACCACTAATCATAAGTATCAAACACCATAATTACCTTGTCTTCATTCCTTTTCAAACAACAAGGTTTCACACACAAAAATTGATCATTCAAGTTAATTACTTGTACTTCCTTAATCATAGACAATCTTGGATTACAAGCAATCATTGAATTCAAATGAAGCACAACATGCATATCTTTGAAAATAAATATAGGCACTTCCAAGAATTTAGAGCATCCAATAAAATCAACTTGACTCTCATCAGTAAGAGTCAACACTTCAAGAGAATGGTCATGAACAACAACAATTGGGACATCTACATCAATTGGATCACAATCCTTAAGCTCCACAAATTTAAAACCTCATCTAGACATCCACTATTCTCATCTAACTCAATGTCAAGCTCACAATCACTTTCTACATTATCCATAGTCTCATGCAATTTCACACCTTCAACTTTCTCACAATAATCATTATTAACATAAGAAGTGGTCATCGGGTTTAAGGAATTATTTTGCACTATAGTCTCAAGGGTTGAAAAAATTTGACTCGCATATACCTTCATAGTTTGAACACTTGAGTCAATGCTAGCGCGAATCTCCCTTTGCTCTCTACTAGATCTCTCTGATGCTTCCGCACACTCCTCTACTAATCTTTCCAAATTAGATTTTTCCCCGTACTCAATGGTGTGTTCGCAATAGGTGGATAAGAGTAAAAAGGAGGGGTATTTTCATGAGAACAATAGACATGTGGATCCCTAAAATTATATTGTTCAAAACCTTCACTAGGACACAATGAATGATGATCAAAATAAGCTTAGTTCCTAGCAAAATCATCCCCCACAAAATGACTAGTTGTACTATAAGGACAATGCTCAAATAAATGATTCCCTCCACAATAAACACAAGACATGCAAACATATTGAGAAGAATCAACATATGGAATACAACCATCATTTATGCTCCTTTTACGTTGCCTACGTTCATTCAAAGAATTTATAATAGCAATCAATCCATCTTGTATAGAAGACGAAGAATTCATCTCCTTCTCAATATTAAGACCAGTTGGTTGCCTACGTTCATTCAAAGAATTTATAATAGCAATCAATCCATCTTGTATAGAAGACGAAGAATTCATCTCCTTCTCAATATTAAGACCAGTTGGTTGCCTACGTTCATTCAAAGAATTTATAATAGCAATCAATCCATCTTGTATAGAAGACGAAGAATGCATCTCCTTCTCAATATTAAGACCAGTTGGTTGCCAATTGAAATCCATTTTTTTAAAAAATTTTTCTAAAAAAAATAAAAATAAAAAATAAAATATTACGAACTCAAACTCAAACTACTAATGCTCAATCAATTCCAACCAAGATAGTTGTGGCACGAAGTCCCTAAGAACGGCGCCAAAAAACTTGATAGGGCAAAACTTTAAAGCCTATAAACTCCGCAAGTATACGGGCCGTATCAAGTAATAAAGTGATAAGAAAAGTATCGTTCCCACGGGACTTAGTATCACAACTTTAGTTAAGCATTAATTTCACAATTTCGTTTAAGTTGAGAAAACCAAATTTAATTTAATTTAGAGAAAATAAATTAAAACTAAAATTAAAACAAACTAACCACACACTAATGAACGAGCAACCTAGAGTCACTAATCCCTTATTTGATTCTTAGATTTTATTCCCACCAAATTAACTTTGACTTAACTTAATCAGCTAATCTAGAGTATTAATGTTTATAAGTGCACGTCGGTCCACTTATACACCTACCTCAAATAATTATGCAATGTCTCACAAATTAATTAAGGTGCAATTCAAATCGCTCACTCTAATTTGACTATGCGGAGCTTCTAGGTATATGTCTATCCTAGATGCAAATTATATTAAAACCTAACTTCACGTTAAATTTAAACCTAATTCCACATTATTTATTCCCAAGGTCAATTTAGGATTCCCTCTTTCAAGTCCAACCCTAAATCCCCAAAACATGCTCAATGGTGATCAATCAATAAGCAATAACAATGAACACAGGATTAAATAAACTAAAATAAAATCAAGCAAAACTAACAAGTGGGAATAATCTCTAAAACCCAAACAAGTTCATAGGTTCTCTAGGTTGCAAAACCAACTAGCCACACATGGCTTTATTCAAACTAATAAAAGAGATAAAAAATCCAGGTTCAAAGAATAAAGAGAAAGAGAGGAAAAAAAAGATTCTCCGTCGCCTCCACGGTCCTTCCGTCCTTCCGTGGAGATGATGAAGAGAACCTGGAATGCTCACCCTACTCCTCTCGCTTCTTTGTTCCTTCTCGTTCTATGTCTCTCTCCTCCTTTCTCGCTTCCTTGTCTTTGCCTCCTATTTATAATTTTTTTCTTGGGTCATCGATTCTCCTCTTCTTATTACAAAGATATCTCTTATCTTGTAATCAACTCCACCAGATCACGCAATTGATTTTGTTTCTATTTTTCTTGCGTGGGAATATTGAATTTGGCTGATTGCATATCCTTTTAATTGACCTCTTAATTGCTTTTTCTACTTCTTTCCAAATCGGTTAATATTTCCAGACATTAAAAATAGGATATGAGTAGATTTTATGTCGATTTATCCTTTGATCCTAAGTTTGATTCAATGATGGAAAAGTCAATAAAAGATAATTAAATAAGTATATAATATCAATGATTCCAATCAATTCTCATAAAATATACACCCATTTAATCATAAAATATACACTTATCAAAAAGTAAGGCCCAATTTTTTTTTTTTTTTTTTTTTTTTTTTTTTTTTTTAAAAAAGTCACTGCCTACTTTTTAACCTCTATTTTTTAAAAAATAGACGTTAATTGGTGACCTTAAAAATATACCCTATAATAGTGATTATTGAGTAAACCTAGTTAATCGTCCGTGGATTAGGGTTTATAAACCAAATGTAAGTGGGTCTATTATTCCAATAAAGAGAAATATGAGTTAGTAGAGGGTGTTTCTCTTTAAGTTCTAAAAGCTTAAGTCCATACAACCACAGGGTACATAAGATATGGATGAAGGGTTGGAGAGTTAGCTTTTACGTGCATGATTAAGTGGTCTCTCAACTCTCTCCTTGATATGCTCCCTTTTCCTCTTTGATGCATTTGTTGTGTTGTGTGATCAGACTCTAGACCATTGCTCTATTTTCGTGTGCAATTCAACCAAACAATCAGGTGACATGTATGCCCGGAATCCTCAAGGTACAATAAAGGACATAGAATCTAATAAGAAGTTGGCAAAAATAAAAGATTTGGAAAAGGATAAGGAATTTGGACGGCCATAATTTGTTGCAAGAAAGAACGGCTCAGATATTATACTTATAAAAACAACTTCGTTTAGATTAAGACTTGTTAAACTGGTTCTCCCTCAATTGCACGAATGGCTAGCATTTGGGAAAGCTGCAGATGAAGCCGCTTACAGCAAAATAGTGATTTTAGGCCTCTTGTAGTTTCCATATATGATAACCTTTCTTTTTCCTTCGCCAAACTACATATATAATTACAAAAACCGTTGAAATATACAGCCTTGTTCAAATCCAAATAACATCATGCACATTATATCATGCTCTAGTGGCAACGAAAACATAAAAACAATTGCACATAAGTTTATTTCCTCTATATATAGTAAACTCATTTAATGCCAAAATCACACACTAAAGCGCCTATTTCAACTATACATTAATCTATAACCATTTTGTTTAATTTCATTACATCAATCTCCTAAATTCAAAAATACAATCAACTCTCAAATCACTATGATAACCTTGTTGATTTCACAATCTTCAACATTGTTTATGGAAAATCATCCGTACAAGATGTCATAATTTATTTCGTGAGCCTGTTTCTGGAAGTCCGATGAACAAGCCAGTCTCCACATCTGAATATGAAATATTTTCACTCTGATTCTGTCTTCCTTGATTTGCCTCCATATCACACTGCACAGCAAAATCAATCTCACCGTGTCTTTTTCATTCAATTGCAATGTCATAAATATGATATTAACCTTCAAATTTTCTTTTTTTCTTTTTTTGTCTTCTTTTTCTTAAATTGAGATTGAAATGATTGATTCTAAATCAAATTATTTATTCCCAGGTGAATGTCTGAACGAACTTTGTTTTCCGTCTCCTTTAATTCCTCACACCAAACATTCTCTCTCTGCAACATCTCCTTGGCTTTAAGGATGGTGATGAATATAAAATGAAAATCCTAAAATAATTCAGATAAAAAAAATCACCTTCTCAGAAAGCCTTGCATATTCTTCTGTCAGGGTTTTTTCCTGAATTGTTAAAAACAAATATAGTAATCAGCATTTTCCTTTTGAATTTTATTTTTGCAGGTAAAATCTTTTCAATCGCGAGTCAGACACCATAGATGAAGAATATAACATCAACGCAACTTCAGAAATCCTTATGGATGAATTCAGCTAACAATAAAAGCTAACTAACCATGACTTGAGCAGAAATGTGTAAGCAAATCAAAGTTTAGCTTCTCTGGTGAAATACTGTAAATATAATATACTTGCATGTACATGTATTTGTCACGCGATGTATTTAATTATTTTATATAGACAAAGGGTACAAAGTTCTAAATTTTCAAACTAGTGTACCTGAACTATACACACTCTAAAGAGTAATCCTTTAAATCAATTTTTTTCTTTATCAAGTTAACCCAAACCACATAGCTAGAAGCAGGTTTATGGCTTAATATTAACTATGTGCGTGTTTTCAAGTTCCCATGTGTGTAGCTGCTACCAAGGACTAAGCTCTCCTAAAATTTCCTTCTTGAATTAGAAGGGCAAATACTAATGACTTGAGGTTACAATTTACAAGTGGAATTGAACTCGCAACCTCCCATTTATAGGAGATGTCTCAAGCCGCTAGGCTAGAAAGCCATTGATGTATTTGTGGTTTTCTAATTCCTATTTTCATGGGAAGACTTGAGCATGATTTGATTTAATTTGATTGATATATAATTGCATATCAGATGGTTCTTGATTTGTGTAATCTACGGAGCTGGCTGAGGCCCCTTCCACTATGACTAACGTTTGTTGGTCTCCCTCCCTCTTTTTTAGCTCTCATTTTTTAATAATATTTTTATGTTTATGATGTGTTTGGGTAACTCTGAAATCATGGTTTCAGAAATCATTTTCCGCAAAGCAAGACAAAACTCTTCTCAAATACTTGTCTCGTAAATCGTAAAAGTTATTCTCTAATTGCCAATCCTAAAGCTTTCTTCTGAGCAAAAAAAAATCCTAAAGCTTTCTGTATCAAACCAAGTCTAACTTGGGGTGGCCAACCCAAGTTGGTCATTATGCAGGATTGCCTCAGGTTCTAATCGATGCATAATTGAATTGGACTTCAGGTTCGGGTTAACTCAACCTATGTTGATCCCTATTACATATGGCGCGCGTGTGCGTGTGTTAATTTTTTTAAAAATGAAATCAAAATATTTCAAGTACAGACAGATCAAAAAAATTAAAGATGAGATTTATGGTAAGCAAAAGTCGTTAGCACAATGCCTCAGATTCCACACGCACACATATGGAGACCCACTTGATGAAAAATTAAACGCAAAATGACATTCAATTATCAAACCATTTGTCAAGGGACACCCTACCTTCTCTTCTAGTTTCTCCATTTGCTCCTTAATGATTTGATTCTGAAAAATATTTATAAAGTTGAATTCAGATAAAATTTAACTTTGAAACTTACATAAGAGAGTGTGTGATTGTGTGTAGGCACATTAAGTTGACCTTTCTTGCTCGAACGTTTCTGGCACTCTTTAGCACCTCTTGTTCAATCTCTTCCAGTTCTTGTAGGGAATATGTGTTCAAACCTTCTCCTGTAAGTTTCCTAAAAGAATAAAATAAGAAACAGCAATGTGTTTAATTAATCTTTCAATATGAATGAATATCAACAACGAATTCAAAAAGTACTGTAATAATTCATTTAATTAAGTTTATATTGGAACCGTTTTGAAGCTTCAAGAAGCTCAATCTTCTTCTTCATACTTGCTGTTTCTTGATTCAGATGCTGCCATTTTCAGGATTATGTGTTAATATGGCTGGTTGGAAGGAAACAAAACACAGAGGAATATAAATAAACTAATTTTTATAATTGCATTTACGTCCTGAAAGTCTCGAGAGAAAGCTAAGGAAAATCAGAAAACAATTCATTTTCAAGAAAAATTAATTTTTATGTGTTTGCAAAATTTCTGAAATCGTAAACATTTCACTAAACTAAGGAAATATGAGAAAAAATGGCAGTATTCATTGCACTTTTTGTTTCCATTTCAAGTTGTATTTTGTGTGTTTTTATGCTGCATGGCAAAATGTAAACGACACATAAGCTTAAGATAAAAAAGGTAAATTTGTGTCTGATTTACGTTAACTTATTCTTTTGATTACTTTTGTTCACTAATTATGTTTGTTATGATGTAAAATATTTTGGTCAAATCCAAAAAAGTACGATAACTTTGAAATATAAGACAAATATTGCGAAATTTTAAATGAGCACACCAAGGAAAATGGGGGAAAAGTTCGCATTGAAAATCTTATTAGTGGAAATGACTTAAATTAAAGTACCGGTATTCTGTATAAAAAATTTGAGTGTGTATAAAAATTTATCAAGTCCTATTCACAAATAAAATTTTATAATGGAGGACTTCTTCCCAACTTTCTCTTGAAATTTTCATTAAGCTAAAATGAAAAGGACCAATTGAGCATTTATACAAAAAGAAATAAAAATTAGACCACATAGGAAACATATGAAATTTTTTCACATCATCCCCAGAGTGTGTGCGTGTGCGCGTATAGACAAACAGAGAAGTTAAACACTAGATATTTTCTGCCAAAAAAATAAAAATACTAGGTCTTTACTTTAGGATGGAAGATGATAACAAGAACATAAGAAATAAGGAAATAATAATTATGAACCTGCATATTTTGTTCGAAGACATGAGTATCTTTAACATATGTTTGGTAACGGTCAATTGTCACCTTCAAGCTGTATATTTAATAGTGGAAGCAATTATTTTGGAGAAAATTAAAATGCATGTGAAGGAAATTATATTATTTTCTTGCCGCACACGCGTGGGCGCGTATATTTTGGAGGGAAAGAAGTGAAGAACATAAATATTAGGGCGAAAACTTACGTAGAAGATTACAATTATGTTATAAGCTTTTTGCTTAAAAACATTGAGCATAAGTCTAAATGGCTAGCTATAGGTTTTTAGGTCAATGTGTGATGTTCGTACATCTAATTGGTTAAGTCAATGTTGTATAGTTAGAGCCTAAAGAAAAATGAGTTGTTCATTTATCAATTTACTAACAGCAATAGTACCAAATATTTCAATACTATGTAAATATTTCCCTAATTATTTACTAATTCATCATCTCTGAATCTGTATAGACTTGGATATCAATCTGTAGGTAACCACAATGAAAGTTCAGAATACCATAAAATTGCAAACGAAATGAAGCTTCGACTTTATACTAAAATTGCGAGATTAAAATAAATTTTTCATTTTTTATAGTTCAAAATTACAAAAGTAGAACAAATTTATCAGCCTACTATATGTGTATATATGATCATGAAATACACTTCAGGTAACCTTTTGCTTTAATCTATCCAAGATTTCATTTTGTTGGAATGAAAGCTAAGCTAATGTGGTACTTATAAGTTAATAGCATGATTATATGACAAGGGGAAAAAGCTTCATCAATAAATCATTATATCAACGATAAGCCCGTCCTTAGATGCTTTGACTTTGTCATATAATCATATGATATATGGTGTGGCAGACAAGGTTATATATTTCAATGTTATAAATATCAGGCTTGATGGACTGATTTAATCAGTAGTGAACCAACAAACTAGATTAATCAATAGACATTTTAAATCAAGACCATAGAATAAGTTAACATTTAATGAAAATCAGTCAAGAATGAAAATAAATAAAGTTATTTAAAAATTAATTGAAAAGTTCTTCGAATTTATTTCTGTATATCAAAATATTAATGACAAATGCATATTAATAAAATCAAAATGTATATAAATACAATTATAACTAAGTTCTCAAAAGGGGTGGATCTTTTAGGATGGTTCGTCAAACAACCACTTATTACAATGGCTTTGTGGTCAGTGACAGAGTTTTTCTACCAACAGATTACAATATAGTGATTATGAAGGCAGTAAGGTTCTTGGCTATGACAACAGCCCCTCTCACCTATTTTAAGGTTAGGTTATTTTTAGGGTTCTTTGCATTGTTATGTATTTGGGCTTTCTTTTTGTAAACATTTTATTTTGAGCTTGTATCTCTCATTGGGTTAGTTTTAATGAAATACTGTATATTTTCTGGCCAAAACAATTATTGATCTGTAAATATATATAAAAAGCTACACTGACAAAGCTTCCTCTCATCTAGGGTGAATGTCTGCTCTACTCCGAATTTGTTGTTAGCCTTTTATATTTCTACTTTGGCTTGTACGATGAGTTGGAGAAGCTCTTAATTAGCTCCCTCCATTTCTTTTTGCATAAAATTAAACTAAGCCCCTATGAAGGGTACTGAAAATGAAACTTAAAATACAAATACACAATCCTCCCCAACTTTATTAGTAATTTGTGCACTATATCAAACATTCCCACACACACATAGATAAAATGTGTGTGTATATAGATTGCTCCCTAGTTATGCCCGGCAATACTCGAATTAGACCCAGTCACACTAACAATTAACGTAAAGTGATTGAAGAAAACTTAAAACAGATAGTGATGAAGAGCATGAGTATATACACATACAAACATACAAATACACACACACATACCTGGAGCTTGAAAATTCATAGAGTTTGCCATTGGCAGAGAAGATGATGAGGGCAACCTCAACATCACACAGAACTGAGAGCTCAAAAGCCTTCTTCAAGAGTCCATTTCGCCTC
This sequence comes from Acacia acuminata, assembly GCA_019022655.1. Lineage (NCBI taxonomy): Eukaryota > Viridiplantae > Streptophyta > Magnoliopsida > Fabales > Fabaceae > Acacia > Acacia acuminata. The sequence goes on from JAFJYI010000342.1 coordinate 203,149, forward strand.
TTTAAGAATGTCAATTGCCTGTTTGTTTTGTTCTCTATACGCTTCATCTCTGTCTTCCTTCTCACCATCTTTATTTATTCTTTACACCTCTCGATATGTAAATTACAAAGAATCTCTTATCAGCTTAACAAGTTATTCGAAACGAGCTGACTCAGTTCCATCCGAGTCCTCACAGAGAAAGAAAACATATAATTAAATGATTAACTTATGGCTCAACATATAAGAAAATTGCAGCAAATTAAATAAGCTTTCGGTTTGAGACTTGAAGAACACCCAGAAAGCTATAAGAGATAGAAAAGGCAACAGATAATATTATAAGTGTCAAAAAGTTTAAATCTCCGCAAATATTCGGCTGAAAATAGATCAAATTCTCGAAGTGGTAAGAAAGGAGAGAAAGCTAACAGTCAAAAGCCCAGAAACCTGGAAATCTTGGAGAGCTATGAGAGTCGTGGAAGAGAATATAAAGCAGATCGAAAGGGGAAAAAACATAAAGCAAAAACAAGAAGAAGCTGAAACCTTAGCTTACTGTACTGCTGAATCCAGAAAGAGAAAGAAAAGAGGAACGGAAAACAAAATGGGACGTACCTTTCCTTATTAATCAATAAAAATTTATGCTTGTTCTCTGTAAAAAGCGATTTTTTTTTTTTTTTTTTTTTTTTTGACAATGGAAATTGGAAAATGGAGACCAACAACGAATGAATGTTTTATTTTCTTTTTTCCCCCTTTTTGCCAAAGCTGCAACAGACATGAAAAAATAAATAGGGGAAACTACACTCAGGAACCAAGAAGACAAATTATTAGTATTAGGTCCTATAAAATCATCAAATTAATATGAAATCCCAAAGGACTTGTGGAAGCTTTATTAGAATTGTGAAAATGTGAGTTTGCCCTAATTTATTGAAATGAAATCATAAAATAAGGTTATGGCTCAAGGATTCAAAAGAGATTGAATCTATCTCTCACAAACCCTAGCTCTAATTGTCATCATAATGATTTGTCTTAAGTGTAGTCACGGATTGTTGTCGTGTTTATTGTGATCGCTATTCCTCATCGTGGCCTTGTAAGAGTTGGGAAGATCGTAATTGCCATGAACTCTCACTCCCTCAATCAATTGTTGCTCTCACATGGTAAGATTTCGGAATTTTTTTTCTTACTTTATTAAGTCAGTCTTGTCTTTAATTGTGTATGTGGACTCATTTTCCTCTTTGCTTATTCATTGGCAATAAGTTTGTGATGAGCGTTTAGTTTAGAGTTTAGTGTGGCCATCTTGTTCAACAGTTGAAGTATAATTGTATTGTGCTTGATCACTTCCTTTGTTTTTACTTTGGTAATGTTGTTTAATGCTTGGAAAATGTGGAAACGAATATTTTTATTGATCTCTCTTTTTATTTTCTCTCAACTAAATGTATCAACTATTTAGATTAAGTTTTAGTAGTTGAGATTTAATACAAAATGTTATAATAAGATTTTTATATAATATTAAATACCAACCATTGAAACTTGATCTAATAGTAGAGACATTCATTGAGAGAAAATGAAAAGAGAATGAAGGAGACATTCCTCTCTAAATTTTTTTTGCAATTGAGCTAAAATTGTTTGCAGGTACTTCAAGGTGTAGATGCAATTCGTGGTCTAGAACCTTACAGACAATCCCCCTAAGAGAAGAACACAATTTGTTTAGAATAAATTGTTCCCTCTCAATTTAATCCCCCTACTCCCTTTCATTTCAAATAAACAAGGATGAAATTGAACCTTTTTGGTTAGTGGTAAGAGCGGTGGCTTAAAAGATATCTGACTTTTGTAAAAACTCAGTAGAAAAAATGTCAGATTATAAATGTGATTTGTGTTTGGATTTCCTGTTCAGCTTTTTGCAGAAGTGGTTTTTTTTCTAAACTGATAAGTGTTTAAATTATTATTTGAAAAGTCAATTAAGAGGGAAAATGACTGAAAATGGCATACATGACAATACTTATATAAATGTTTAAATATAATCCAAATATAAAAGTAATTAGATTCAAGTATGCAATAGCAAAAAAAAATATGAGCATACAAGAAGATAAAATCAAGTTTTAAAAGTGGTAAATAATAAATACTTTTATGAAACAGAGATATATATTAAAAAAATGCCATAAATTGAATAACAAATCATTTGTTTTGAAAGTGACCAATTTAAAATACTTTTATTTATAGAATCTCAATACAATATATAAATTTTTATAAAATATTTAAATTGCAAAAAAATATTTACTTTTTGTGTCAGAAAAGATGGCTATAGAAATTGAAAATATTATTTTCGCCAGCATAAAACCTGACAATGCTAAACATTAGAATATTTTCTTGAAAGTATCTTACTTTCATCCAAAAAGGACAGCGAACCAACATAATAAATGGAGATGGTTTGCTCATGGTCATAGGGCTTGTTTGTGTCAATGTTAGGAGAGCGTTGAGAGCATTTGCAGTAGAGTTAATAGGTTTTGGAGAAAAAACTCAACGTGATGTGTTTGGGTTCAGCGTTAAGTTCACTAGACTTTAAGTCAAAAAAGCTCAAAAAGCCCGTTAAGGAAAAAGCTGGATTAAGCTTTTTCCAAAAAGCTCTCAGCTTTTTGACATGAGCCCCACCACTTCTACCACTATCAATCCAAACACAAATCATTATTTATAACCTGACTTTTTTCCTACCGAGCGTTTTATAAAGTCAGATAACTTTTAAGCCACCGCTCCTACCGCCAACCCAAATAGGCCTATAATCTTTTAACGGTGCGTTACCATATAAGCTCCAAATTGGAGCCAGTAACTTTGTGCTTTTTTAAAAGGCCCACTAGACCTAACATGCATTCCAAACAAATCACGGTAGGCTTTTTCCCCACTAGTTACTTTTTCTTACTTTTTTGTGGCGTTAAGGAACTTAAAGTAGACTCCAAACAGCCCATTATCTTTTCACAATTCTAATAAATTGTTCACAACTCCTTTAAAACTTTATATTAATTTGATGATTTTAAAAGAGCTAATAATAATAATAATTTATCTTTCTTAAAACTTCAATGTAAATTCCCACAATAAATAGCACTCAAGTATTCCATCTGGTCCTTATTATAAGGTATAAACTAACAAATCACACAAATCAATAAAAATAATTAAAGTCAATAAAGTTGCTCTACAATTTAAGTAACTTCTAATATTACCCTTACTAATTGCACTAAACTTTAATTTATATTAATTATTACTTTCACTCACTACCCTCATTAATTATAGGCAAACATGGAAATAAATTATTAAAAATCATTGGGAACAAATAAGTGTTTTATAAAAAAGACCACATAAACTTGTTAGTTAGTGTCTTATAATAAAGACCAAATCCAAAAAAAGTACGATAACTTTGAAATATAAGACAAATATTGTGAAATTTTAAATGAGCACACCAAGAAAAATAGGGGAAAAGTCCACATTGAAAATTTTATCAATGGGAATGACTTAAATCAAAGTATCGGTATTCTGTTTACAAAATTTGAGTGTGTATAAAAATTTATCAAGTCCTATTCCCAAATAAAATTTTATAATGGGAGACTTCTTCCCAACTTTCTCTTGAAATTTTCATCAAGAAAAAATGAAAAGGACCAAATGAGCATTTATACAAAAAGAAATAAAAATTAGAGCACAAAGGAAACATATGAAATTTTTTCACATCATCCCTAGAGTGTGTGTGTGTGTGTAGACAAACAGAGAAGTTAAACACTAGATCTTTTCTGCCAAAAAAATAAAAATACTAGGTCTTTACTTTAGGATGGAAGATGATAACAAGAACATAAGAAATAAGGAAATAATTGCAATAAAAATAAGGAAATAATAATTATGAACCTGCATATTTTGTTCGAAGACATGAGTATCTTTAACATATGTTTGGTAACGGTCAATTGTCTCCTTCAAGCTGTATATGTAATAGTGGAAGCAATTATTTTGGAGAGAATGAAAATGTATGTGAAGGAAATTAATATTACTTTCTTGCAGCGCACACACACGCGCGTATATTTTGGAGGGAAAGAAATGAAGAACATAAATATTAGAGAGAAAACTTACGTAGAAGATTACAATTATGTTATAACCTTTATGCATAAAAACATTGAGCATAAGTCTAAATGGCTAGCTATAGGTTTTTAGGTCAATGTGTGATGTCCGTACATCTAATTCGGTTAAGTCAATGTTGTATAGTTAGAGCCTGAATTGAAAAATGAGTTGTTCATTTATCAAAATACTAACAGCAATAGTACCAAATATTTCAATGCTATGTAAATACTTCCCTAATTATTTACTAACTCATAATCTCTGAATCTGTATAGACTTTAAGATATCAATATATCTCTTATGAAACTTAGACCCTTAAAAAGGTAACAAACAACTTTTATATATGTCCTTTTAAAGCTAGTGTAGGTTACCACAATAAAAGTTCAGACTACCATAAAATTGCAAACTCAATGAAGCTTCGACTTTATATTAAAATTGTGAGAATAAAATAAATTGTTCATTTTTTATAATTCAAAATTACAAAAGTAGAACAAATTTATCCACCTATTATATGTGCATATATGATCACGAAATACACTTCAGGTAACCTTTTACTTTAATCTATCCAAGATTTCACTTTGTTTGAATGAAAGCTAAGCTAATGTGGTAGTTATGGTGTGGCAGACAAGATTATATATTTCAATGTTATAAATATCAGGCTTGATGGACTGATTTAATCAGTAGTGAACCAACAAACTAGATTAATCAATTGACATTTTAAATCAAGACAATAAAATAAGTTTACATTTAATGAAAATCAGTCAAGAATGAAAATAAATGAAGTTATTTAAAAACTGATTGAAAAAGGTCTTCCAATTTATTTCTGTATACAATGTTTTTATAGCAAAATATTATTGACAAATGCATATTAATAAAATTAAAATCTATATAAGTACAATTATAACTAAGTTCTTAAAAGCGGTGGATCTTTTGGGATGGTTCGTTGAACAACCACTTATTACAATGGCTTTGTTGTCGGTGATGGAGTTTTTCTATTGACAAATTCTAGTGAGGGGATTATGAAGGCAATAAGGTTATTGGCTATGACGGTGGCTCCCTCTCACCTATTTTAGGGTTAGGTTATTTTTAGGGTTCTTTGCATTGTTATGTATTTAGGATTTCTTTTTGTAAACTTTTTATTTTGAGCTTGTATCTCTCATTGTGTTAGTTTTAACGAAACACTGTATATTTTCTGGCCAAAAAAATATATTGATTGGTAAATATAAAAAGCTACATTGAAAAAGCTTCCTCTCATCTAGGGTTAAAGACTTTTAAATTTCTAGCTACTTTCTGGCGTTTACGATGAGTTGGAGAAGCTCTTGATTAGCATAAAATGTGTAATTTGTGCACTACACCAAACATTTCCTCACAAACAGATAAAATGTGTGGGTGTATCGTGTCCTAGTTATGCCCGGCAATATTCGAATCCGACTCAGTCAGATAGTTAATCAATATATATGGGATGCAGTCACACTAACCATTAGCGTGAAGTGATTGAGGAAAACTTAAAACAAATAGTGATGAAGAGCATGAATACATACATACATACATACATACATATACATATATACACACATACACACACACATACCTGGCCTGGAGCTTGAAAATTCATAGAGTTTGCCTTTGGCAGAGTAGACGATGAGGGCAACCTCAACATCACACAGAACTGAGAGCTCAAAAGCCTTCTTCAAGAGTCCATTACGCCTCTTTGAGAATGTCAATTGCCTGTTTGTTTTATTCTCTATTCGCTTAATCTCTAGCTTCCTTCTCACCATCTTTATTTATTCTTTTTACCTCTCGATCTGTGAATTACAAAGAATCTCTTATCAGCTTACAAAGTTATTCGAACGTGCTGACTCAGCTCCATCCGAGTCCTCTCAGAGAAAGAAAACAGAGAATTAAATTATTAACTTATGGCTCAACATATAAGAAAATTGCAGCAAATTAAATAAGCTTTCGGTCCGAGACTTGAAGAACACCCAGAAAGCTATAAGAGATAGGAAATGCAACAGATAATATTATAAGTGTTAAAAAGTTTAAATCTCGGCAAATATTCGGCTGAAAATAGATCAAATTCTTGAAGTGGTAAGACAGGAGCGAAAGCTAACAGTCAAAAGCCCAGAAACCTGGAAATCTTGGAGAGGTATGAGAGTCGTGGAAGAGAAAATAATGCAGATCGAAAGAAAAAAACATAAAGCAAAAACAAGAGGAAGCTGAAACCTTAGCTTATTGTACCGCTGAATCCAGAAAGAGAAAGAAAAGAGGAATTGAAAACAAAATGGGACGTACCTTTTCTTATTAATCAAAAAAAATTTATGTTGGTTCGCTGTAAAGGCCTTTTTTTTTTTTTTTTTTTTTTTTTTTTTTTTTTTTTTTTTTTTTTGGCAATGGAAATTGGAAAATGGAGACCAACGACCCGTTGCTTGTTTTGGTAAACGAATGAATGTTTTCTTTTATTTTTTCCCCCCTTTTGCCAAAGCTGCAACTGACATGAAAAAATAAATAGGGGAAATTACCCTCAGAACCCAAAGAAGACAAATTACTACTAGTAGGTCCTATAAAATCATCAAATTAATATGAATTCCCAAAGGACTTGTGGAAGATTTGTTGGAATTGTGAAAATGTGAGATTTGCCCTTATTTATTGAAATGAAATCAGAAAATAACTTTGTGAAAATTAATATGAATTCACAAAGGACCTTTATGCTTGTTTTAGGTTTTGTGCCTTTTCTTTTCCCTGTTTTTAACTTTGATTTCATCTGATCTTTTTTCTACTTTTCTCTCTTAAATAACTTTGTGGGGTAAGGTTAAGGACAATTTTGTTCCAAATTTTTTGTGGAAAAATGTTGCCCGAAAGTTTTAAAAGTGGTGCAATGTTACCTTCACAAGTTAATAATTATTAGTTTTGGGTTAGTTTTTTACTAATATTAGACACTCAAAGACAAACACCTTATCATCCTACAAGCTCATCATCCAGAAATTGGAGGAATCACAAACAGGTCCTAAGCAAGAGAAATAAACATAATTAAGTCCCTAGAAATCTCCAAATTACACTGAAGTCCCAAGAGACATTGATGATATTAGTTCTAATTGTGAAATGACCATTTTGCCTTCTTTCAATCTCTCGCATTGCCCACCTTCCGGGAATCGGCTCACACTCGCGGAATCTTTGCGGTCGGAACACATCCATATGTTAGCGCAAAGTTCTCATTCTTTGTTCTCATGTAAATTGCCATTCTTTTCAAATCTCTGCTTCTCTTCCTCGAGAAAGGATTTTTTAGCCACGGTTGCTGTCAGCCTCAGCCCTGTCATCGCTACCATCTTGTACCTGAACCCTACCTAGACCACAGTTGACCGCCGATGACCTGCAACAGAACAAGTTCTTGATTTTTCATCGATTCATGTATTTGGCTTCTTCCCCTACCCTTTCATTTGAATGTGATCTGAAATCTAATTGTCATTCTTCTTTCTAGGAAATCATTTTTTTGAAATCTAATTACAGTTAGTACAATAGATTTTGTAGTAAAGCTATTTAAGCCACTTTTTTTTTTTTTTTTTTTTTTTTTTTTTTGTAATTATCCCTCCATAATATTTTTAGATCCTCCAAATAACATTTCATAAATTTGTTCCCAATTTTTTTTTCAAGGTCCAAAATAGTAATTTTCTTAATAATTATCTTAAGCTTTTCCTCATGATAAACTTAAGACTTTCAATTGGCTTAGTAACCTTCTTATCTCAATCTTATTCCTAAACTCTTTGTCCCAAAATTTAGAATGTTACAATTCTCCTACATCAAATAAATTTCGTCCTCAAAATTTGACATATACCCCAAGATATAACATTCATATATTGCTTCTGAAGGTGGAGCTAAATCACCAAGAGAGGGGTGAATTGGGGATTTTGAAACTTTTTCGTTTTTCTCTGTTTTTGTACAGCTAAACAGAGGTGAACAGATGATGTAGAGAAGAATAGCTAGACACAAAGATTTATCTTGGTTCGGTCTAACTCCTTGACCTACGTCCGGTCCCCGGACACACTTTGGGATTTCCACTATATCAATTTGATTACACACTCGTACTCAAGAGAAATTCTCTCTCTAGAATTTACTCCCCCTTACAAGTTGTAATCAATGAACCCAATCACCAAGTCCCTTTGACTTGTGATTCTTTACAATAAATGATTTGTAGATAAAAACTCTCTCGAGTGAGTGATGATAAACACGAAGCTTATAATGTCAAAAGACACAATACAAGTGAAAACCGAAAGGTAGTTGAGAGACTTGAATACTTGTGCGTTTTCGGATGTTCTAGTTGTTGAAGAGACTTGAATGCAGTCCTATTTATACTCATAGATCATTAAATGACCGTTGCTATCCCAATAAATCCGTTGGAGAAGTTCAGCCAAGATTAGCAGATGGTTTAGGCATCTTCTCTCTCCAATCTTACTTAACCCAGCTAGCTAGATGATCGAGTTGACTCTGCGAATTTGTCCGTTGGAATAGCAGTTGCTTGTTGTAGAAATTATTCTTTAATGCTTTGCAACCATGTGCGAGTGGATTAAGCAAAAGTATGCAAGTTTCGGTTTCACCATTTAATGTTCGACATCACCTTTTGCTTTTGCTTTTAACCTTCAATAATCATTCTTTAAGCGATCTGAAACTCACTAAACAGATGGTTAAACATAGCAGGAATAGTAGAGGATAATCTGGAAGATATTATGATCAAAGATTAAGGATTCACAAATTCATCCGATTTGATTTTCAAACTTAGCGTTCCATACTCGAGTGTGTTCATCAATATTCGAGTGTGTCACTTGTGCACTTAAGTCAATACTTGAGTATTCATTCGATACTTGAGTATTCTTCTTCCGAGAGGAATCATCGAGTTTTGACTTTGGACCTTATCATTGAAGTAAGGTCAATACTCGAGTGTCCAAATCAATACTCGAGTTTTGAACTTTTGATATGAAAATAAGTTTAAGTTCAAAACCTCAATACTTGAGTATTGACTTCAATACTTGAGTTTTCAAATCATTGACAAAGGGCAAAGCTTTTCGTATGCCCAATACTCGAAGTTTTCAACTCAACACTCGAGTATTCATTCATCTTGAAAAACTTTGTGAAGTCTTTCCCAAGTCAATACTTGAGTATTGAAATGAATACTTGAGTGTTCAAATTGTTGTCAAAGATGAAAGATCTCGTAAGTCCAATACTCGAGTTTCCAACTCAATACTCGAGTGTGCATTTGTTTTAGAAAAGCTTTGTGAAATCTTTGCCAAGCAAACACTGAGTATTGAAGTGAATACTTGAGTATTCAATATATGTATAAAACTTATAGTCTTTTCGGTCAGTCCAATACTGAGTGTGGATACCAATACTCGAGTATTCTAGGTGCTTGAAAACTTTGATAAATTGATGACAATACAATACTTGAGTTTTCAAAAGAATACTTGAGTATTCATAAACACATGTCAAATATGAAAGCTTTGTGAAAGTCCAATACTCGAGTGTGCAAAACCAAAACTCGAGTGTCCATAAGATGAACAACTTGATATCTCTGTATGGCCAATACTTGAGTATTCAATGGAATACTTGAGTATTGAAAGCTAAAGTCATCATTGAAATTGTCTCTGTGTGTTCAATATTTGAGTATGCATATCAATACTCGAGTTTGACTCAGGGTTCAAAAACTTGGAGTGCTCTTTGTAAGTCCAATACTCGAGTGTTTTGTCCAACACTTGAGTATTGCTTTGTGTAATGGTTTTTGAACAACTCTCTGTCAAGTCAATACTCGAGTTTCGAAACCGATACTCGAGTGTGGCTTTGATAGTAAGTTTTCCAACTTGCCAAAGACCAACTTCAATGAATGTTTACAATTGTTAATTATCATCAAAACACATAGAGAACTAACAGCTTCTTCATGTCTCCCTTTACTTCCCAATTGTTTCCCTAGCAGAAATCCATTCTAGATTACTTTCACAAATAGCAATCAACGGTAGCATAATAAGAGGCTAACTAATACATGCCTAGTATTACATCAAGATCAACCACAAAGGACAATCAATCTTGGTGATTCTTTATCCAACTTCATAGAAAAATATAGAGAAGTATAAAAATGAGTTGATACAGGATCAAATAGAACATGAGCCTTTTGAGAATATATAGCAATGGTACCTGTAATAACATCATTAGAAGCTCGAGCATCTTGTCATGTCATAGCATATACTCTTGCTTGACCTTGCCAAGAAAAAGATTGACCACATTTTCTTGTTGATTTTCCTGACATGCCCCTGCCAATAGAAGTAGAAGTTTCTCCTGTAGATGGGGCTGCAGATATAGTAGGGCGAGGAGGAGCTTGAATTAATCCAAAACTTGACACTAGCTGAACAAAAGGGCAATTCCTTCTCAAATGACCGATCTACCTACACTTATTACTAGAGGCCTTACGCATGGCCCTGAATGAAAATTTCCACACGTTGCACAAGGGGTCTTTGAGTAACTCAACTGGTTCATGACAGGTGAGATTGTGATTTAACATTTCCAAATTCAGGCCTTGCAACCGGAGAACTTACAAGAGAACCATATGATCTAGGTGTTGATTGTACAACATGGCTTTGGGATTGGCCTCGAAAGCGATTAGTTTTGTAAGATCCTTGAGATTTTCTGCCTTCCTCTCTTTTAGGCTTCTTAGTTGTCGCCTTATCTTCATTATGCCTCTGCTCGATTCTCAATGCACAGTCAACCACCTCAGCATAGGTAGTAAAAAGATTCAACATAGGAACAACTGAGTCATGTATATACATGGGCAACCAATGAATAAATCTAGAAATTCTGTCATTTTCTTTAGATACTAGATGAGATGCAAAAGGAAGTTCCTCAATTCCTCTAACACTTATAATTTCTCAATCCTTCATTTCATCAAACACCTTATGGGCATTTATAATAACTCATAAAACAAACATTCAAATACATAATCCCACCAAACGATAAGATTTTAAGCATCAATGTAATCTCTTAAAATTCCTAACTCTTTTTTCCTTTTTAATCAACCCTCCACCATAATTTTTAAGCATCAATGAAAGCAACTATTCCATAAAGATATAGCAACTAACCTAAATGAATGCAAACTTGCAGTGCCAAAGGAGAAGCGGCTGCAGAGGGAGGACGGGGAGGATATGCCTAACAAAGCAAAACGTTGATAAAGGAGAAAGGGTGCGATAGAGGGGGAAAGGGGTCACGACGGACTAATAAAAGAGGTGCGACGTTGGTGACTAACGGAATAGATGTGAGTGAGAGAGTAAGGGATTGGAGAGTGAAGAAGAAAGAGGACTGAATGCTAATGATGGTGGATCTAAAATTTTATTAAGGATTTTAATGTTTTTTTTTTTTTTTTTTGGGAAAAGAGACATTAAAAGCAGTACTTTTAGTGTCTCTTTTAACCTTTGTTTTCCAAAAAACAAAAAACAGATGTTAAAAGTAGGGCCCAAATTTTAAAAATGTCATTGCCTACTTTTTAACCTCTATTTTTAAAAAATAGGCATTAATCGGCGACGTTAAAAATATAGCCTAAAGTAGTGATTATTGAGTAAACCTAGTTAATCATCGGTGAACTAGGGTTTATAAATCAAATGTAAGTGGGACTATTATTCCAATAAAGAGAAATATGAGTTAGTAGAGAGAGTTTTCTATTTAAGTTCTAAAAGCTTAAGTCCATACAACCATAGGGTACATAAGATATGGATAAAGGGTTGGGGAGTTAGTTTTTACGTGCGTGAGTAAATGGTCTCTCAACTCTCTCCCAGTTATGCTCTCTTTTTCTCTTTGATGCATTTGCTGTGTTGCGTGATCGGACTCTAGACCATTGCTCTATTTTCATGTGCAATTCAGCCAAACAATCAGGTGACATGTATGCCTGGAATCCTTAAGGTACAATAAAGGACATAGAATCTAATAAGAAGTTGGCAAAAATAAAAGATTTGGAATTTGGACAGCCACAATTTGTTGCAAGAAAGAACGGCTCAGATTATACTTATAAAAACAACGCTTAGATTGAGACTTATTAAACCGGTTCTCCCTCAATTGCATGAATGGCTAGCATTTGGAAAAGCTACAGATGAAGCCTCTTACGGCAAATTAGTGATTTTAGGCCTCTTGTAGTTTACATAAGGGATTACTTTTTTTTTTTTCCGCCAAAGTTCATATATAATTTACCAAAACCGTTGAAATATACCGCCTTGTTAAAATCCAAATAACATCATGAACATTATATCATGCTCTAGTGGCATCGAAAGCATAAAAACACTTGCCCGTAAGTTTATTTCCTATATATATAGTAAACTCATTAATTTAATGCCAAAATAACACCCTAAGGCTCTGTTTGGTTTGAGGGTGAGGGAGGGGAAGAAAAATGGAGGGAAAAAATTTAAAAGGAAGGAAAACTCATGAGGGCCCCACCATAAATAACTTTTCTTTTTCCCCCCCCCCAAAAAAAAAAAAAAAACCATGCAGAGCCTAAAGCACCTATGTCAACTACACATTAATCTATAACCATTTTGTTTAATTTCATTACATCAATCTCCTAAATTATAACTCAACAATACAATCAACTCTCAAATCACTATGAAAATTAACTCAATATGGATTCATCAGACTTACGCCAAGCCATTAACTGCCAAAAAAATTTGATGCTTGTGTTGATCGCAGAGATATGTTCATTAAATAAAGCCACTAGTTTGCATCTTCTCATCGAGAGAAACATGGTCAAGGTATGGGGTGACAGTGCAAAATCAATTGTGCATATAGATTGTGCATGCAACTCGAAATCAATAGAACACCACAAATCATGGTCATACTTATTGCACAATTGTTTCATATTAAATTTTTGATGATGTTGGCGCGCACATGTTGATTTCAAATCTTCAACATTGTTTCTGGAAAATTATCCGTACAAGATGTCATAATTTATTTCGTGATCCTGTTTCTGGAAGTCCGATGAACAAGCCAGTCTCCACATCTGAATATGAAATATTTTCACTCTGATTCTGTCTTTTTTTTTTTTTTTTTTTTTTTTTATAAGAAAAAAGTTTTGGAGTCTGATTCTGTCTTTCTTGATTTGCCTCCATACCACACTGCACAGCAAAATGAATCTCACGGTGTCTTTTTCATTCAATTGCAATCACATAATATGCAATTAACCTTGATTATAAATCAAATGATTTATTCCCAGTTGAATGTCTAAACGAACTTTGTTTTCCATCTCCTTTAATTCCTCACACCAAACATTCTCTCTCTGCAACATCTCCTTAGCTTTTAAGGATGGTTATGAAAATAAAATGAAAATTTTAAAATAATTTTCAGATAAAAATTTACAACAATCTCACCTTCTCAGAAAGCCTTGCATATTCTTCTGTTAGGGTGTTTTCCTGAATTATAGTAAAAACAAATATAGTAATCAGTATTTTCCTTTTGACTTTTATTTTTGCAGGTAACATATTTTCAATCGCCAGTCAGACACCATAGATGAAGAATATAACATCAACGCAACTTCAGAAATCCTTATGGATGAATTCAGCTAACAATATAAGCTAACTAACCATGACTTGAGAAGAAATGTGTAAGCAAATCAAAGTTTAGCTTCTCTGGTGAAATAGTGTAAATATAATATACTTGCATGTATATGTATTTGTGGTCACGCGATCTATTTAATTATTTTATATAGACAAAGGGTACAAAGTTCTAAATTTTCAAACTTGTGTACCTGAACTATACACACTCTACAGAGTAATCCTTTAAATCAATTTTTTTTCTTTATCAAGTTAACCCAAACCACATAGCTAGAAGCATGTTTATGGCTTAATATTAACTATGTGCGTGTTTTCAAGTTCCCATGTGTGTAGCTGCTACCTAGGACTAAGCTCTCCTAAAATTTCCTTCTTGAATTAGAAGGGCAAATGCTAATGACTTGAGGTTACAATTTACAAGTGGGATTGAACTCACAACCTCCCATTTATAGGAGATGTCTCAAGCCACTAGGCTAGAAAGCCATTGATGTATCTGTGGTTTTCTAATTCCTATTTTCATGGGAGGACTTGAGCATGATTTGATTTAATTTGATTGATATATAATTGGATATCAGATGGTTCTTGATTTGTGTAATCTTCAGAGCTTGGCTAAGGCTCCTTCCACTATGACTAACGTTTGTTGGTCTCCCTCCCTCTTTTTTAGGTCTCCTCTTTTAATAATATTTTTATGTTTATAATGTGTTTGGGTAACTCTAAAATCATGGTTTCAGAAGCCATTTCCACACATCAAGATAAAACTCTTCTCACATACTTGTCTCATAGATCATAAAAGTTATTCTCTAATAGCTAATCCTAAAGCTTTCTATCTCAAACCAAGTCTAACTTGGGGTGGCCAACCCAAGTTGGTCATTATGCGGGATTGCCTCAGGTTCTAATCGATGCATAATTGAATTGGACTTCAGGTTAGGGTTAACTCAACCTATGTTTATCGCTATTACATATGGCGTGTGCGTGTTTTAATTTTTCTAAAAATGAAATCAAAATATTTCAAGTACAGACAGATCAATAAAATTAAAGATGATATTTATGGGAAGCAAAAGTCGTTAGCACAATGCCTCAGATTCCATACGCACACATATGGAGACCCACTTGATGAAAAATTAAACGCAAAATGACATTCAATTATCAAACCATTTGTGAAGGGACAACCTACCTTCTCTTCTAGTTTCTCCATTTGCTCCTTAGTGATTTGATTCTGAAAAATATTTATAAAGTTGAATTCAGATAAAATTTATCTTTGAAACTTACACAAGAGAGTGTGTGTTTGTGTATAGGCACATTAAGTTGACCTTTCTTGCTCGAACTTTTCTGACACTCTTTAGCACCTCTTGTTCAATCTCTTCCAGTTCTTGTTGCGAATATGTGTTCAAACCTTCTCCTGTAAGTTTCCTAAAAGAATAAAATTGGAAACAGCAAAGTAATTAATTAATCTTTCAATATGAATGAATATCAACAACGAATTCAAAAAGTACTGTCATAATTTATTTAATTAAGTTGATATTGGAACCGTTTTCAAGCTTCAAGAAGCTCAATCTTCTTCTTCATACTTGCTGTTTCTTTATTCAGATGCTGCCATTTTCAGGATTATGTGTTAATTGGCAAGTTGGAAGGAAACAAAACACAGAGGAATATAAATAAACTAATTTTTATAATTGCATTTATCTCCTGAAAGTCTCCGAGAGAAAGGAAAATCAGAAAACAATTCATTTTCAAGAAAAATTAATTTTTATGTGTTTGCAAAATTTCTGAAATCGTAAACATATTGCTGAACTTAGGAAATATGAGAAAGAATGGCAGTATTCATTACACTTTTTTTTCCATTCCAAGTTGTATTTTGTGAGTTTTTATGCGGCATGGCAAAATGTAAAGACACGTATGCTTAAGATAAAAAAGGTAAATTTGTGTCTGATTTACGTTAACTTATTCTTTTGATTAGTTTTTCCACTAATTATATTTGTTATGATGTAAAATATTTTGGTCAAATCCAAAAAAATACGATAACTTTGAAATATAAGACAAATATTGTGAAATTTTAAACGCGCATGCCAAGAAAAATGGCGGAAAAGTCCGCATTGAAAATTTATTAGTGGAATGACTTAAATTAAAGTACGGTATTCTGTATAAAAAATTTGAGTGTGTATAAAAATTTATCAAGTCCTATTCACAAATAAAATTTTATAATGGAGGACTTCTTCCCAACTTTCTCTTGTATCTTTCATTATGATAAAATGAAAATTTAAAAGCACCAAATGAGCATTTATACAAAATAAATGAAAATTAGAGCACATAGGAAACATGAAATTTTTTCGCATCATCCCCAGAGAGTGTGGGTGTGTATATAGACAAACAGAGAAATTAAACACTAGATCTTTTCTGCCAAAAAATAAAAAATACTAGGTCATTACTTTAGGATGGAAGATGATAACAAGAACATAAGAAATAAGGAAATAATTGCAATAAAAATAAGGAAATAATAATTATGAACCTTCATATTTTGTTCGAAGACATGAGTATCTTTAACATATGTTTGGTAACGGTCAATTGTCTCCTTCAAGCTGTATATGTAATAGTGCAAGCAATTATTTTGGAGAGAATGAAAATATATGTGAAGGAAATTAATATTATTTTCTTGCAGCGCGCGCACACACGCGCGTATATTTTGGAGGGAAAGAAGTGAAGAAGTAGAAAACTTAAGTAGAAGATTACAATTATGTTATAAGCTTTTTGCTTAAAAACATTGAGCATAAGCCTAAATGGCTAGCTATAGGTTTTTAGGTCAATGTGTGATGTCCGTACATCTAATTGGTTAAGTCAATGTTGTATAGTAAGAGGCTGATTTGAAAATGAATTGTTCATTTATCAAAATACTAACAGCAATAATACCAAATATTTCAATACTAAGTAAATATGTTCCCTAATTATTTACCAACTCATCATCTTTGAATCTGTATAGACATTAAGATATCAATATATATCTAAAGTACTTAGACACTTAAAAAGGTAACAAAAAACTTTTATATATGTCCTTTTAAAGCTAGTGTAGGTAACCACAATAAAAGTTCAGAATACCATAAAATTGCAAACGCAATGAAGCTTCGACTTTATATTAAAATTGTGAGAATAAAATAAATATTTCATTTGTTATAATCAAAATTACAAAAGTAGAACAAATTTATCCACCTATTATATGTGTATATATGATCATGAAATACACTTCAGGTAACCTTTTACTTTAATCTATCCAAGATTTCATTTTGTTTGAATGAAAGCTAAGCAAATGTGGTACTTATGGTTTGGCAGACAAGATTACATATTTCAATGTTATAAATATCAGGCTTGATGGACTGATTTAATCAGTAGTGAACCAACAAACTAGATTAATCAATAGACATTTTAAATCAAGACAATAAAATAAGTTAACATTTAATGAAAATCAGTCAAGAATGAAAATAAATAAAGTTATTTAAAAACTGATTGAAAAAGGTCTTCCAATTTATTTCTCTATACAATGTTTTTATATCAAAATATTGATGACAAATGCATATTAATAAAATTAAAATCTATATAAGTACAATTATAACTAAGTTCTTAAAAGTGGTGGATCTTTTAACCACTTATTACAATGGCTTTGTTGTTGGTGACAGAGTTTTTCTACCCACAGATTCCAGTGAGGGGATTATGAAGGCAGTAAGGTTCTTGGCAGTGGCTCCCTCTCACCTATTTTAGGACTAAGTTATTTTTAGGATTATTTGCATTGTTGTGTATTTAGGCTTTCTTTTTGTAAACTTTTTATTTTGAGCTTGTATCTCTCATTGGGTTAGTGTATATTTTCTGGCCACAAAAAAAAAAAAAAAAAAATTATTGATTTGTAAATATAAAAAGCTGCATTGAAAATGCTTCCTCTCATCTAGGGTGAAAGTCTTTTATATTTCTACTTTCTGGCGTTTACGATGAGTTGGAGAAGCTCTTAATTAGATCCCTCCATTTCTTTTTGCATAGAATTAAATCAAGCCCCTATGTAGGGTACTGAAAATGAAACTTATAGTACAATTATATCTACAATCGTCCCCAAGCATTTATGAGATGTGTGTCACACTAACAATTAGCGAGAAGTGATTGAAGAAAACCTAAAACAGATAGTGGTGAAGAGCATGAATATATACATACATAAACATAAATACACATACAAATATATATACACTCACACACATACCTGGAGCTTGAAAATTCATAAGTTTGCCTTTGGCAGAGTAGACGATGAGGGCAACCTCAACATCACACAGAACTGAGAGCTCAAAAGCCTTCTTCAAGAGTCCATTACGCCTCTTTGAGAATGTCAATTGCCTGTTTGTTTTGTTCTCTATTCGCTAAATCTCTAGCTTCCTTCTCACCATCTTTATTTATTCTTTTTACCTCTCGATCTGTGAATCACAAAGAATCTCTTATCAGCTTACAACCGTTATTCGAACGTGCTGACTCAGTTCCATCCGAGTCCTCACAGAGAAAGAAAACAGAGAATTAAATGATTAACTTATGGCTCAACATATAAGAAAATTGCAGCAAATTAAATAAGCTTTCAGTTCGAGACTTGAAGAACACCCAGAAAGCTATAAGAGATAGGAAATGCAACAGATAATATTATAAGTGTTAAAAAGTTTAAATCTCGGCAAATATTCGGCTGAAAATAGATCAAATTCTTGAAGTGGTAAGACAGGAGAGAAAGCTAACAGTCAAAAGCCCAGAAACCTGGAAATCTTGGAGAGCTATGAGAGTTCTGGAAGAGAAAATAATGCAGATCGAAAGAGAAAACATAAAGCAAAAACAAGAGGAAGCTGAAACCTTAGCTTATTGTACTGCTGAGTCCAGAAAGAGAAAGAAAAGAGGAATGGAAAACAAAATGGGACGTACCTTTCCTTATTAATCAAGAAAAATTTATGCTTGTTCGCTGTATAAAGTGATTTTTTTTTTTTTTTTTTTTTTTTTTTTTTTTTTTTTTGGGCAATGGAAATTGGAAAATGGAGACCTACGACCCGTTGCCTGTTTTGGTAAACGAATGAATGCTTTATTTTATTTTCCCCCTTTTTGCCAAAGCTGCAACTGACATGAAAAAATAAATAGGGGAAATTACCCTCAGAACCCAAAGAAGACAAATTTTATTAGTGGGTCCTATAAAATCATCAAATTAATATGAAATCCCAAAGGACTTGTGGAAGATTTGTTGGAATTGTGAAAATGTGAGGTTGCCCTTATTTATTGAAATGAAATCAGAAAATGAGGTTAGGGCTCAAGATATTCAAAGGTGATTGAATCTATCTCTCACTCACCTTAACTCTAATCGTTATCACAATGCTTTGTTTTAAGAGTAACCATCGATTGTTGTCCTCATCTTTCTTGTGCTTTCTAGTCCTCATCACGGCCTTCTAAGAGTTGGAAAGATCGTATAGTTGCCATGAACTCTCACTCCCTCAATCGATTGTTGCTCTCATGGTAAGATATAGGATTTTTTTTTCCTTACTTTATTAAGTCAATCTTGTGTATGTGCACTTTCTATTATTTTTTCCTCTTGTTTATTCATTGGCAATGAGTTTGTAATGAGTGTTTAGTTTAGGGTTTAGTCCCTTCATGAAATTTTTGAATAGGGACTAAAGTGAAAATTTTGAAATTTTTATGAGGCGAAATCACAATTTCTTAAAATCTTGGGTTCACTTCTATAATTTTAGGGCGGTGGGGGCCACCCCTAACCCCCCTAATTCCGCCCCTGATTACCAGCAAGGATGAAATTATCTTTTCATAATTCTAATAAATTGTCCACTAGTTCTTTAAAACTTTATATTAATTTGATGCTTTTAGTTTTAAAAAAGCTAATAATAATAATTTATCATTCTTAAAACTTCAATTAAAGTCCGACAATAATAGCACTAAAGTAGAAGAAATATACTATTGTGGAAAAGTCAATATTTTTTTATAGAGGGCAAAAGTCAATACTAATTTTGATCTTTTATTGAGAAAAGGGAAAAAAAATATATAAAAGATTGCGCTGAGGAGTTGCCAGCTATAGCACAATTAGATACAACCAAAAAGTCCATTTCATCCGTACAACAGCGTACTGGAACACCCAATCAAAAGTCGAAATCACATCACACTTTAAATGATATCCATTTTTGTTGGCTAGCCATCAACCAGTTGTTTGATTTGAGGAATTTGATTTGGAGAGGATGGGAGGAAATATTTTTATAACTTAAATTTTAAAATTTTCCTAGAAGAGGGTTTGAAAGTTTGTTATTAATATTTTTAATTTTTTTATTTTATACCTTATATTTACTATAATTTTATAACTCCACTTCTTCAATTTTTTAAATCCAACTCTAAAATATTTTCCTCCCTTTCTTTGTCTTCCATTCCCCTCTTGCCAAAACATACCCTTATTCTTGTTTCAGGTTTTGTGACTTTTCTTTTCTCTATTTTGAATTTTGGTTTCATCTTTTTCTACTTTTCTCTCTTAAATAACTTTTTGGGGTAAAGTTAAGGACAATTTTGTTCCAAAGTTTTTTGTGGAATAGTGTTGCCCGAAAGTTTTAAAAGTGGTGCAATGTTACCCTCACACTTAATAATTATTAATTTTGGTTGTTAGTTTTTTTTACTAATATTAGACACTCAGCACAACCACCACCTCATCATCCAGAAATCGGAGGAATCACAATTAGGTCCCCGGAAATCACCAAATTACACCGAAATCCCCAGGGACATTGATTATATAAGTTCTAATTGTGAAATGACCATCTTGCCTTTTTTCTATCTTTGCATTGCCTACCTTCCATGAATCAGCTCACATTCGCGGAATCTTTGCAACGTGATCACCTCCGTGTAAGCGCAAAGTTCTCATTCTTTGTTCTCACGTATATTGCCATTCTTTTCAAATCTCTGCTTCTCTTCCTCGACAAAGGATTTTTCAGCCACAGTCTTTGTCAGCCTCAGCCCTGTCATCGCTACCATCCTGTACCTGAACACTACCTAACTAGACCACAGTCAACCGCCGACAAGCTATAGCAGAACAATTTCTTGATTTTTCATCGATTCAGGTATTTGGCTTCTTCCCTGACCCTTTCATTCGAATGTGGAATAGTTGGGATCTAAAATCTAGTTGTCATTCTTCTTTCTAGGAAATCATTTTTTTTGAAATATGATTACAATTAGTACAATATATTATGTACTAAAGCTATTTAAGCCACATTTTTTGTAATTAACCCTCCATAATAATTCTAGATTCTCCAAATAACTTTTCATAAATTTTTCCCCAATTTTTTTTCGAGGTCCAAAATAATTATCTTAAGCTTTTCCTCATGATAAGCTTAAGACTTTCATCTCCAACTAGCTTAGAAGCCTTCTTATCTCAATCTTATTCCTAAACTCCTTGCCCCAAAATTTGGGATTTTACATTCTCCCACGTCAAATAAATTTCGTCTTCCAAATTTGACATAAACCCCAAGACAAAACATTCGGATATTGCTTCTTCGTGTCTCCCTCTACTTCCCAGTTGTTTCCCTAGCAGATAATCCCTTCTAGAGTACTTTCACAAATAGCAATCAACGGTAGCATAACAAGAGGCTAACCAATACATGCCTAGTATTACATCAAGATCAACCCCAAAGGACAATCAATCTTGGTAGGTTCTTTACCCAACTTCATAGAAAAATATATAGAAACATAAAAATGAGTTGACCTAGGATCAAATAGTTCTATGAGCCTTTTGAGAATATATAGCAATGGTATCCGTAATAACATCATTAGAAGCTCGAGCATCTTGTCATGTCATAGCATATACTCTTGCTTGACCTTGCCAAGAAAAAGATTGACCACATTTTCTTGTTGATTTTCCTGACATGCCCCTGCCAATAGAAGCAGAAGTTTCTCCTGTACATGGGGCTGCAGATATAGTAGGGCGAGGAGGAGCTTGAATTGATCCAAAACTTGACACTAGTTGAATAAACGGGCAATTCCTTCTCAAATGACCGATCTACCCACACTCATAACAAAAATTTCCATACATGTTGCATAAGGCACGGGTACAAAAAATGCTTTTAAGACCGGACCAAAGAGGCATCGTAGGACCCGATCTACGGCCGATCTTATTCCAGGCGGTCTTAAAAGTCTATAACTTGTAAGACTAGACGCGAATCGGCCTTAAAGAAACTATTTTAGACCGGACATTAAAAATATTATGTATTAAAAATCGTTTAATATAGACCTGATATATTTTCTGTTTGGTCTTAAAACAAAAATTTTAAGACTGGACAACTAAAAAGGTCGGTCTAAGAAATATGACTTTTAAGATTGGACAGAAAAACGTTCGATCTTAAAATTCTAACTTTTAAGACCGAAAGATTAAATACATTGGTTTGAAAAACCAAAAATTTAAGACCTTACTTTTACATACACTGGTCTAAAAGTACCGACCTTAAAGACCAGACTAATAAATACATCAGATCTTAAAAGTGTTTCTTTTAAGACCAGCATGATATGTCTTTTAAGACTGGAGAAATAACATCTAGTCTAAATAGTCTGACTTTTAAGACCGGATGAAAAATACACCGGTCTTAAAAAATCGTCATTTAAGACTGGAATATTATTGAATACACCAGTCTTAAAAGTCAAATTTTCCCTGTTCTATTTCTTCCTGATCATACACATCCAAGACCTAAAAGACAGTACTTTAAGCTACAAGCCATTATGAATTATAAATTGAATCGGAAATGGATACAAATATTATTCACCATGAGTTATGTGGCCTCTCAATGAATATACTATTACAGTACAGCACCTTAATGAATATATGTACAATAAGATAAGTTACAAAGAAACAGCACCTAGCTAATTAATTAAATGAACATATACATGCCCAAATCACCATGTCTTCATCAGATTCTCACATAACAACATAACATTCCTCTTTTGTAACAAGCCCTATCGATCGGATCCTACCACGAAAATAAAAACAAAAACAAAATTAAGCTTCACTATCAATGACATTGTTTAAGAATATAAGAAGGAATATAGTTAAAACCTTACAGTTTTCAAAGAATTCTGCATATGAATATTACCTTATGAATTGTCTCTTTTATAAAGGGATATCCTCCCATATCCCTTCATGATGATCATTTCTGATGCCGGGTTCATTATCCGCTTTATCTTCTTCGTTCATGTCCAAGAGACCCCTTGAAAAAGGAGTACTCTCAGGAAGACCATAATTTGAATGAATTTTCTCATCAATATTAATGACCCTTTTTCCTTGTAAAGCTACAGACCACATTTTATTTTTCTCATCGGTGATATAGAACACTTCTCATCGGTGATATAGAACACTTGTTTCGCCTGGTCTGTCATAATAAAAGGTTCATCTCCAAAACTTCTACTATTGATATCGACTAATGTAAATCCTAGCCGATCAATCTAAACACCATTATTGACATTAACCCACTTGTATTTGAAAATAGGGAATTTAATTTTAACATAATCCACCTCTCAAATCTCGTTAATAACCCCATAATAAGGCATGACTGGCAATTTAGGCCTCTTGTCTTTCGAAGTGGAGAAGTGCATAGATTCAACCTCTAACATAACACCACTGTTTTAGACGATGCTCCTATCATCTAGGGACTTCATGTAAAATGTATAGTCATTGATCACATACGAATTCTAACTTATGACATCAACCTCAGGACCACGTGCTAACCATTTGATTGTATCAGAAACACATTCCTCTCCCTCGACCTTTTGTTTGAACCAGTTTGCAAAAGTTTTGTTATGCTCCCTAATTAACCTTTGTTCAGTCATTCGATAATTTTCTTTCCTTACAACTTCTTTATGTGCATCTATGCTGGCTTGAACTTCATCAACATTATTCAAGATGTATAAGTGGACTTGTGACAATTCATCAGGATCCACATGTAAGTGGAGCTATATACCCAAGAGGGGGGGTGAATTGGGTATTTTAAAAATTTTCAGAAATTGCTCTGTTTTGAAGCTATGAAAAAGAGATAAACAGAGTGAGGGAAGAAGAAGCTGGACACAAGGATTTATACCTTGGTTCGATCCAACTCTTTGACCTACGTCCGAGTCCCTTTAAACACTCGGGATTTTCCACTATCACTCAATTACAATTACACACTCGTACTCGGGATGATCCTCTCCGTAGGACTCACTCCCCTTACAAGTTGTAATTGTAAACAATTAGATACACACTCGTACTCAAGAGTTATCCTCTCCCTAGGACTAACTCCCCCTTACAAGTTGTATTCGATTACAATCGATACCCACTCGTAAACGAAGAATGCTCCTCAACCTAGGACACACTCCCTTTACAAGTTGTACTCGATTTTTCCAATCTCCAAGTCACCCGACTTGAGATTGTTACAATGAATGATATACAAGGAAACAAACTCTCTCTAAGAGTAGAAAATGATAAGCACCGAAGCTCAATG
The DNA here is from genome assembly GCA_019022655.1 of Acacia acuminata. NCBI lineage: Eukaryota > Viridiplantae > Streptophyta > Magnoliopsida > Fabales > Fabaceae > Acacia > Acacia acuminata. Next base: position 227,267 of record JAFJYI010000342.1, read on the forward strand.
TATCACAAGATACTACATGAGATAAAACTGAAGAAATAAATATGAGACTTGAATGATTTTCGTCTTCACGCAGTGTGTCTATTGGAAAGGCTTGAATGCAACTCTATTTATACTCGAGATCATTAAATGACCGTTGCTTTCCAAATAGATCCGTTGGAGAAGTTCCCCGGTGTTAAGAGGTGGCTTAGGCACTTTTCTCTCCAATATTCTCTTCAACCAGTGGCCAAGTAACTGTGTTGACCTTCTACGAATTAATCCGTTGGAGATGCGGTTGCTTGTTGTAGAAAACATTCTTTAACGTTCGAAGGCGTGCTCGGATGAATTTGAAAGTAGGTAGATTTGCGAGAGGTGCATTAAATGCACCGAACACTTTTGCTTTATGGCTTTGACCTTCAATAATCTTCATCGATCTTAATGAAATTCACTCAACAAACTTGTTAAACATAGCTAGGAATATGATTGAATGAATTATGGAAGCAATAAGATCGAACAACATTGATTTGCAAATTCGTATAATTCAAAAATCAGTTTTTACCGTTGTATACTTGAGTATGTTCGGGCTTACTCCGATGGCACTTGTATACAAGTGTCCATATCTGCGGTATCCAATGGGATACTTGAGTATGCACCTTCCAGAGGCAAATCAACATGTCTTGTGTTTGAAAGACAAAACCTATACTCTAGTATGTTAGTGGCTTACTCGAGTATGGCACTATTTGTGTGAAAAATTCTAAGTTCAAAATGCCTCTATATCTTTGGAGTATCCATTGGCATACTTGAGTACACAAGAACAAGTGCCAAGTTGAAAAACAATTTAAGAGCTCAATACTCGAGTATGCAAACCCTTACTCGAGTATGCATTAGTTATAAAATGTTTGGAGCTCTCTGTAACACTCTATACTCGAGTATGCACTCCTTTACTCGAGTAAGCAACTTTGTTTGAAAAATCCTTTTGCTCTCTGGAAGTCCAATACTTGAGTAGGGCTACCCATACTGCAGTCTTGACTTAGTTTGAAAAATCCTTTTGCTCTTTGGAAGTCCAATACTTGAGTAGGGCTACCCATCGCGTATTGACTTAGTTTGAAAAATCCTTTTGCTCTCTGGAAGTCCAATACTTGAGTAGGGCTACCCATACTGCAGTATTGACTTAACTTGAAAAACTTGGTTGCTCTCTAGATGGCCTTTACTCGAGTATACATACCTATACTTGAGTATGCACTTGTAAAATGCAATCGAGCAATCTTTTAATAGTCCTATACTCGAGTAAGCAAACCTATACTCGAGTATCCAACTATCAGAATGTTTTTAACTGACTTTGCAAACTTCAAAACATGTTTTACATTTGTTGTTAATCATCAAAACATATTGAGAACTAACATCCACACTCCTTACTGAAGCCTCTCGTCTATCCCCTTTAGCATGCTGATGTTTAAGAAGCCCAATATGTCTTACTTTGGCCAAATAATTTTGACAAAATTCCATGGCTTCTTCAGAAACATATTTCTGAACAATTGATGCTTCTGGATGGTATGCATTCTTCACATACTCTTTTAGGAATTTCATAGATCTTTCAATTGAGTACATCCATCGTAAATGGATAGAGCCGCACAACTTTATCTCTCTCACTAGATAAACAATTAGATGAACCATTATGTCAAAAAATGTAGGAAGAAAAAGCTTCTCAAGCTGGCACAAGAAAAGATATCCTTCATTTTCCAATTCATCCACTAAAAAAAGCTTTCTTTAATAGACGATATGGGTGGCCTGGTCTAAGAAATCTCATATGTCCAAGATAAACCGTCTTTCTTCCATGTTGAAGTTGATGATAGCATGTGCCTTCTTCACAAACCAGACATGCTTTATGGGCCTTTTACACTATACCCTGACAAGTTACCAAATGTTAGGAAGTCGTTTATAGTACAGAATATCATGGCTCGCAATTTAAAAACCTCATTCTTGAAAGAGTCAAAAACATCGACACCTGCTTCACACAACTCTTTCAAGTCTTTGATCAAGGGCTCAAGGTAAACATCAATGTCATTTCCGGGTTGTTTTGGTCCCGAAATCAACATAGACAACATGATGTACTTTCGTTTCATGCATTACATAGGAGATAAGTTGTAAATAATCAGGAGTACAGGCCATGAACTATGTATGCTGCTAAGGCTACCAAAGGGATTCATGCCATCCGTGCTAAGGGCAAGCCTAAGGTTCTTAGGTTCTTCGCCAAAGTAGGAAATAATTGATCGATTATCTTCCATTGAGAAGAGTCAGCCGGATGTCAAAGCTTTCCATAAAAAATCCTCTCATCTGCATGCCACCTCAAATTTTTTGCATCATTTTCATTAGCAAACAACCGCTTGAACCTTGGTGTGATTGGAAGACACCACGACACTTTTGCAGACCCCTTATTTGATTTGTACCTTGGAGTTTCACATACTGGACACTTCTGCTTCTCTTCAAACTCTTTTCTATACAATATCAATCATTCGGGCATGCATGGATCTTTTTGTACTCCATCCCCAGTGGACAAAGTATTTTCTTAACATCATAGTATCGATGCGGCAACACATTATCATCCAGAAGCATGTCCTTGAAGGCTTCAAGTATTTCAAAAAAAACCCTTGTCGCTCCATCCATGACGTGCTTTCAAGCTTACCAATTTCAATACAGCGTTCAACAATTGGTATTTTTTACACCGAGAGTATAGCGGCGTCTCTGCATCACTGCACAGATTACCATATGCATGTGATTGCTCAAAAGCCTCATCTCCTACATCACGAATAATGTCCTTTATGCGATTATGCATATTCGTGTCATTATCATCAAAGGCTACTTCCCCATATTGAAATGCACTTGGCATTTTTTCACCATGTCATGCCTATACTATATCGGTCTTACAAAATCCTGAGCAAATTAAATGTGTGTATATAACTTTAGGACTTAGTCGTCTCTCATTCAAACATTCTACGCAAGGGCAATAAAACTTCGCACTATCATCATCGTCATTTAGTTTAGCAAATTCTATAAATTCCCTCACCCCATTCTCATATTCAACACTCATCTGTAAAGCATTTATTGAACCGTGATCCATAGTAGAATTCCTATAGATGGAAAGATTTAACATACATTATCGGGAAAATTTGAAAATTACATAAACTAAGCCAACTCCAAATGCATATGCTCAATGTAGGTTATAATTTTTTTTAAGGAGAAACTTGCCCATTAAATGCATCATGAAATAATGACTCTTGGTCATAAATGTATCACAGTGAATCAAAGAAGCAAAAAAAATGCAAGACGAGGCAAATAAATGCACCGCATGAAGGTCTTGTGAACTCACTAATAGCATATAAATTCAAATATTTTTGCTGAGTCTTTCTTCTCCAGCCATGAACCTTGATGTTGTAGACAACAAAAGTAACCCTAAAAACACTTGTTAGTCATTGGGTAGGTCTCAAGTGCAAATATAATCTTGAAAATACAATATTTATTAACAATAGAGGAACCCACAAGAACATTTCATCAATTACATTCAACCCATGAAAAACCCAAAACGATAAGCAGGAAAATCAAAAAGTTATATAACCGAAACACCTCTTAAAGCTTGGTCTATCGCCGTTTGGCTAAGGAAACAAAAAGTGATTGTCGAGAGAGCAACACGAAGTAACGACGAAGCAACACACGAACACTAGAGACAGAACTTGAGTTATCACTTTCAGCACGACAAGAGAAGTTCAGGGAGGAAAATTTAATTTTCCACACGACAAAGACATTTTTTAGAGTTTTGGTTATATTAAGACCGATTAATTATAAAGTATACAGTCCTAAAGGTATACATGTTATTGACTTAATTTTTAAAACCTGAGATTTAGAAGATTTTGGTCATAACTTTTTACTATTAATTTAATTTTAAGACCGGCGTTTTATAAAATATACGGTCTTAAAAGTCAAATACTTTTTATACTGGTTTCTTATAAAGTATCCGGTCCTAAAGGTTCTCATTTACAAAACTAAAAAAGAGAGGATTGGCTTTGGCGAGCACATCAGCAACTAAATAAAAATAAAGGAAAACTGAAGAATAAACTTCTTTAATTACTGGAGAATATGAACAAAAAGAAGACACAAGCTTAGTTCTTAATGCTTCATACATTACTGGAGAATATGCATGTACACAAGAAAGAAAAAAAGAAAAACAAACTGAAAATTATCAACAACAAGAATCTAACTAAACATACTAAAGCTTATTATCATCTAATGCCTTAGCGATATCAGCGTGAACAAGACGTAATGGCCTGTGGTTGCCAATGGATCTAAAAACGAACAAGAAAGATATAAGATCATATATTGATTATTGACCAAGTTCACAAGGCAGTGTGCCAGTGTCCAAATATATACTAACCTTTGGTATAATCCATGTAGGCTCTCTGACCTGAAACCCAAGCCTTTTCAAGGCCTTTGTTTGGAAATTCTTCAAGGGCCTATAGTCAAAATCACAAATTTATCAATAATGTTCACTGAAAATCCACAGTAGAGATTTCAAACAAGATAATCAAAATGACATGCATATTTGTCCACGATTTGCTTCAATGTAGCCCGTGGATCGTTGTAAGTGTTAGTTATAATTAGTTTTGATGATGTCTTATATGGATGTCATTATTGAAAGCAAAAAGATTGAGTAATATAGTTATCTCCTACATTGACTAACTACTGTATTTAATGTAGATTAATCCAAGATGAATTATAGAGATTGATCAAGAGAAGAGAAGAAAGAAAGAGTTAGAGTTATGGAGAATGATCAAGAGAAGAAGAAAGAAAGAAGAACTTGTTGAATGAAGTGAAGATATCGTTATTCAAGTTCTAAGATTGATGCTAGAAGTCTCCAAGGTCATATGGAAGTTGGAATGGGTCAATTTGAAGTTAAAGTCAGCAAAAATCAACTTCAGGATGAGAAAACTCGAGTTTGGAACACAAAACTCGAGTTTGAGACTCAAAACTCGAGTATACAACTCAAAACTCGAGTTTGTAGTGTCTTCAGCACCTCTGGCGTCTCTGGACAAGTGAATACTCGAGTATGCAAGTGAAAACTCGAGTTTGAGACCCAAAACTCGAGTATACAACTCAAAACTCGAGTATGCAACTCGTTATCGCCTCTTTAGCAACTCGTTTCACGTTCAGCACGGCGACCTCTGGTGATTCAATGATATCTCTCAAACCAGGAATCGGATTGACGTGAAACCAGTGGCATTTGAAACTAGACATCCAAAGCGTCATTTTGATATATAAATCAAGTCCAAAGGTGTCAAGATCAAGGAGCTATGATTTTTATAAGTTGCCACAAGAATCAACATCACAGTCCAGACCCACCTTCGGTATTTTGAGTGTAACTCACAATCTACAAATCGTATTGAGCTGAAATCGGTGGCATATGAAAATAGACTCAAAGAGATTTCCATCAAGAGTTTAATGGACCAAAACGGAGTTCAGACCAGGGAGATATGGCCCTCGAAAGTTGACAGATAATTTCAAGATAAGTCAATACTGCAAGTATAGGTTTGCTTACTCAAGTATTGGACTTCGGAGAGCAACTAAGTCTTTCAAGTTAAGTCAATACTGCAAGTATAGGTTTGCATACCGCAGTATTGGACTTCCGAGAGCAACCAAATCTTTCAAGCTAAGTCAATACTGCAGTATAGGTTTGCATACCGCAAAGTATTGGACATCCAGAAAAGCAACCAAGTTTTTCAAGTTAAGTCAATATCGCAAGTATAGGTTTGCATACCGCGGTATTGGACTTCGTAAAGCAACCAAGTTTTTCAAATTAAGTCAATACTTCCACCTTTACTGGAGTATGTAAGTGAAAGTATGCTATACTCCAGTAAGCAAGATCCATACTCAAGTATTGGACTTCCAGAGAGCAACCAAGTTTTTCAAGCTAAGTCAATACTTCCACCTTTACTGGAGTATGTAAGTGAAAGTATGCTAAACTCGAGTAAGGAAGAGCTAAACTCGAGTATGGTCATCGTGGGTTCAAAAATTCACACTACATTTTTGAAGTCCAGGTTAGTATACTTCCACCTTTCTTTTGGAGTATGTAAGTGAAAGTATGCTATCTGCGAAGCATGAACATACCGCAAAGATACAACGGTAAAAACTGATTTTTGAATTACACGAATTTGCAAATCACTCTTGTTTGATCCTATTGCTTTCATAAATCATTCACTTATGTTCCCAGATAAGTTTAACAAGTTTATTGAGTGAATTTCAATTAGCACAGATGAAGATTAATGAAGATCAAGGCAAAAAGCAAAAAGGTGCTCAGTGCATTTAATGCACCTCTGCAAATCTACCTACTTTCAGCTAATTCATCTGAGCACGCCTTCTGAACGTTAAAGAATGCTTACTACAACGAGCAAAGTAATCTCCAACGGGCAAATTCACAGAGAATCACATCAGATCAATCTAACACCTGGATTAGCAGAAGTTTAGAGAGAGAAGATGACCAGACCTTAAGCTAATCACCTACAACGGTTGGATTCATCAAGCAACGGTCATTTAATGTGCTCTACCTATAAATAGAGTGCATTAACTTCTTCTTAAGTAGACACACCTGCTGAAGACGAAAATCATTCAAGTCTCATATTTATTTCTTCAGTTTTTATCTGTGTATTATCTTGTGATACATTGAGCTTCAGTGCTTATCATATCTACTCTTAGAGAGAGTTTGTTTCCTTGTATATCATTCATTGTAACAATCTCAAGTCGGTGACTTGGAGATTGGGAAAATCGAGTACAACTTGTAAAGGGAGTGTGTCCTAGGTTGAGGAGCATTCTTCGTTTACGAGTGGGTATCGATTGTAATCGAGTACAACTTGTAAGGGGGAGTTAGTCCTAGGGAGAGGATAACTCTTGAGTACGAGTGTGTATCGATTGTTTACAATTACGACTTGTAAGGGGGAGTGAGTCCTAGGGAGAGGACCATCCCGAGTACGAGTGTGTAATTGTAATTGAGTGATAGTGGAAAATCCCGAGTATTTCGGGATCGGACGTAGGTCAAAGAGTTGGACAGAACCGTATAAATCCTTGTGTCCAGCTTCTTCTTCCTCACTCTGTTTATCTCTCGTTTTCATTGCTTCAAAACAGAGCAATTCTCGAAAAGTTTTAAAATACCCAATTCACCCCCTCTTGGGTATATAGCTCCACTTACAGTAAGTAGAGCATAAAAAGGCCACTTTATTCTCATTCGTGCAAATCAGGAATAACTGCCAATGGTGACTGAAAATTGACAACAGGCAAGTACTCATTAATATGTAGCAGAATTATGAGAATTGCAGATAAGAATTATGATATGTACCTATTGTAGTATGGTGCCAAGTACCACTTTTTCATATGGTTACACAACCTCTTTGTTATGTATGATTGTCTGTCCGCTAAGGGTGGTTGACTTATGTACTGTGGGCACAAGAATCGAATATCTTGGCTTCTGCCCTGTTGTTCCAATTCATGATATATGAACCTACAATAATGACATCAAGGAATTAGTATGTGTGTGTGTGTGTGTGCGCGCGTGTGTGTTTGTAAATGATGCATTTAAGTTATGTACTCATAGAAGAAGATACTTACTTTATAAACATGAGAATAATTGCATCAGTAAGCTCCTGTTTAGGAAACAGCAGGGCATTAAATCATCTGAGTCAACCAAAACCGGCTACCTATTTTTGAGGCCTAATTCGTTATTGGCAGGCTACGATTGAAGATCAAATTTTTTATTGACTACCTAAAGGACAATTTTGTCCTTGGCACTCAACTCAACCATGTCAACAACTTCAGGAGGGGCTGGAGCTTTAGGAGGATTGGAAACATGTACAATTTTCACTGGCCACGAGATGAAGGTTCCATTGACATCACTCACAATCTTCAGCTGATCGGTTGGGAGAGGGAGAGGTGTATCAATGATCACCTTTTCAACTGATACTCTGACTTCATCATTAGCCATTTATTGGTGGTGTACAGTTGATCCTAAGTTGTGGACAGTCCCTTTTGTAACTAATCGTCTATTAGGATCCTCCACATAAAGGTCACAAGGTTCCTCTGACTGTCCAACAATGCAACTCCCTTTAGTGCTCTACTTCATAGGTGTAGGTGAATGTAGGAAGGGAACACTGGTCTCTGCACGAGAGCTCACAAGTAGCTTCATTTGATTCATTTCCTCCTTCATCTAACTCAGCTAGGATTGAAACATTCCAGTCAATGAAACTTCTTAAGCCGCTGCTTCCTCATTTATTTGGGTCACCGTTTATTCTATCTCGTTCCGAGTAACCATACTTTGTTTATGGCGTTTGGACTTACCAAAGTATTGCTTCAGGCCTACCCATCCTCCAATCCCCCTTACATGCCCCACGTGATCCATTTTTCCAATCACAACGGTCAGAATATCATTCCTCCTGTCCGACACGAATGATCCATCTGCTTCTTTCTTTTTAAGATCTTCCTGTAATATTCAGATAACAAGAAGCTTAGTAATGAAACATGTTTAATTACAAAAAAAAATAACAATAACGATACTTATAATTCTTTCAGCAACTAGACGAGTTTGTTCACTCGTGTAAGACCCGCTTGGCTTTTGGAGAATATATAACCATAACTCCTCGTGATGTATTGGAGATGGCAGATCACATTTCGCAAAAGGATTGGATTCATTTTCATCTTCCAATCTCTTCCGCTTGGCCGCCATCAACTCTTTTTTGACCTTTTCATATCCACCATGAGAAGCTCTATGTAGGCAATCATTCTTTCTCCCAATCGCTTGTGCTTGTTCCCTTCTTTCTGTGAATGAGAATTGAAAACAACTATTAAGGAAGATGTAGAATTGTAGAAGAAATTGGGAGAAACAGAGGAAAGGGAGTTGCAGAACTGCTGCCAACTGAGTCAATTCATTCATTCATCATAACTAGTTCCTACATATATTAGTCTAACCTCTTATATATATTTAGATGCTTGACTCTTAAGGCCCAAAAACAGCTTGCATGAAACTAGTACACAGTTAACATACTAACTAACTAACAGTAATGTCTAACCACTACCTACTATAACAGAATACCTTCCTAACTGATTAACGGCCTCATAGGAGATATTATGTCATTATTATTTCCCTAATTACCTACTTAGTATTTTACCTTTTCACGGTTTACATATCAGACTTGTACAAAACAATAGCAAACTTTTACTATATTACTCCATCTACAGTCACATTCACATAAGAACTAATACTTGCTCCTCTAATGCAGGACAAAGGATGGAAATGTATACTTCTATTCACACACCAAACCATCTAACAAGATTAGATGAACACAATAACATTCACATATCCACACAGGTTAATAAGCAAACAAAAAAGGGCAAAAAGAACTAAATATAAACTCACCAAAGCTTCAAGCGTAGTCCGATTTTGAACAAATTTTTTGTTGGAAATTATGCCCTAGGGGCAAATCATTGTACTTTAAACATTAACGTTATTTAAAGTATTTCTCTGTTTAGTTATCATATCATTTGCATGTTTATTATGATAACCGTGTCCTTAGATGTATCATAAAGATTGTCATAAATGTCCCTGGTCGGTCATCTATGCGGGAGCAAAGATGAAATAAGACCGGTATGACTTTGATGAGGTATGGAGATACAAATCAAAGTCATAGGCACTTGTAATAGTATAAGGTGTTGGACAGCTTATCTCATGTATAACCACGTCACAATATCCTTTGACCGAGATCAGCATGGATTCCTACATGAGAGTCGCTAATCTTTAACCTAGTCAAGAGTCACCTTTGACTGGGTGATGATAAACGCTTCGATCGAGATTAGTGGTTTTCATGCAGAGGAATGTGAATGGTTAAGAAGGAATTTGTCCCTCACATTTGTAGAGAGATAATACTGGGCCCCTTGATGAGTGAGTCTGAGAAATGTATGGCCATACTACGATGGAAAGGAGTCTCCATTTCAATTGTTAGGTTACTCAAGAATCAAGAAAGTAATGGTCAAGAATAGGAGGTTGACATTATCCATGCTTCATCTTTGACCAAATTATCGCGTGACAAAAGGGACGTGGCATGGTTGTATGATAGGTTGTATCGCATCGTCGATCCCCATATGAGTTGGGTAGTCACAATGTCTTGCTATAGGCCATTTGTGACTTATGGGCTAGTACGGTATTGGCTCGCTGCGATACCCAAGAATAGACCAACGCGAGTAATAATGTCCAGATTCATTAAATCTTAGATATGTCTAAGATTTAATGAATGTAACGTTTAATCTAAGATGGATATATATATATATATTATATAAATTCAAAAATAATATAATAATATTATTTAATATAGATTATAATATTATTATAAAATATTTTTTGGTTTTTAATTTATTTGATAAATTAAATAACTAAAACAAATAGAAATATTGTATCTCGATTTAATTTTCGAATAGAGATATCGTGTCTCATATTTAATTTAAATTGAGATATAGTATCTCAAATTAAATTAAAAACAGATAGATATCACATCTCAAATTTAATTTATAAAGATAAATTAAATCAAACGGGTTTTAAAATGCGGATTAAATAAATAGACTAGATTAGATTTCTATTTTAATCCAAATTTGATTTTCAAGATTAATTTTGATTAATTTTGAATATTTTAATAGGGCTTAATTAGGGTTTGAGAAACTTTATTAGATTAAGATCTATTCATATTAAAATTAAGTGGAGAGCTACAAAACCTAAGCCTTAGAGGGGAGACGTGACACGTAAAGCTTGAAGGCGCTAGCACGCTGCCATCCATGTTGCAGTGCTATTCGGTGTGGATACCGATAGAGTGAGTGGATTTGTAGAGTCGGCTTCTAACTGATCGAATAGACGCACACGAATATATGAAAGGTATGGTTCTTACTACCCGATTTAAACGCCATTGATAGATCCTCTTCTATGGGATTCGTAAATTCTAATGGATGAAATCCTCCGCTGCATGTACGGATCCCAACATTTTTGCCAAGTTTGCTCATCAAGAAATGTGTAATTTTCGTAAGGACTAGGGAGAGGCTCACCAACTAGAACCTCGGCAAAAATATAGTTGTTAGCTAAATAGGTCTTAAACTTCCTCCAGCAATTAGCACAACACGACAATGTCAAGTCTTTCAACTCCTGACTGTCAGGAATAGTGTATGTAAGCCGGATAGTATCCCAAATAGGATCCTTTACTATGGCATCATCAACATTTTTCCACTCATCTGTCAAGATGCTAACCTTTTTTCATGCTAGTGACCCGACAAAACTATTTTACTTGTTTTTTTAGGACCGAAGGAGCCAAATTTTTATCAAACTGAATCTATAGCTTATTCTCAGCAGTCCGACTTAGGGAAAGCTCTTTCAATTGTGTGCATCTTCTAGCACGGCGTGTATGGCGGTTACGAGGCTCACTGTGAGATGAACAGGGTTCGCTTTGGCTCACACCAGTCACAGGAGTAATTGGCGCTCCAGGAACAGGACTAGAATCATTTTCTCCATTCATTTTTGAGACAGGAAGAGGGGAATGCCTAAGCAAATGAGAGAGTAACAGAGGCTAATGTTAGTTCTCTATGTGTTTTGATGATAATTGACAATTGTAAACACAAGTTGTGGTTTGTCTTTAGTAAGTTGAAAAACTTACTATCAAAGGCAAACTCGAGTTTTGGTTTCAAAACTCGAGTTTTGACTTTGGCTCAATTTCAATGATCAAAGAAAAACTCAAGTTTCAATTAACAAAGCAAAACTCAAGTTTTGGGTTTATAGAGAGCACTCAGTTTTTCATTAAAGACAAACTCAAGTTTTGACCGAGAAACTCGAGTTTTGCATTATATAGAGACTTCTCATTATTTTCTAATGAAGACAAAACTCAAGTCTTGATTTGGAAACTCGAGTTTTGGCCATACAGAGAGTCTCCAACATTTTGAACATATGCAAACTCAAGTCTTGATTAAAACTCCAGTATTTTACTTTGCCATGAGTTTTCTAAGTTTTCTCCAAGTTGTGAGAAAACTCGAGTTTTGATTTGAAAACTCGAGTTTTCCCTTGGCAAAGAGCTTTCAAGTTTTTACTCGAGTTTTGAAAACTCGAGTTTTCATGAAAACTCAATTTTTGAGTTAGCTCAGATTTCTCAATGTTTTCATACTTAAATGAAAACTCGAGTTTTGATTTGGAAACTCGAGTTTTGGCCAACCCGAGCGCATTGCACTTTTTCAATGATTTGAAAAAGTCTTGAATAAAAACTCAAGTTTTAATGTTTTGGACTAAAATTCATGTTTCATATTAAAAGTCCAAAACTCAAGTTTGGTTTTGAAACTCGAGTTTTGAGTTTCATTCAAAAATGTGTTTCAAAGCTCAAATCGTGACTTTCCTCTCTCGGAAGGAGGAAACTCGAGTTTAGTTTTGAAAAATCGAGTTTTGCCTTAAATGCACGTTGAAAACTCGAGTTTAGAAGAACAAACTCGAGTTTGCATCGTAGAGTTTGAAATTCATATCGACAAATTTGTAAATCCTTCTTGTTTGATCTTATTACTTCCTATTATCTTTTGTTAATATTCCTAGCTATATTTAACTTTGTTATGTTTAACCATTTTATTGTTTGAGCTAAAGCAAAAAGTGATGTCAGCACATTAAATGCAAAACCCGAGAAAGTTGCATACTTTTGGATAATCCTCCTGCACACGCTCTACAAAGGATTAAAGAATGTTTTCCACATCCAATAGTTGCTATTCCAACGAATTAATTTATTCAAGAAGTCAACTCGAACTTTCGTACAACTGGATTAAGTGAAGATTAGAGAGATAAGAAGACCAAAGCTTAACCTAAACCTTGTCTAATGAAGGCAACGGTTATATTGAAGATTACAATGGTCATTTAATGCTCTCTTGGTATAAATAGAAGTGCATTCAATTCTTCTCCACCAACACATCTGCTGAAAACGAATTGTATTCAAAGTTCTTCAACTACTTTCAGTTTTCACTTGTAAAGTATCTTCTGATACATTAAGCTTCATTGTTTATCATTATCCACTCTTAGAAAGAGTTATTTCATTGTAAATCATTTATTATAAAGAATCACAAGTCGGGGACTTGGTGATTGGGTTCATTGATTGCAACTTGTAAGGGGGAGTAAGTTCTAGTGAGAGAATTTCTCTTGAGTACACGAGTGTGTAATCAATTGAGATATAGTGAAAAATCCCAAAGAGTCTAGGGACCGGACGTAGGTTAAGATTGGACCAAACCAAGTATAAATTTTGTGTCTTGCTCTTCTTTTCTATACTCTCTGTTCACCTCTGTTTTCATCATCCAAAACAGAGCACTTTGAAAAAGATTTTGAAATCCCCAATTCACCCCCTCTTGGTGATTAAGCTCCACTTTCATTTGGTATCAGAGCAAGGTCTTCTCTTAAGAGCTTAACAACTCGAGAAGGATCACCATGGAAGGTATTCTACCCAATGGAGCTTCGATCAACCGACCACCGAGATTCAATAGAGAGCATTACTATTCTGGAAAGCCAAGTTTAAAGTCTTTGTGATGGCTACGAGTATGGCCTGAGAGTATTGAAAGAGGAGACTACAATCCAACCATTGGAAAATAGTCTAAGAGGTTCCAAAGGATGAAGAATACTATGATGAGAATGACGAAGAAATGTCAAACTCAACAACAAAGCTGTCCTCCTGCTACAAAGTGCTCTTAGTCAACAAGAGTATTTCCGTATCTACAATTTAACCAATGCTAAAGCAATGTGGGATGCACTGGAAATAGCTCATGAAGGAACTGCTGGAGTAAAGCAAAATAGAGTCAATACTCTCATGACCGAGTATGACCTCCTTCGTATGAAGCCCGGCGAATCCATCGCCGATTTCCGGCTAAGATTCACTCATCGATCGATCAACTAGCTCATTTGCTTTGGGCAAAGAGTATGAGCAACCTGTCCAAGTGAGGAAGATTCTCAATATCCTCAACAAGGAATGGGAAGCCAAAGTCACTACCATTGAGGAAGCTCGTGGAGATTCTATGGCATCTGTAGCAGCCCTCTTTGGTAGTCTCTCTGAATATGAAGCCATGCTCAAGTTCAAGAAGGTACTTGATGAAGTTCATGGTAAGAACAAGGGAATTGCCCTCAAAGCTGTGAAAGAAGCTAAGGAATCAGATGATGATGGAGATGAAGATGAAGATGAGGAGATAGACATGATGGTCCGAAGATTCAAGAAATTCTACAAGAAGGACCAAGGATTCAAGAAATTCCACAAGGGTAGCCCGGCTATGAGGCAAAGAAGCCAATCATCCGCTACAAATGTGAAAAGCCCGGCCACATCAAGTCCGAATGTCCCAATCTGAACAACAAAGACAAGGAAAAGAAGAAGTTCAACAAATTCAAAAAGAAAGCCTATGTCTCGGCTATTTGGGAGATAGTTCATCGATGAAGATGAAGTTGATGAGGAAGAGAAAGCAAATATTTGCTTGGTTGCTGAAAAAGAAGAGCAACTTAACAACAATGATGAGGTATATGATTCGAAACCATCTTATGATGAGTTATTTGATGAATACATTGTTGTGCAATCTGAATTTGAAAAACTTGCTGAAAAATATTTTCTTTGAAAAACAAGAATATAACTCTTGAAATACAAGTGAAAAATCTTTCTAAAAATGATATTTGTGAAGATTGTATTGATTTAGAGAAAAAGAATTTACATCTCACAAAGGCACTTGAAAAATTCACTAGAGGTAGTGAAATGCTCAATGTCATTTTGAAACAGCAAAGATTTACAAATGACAGATCAGGGATTGGTTACAGACTTGAGTTTGATAAAAAGAAAGGCAAAAAGAAGTTTGGAGAAAAATCTTACTTGAACTACTTTAGAAAATCAGTTCATTCTTCAAATCCGTTTGCTCATTGCAATTATTGCAATCGTAAAGGTCATACTACTTCTTCCTGTTTTCATAAAAAGGAAAGAAGGAGTAAACCTATAGGGAACTATCAATGGGTGCCAAAGGGATCTTACAGGTTCCTAAGACACAAACTAACCCCAAAGGACCCAAGAAAAAATGGGTACCTAAGACTTGATCTGCTGTTTCTTGCAGGTTTGTCTAAGAGCATCAAAATCCAACAAGTGGTACATTGATAGTGGATGCTCTAGGCACATGACAGAAGACCAATCCAAATTTGCTTCAATCAAGCCCAAGGATGGTGGCAAGGTGACCTTTGGTGGAGACCAATCTGGAAAGATCTTTGGAATTGGTGAAATTGGCAATAATGAAGGACCATAAATCAAAGATGTCTACCTTGAAAGGACTTTACCACAATCTCCTCAACGTAAGCCAAAGCACCGATAAAGGTCCAAGAAGGTCCAAAATGAGAAAGGATTCTCCATTTCGGAATTCGAACTAATCATGGAGGAGAATTCAAAAATCATGCATTTGCTTTGAATTACGTGACAACATGGGTATTGATCACAACTTCTCTACCGAGGACTCCTCAATAAAATGGTGTTGTGGAAAGAAAGAATCGAGTCCTCACCGAGATGGCAAGAGCTATCTTTGAATGAGAACAACACTTCTCAAGTGTTTTGGGCGATGCAATGAGCACGGCTTGCTACATCTCAAATCGAGCATACCTCCGGAAGAAGTTGGACAAAACTCCTTATGAACTTTACAAAGTAGAAAAGCCAAACTTGGCTCATCGCATGTGTTTGGATGTAAGTGTTTCATCCACAATAATGGTAAGGATAACTTAGGAAAGTTTAATCCTAAGGCAGATGAAGGTATATTTTTGGGTTATTCAAATAGAAGTAAAGCTTATAGAGTCTTTAATACTCGTACTCGTATTGTTGAAGAATCTATGCATGTTGTATTTTGTGAATCCAAAATTGATAAATCCTTGGATGATGATGAGGAAAATGTTTACAAAAATCAATTTTTTTTTGAAAACTACTCATGCCTCTATTGAAAATCTAAAGATATTTTGAAGGTGATCCTCAAAACAATTTAGAAAATCCGATCAATCTCGGCCTAGAGCTTGGAAGTTCATTAGGAATTATCCTTTGGACTAAGTGATAGGTGATGTAAATCAGAGAGTGAGGACCAGAAATAGTACTCTAAATGAAGTAACTTTTTCTGCATTTATTTCTCATATTGAACCCTCTAATATTGATGAAGCCCTTTCAGACAATGATTGGGTGATAGCCATGCAAGAGGAGTTACATCAATTTGATAGAAATCAAGTTTGGGACTTGGTACCTAGGCCTAAGGATCATCTGGTCATTGGCACTAAATGGGTATTCAAGAACAAACGAGATAAATCAGCAATCATTGTCCGTAACAAGGCAAGATTGGTTGCTAAAGGCTATAATCAAGAAGAAGAAATTGATTATGAAGGAACTTATGCTTCAGTGGCAAGATTGAAAGCCATAAGGGTTCTTCTAGCCTTTGCTTATGTTAAAGAATTCAAGCTCTATCAAATGGATGTCAAAAGTGCTTTTCTGAATGGTTTTATTCAAGAGGAAGTTTATGTTGAACAATCTCCGGTTTTCAAAATGAACATCATCCAGATCATGTTTATCGCTTCAAGAAAGCTCTTTATGGACTTAAGCAAGCTCCTAGAGCTTGGTATGAGCGATTAAGCAAATTCCTTCTTGATCAAAGTTTTATTAGAGGAAAAGCAAATACAACTCTCTTCATAAATAGCCATAAGCTTAGTGAAATTTTAATTGTCCAAATAGATGTTGATGATATTATATTTGGTGCCTCTAATGATGCTTTGTGTGAAGAGTTTGCTAAGAATATGCAGGGAGAGTTTGAGATGTCCATGATGGGAGAACTCAACTATTTCCTTGGTCTGCAAATCAAACAAAAGAAGGATGGAATCTTCATATCTCAGACCAAGTATCTCAATGATCTGCTGAAGAAGTTTGGGGTGGACCAATGCAATGGAGCTGACACTCCAATGAGCTCTACTGCTTCATTGGATGCTGATAAAAAGGGCAAGGACTTCAATATTACAAAGTATAGAGGAATGATTGGATCATTGCTCTATCTGACTGCAAGTCACCCAGACATCCAATTCAGTGTGGGGATGTGTGCAAGGTTCCAGTCTGCTCCCAAGCAGTCACATGTTGAGCATGTGAAGAGAATCTTTAGATACCTTGCTGATACAAAGACACTTGGATTGTGGTTTCTTAAAGGTCAACATGAACATTTGGTGGCATATTCAGACTTAGATTATGCTGGATACAAGACTGATAGAAAGAGCACAAGTGGCTAATGTGAATTTCTTGGTGGCTCACTTGTATCCTGGTTCAGCAAGAAGCAAACCAGTGTGGTTGTGTCTTTTACTGAGGTTGAATATGTAGCTGCCTCAAGTTGTTGTGCTCAAGTGTTACGGCTCAAGCAGCAACTATCAGACTTGGGAATCAACCTGAAGGAAATCCCAATATTGTGTGACAACACAAGCACAATAAGCTTGGCGAAGAATCCAATTACAACATACTCGAACCAAGCATATTGATGTGAGGCATCATTTTAAGGGATCAAGAAGAAGGATGTCAAAGTTGTTCATCTAACACATCTTCAACTTGCTGTCATCTTCACCAAACCATTAGCTAAGGAGCAATTCAATTTCATAAGAAGAGAATTAGGAATGGTAAATCCCAATGAGTTGTAAGTATTTCTTACTCAATGTTAGTTATGGTTTTGATGATTGATAGTTACTAACTTAAGCATCGGAGTATCTAGTTGTGTTTTATGTAGGATGTTTAAATTATGAAGTTTGCTGTCGAGGAGATAAAACTTGAGTTTTGCAAACAAAACTTGAGTTTTGGCAAAGCATTGTTGGGGTCACAGAGCAACCTTGATTTTTGAAGAAACTGAAAACTCAAGTTTGTAAGTTGGAAACTCGAGTTTCCATCAGACAGAGAGCAACCAAGTTTTGAAGAATGGTGAAAACTCAAGTTTGTAAGTGGAAACTCGAGTTTTGGTCGCGGAAGTTCAAAGGTTCACCTTACACCTTTGAAGTCTAGGTTAGTAACCATTCATCAAAACTTGAGTTTGTAAGTAAAAACTCGAGTTTTAGTCGAGTCTATATATAAGTTATTGTTTAAGTTCTTCAAAACTCAAGTTTTGCCCTAGCGCTTCTCTCTCTTTCGGCCTAATCTTGATTCTCTGAACTCTTGACCAAATCCCTCTCTCAAACCCTAGAGATGGCTTCCAATCATCCTCCAAAGCCAACCCATGAAGGAGTTAATGAATCAAACCCTCTTCTAGAATCTCGAATGACCTATAAGGATAAAAACGATTCCTAATCATTTTCACCACGGAGTGGATCGATCGATTAAAGGTGTTAGCAAAAATATTCCCTCTTCTTCTCCTAAATCGAAGGACTTTCCTCAATCAAAGAGTCAAAAGGGAGCCTCTGCTTCTTCACCCCAATCGAATGGAGTTCCAGTCAGTGAACCCTCAGAGGTTCGTTCCAAAAGGCGTCATGATCCTGAGCATGCTGAAGGGAAAGACAAAAAGAAGGTTGCTGAGTCTTCCAAACCTCCTAAGCCGAAGAAAGCCAGGACAGCGACTACTGATTCAGTTCCTGAGCAACGTGAAGCTTCATCTCAGGGTGCTTGTCGAATCGAGGAAGAACCTCCTATCATCTCAAACGCAATTGAGTAAATTTACAATCACAGCGCTGCACCAGATGGATTCTCAATTGCTGCGACCACTATGACGAATGAGGTTGTTGATAGATTCAAAGAGTATTTTCTGAACAAGGAGTTTTGCCCCTTAGTATCTGTCAACTTGGGTAAATTGAAGGATGATTGTAGTGTGGATTTATCTCCCTGGTTGTCAAATTATGAATCCTTTGTTTCTATTTCTGCTTCATACACTCCTAACATTGTTAAAATCTTCTATTTTAACATGGTGTCTGACAATATTTTGGATTCTGAGGGTAATCTAGTTGAGGAGAGAGTAACTACCACTGTCAAAGGGGTCACTTTCACCCTTTCTGCATCTATCATTAACACCATCCTCCAGATTGCCAACCCACCTCATGTTCCCACTATTAGTTTCAGCAACTGTGAGATTTTCCACCTTCTTGTCCCAATAAACCATTTCCAGAAGATCAGTCACACACCCTCTCTTTTAAACCAGTGTCAATGCCCCCTATCAAGAGAATTCTCTGGTACATATACTCAGAAATTTTATCCAAAAGGGTGGCAACTTCACTCATTTCACACAAAAGGACTATCCAGTGTTTGCTGCTTTTGTGAAGAAGACACCATTCAAACTTGGACACTGGATTTTCCAAGAAATGATCAAGTTTAGGTTCGCATCCAGACAACCCTCTCATATTCCTTACCCATCACTAGTTTCAGTCATCTTGTTCTACCACAAGATATGGTATATGGGTCCTCCAGATTCCATCAAGAAATCAACCGCATTTGGGAAGAGTTAGCTAAATTACATGAAGATTAACCTTGACAAAGAAGGCTCTGGTCAATCTCAAGCACCTTCAAGATCTCAGACAAGAGCTACTCAGTCAAGAGCTCAAGAGGCTCAATCTGCTCCTGCTCAACCCTCATTACCATTTGATTTTGAGTCTCGAGTAAAAGGTATTTTGGATGCTACGATAGCCCAACTATCAATCAGACTTGAATTTGAAATTGGGAAGCTGGTAGCTGAGGTGAAAAGAGGAAATCATCTTATGGTGGATGCTCAAGATGCAATGAAGGAGCAAATTGAAGGCATCTCTGACTAGAACAATGAGCTGAAGGAGAAGGTTGCGAGCACACATAGTGAACTCTCTAATCAGGTCTTGGATCTTGAGGCCAAGTTATCTACTTAGTTGGTCTCAAATGTTAGCCTGAGTGACAAGGTTGACAAGATCATGAAGCATCTCGGCATCGGGACTTCTTTTGCTTTTGGGTCTGCTAATGGTCCAAGTTCCTCTCATCCTAAGCCTGACCCTGAATCTTCATCCTCACCTTCCTTCACCTTCACTAGCCCTCAGATTCCTACCTCTTCACCTAATCCATCTACCCCCATTTTCCCCTCACCAATTCCCACTTCCACACCTACCACTGAAATCCTCCCATCTCCCATTACTCCCTCTACTGAGGTTCTTCACCTTGACTTGCCCCCTGCTACTCCCATTCTTGACCCTCTCCATGAATCCTCTGTCTCTACTCCTCCCCAATTTGAAGATGACAAAGGGGAGAGAAAGACTAGATAGAATTTGAGTTTTGAAGTTTGGAGAGTTTGAGAATTTAGTACTTTGGCATGTCTTAGCTCTTAGTAGCATCTTTCGTTTGTTTGTGCATTCTGAATTCTTGTAACCTTTTGCATTTTATGAATGTAATTATCTACTTGTTTAAAGCTTCAGTTGCCTATCTCTGATTTGCCCATATGTTGTGTTTATCAAATGTGCAAAATCAATTTAACAATGAGCAAAGAATTTCAAAATGCCACTTCTGTCAGATTTTTGAAATTCAAATGACTTCGATTTGAAAAACTCCATTTCAAAATGCAAACTCTCTCAAATCTTTGAAGTCTTGGTTTACAAGTGTTGTCATCATCAAAAAGGGGGAAAATGTTAGTTCTCTATGTGTTTTGATGATAAATGACAATTGTAAACACAAGTTGTGGTTTGTCTTTGATAAGTTGAAAAACTTACTGTCAAAGGCAAACTCGAGTTTTGGTTTCAAAACTTGAGTTTTGACTTTGACAGAGAGAAGCTCAATTTCAATTAACAAAGCAAAACTCAAGTTTTGATAGGAAAACTTGAGTTTTGGGCTTACAGAGAGCACTCAGTTTTTCATCTCAAGACAAACTCGAGTTTTGACTGAGAAACTCGAGTTTTGCATTATATAGAGACTTCTCATTATTTTCTAATGAAGACAAAACTCGAGTCTTGATTTGGAAACTCAAGTTTTGGCCATACAGAAAGTCTCCAACATTTTGAACATATGCAAACTCAAGTCTTGACTTAAAACTCCGTGGATTTCACTTTGCCATGAGTTCTCTAAGTTTTCTCAAAGTCGTGAGAAAACTCGAGTTTTGGTTTGGAAACTCGAGTTTTCCCTTGGCAGAGAGCTTTCAAGTTTTTACTCAGTTTTGGAAACTCGAGTCTTCATAGAAAACTCAAGTTTTGACTTGGCACAGATTTCTCAAAGTTTTCATACTTAAATGAAAACTCGAGTTTTGTTTTGGAAACTCGAGTTTTGGCCAACCCGAGAGCATTGCACTTTTTCAATGTTTTGAAAACTCCAGTTTTGATGTTTTGGACTAAAACACATACTTCTCATTAAAAGTCCAAAACTCGAGTTTGGTTTTGAAAACTCGAGTTTTGAGTTTGATTCAAAAATGTGTTCCAAAGCTCAAATCGTGACTTTCCTCTCTGAAAGGAGGAAACTCGAGTTTAGTTATGAAAAATCGAGTTTTGCCTTAAGTGCACAGTTGAAAACTCGAGTTTAGAAGAACAAACTCGAGTTTGTGTCGCAGAGTCTGAAATTCAAATCTGACGAATTTGTAAAACCTTCTTGTTTGATCTTATTACTTCCTATTATCTTTTGTTAATATTCCTAGCTATGTTTAACCACTTTGTTAGTGAGTTTCAGATCATTTAGAGAATATTAAATAAACGTTTGAGCTAAAGCAAAAAGTGATGTCAGCACATTAAATGCAAAGTTCAGAAAACTTGCATACTTTTGGGTAATCCTTCTGCACACACTTGCAAAGGATTAATGCACACTTTCCACATCCAATAGCTGCTATTCCAACGAATTAATATTCAAGAAGTCAACCCTGAACTTCTGTGCAACTGGATTAAGTGAAGAGTAGAGAGAGAAGAAGACCAAAGCTTAACCTAATCCTTGTCTAATGAAGGCAACGGTTATATTGAAGATTACAACGGTCATTTAATGCTCTCTTAGTATAAATAGAGCTGCATTCAATTCTTCTCAACCAACACATCTGCTGAAAATGAATTGCATTCAAGTCTAACACTTATTCTTTCAGTTTTCACTTGTAAAGTATCTTCTGATACATTAAGCTTCAGTGTTTATCATTATCCACTCTTAGAGAGAGTTTCCTGATTGTAAATCATTTATTATAAAGAATCACAAGTCAGGGGACCTGGAGATTGGGTTATTGATTGCAACTTGTAAGGGGGAGTAAGTTCTAGTGAGAGAATTACTCTTGAGTACAGAGTGTGTAATCAATTGTGATAGTGAAAAATCCCAGAGAGTTTAGGGACTGGATGTAAGTCAAGAGGTTGGACCGAACCAGTATAAATTCTTGTGTCCTGCTCTTCTTCTCTATACTCTCTGTTCACCTCTGTTTTTATTGTTCAAAACAGAGCACTTCAAAAAAGATTTTAAAATCCCCCAATTCATCCCCTCTTGGTGATTTAGCTTCGCTTTCAGCTAATGGTAGTGGGCGAGGAAGAGAGGTAAGACAACAAGAAGTGTTTCGCAACGGGAACAGAGATTCAGACTTCAAAGAGAGCAAAGAAAGGTTTCTCTTGAAGAAGAATATATTTGGTGCTTTGTTTTGAAGATCGGATAAAAAAAAGATAGTCTTAAAATTTAACCTTTAAGACCTAGGTCATTATTAAAATCCGGTCTTAAATGTAATTAATTTTTTGTTTAATTTTCTTCAATATTTTTGTACCAGCCAAAACTTAAGTCTGGTCTTAAAGATTTAATTTTAAGATCGGACAATTTAAATGCAGGTTTTAAAAGTTAACATTTAAGACTGGTCCTTATTAAAATCCAGTCTTAAAATTAGTTACTTTTTTGTTTAACTTTTTTCTATATTTTGTACCGGCCTACAATTTATGTTTGGTCTTAAAAGTATAACTTTTAAGACCAGCTTCTAAATATATACAGTCTTAAAAGTTTTGACTTTTATAATTAAATTTTTCCTTATATTTTGGACCGGATAAAATTTAAGTCCGGAAGTATGAGATTTCTCTAAAAAGTAATTGATATTTCAATTTTTTTAATAACATTTTTAAGATTGGTTGTTTTCTATACCAGTCTGAATAATATATTTAAGATCTATGATTAAAATATCTGGTCCGAGAAGTTCTTTATATTTACAAAAATGCCATCGATCATTCGTTTAAGACCGATGCGTCGATACTTCGGTCTAAACAAGGCGGTCTTAAAGCGCTTGTTTGCACTAGCGAGGAGTCTTTAAGTAACTCAACTGGTTCATGACAAGGTGAGATTGTGATTTAACATTTCCAAATTCAAGCCTTGCAACCAAAGAACTTATTACAAGAGAACCATATGATCTAGGTGTTGATTGTACAACATGGCTTTGGGATTGGCCCTGAAATCGATTAGTTTTGTAAGATCCCTGAAATTTTCTACTTCTCTCTCTTTTAAGCTTCTTAGTTGCCGCCTTATCTTCATTATGCCTCTACTCGATTCTCAATGCATAATCAACCACCTCAGCATAGGTAGTAAAAGATTCAACATGAGAACAACTGAGTCATGTATATACATGGGCAACCGATGGATAAATCTAGAAATTATGTCCTTTCCTTTAGATACTAGATGAGATGCAAAAGGAAGTTCCTCAATTCCTCTGACACCTGTAATTTCTCAATCATTCATTTCATCAAACACCTCATGGGCATTTATAGTAACTCATAAAACAAACATTCAAATACATAATCCCACCAAACAATAAGATTTTAAGCATCAATGTACTTGATGAGGTCCTTTTTGTCTTTAGCCTTGGGGTCCACAATAAAAAAATAACCAAGGATTTCGTATAGGCAAATCTAGGATCGTTCTCTCTTTTCGAGGAGCCTTTTATTGAATCCTAAGTAATCTAAATGTCATACAAATGCAATTAAAACAAGGGGAAAATTGGTTTTGGATTTTCAAAATTAATAAACTAAAGAGAAATGCAACTTAATTAAATGCTAAACTATTATTTTTGGTATTTTCTTTATAAAATGGAATGGGATATGAAAATGGAAATATGAATTATGGATGCTCTTGGTAATGAAGAAATGACTATCCTTGCTCAAAAAGTATGGGAGTTAAATTTCACTAAGTCTAGATGAGAAACCCCAAGATACCACTTGAGTCCAATATTCCCAATTAATAGTAGCTCCTACTACCATTGCTAACTACTACCTTTTGAGATATTGTTTAAAACCACTTAGTGTGCAATTGAAATTGGAATGATGCAATATGAGTCTTCTTGAAATTGAGTATATAACAGTCCCTCAAAGGGCACAAATCAACTACATTAACTAGACATTAACACGCTAATTAATATAATCTCATTGCAACCACAAAAAATTAAAACACATATATTTTTCACACTACAAAATCCAATCTCAACTACAATTATCAAACCAACAAAGACAATAAACATTAATCTCAGTTCCAGATTTATACACAATAATTCCTAAAACTAGGCAACCTAAATGAATACATCTAGACTAATAGAATGATAGAATAACTCCCCTATGAAGTCCATGAGCTCAAACATTAATCCTCATCACCAAGAAGCAAGGAGATTAGTCAGACATAGCAAAACCCACTTGAACCAACTGCACAAACCAACCAGCCATGGAAAAGAATAAGGAAAAAAAAACTAAGGAATTATTGAAGAAGGTGGAGAGAGTGTGGTGAAAATGATGAAGAAAGAAGGTGTAGTGAGATGGAAGAATGAAAAGAGGAGACTGGAGGTGTGGTGGTGGTCGATGGCGTTGATGAAGGTCGCTGGTCTGCGGGTGTTTGATTTCTAGCAATGGTGGCGTTGAGGGTGAAAGATGGGAGACGATGAAGGAAGAGGTGAAGGTGAAGGGTGGAAGTGGATCGAAGGTGTGAATCAATGATGGAGGTCCAACGAGGAAAGTAGAAGGAGGTCGACGGAAATGATGGAGAAATGGAGGTTGGAGGTTATGGAAGCTCGTCGGATGTAGTGGAGGGAGGTAAAGGGCGAAGGTTAGAGTCGTCGATGATGATGAAGGGCGTTCGTGACTGGTCTTTGTGTGGCCTATGGGTGTGAAGATGGAGGGGGAAGGAAGAAGGTATGCCACCGATGACAATGGTGGAAGAGATGAAGTCACCGGCGACGGAGGTGTGAGGTGAGGAAGAAGATGGAAGGAAGAAGTCGTGTGTGTCTCCATTTGTCCATCCGCGGTGTTGTTCTACATTTAATCTCCCCCCAGCTGCCTCTCGACTCTCAGCTAGGTCCTCGTTTTGACCAGGGACCTAACTACAAAATCTGAAACGTTCTGGAAAGGAACTTAGTTGTAAATATTCAAAACTTTTGTGGGGCATAATAGGAATTTCCAAACTACTGGGTAATTTTCTGTAATTTTGTCTCTAGCCCTCATTTAATATCCAGCTCTCAGCTCTCTCCCTCAGCTTCTGTACACGTTTCTGCTAGGTCTGATGTCCCTGGTCAAAACGCAGAGTTTTGACCAGGGACCTAAGTGCAAAGTATAAAAGGTTTAAATGGAGGGACCAAACTGAAACATTTGTAATTTGAGCTTCAACATCCATTTTCAAATTTGATTTAATTCCTTCAACCACCTACAATAAAAAATAATCAATCTAATATCAAATATTCTCAGAAAAATCAATTATTAAGAGTAATTACAATTTATTTGACAATTTTGCCCTTTTAGTCCTAATTTAATATACTTAATCACAATTTATCATAAGAAATACATTTAAAGCTCAATAACTACAACAAAATGCATTAAAAATCCCAATTTATTTATTAAAAATCATGTAAAAATATGGTTTGATCAATTCCTCCACACTTAGACCTTTGTACTCCTGAACAAAGGCAATTGAGCACAAGATTCCAAGTTCAAATCACTAATGCATTTGAAAGATGAGCAATTTCATAATTAAAAAGCAATTAATCAAATTCGTCAAGTCAACACTAGTGATAATCAAGCGATGTAAAGAAATTAGCTGATTACACAACTCAAAATATTAGAATGAAGCATAAGAGGACTCTCAAGGTATTATTAGTGTTTCACTCATCTCACCTCATTGGAATAATTTCACTCTAGCTCACTTAATCAACACCTTACCATAAGCTTGTAACAACTGTAACATCTCCACTACTAATAGCAATTAATGAAATGAATCAAGAGGGCTTAGAAGGCTTGTAATGTTGGATGAAGGCTAGATGGAATGAATTAATTAGAAAAATGAATAGTTGATATGCAAGTCAAAGCTAATGAACAAGTTCATAGCATCTAAATAACTTTTTTTTTTTTCTTTTTCTTTTTCAATACTTTTATTTTTTTTATTTTTTATTTTTAATATACATGGCATTTCAATATATACATTGTTCAACTTTTTATTGGCAATTCACTTTTGATTTTTAGAATACTATAAACACTATGAATAATGACATGCATACAACTAAGGAATGACTCAAAAGGGGAAAGCAAAGGGTAGATGAATGTAGGTTTGTGTTTGGGTGAAAATGGTTTAGAATTGAATGCCTCTTTCATTTCCATAAGACTAATGCAAATGTTGTTTCAAAAAAGAGTTGAAACAAGTTCTAGAAGGTGAAAAACTAAGCGAACATGCACACATGAAAAAGAATTTAAGGCTCAAATATCCAAATCAATTGCATAGTAAACTAACCACAAAACATCTACTTAACTATTCCAAGTGCTAACCTTACAAAACACAACCAATCAAAACATTGCAATCAATTAAAATAATGCTCAACTCCCAAAAGTATTAATGATGTAGAAACTCTCTCTCTCTCTCTCTTTTCAAAATAAGGAGCAAGTAAAAATCCAATTGTGGGTTCATTTCTCTTCCCATTCACTTGAAGAACAAATCATGGTTTTAAAATGTTGCCAAAACACTTGATCTCATGAAAGCTCAAAGAATTTCCCTCAAATCACACTTCCAAAGTGGCAAATGCGACCCTTTACCATTTAGAACATGCAATAGAGCAAGTCATTCTTGAAAAATTTTCTAGTTTTAGGCATTTTCTCATTTAAAAAACAATCAATTAATTGGGATTCAAAATGTATTCCCCTCCCCCACACTTAATCAACACATTGTCCTCAATGTTTGTAAAGCACTTCTATCATTCTAACTTTTTCCTTAATGAAGAGGAAAGTTGTGAAGTCCAATTGCAATTGAAGCACAACACATCATATCATAATAAGAGAGAAGAGAAAAGAAACAAGCCAAAATAACAGAGAAAATTAGAATGAAGAGGCACAAAACTGCCATCAATCATTCATTTAAGACCAGTGCGTCGATAATTCGGTCTAAATAAGGCGGTCTTAAAGCGCTTTTTTGCACTAGTGAGGGGTCTTTAAGTAACTCAACTGGTTCATGACAAGGTGAGATTGTGATTTAACATTTCCAAATTCAAGCCTTGCAACCAGAGAACTTATTACAAGAAAACCATATGATCTAGGTGTTGATTGTACAACATGGCTTTGGGATTGGCCCTGAAATCGATTAGTTTTGTAAGATCCTTGAAATTTTCTGCCTCTCTCTCTTTTAGGCTTCTTACTTTCCGCCTTATCTTCATTATGCCTCTACTCAATTCTCAATGCATAATCAACCACCTCAGCATAGGTAGTAAAAGATTCAACATGAGAACAACTGAGTCATGTATATACGGGGCCGCATAAAAATTATAATAAATAAAATTTTTAGTTTCCATATTCGATCATTGTCCTTTAAATTAATTTCCTTTTTTTCCGACAAAAAGAAAACAAACAAAACATTGTCCTCGTGTATGATCAACATTAAACGAAGACTTTTAGGACTGGACCTCTAAAATATACAGACCTAAAAGTCTTGCCATATTTTTTAGAATTAAACGAAGACATTTAGGACCATAATTTTTAAAATTAAACGAAGACGTTTAACAAATATATGGTCCATATTTTTTAAAAAAGTCTCACCATCCAATATATTTTTAACAATTAAACGAAGACTTTTACCAAAAATGGACACAAGGAAATTGTTGGAAATGAATAAACAAATTATTATTGATCATTAAACAAATTGGACCTCTAAAATATACGAAAGAGGTCGGCACGACAGGCAAATGTCCGTAACATCAAATCCTAAAACTCAACTGATGTTAGTGATTCATTGCATGATAATATTTTATGTGCGTGTCAAGACGTAATGGCATGTGGTTGTCGACGGGTCTAAAAACGAACAAGAAATATATAAGAGCATATATTGATTACTGACCAAGTTCACAAGGCAATGTGCTAGTGTCCAAATATGTACTAACCTTTGTATGATCCATGTAGGCTCTCTAACTTGAAACCCAAGCCTTTTCAAGGCCTTTGTTTGAAAATTCTTCAAGGGCCTATAATCAAAATCAAAAATTTATCAATAACGTTTACTGAAAATTCACAACAGAGATTTCAGACAAGACAATCAAAATGATATGCTTACTTGTCCACGATCTGCTTCAATATAGCCGGTGGATCGTTGTGAGTGGAGCATAAAAAGACCACTTTATTCTTATCCACGCAAATCAGGAACAACTGCCAATGGTGACTAAAAATTCACAACAGACAAGTACTCAGTAATATGTAGCAGAATTATGAGAATTGCAGACAAGAATTATGATAGGTACCTATTGTAGTATAGTGCCAAGTACCACTTTTTCATATGGTTCCACAACCTCTTTGTTATGTATGATTGTCTGTCCGCTAAGGGTGGTTGACTTATATACTGTGGGCATAAGAATCCAATATCTTTGCTTCTGCCCTGTTGTTCCAATTCACGATGCATGAACATACAATAATGACATTAGGGAATTAGTATATATGTATGTGTGTGTAAACGATGCATTTAAGTTATGTACTCATAAAAGAAGATACTTACTTTATAAACATGAGAATAGTTGCATTAGTAAGCTCCTGTTTAGGAAACAAAAGGGACATTAAATCATCTGAGTCAACCAAAACAGCTGCCTATTTTTGAGGCCTAATTCGTTATTAACAGGCCACGATTTAAGATCAACTTTTTTATTGACTACCAAAGAATAATTTTGTCCTTGGCACTCAACTTAACCATGTCAACAACTTCAAGAGGGGCTGGACCTTTAGGAGGAGTAGAAACATGTACTAGTTTCATTGGCCATGAGATGAAGATTCCCTTGACATCACTCACAACCTTCAGTTGATCAGTTGGGAGAAGGAGAGGTGCATCAATGATTACCTTCTCAACTGACACTCTGACTTCATCATCAGCCATTTGTTAGTGGTGTACAGTTGATCCCAAATTGTGGACAGTCCCTTTTGCAACTAATCGTCTATTAGGATCCTCCACATAAAGGTCACAAGGTTCCTCTGACTATCCAATAATGCAACTCCCTTTAGTGCTCTGCTCCATAGGTGCAGGTGAATGTAGGAAGGGAACACTGGTCTCTGCACGAGAGCTCACAAGCAGCTTCATTTGATTCATTTCCTCCTTCATCTAACTCAGCTGGGATTGAAACATTCTAGACAATGAAACTTCTTGAGCCATCGTTTTGGTCGATGCTTCATCATTTGTTTTGCCCACCATTTGTTCCATCTTCTCCCGGGTAACCATACTTTGTTTATGGTGTTTGGACTTACCTAAGTATTGCTTTAGGCCTACCCATCCTCCAATCCCCCTTACACACCCCGCGTGATCCAGTTTTCCAATCGCAACGATCAGAATATCATTCCTCCCGTCCGACACGAATGATCCCTCTGCTTCTTTCTTTTTAAGATCTTCTTGTAATATTCAGATAACGAGAAGTTTAGTAATGAAACATGTTTAGTAACAAAAAATAACAATAACAATACTTACAATTCTTTCAGCAACTACACGAGTTTGTTCACTCGTGTAAGACCCGCTTGGCTTTTGGCGAATATACAACCATAACTCCTCGTGATGTATTGGAGATGGCGGATCACATATCACAGAAGGATTAGATTCAGTTTCATCTTCCAATCTCTTCCACTTGGCCGCCATCAACTCTTTTTCGGCCTTTTCATATCCGCCACGAGAAGCTCTATGCAGGCAATCATTCTTTCTCTCGATCGTTTGTGCTTGTTCCCTTTTTTTCTGTGAATCAGAATTGAAAACGATTATTAAGGAAGATGTAGAATTGTATAAGAAATTGGGAGAAACAGAGGAAAGGGAGTTGCAGAATTGCTGCCAACTCAGTCAATTCATTCATTCATCATAACTGGTTCCTACACATATTAGTCTAACCTCTTATATATAGTTAGAGGCTTGACTCTTAAGGCCCAATAATAGCTTGCACCGAAACCATTACACAGTTAACATACTAACTAACTAACAGCAATGTCTAACCACTACCTACTATAATAGAATACCTTCCTAACTGATGATAATTGAATATTTCATACACTACTTTTTGTCTCTTGATTTATAATTTAGGACTCTTTAGCTAATAAATAATGGCTTTTATACTTTTTTGGCCTTGGGCCTTTTATTATATTTTAGCCATTGTTTAATAATAAATTCCAGTTTTACATTGCTTCACCATTTTTACCATAACTCTTGAACCAGAAATCGGATTTGCCTCATTTTTGTCTCATATTTCAGATGATTCAGAGAGCTACAATTGTTATGAAGACATAAAGAGCAAATTCGGACAAGAGGGCGGTCAATTTTGGAGCCGAAGTCATATGTATTTTTGGGCTCGAATTTTGTAATTAAAGCCCATTTTATTTTATTTTCGTTCTGGGCCTGAATTGTGGATTAGAGCCCCATTTCGTTTTGCCATTTTAGGTTAAGTGAGACAGCAGCCACAAACACATTCTCATTCACGTTTTCAGAATTCGGAGGATCAAAATAGTAGTTTTCAAATTCTCTCGCAATGTTCTTCGTGTTCTTCGCGTTCTTCATCGTTTTCATCTTTCTTAATTATGTTCGGCTAAATTTCTCGAGATTGATCCACGATGAGGGTTCCATCCACTATCCAGAGGATTCGCGCCTAATCGGTAATCGTCTAACTCATTTCGTATCCCTTAATCGATTTGATTTTTGGTTCGGATTGGGTTTTTGATTAAAAACCCAAATCGATATTTCCCAAGGACGAAGTTTGGGTTTGGGTTAAAGTATTTCGTGCGATCGTATAGAGGTGCGCCATTGATTCAAACAAATTCTGAACGATTGTTCAGTTGAGGGAATTTCTAGACAAATGCAGAGATTTCGGTTTGTCTAGAGTAGATTACGAGTTCGGTTATAAATATGTTTCATTTGAGGAAGGGTAGTGGGTGAATCCGAAATCGTGGGTTAATCCTTTAATCCTCTGTTTTTTGTTTAATCTGTGTTATTTCATTTTGTTTCTGCATATTTCCGTTTCCAATCTCTTCCGAATCAAAAACCCCGATTTTCTTTTTTTGTTTTTATTGTTGTTCAAATTAAACCGATCAAGTCGTTGGGAAACGACCCAGGTTACATTATACGCAAATCCTTTTCTAATCTGGTTATTTTGGGAGATTACGGCAAATCTCTGTCAAAATATGGCGCCGCTGCGGGGAATTTGCATCGGTTTGATTAGTAACTTGTAGTGTAAATAGCTTCGTTTTCGGTAGTTTAGGTGGTTCGGGTGATTGAACAGAAATTTTTTCTGACCCAGATCACTCAAACCAAGTCTTATTCACAAAGAATTGGGCATTCTAAGAAAGAGTCACTCCCTTTGGGTGTGAGGTATACCCTATTTTCCCCAAATTCCAATGTTTAGACCACTTTTTTATTTGTTTTAATTTCCGATTTCATGATTTCTTCTAGTCGGTTTTTTCGGAGTATCTCCGATTTGGCTGAAATTTGGTACGAGTGATAGAAAATGGCCTATCTCACAACGCACATCGAAAATCTTTGATTTTCAATGTGCTAAGCTCCGTTTTGCCAAATTCCATCGTTTAGACCACTTTTTCAATTTTTGAAGTTTTTTTATTCCATTTTTGGGTTCCCCAATGGTCTAGGAGTTGCCTTTGTCCAAGTCCCAAAAATTTGAAAAATCATTTGATAGTGTTTCTGGACTTGTTTAGGTCAATTTCTACCATAGGTTTTTGTTTTTGTGTTTGCTTTTGTGTGTCCTAGTGTTTTTCTACTTCATACCACTTTTAGTGGCATTTTCGTAATTCGATTGGCTGGTGGCATTTTCGTAATTCTGATTTTTTGCAGATTTTGCCTTGTGACTATCGCATGAGTACTAGGAGCACTATCAATCCGGAAGACTTGTTGCCATTTGATCCCGAAATTGAAAGGACAATTCTTACCGCTAGAAGAGTTGTTAGGCTAAGTCGTGGGATTAATACCGAATTGGACACCGCACTTGAGTCTCGATTGTGGCCATTCGATTGTGTCCATACCGTTGATCTCTCCGATTGTGTTTCGAGATAGTCTTGTTGTTTTTCGATTCTAGTAGCAATTTTCCTAACTCGGATATTATGGTAGAACGGGGAAAATCGTCCTACTTTAAAGGAATTGAATGAACCCGATGTTAATTATCAACCTTTGTGCATCCAATATCCCGCCTCTTTCGCTAACTTTGAGCTTAAATCTGGTCTAATACACTTGCTACCTAAGTTTCATGCTCTTTCGGTGAGTGTGCCAATAAGCATTTGAAGGAATTCCATCTAGTGTGCAACACAATGAAACCACATGCCATTGATGAAGATCAAATCAAGCTTAGAGCTTTTCCTTTCTCATTGGAAGGTGGAGCCAAAGACTGGTTGTTGTACCTTGACCTTCATCTATTGGGAGCTGGACCGATATTCGACGTTATTTATGGAGAAATATTACCCCGCCTCAAGAGCAACTGCGATCAAAAAGGAAATTGCCAACATTAAACAGCCAACGGGGAGACTTTGTATGAGTACTTGGGAGAGGTTCAAAAGGTTATGTGCAAGCTGTCCACACCACCAGATCACTGAGCAACTCTTGATTACCTATTTCTATGATGGTCTACTAATAGTAGACAAAGGTTTGGTGGATGCTTCTAACGGTGGGGCTCTACATAACAAGACACCCGAGGATGCCCGAGAATTGATATCCGAGATGGCGGCCAACTCTCGCAATTTGGCACCGGGGCCAATAGTACTCCCGTTTACCATGTGCAAACACCTCAAATTCAAGACGATTCTCGAGAGATTAGAGAATAGACTTGATGATCGACCTCTACGGTGAGGCACTGGTGATGACACGTACGCAGTACAATCTTCTCCTCCTCGATTGGGTACTCATGTGGGTTTTGTTCGACCCTTACCATTCTACCGACTCTTGCCCTACCTTGCATGATCCCGCTTATCAAGACCGGTCAAGAGCTTCGGTGGGTGTTTTTCCGGGAAAGCCACAATACCAACGAGAATAATGCCTTCTCTAACACCTACAATCCCGGTTGGAGAAATCACCCCAATTTCCGTTGGAACCAGAATCGAACCGAGTAACCAATATCAAGCAAAATTCGGGGAATTACCAACGAGAGACAACAGACCACGGAATTTCCAACGGCAATCTGCACCTCCTTTGCCTTTGCCGCACCACCTCCTCGACCACCATATGTACACCTCCACAAAAGACAACAACAGGCTAGTAGTAGTGGTAGTGGTGGTTCCTCCCTTGAGGATATGATGAAGCAATTTGTCACGCCAACATGGAGTTCCGACAAAGAACCGACACTTCCATTCGAGTTTGCAAACACAGATTGGGCGTTGGCAACATCGTTGAACCAGCTTCAACCTCGGGGATCCAACACTCTTCCTTCACAAACAATTCCTAATCCTAAGGGGAATGTGAGTGCTATCTCCCTTCGTTCTGGCAAGCAATTGGAGGAACCTAAACCAGTGCGAGATGTGACTTCCACATCGAAAGAGAGTCGAGAAAATGTGAAGATTGACTCTAAAAATAAAAAGGCAAAAGTGCAGCAAGGTGAAGAGGAAGACATCCCCATTCCTCTTCCTTTCCCTCAGAGAACAGTTCAATCCAAGAAGTTGGCAGAAAAAGCACAAGAGAAGGATATACTTGAGACATTCAGAAAAGTAGAGATCAACATTCCTCTCTTAGATGCAGTCAAACAAATTCCTAAATATGCCAAGTTTCGAAGGAGTTGTGCACCAACAAGAGGCGGCGAAAGGGAGTGAACGAGTGAGTTTAAACCAGAATGTATCAGCACTTATCCAGCCTACGATGCCTCACAAGTACAAGGATCCAGGGACGTTTTCTATCCCTTGCTGTTTTGGTAACTATAGATTTGATGATTGCATGCTAGATTTAGGTGCTTCTATTAATGTCATGCCAAAGCATCTATTTATAAATCTCTCGGTCTTGGTCCTTTACGTCCCTACTCGGTGTTGTTGTTCACTAGCTAATAGGAGTAATGTTCATCCTTCGGTTTAGTTGAGGATGTATTAGTCAAAGTTAATGAATTGATATTTCCTGTTGATTTTTACATCTTAGATATGGAGGATGAGTCTCCCAGTAGTAGGTTGCCAATCATTCTAGGGAGGCCTTTCATGAAAACTTGACTAG
This sequence comes from Acacia acuminata, assembly GCA_019022655.1. NCBI lineage: Eukaryota > Viridiplantae > Streptophyta > Magnoliopsida > Fabales > Fabaceae > Acacia > Acacia acuminata. The sequence goes on from JAFJYI010000342.1 coordinate 261,838, forward strand.
GACTAAGATAGATGTGCATTCCGGTACTCTTTCCATGGAGTTTGGTGATATATCCGTGAATTTCAATATTTTTGATGTCATGAAACATCCTAGGAAGAACATTCTCGTTTTCTCGCATTGATGTGATTGATGATCTTGTGGATGATGTTATTGATGATTGGTGTCTTGATTATCCCGATTTTGCATCGAGAGTGATTCTCCCATTTGTGCATGTCTTGATAATGAATGGTGCTCTGTTTGCACCGATTTACTTAATGCTGCATTATTTGGTGATTCGACTTGCTTGGTGATTCTACATTACATGTGGATTCTGATATTGATTCTAAGTTTGAGCTTCACCCTGATCCTAATGTGCATCCTGATTTTGATTTTGATGAGCTTAACTCTGATTTTGATGAGCTTGATTCTGATGTTAACATTGAGCTATATAGACACAGTCCTTCTATTTCTTTGAATGTGGTTTCAAGCATTTCCAGTGTGATGACATCAGAGTTGTTGCAACAACCACCCAAGCTTCTTCCCTCCACTGAGCAACCACCCAAGCTTGAGTTGAAATCCCTTCCAGATCACCTGAAGTATGCATTTCTAGAGGTGGATGAACAGTTGCCAGTCATTGTGGCAAATAATCTTCTTCCTGACCAAGAAGAGAAGCTACTAAGCTTATTGAGGGCGAACAAGAAAGCCATTGGGTGGACATTAGCTGACATCATTGGTATTAGCCCTTCCATGTGTATGCATCAAATTCTGTTGGAAGAGGACTCTAAGCCGATGAGGCAGCCCCAGAGACACCTTAATCCTCTTATCCTTGATGTGGTGAAGAAGGAGGTCACTAAGCTTCTGCAAGCTGGTATCATCTATCCCATTTCTGATAGCCAGTGGGTTAGCCCGGTCCAGGTGGTTCCCAAGAAATCTGGAGTTACTATGGTAGCCAATCAGAAGAATGAGCTCATTCCTACTCGAGTTCAGAATAGTTGGAGAGTTTGCATCGACTATAGGAGACTCAATCAAGCCACTCGCAAGGATCATTACCCTCACCTTTCATTGATCGATGTTAGAGCGATTGGCCGGCAAGTCCCATTACCGCTTCTTGGATGGCTACTCCGGATACTTCCAGATTCTATTGCTCCGAGGATCGAGAAGACGACCTTCACATGCCCCTTTGGAACATATGCCTACCGAAGGATGCCTTTTGGCCTTTGCAACGCACCCGGCACCTTTCGCGTTGTATGGTAAGCATTTTCTCCGAATTTCAAGAGGACCGCATGGAGGTTTTTATGGATGATTTCACCGTATATGGGTCTCGATTTTGATGCATGCTTAGCTAATTTGTCTAGAGTTTTGCATAGGTGCATTGAGTCTAATCTTGTCTTGAATTATGAGAAGTGTCACTTTATGGTTGAGTGGGTATAGTCTTGGGACACATAGTGTCTAGGAAAGGGATTGAGGTAGACCCTGCTAAGATAGATGTAATTACTGCTTTGCCTTACCCCGCATCTGTGCGGGAAGTTCGCTCTTTTCTTGGTCATGCAGGTTTCTATCGGCATTTCATTCAGGATTTCAGCAAGATTGCCCGACCCTTGTCCAACATTCTGCATAAGGACACTGACTTTGTATTTGATGATGCTTGCAAGGCGGCCTTCGATCATTTGAAGCGTTGCCCGACTACGGCCCCAGATGATCCAAGCCCCGATTGGTGCCTCCCCTTTGAGTTGATGTGTGATGCTTCCAACTATGCGATTGGTGCTATCTTGGCACGAGTTGATAGAGCATCTCATGTGATTGCATATGCCTCCAAGACTTTGGATCCTGCCCAGTCTAATTACACCACTACTGAGAAAGAGTTGTTAGCTATTGCATTTGCTTTTGATAAGTTTAGGTCATATATGCTAGCAAGTAGAGTAATTGTTTTCTCTGACCATGCTGCTTTGAAGTTTCTTTTGAAAAAGACAAGATGCTAAGCTTACGACTCATCCGGTGGATGTTATTGCTCCAAGAGTTTGATGTTGAGATTCGAGATAGAAGTGGAGCACAAAACCGGGTAGCCGACCACTTGAGTCGCATCACTCATTCTCCCTCTCACCCCTCTTCTATTCGGGATGATTTCCCGATGAGCGGCTTCTAAACCGCAAGGCAAGCTTCCATGGTATCGATCCGGTTAACTACTTGGTAGCGGTGTTTTGCCTATAGATTCCACTAGGGCCCAAACCCTTAAATTAAAGAGTGAGTCTAAATATTATGTTTGGGATGACCCTTATCTATGGAAATTTTGTAGTGACCAAGTAGTTAGGAGATGTGTGCCTGATCATGAGTTTCACTCTATATTGCATTTTGCTCATGCTTCGCACTGTGGTGGTCACTTTGGACCCCAAAGAACTGCTAGGAAAGTGTTAGACAAGTGGATTATTTTGGCCTTCCTTGTTTCATGATTCCCATCTCGTTCCGTAAGTCATGTGATAACCGTCGAGAGCGGGGAGTATTTCCCGTAGGCATGAGATGCCCTAACCTTATATTGTTTTGTGAGATCTTTGATGTTTGGGGTATTGATTTTATGGGTCCATTTCGCTTCATATGGTTATACTTACATACTGGGTCGTTGATTATGTCTCGAAATGGGTTGAGGCGAAAGCCACCCGGACTAATGATTCTTCTATGGTGGTGGATTTTGTTAGGTCTAACATTTTCGCCGGTTTGGCATTCCTAGAGCTATTATCTGTGACCAAGGCTCCCATTTTTGCAACCGAAGCATGGGTGCCTTGTTACGCAAGTATGGAGTGCTTCACAAGGTCTCCACAGCATACCATCCTCAGACCAACGGTCAAGCTGAAGTCTCAAATAGAGAGATTAAGCAAATCCTTTAGAAGACTATTAACTCTACCCAGAAAGATTGGAGTAAGCGATTAGAGGATGCTTTGTGGGCATATCGCACCGCCTACAAGGCTCTGATTGGGATGTCTCCTTATCAGCTTGTTTTTGGTAAGGCATGTCATCTTCCGGTTGAGTTGGAGCATCAAGCCTATTGGGCCATTAAACAGTGTAACATGGATTTGGCCAAGTCTGGGATGAAGCGGAAGCTACAATTGCAAGAGTTGGATGAGCTTAGATTAGATGCCTATGAGAGTTCGCGGTTGTACAAGGAAAAGACTAAGGCATTCCATGATAAGCATATTCTGAGGAAAGAATTTTCTGTGGGCCAGAAAGTTCTTCTGTTTAACTCCCGTTTGAAGTTTATGCCTGGTAAGCTTCGACCTAAATGGGATGGCCCTTTTGAGATCACTAACAGTTTTCCATTTGGTGCTGTTGAGTTATGTGATCCACCCACAGGACGAACCTTTAATGTTAATGGGCATCGCCTCAAGCCATTTCATGAGGGATCCTAGCAGCATCCTGAGGAAGCAGAGATTCTCCTCATTGATGCCACTTATCCTCCATAAACCCCTTAGGGAGTATTCTTCTTTCTTTCTCCCTCTTTCTTCTATTTGTTTTCCTTTTTCTATTTGCTTTTCGAAAATAAATATAGTCTCTTATTCTATGATTGCTACATATTATGAACTAGGACATTTTGGTTTTAAAGGATCATTTTGTTGGGTCTACGATTCTTGACTCTTCGATTACATATCTTGGTAGTTGATTTGGTGATGTTGGTTGCTTAAGTTGGTGTTGACCTTGTGAGATTTTGGGCTTACATGAATGGAATTCATCTTTTGCCATTCTTTCTTTCATGTGTGCATCTGTTCATGATTTGTGTTCTCTAGAACTTGCTCCTTTTCTTTTTAAAACTACATTTTTCACTTACGTGCATACGTATGATGGAAGCTTGTTTTCGTTCTTTTATTTTCCTCACTTTGGCCAAATAGCCTTTCCCTTGCATTATGATTCCTTTGCTAGCCCTTTGTGCCTTTTTGACTCATTCTTTTCTAAGCCACATTACAAGCCTAAGCGAAAAACCATTTTATTCCGCACCTTGAAAATTTATTGAGCATTGGTTTCACTTTGGTTTTGTGTTTAAGTGTGGGGGTTGCTCAGGAGTGCAACAGTTTAAGTGTGGGGGGATGTTTGCTTTTGTCATTGTGATTGTCATTGTGATTATGTATATAGTATAGTTTCATTTTCAACAACAACAAAAAAGAAAAGAAAAAGAAAGAAAAAAAGGGAACAAAAGAAAAAGAAAGAAAAGTAAAAAAAAAAAAAAGAAGAAGAAGAAGAAGAAGAAGAAAGAAAATACATAGAAAGAAAGGAGATATATAAGTAAAATAAAAATTTTCTTACATATAGAGAATGATTGTGTTAATTAGTGCTCTTTTTAATTTCTTTGGTGCTTAGCCTCTCATTCCATACTATTACCTACCTTCACCCTAACCCCATTGCAACCTTTCATAACAAGCTCTCTTGATTTGTGCATGCATGTGTTATGAGTAGTGGAGACGTAGAAATTGAGCAAGCTTATGGTAGGACAATTTTCTTGAGTAGAATTTGAGCGATACATTTATTTACCTTAAACACTTGAGAGATTGATTGATTGAGCACATCATTTGAGAGACCATCTTTTGTGATTAGCATCATTGATTGAGATTACCATGAATTGTAATTTGAGATGAAGGGATTTTGGTCTTGATTGATTGATCTTTTGGAGCTTTGTGTCCCTTGTTCAATTTTTGCATTGTTTGCAATTGTTAGAAAAGAAGAGTTTCTCCTTTAGGTCTTTTTCTTTGAATTTTGCTTTCGGGAGTGCAAAAAGATAAGTGTGGGGGAATTTGATAATTGAATATTTCATACACTACTTTTTGTCTCTTGATTTATAATTTAGGACTCTTTAGCTAATAAATAATGGCTTTTATACTTATTTGGGCCTTGGGCCTTTTATTATATTTTAGCCATTATTTAATAATAAATTCCAGTTTTACATTGCTTCACCATTTTTACCATAACTCTTGAACCAGACATCGGATTTGCCTCATTTTTGTCTCATATTTCAGATGATTCAGAGAGCTACAATTGTTATGAAGACATGAAGAGCAAATTCGGACAAGAGGGCGGTCAATTTTGGAGCCGAAGTCATATGTATTTTTGGGCTCGAATTTTGTAATTAAAGCCCATTTTATTTTATTTTCGTTCTGGGCCTAAATTGTGGATTGGAGCCCCATTTCGTTTTGCCATTTTAGGTTAAGTGAGGCAGCAGTCACAAACACATTCTCATTCACGTTTTTAGAATTCAGAGGATCAAAATAGTAGTTTTCAAATTTCTCGCAATGTTCTTCGTGTTCTTCGCGTTCTTCATCTTTTTTCGTCTTTCTTAATTATGTTCGGCTAAATTTCGAGATTGATCCACGATGAGGGTTCCATCCACTATCCAGAGGATTCGCGCCTAATCGGTAATCGTCTAACTCGTTTCGTATCCCTTAATCGATTTGATTTTTGGTTCGGATTGGGTTTTTGATTAAAAACCCAAATCGATATTTCCCAAGGACGAAGTTTGACGGGTTAAAGTATTTCGTGCGATCGTACGGAGGTGCGCCATTGATTCAAACAAATTCTGAACGATTGTTCGGTTGAGGGAATTTCTAGACAAATGCAGAGATTTCGGTTTTGTCTAGAGTCGATTACGAGTTCGGTTATAAATATGTTTCGTTCGAGGAAGGGTAGTGGGTGAATCCGAAATCATGGGTTAATCCTTTAATCCTCTTTTTTTTGTTTAATCATGTGTTATTTCGTTTTGTTTCTGCATATTTCCGTTTTCAATCTCGAATCAAAAACCCCGATTTTTAATGTTTCGTTTTATTGTTGTTCAAATTAAACCGATCGCGAATTCGTTGGGAAACGACCCAGGTTACATTATACCGTAAATCCTTTTCTAAACGGTTATTTTGGGAGATTACGGCAAATCTCGCTAACCGACTAACGGCCTCATAGGAGATATTATGCCATTATTATTTCCTTAATTACCTACTTAGTATTTTACCTTTTCGCGGTTTACATATCAGACTTGCACAGAACAATAACGAACTTTTATTGTATTACTCCATCTGCAGTCACATTCACATAAGAACTAATACATGTTCCTCTTACGCAGGAAAAAGAATGGAAATGTATACTTCTATTCACACACCAAACCATCTAACTAACAGGATTAGATGAACGCAATAACATTCACATATCTGCACAGGTTAATAAGCAAACAAAAAAGGGCATAAACTCACCAAAGCTTCAAGAGTAGTCCGAATCTAAACAAATTTTTTGTTGGAAATTATGCCCTAAGGGCAAATCATTGTACTCTAAACATTAACGTTATTTAAAGTATTTCTCCGTTTAATTATCATATCATTTGCATGTTTATTATAATAAATGTGTCCTTGGACGTATCATAAAGATTGTCCTAAATGTCCCTGATCGGTCATCTATGCGGGAGCAAAGATGAAATAAGACCGGTATGACTTTGATGAGGTATGGAGATACAAATCAAAGTCATAGGCACTTATAAGAGTACAAGGTGCTGGACCGACCCACTATGAGAAAGCTACATGGATTAAGTCATAAGCTTATCTCATGTATAACCGTGTCACAATGCCCTTTGACCTGAGATCATCATGGATTCCTACATGAGAGTCACTGATCTTTGACCTAGTCAAAAGTCACCTTTGACCAGGTGATGATAAAGGCTTAGATCGGGATTAGTGGTTTTCATGTAAAGGAATGTGAATGATCAAGATGGAATTTGTCCCTCACATTTGTAGAGAGATAATACTGGGGCCCTCGATGAGTGAGTCTGAGAAATGTATGGCCATACTACGATGGAAAGGAGTTTCCATTTCAATTGTTAGACTACTCAATAATCGAGAAAGTAATGGTCAAGAACAAGAGGTTGACATTATTTATGCTTCATCCTTGACCAAATTATCGCGTGACAAAAGGGACGTGGCATGATTATATGATAGGTTGTATCGTATCATCGATCCCCATATGAGTTGGGTAGTCACAATATCTTGCTAGAGGCCGCTTGTGACTTATGGGCTGGTACAGTATTGGCCCACTGCCAATCTCATGTAGGCCTGCAAGGTAGCACACAAGAATAGCCCAACACGAGCAATAATGTCCAGATTCATTGAATCTTAGATATGTCTAAGATTTAATGAATATAGCGTTTAATCTAGGATGGATATATATACATATATATATATATATTATATATAAATTTGAAAATAATATAATAATATTATTTAATATAGATTATAATATTATTATATAATATTTGTTTTGTATTTAATTTATTTGATAAATTAAATAACTAAAACAAATAGAGATATTGTATTTCCGATTTAATTTCGAATAGAGATATCGTATCTCATATTTAATTTATAAAGATAAATTAAATCAACAAGCTTTTAAATTTGGATTTAATAAATAGATTAGATTAGATCTATTGATGATTTAATTAATATATTATTTTAATCCAAATTCAAATTTCAAGATTAATTTTGATTAATTTTGAATATTTTAATACGGTCCAATTAAGGTTTGAGAAACTCTATTAGATTAAGATCTAGTCATATTAAAATAAAGTGGAGAGCCGCAAAACATAAACCCTAGAGGAGAAACGTGAGACGCAAAGCTTGAAGGTGCTAGCATGCTGCCATCTGTGTTGGAGTACTATTCGGTGTAGATACCGGTAGAGTGAGTGGATTTGTAGAGTTAGCTTCTAACTGATCGAATAGACGCACACAAATATACAAAAGGTATGGTTCTTACTACCCAATTTAAACACTGTTGATAGATCCTCTTCTATGGGATTCGTAAATTCTAATGGATGAAATCCTTCCGCTGCATGTACAGATCCCAACATTTTTGCCAAGTTTGTTCATCAAGAAATGTGTAATTGTCACAAGGACTAGGGCGAGGCTCACCAACTGGAACCTAGACAAAAAATAGCTGTTACCTAGATAGGTCTTTACCTTCCTATCAGCACAATACGAGAATGTCAAGTCTTTCAACTCCTGACTGTTAGGAATAGTGTATGTAAGCTGGATAGTGTCCCAAATAGGATCCTTTACTGTGGCATCGTCGACATTTTTCCACTCATCTATCAAGATACTAACCTTGCTACGTGCTAATGACCCGACAAAACTATTATACTTGTTTTTATTAGGATCGCAAGAAGCCAAATTTTTATCAAATTGAATCTCGAGCTTATCCTCGATAATCCGACTTAGGGAAAGCTCTTTCAATTGCGTGCCTCTTCTACCACGGCGTGCATGGCAGTTACGAGGCTCACTGTGAGATGAATAGGGTTCACTCTGGCTCACACCAGTCACACAAGTAACTGGCGTTCCAGGAACATGACTAGAATCATTTTCTCTGTTCATGTTCGAGACAGGAAGAGAGGAATCCCTGAGCAAATAAGAGAATAACAAAGGCTAATGGTGGTGGGCGAGGAAGAGAGGTAATGCAACAGGAAGGGTTTCGCAACAGGAACAGAGGTTCAGTCTTCAAAGAGAGCAAAGAAAGGTTTCTCTAACAGAAGAATATATTTGGCGCTTTATTTTTAAGACCGGACAAAAAAAAAGACGGTCTTAAAATTTAACCTTTAAGACCGATCATTATTAAAATCCGGTCTTAAAAGTAACTAATTTTTTTGTTTAATTTTCTTCAATATTTTTGTATCGGCCAAAACTTAAGTTCAGTCTTAAAGATTTAATTTTAAGACTGGACGATTTAAACGTAGGTCTTAGAAGTTAACATTTAAGACTGGTCCTTATTAAAATCCAGTCTTACAATTAATTACTTTTTTGTTTAATTTTTTTATATATTTTGTACCGGCCACAATTTATGCCGTCTTAAAAGTATAACTTTTAAGAAAGGATTCTAAATATATACGGTCCTAAAAGTTTTAGACTTTTATAATTAAATTTTTCCTTATATTTTGGACTAGATAAAATTTAAGTCCAGAAGTATGAGATTTCTCTAAAAAGTAATTGATATTTCAATTTTTTTAATAACATTTTTAAGACCGGTTGTTTTCTATACCAGTTTGAATAATATATTTAAGATCTATGATTAAAATATCCGGTCCGAGAAGTTCTTTATATTTACAAAACTGCCACCAATCATTCGTTTAAGACCGGTGCGTCGATACTCCGGTCTAAATAAGGCGGTCTTAAAGCGCTTTTTTGCACTAGTGAGGGGTCTTTAAGTAACTTAACTAGTTCATGACAAGATGAGATTGTGATTTAATATTTCCAAATTCAAACCTTGTAATCAGAGAACTTACAAGAGAACCATATGATCTAGGTGTTGATTGTACAACATGGCTTTGGGATTGGCCCTGAAATCAATTAGTTTTGTGAGATCCTTGAAATTTTCTGCCTCTCTCTCTTTTAGGCTTCTTAGTTGCCGCCTTCTCTTCATTATGCCTCTGCTCAATTCTCAATGTATAATCAACCACCCCAGCATAGGTAGCAAAAAGATTCAACATGAGAACAGAGGAATTGGAGAGTGCAGAAGAGAAAGGACTGAATCCTAACGATGGTGGATCTGAAAATTAAGGATTTTAACCTTTTTTTTTTTTTTTGGGAAAACAGGCGTCAAAAGTAAGGCCCAAATTTTCTTTTAAAAAAAAAGTCACTGCCTACTTTTTAACCTCTATTTTTAAAAAATAGACGTTAATTGGCGACCTTAAAAATATACCCTATAGTAGTGATTATTGAGTAAACCTAGTTAATCGTCCGTGGATTAGGGTTTATAAACCCAATGTAAGTGGGTCTATTATTCCAATAAAGAGAAATATGAGTTATTAGAGGGTGTTTTCTCTTTAAGTTCTAAAAGCTTAAGTCCATACAACCACAGGGTACATAAGATATGGATAAAGAGTTGGGGAGTTAGCTTTTACGTGCATGATTAAGTGGTCTCTCAACTCTCTCCCTGATATGCTCCCTTTTCCTCTTTGATGCATTTGTCGTGTTGCGTGATCAGACTCTAGACCATTGCTCTATTTTCATGTGCAATTCAACCAAACAATCAGGTGACATGTATGCCCGGAATCCTTAAGGTACAATAAAGGACATAGAATCTGTAACACCCACCGGGGTGCCGACATACTTTGCCATATTCTTACGTAGTAGTGTGGCAAAATCAGAAATATTTCGTTATACTGATAAAATGGAATATTTAGATTTGATTACATGACAGGGGTATTCCCAGGATTTATACCCCTTTACATTCATTCACAAACGGTAAAAAAAAAAAAAAAAAAAAAAAAAGACCACTAAACACTAATCACTGTTGCCCCTCGGTTCTTCAAGATGTCCCCCGCTGGGCCGCCTTCAAGCAACACTCCCTCGTCAAACCATGTGCATCACTTCTCTTCCTGTGCTCACCTCTCTATGGTTGGTAGTGGAGGGTGAGATTCTAAGGAATCTCAATAGCAGACAATACCAAACAATGCATGCAAGATAAATGCTAATGTATGTTATACTTGCCTTGCACAAGCTCATGTTAACATAATGACATATCTGCATGCTCAATGCTTCATGCATCATACTCATGGCCATAGCATAATCATAAACAGAGCTTCAATCATTCAAGTATGTTAAACATAGCAAGCAAGTATAGCAATCAAACATATACATACAAGCAATAATATCAAGTACATGCAAGTAAGGTAAGCCCACTACCTTTTAAGGACTATTATCCTTACTCGGGTTCCTCTTCCGTCAACCGTCGGGTTGCTTGAAGTTCTTTCCTTTATTCTTCTTATGGCCCTAATGATATAACCATACTTTTAGAACTAGAGAAAATGAATGTTTATTTTCCTTTTTAACCCTTTTTGCAAAAACTTATTATTTCTGGCCCTTAATTTACTCATTTATGAATTAATCTCTTAATTGATCAGAAAATCCAGTAACTTCAATCATTTTTAATAAATTTCACAAAACTCACTTTAATGTGCTGTCAACTCTCACATGTTCGTAGAGAAGTCCACTTTCATATAAAAATACTTTCAAAGGTCAGTACTTGTCAAATAATTCCTAGAATTTACGTTTTTCTTGACTATCCAGTTAAGCTTCCAGAATTAATGACTCAACTTTAAAAAAAAATTTCTCCCAGGTCAGGGCCTTAAAAATTACAACATTAATATTTCCTAAATGCTCAGGGAGTCTTCTTCATGCCTGAAAATTTTCATCATTTTATAGGCACTTCAACCCATTCAAATTACATGCTCAAACCTTCTGCCCAGTTTTTATCTGCAGGATGCTGGGTCATTTTGTAACATTTATTACTCACTAACCAGAAATCAAACAAATACAAACTACCCATCCTTTTAAAGGTATTCATGTCCTCTACGTCCTGGAAAATTTTCATAATTTTTAAAGGACATTAACTCAGTCAAACACGCATGCAAAGCTTACTGACTCCAGAGACCAAAAACTGGCAGTTTTGATTTCTTTGATGAGCTCGTTATTTTATGTGTGTAAACACGCTTTAAAAATTCACTCACCAACATATTCCCACTCCATTTTCCATGTGGAACACGTTGGTGGTCTCAGATTTCTCAAATTCCAACGTTTTCTTTGAGTTTACCACAGCTTTCCATATCTGGGTTTCAAACTTAAGGTTTCAAAAACTTGAAGAGGAATAGATATTATTACCACTATACTAACTCTTGAGCTTGTGGTCTCTTCCTTCTTCATTTTCCTTCTTAGCCTTTCAGCCTAAACCCAAAAGAACACATGCATGTGAATTTAAACTCACCAATAATGACATGCATGTAGATGGAAGAAACTATTGCAAGAAAAATTGCAACTCACTTACCTCCTTCTTCTTTTCTTGCCATGGATCAGCCCAAGATAATGGTGGATATGTTGTTAACTGTGAGGTTGAGGGAAGGAGGAGGGTGCCGTGGAGATGAGGGAAATAGTTGAAGAAAATGGTTGTGATTGCAAGGGAGGAAAGGTGATCTGTGCGGAGGAGGGCCGTGGATTTAGAGGAAGAGAGGGAGGTGATCTGTTTTTGGCTTGAGTGTTTGTATGTGTATTTCGTGAGAATTGAGGGAAGAGTGTGTGCGTGATCAGATTTGGCGAGGTGTGTGTTTGTGTGTTTGTGACAAGTGGCTCTCATGCACAAAGGAAGAGAGTATGGGTTGAAGGGGTTGTGTGGTGTGGGCTGGATGGAGGGGTTTGGGCTTGAGTGTTGAATGAAGGTTGATGGGCTGAATTGGTTTTGTAGTAAAGGGGACCATTTAGATAAATGGGTGATGAAGTATATCTGCTGTGCTGCGTTTTAGATAAATGGAATGAAGGTTAATTTAGCAAATGAATATTGGAGTGATTGTGCATGAGAGGGGGTGAGGTGGTGTCATTTGGAAGAAGGAAGTGTTGGTACGTGGCTGGAAAATAGAGAGAAGAAGTGTTGTGGTATCTCATATGCAAGAAGTGTGGGGCCCACTTACTAAAGAAAATACCAATTTGATTTTCTATAAGGCTTGTGTGCAATTTAGTCCTTTCCCAATTATTGCAAACAATAGTTAGGTAATCCAAAATTAATCCTTAATTCTATTGAAGGATTTCTCTTAATTAATTCCTTTAAGCCATAAAATATTTTCTCTAGAATATTTAGGCAATAAATTAGTACCTAACTATTTGTCCTTAATTTACAGGAAAATATGCCTTAAATTGCTTTACAATAATTAAGGCCAAATTTTCTATAATTAATTCCATTTCATATTTTAATTCCCATAATCCAAAATTTGGGATGTTACAGAATCTAATAAGAAGTTGGCAAAAATAAAAGATTTGGAAAAGGATAAGGAATTTGGACGGCCACAATTTGTTGCAAGAAAGAACGAAACTTCGTTTAGATCGAGACTTGTTAAACTGGTTCTCCCTCAATTGCACGAATGGCTGGCATTTGGGAAGGCTGCAGATGAAGCCGCTTACAACAAAATAGTGATTTTAGGCCTCTTGTAGTTTCCATATATGATAACCTTTCTTTTTCCCTCGCCAAACTACATATATAATTACAAAAACCGTTGAAATATACAGCCTTGTTCAAATCCAAATAACATCATGCACATTATATCATGCTCTAGTGGCAACGAAAACATAAAAACAATTGCACATAAGTTTATTTCCTCTATATATAGTAAACTCATTTAATGCCAAAATCACACACTAAAGCGCCTATTTCAACTATACATTAATCTATAACCATTTTGTTTAATTTCATTACATCAATCTCCTAAATTCAAAAATACAATCAACTCTCAAATCACTATGATAACCTTGTTGATTTCACAATCTTCAACATTGTTTATGGAAAATCATCCGTACAAGATGTCATAATTTATTTCGTGATCCTGTTTCTGGAAGTCCGATGAACAAGCCAGTCTCCACATCTGAATATGAAATATTTTCACTCTGATTCTGTCTTCCTTGATTTTCCTCCATATCACACTGCACAGCAAAATCAATCTCAGCGTGTCTTTTTCATTCAATTGCAATCTCATAAATGTGATATTAACCTTCTAATTTTCTTTTTTCATTTTTTGTCTTCTTTTTCTTAAATTGAGATTGAAATGATTGATTCTAAATCAAATTATTTATTCCCAGGTGAATGTCTGAACGAACTTTGTTTTCCGTCTCCTTTAATTCCTCACACCAAACATTCTCTCTCTGCAACATCTCCTTGGCATTAAGGATGGTGATGAATATAAAATGAAAATCCTAAAATAATTCAGATGAAAATTTACTGCAATCTCACCTTCTCAGAAAGCCTTGCATATTCTTCTGTCAGGATTTTTTCCTGAATTGTAGTAAAAACAAATATAGTAATCAGCATTTTCCTTTTGACTTTTATTTTTGCAGGTAACATCTTTTCAATCGCCAGTCAGACACCATAGATGAAGAATATAACATCAACGCAACTTCAGAAATCCTTATGGATGAATTCAGCTAACAATAAAAGCTAACTAACCATGACTTGAGCAGAAATGTGTAAGCAAATCAAAGTTTAGCTTCTCTGGTGAAATACTGTAAATATAATATACTTGCATGTACATGTATTTGTCACGCGATGTATTTAATTATTTTATATAGACAAAGGGTACAAAGTTCTAAATTTTCAAACTAATGTACCTGAACTATACACACTCTAAAGAGTAATCTTTTAAATCAATTTTTTTCTTTATCAAGTTAAGCCAAACCACATAGCTAGAAGCAGGTTTATGGCTTAATATTAACTATGCGCGTGTTTTCAAGTTCCCATGTGTGTAGCTGCTACCAAGGACTAAGCTCTCCTAAAATTTCCTTCTTGAATTAGAAGGGCAAATGCTAATGAATTGAGGTTACAATTTACAAGTGGGATTGAATTCGCAACCTCCCATTTATATATAGGAGATGTCTCAAGCCGCTAGGCTAGAAAGCCATTGATGTATTTGTGGTTTTCTAATTCCTATTTTCATGGGAAGACTTGAGCATGATTTGATTTAATTTGATTGATATATAATTGCATATCAGATGGTTCTTGATTTGTGTAATCTACGGAGCTGGCTGAGGCCCCTTCTACTATTACTAACGTTTGTTGGTCTCCCTCCCTCTTTTTTAGCTCTCATTTTTTAATAATATTTTTATGTTTATGATGTGTTTGGGTAACTCTGAAAATCATGGTTTCAGAAATCATTTTCATAAAAAGCAAGACAAAACTCTTCTCAGATACTTGTCTCGTAAATCGTAAAAGTTGTTCTCTAATTGCCAATCCTAAAGCTTTCTATATCAAACCAAGTCTAACTTCGGGTGGCCAACCCAAGTTGGTCTTTATGCAGGATTGCCTCAGGTTCTAATCGATGCATAATTGAATTGGACTTCAGGTTCGGGTTAACTCAACCTATGTTGATCCCTATTACATATGGCGCGCGTGTGCGTGTGTTAATTTTTTAAAAAATGAAATCAAAATATTTCAAGTACAGACAGATCAATAAAATTAAAGATGAGATTGTAAGCAAAAGTCGTTAGCACAATGCCTCAGATTCCACACGCACACATATGGAGACCCACTTGATGAAAAATTAAACGCAAAATGACATTCAATTATCAAACCATTTGTCAAGGGACACCCTACCTTCTCTTCTACTTTCTCCATTTGCTCCTTAATGATTTGATTCTGAAAAATATTTATAAAGTTGAATTCAGATAAAGTTTAAGTTTGAAACTTACATAAGAGAGTGTGTGTTTGTGTGTAGGCACATTAAGTTGACCTTTCTTGCTCGAACGTTTCTGGCACTCTTTAGCACCTCTTGTTCAATCTCTTCCAGTTCTTGTAGGGAATATGTGTTCAAACCTTCTCCTGTAAGTTTCCTAAAAGAATAAAATAAGAAATAGCAATGTGTTTAATTAATCTTTCAATATGAATGAATATCAACAACGAATTCAAAAAGTACTGTAATAATTCATTGAATTAAGTTTATATTGGAACCGTTTTGAAGCTTCAAGAAGCTCAATCTTCTTCTTCATACTTGCTGTTTCTTGATTCAGATGCTGCCATTTTCAGGATTATGTGTTAATATGGCTGGTTGGCAGGAAACAGAACACAAAGAGGAATATAAATAAACTAATTTTTATAATTGCATTTATGTCCTGAAAGTCTCGAGAGAAAGCTAAGGAAAATCAGAAAACAACTCATTTTCAAGAAAAATTAATTTTTATGTGTTTGCAAAATTTCTGAAATCGTAAACATTTCACTAAACTAAGGAAATATGAGAAAAAATGGCAGTATTTTGTGAGTTTTTATGCTGCATGGCAAAATGTAAACGACACATTAGCTTAAGATCAAAAAGGTAAATTTGTGTCTGATTTACGTTAACTTATTCTTTTGATTACTTTTGTTCACAAATTATGTTTGTTATGATGTAAAATATTTTGGTCAAATCCAAAAAAGTACGATAACTTTGAAATATAAGACAAATATTGTGAAATTTTAAATGAGCACACCAAGAAAAATAGGGGAAAAGTCCGCATTGAAAATTTTATCAGTGGGAATGACTTAAATCAAAGTATCGCTATTCTGTTTACAAAATTTGAGTGTGTATAAAAATTTATCAAGTCCTATTCACAAATAAAATTTTATAATGGGAGACTTCTTCCCAACTTTCTCTTGAAATTTTCATCAAGAAAAAATGAAAAGGACCAAATGAGCATTTATACAAAAAGAAATAAAAATTAGAGCACAAAGGAAACATATGAAATTTTTTCACATCATCCCTAGAGTGTGTGTGTGTGTGTAGACAAACAGAGAAGTTAAACAATAGATCTTTTCTGCCAAAAAAATAAAAATACTAGGTCTTTACTTTAGGATGGAAGATGATAACAAGAACATAAGAAATAAGGAAATAATAATTATGAACCTGCATATTTTGTTCGAAGACATGAGTATCTTTAACATATGTTTGGTAACGGTCAATTGTCTCCTTCAAGCTGTATATGTAATAGTGGAAGCAATTATTTTGGAGAAAATTAAAATGCATGTGAAGGAAATTTATATTATTTTCTTGCCGCACAGACGCGCGCGCGTATATTTTGGAGGAAAAAAAGTGAAGAACATAAATATTAGGGAGAAAACTTACGAAGAAGATTACAATTATGTTATAAGATTTATGCTAAAAAAACATTGAGCATAAGTCTAAATGACTAGCTATAGGTTTTTAGGTCAATGTGTGATGTCCGTACATCTAATTTGGTTAAGTCAATGTTGTATAGTTAGAGCCTAAAGAAAAATGAGTTGTTCATTTATCAAAATACTAGCAGAAATAGTACCAAATATTTAAATACTATGTAAATATTTCCCTAATTATTTACTAACTCATCATCTCTGAATATGTATAGACTTGGATATCAATCTGTAGGTAACCACAATAAAAGTTCATAATACCTTAAAATTGCAAACGAAATGAAGCTTCGACTTTATACTAAAATTGGGAGAATAAATAAATTTTTCATTTTTTATAGTTCAAAATTACAAAAGTAGAACAAATTTATCAGCCTACTATATGTGTATATATGATCATGAAATACACTTCAGGCAGGGGCGGAGCCACACTTGGGCATGTGGGTGCAAGTGCACCCACAAAACTTAAGAATATATATTTTATGAAGGAATGTTATCACAAGTTGTCCAGATGGTGTAGTGGTTATAATGTTAGTTTCATACACAATTGGTCCCCTGTTCGAATCCAGCCTCGGACAAACTCAAATATTTTTTAGGCAAGCCTGAGACAACTTTCACACCACGGTCCACGAATGAGATGTTGGGATCAATTCCCTGCTGTAGTTTGCTTTTATTTAGTTCTTGAATCTTTCACTTGTAACCAAAAAAAAAAAACTTTCACACCACATGGCTTAAACCAAGTTTACAACATGGCCGATTTGATAAGGAAAAAGGCTAATTAAAAATGGTAAAAAGATAAATAAATATGTTGAATATTAATAATTTTAAAGGGATTAATTTGAAATGTTACAAAATTTGAAAAATTACCTAACCACCCTTAGTTTTTTTAAATAAAAATTCAAAAGGCTGCAGTTTACAACTTTAGTATGGTTATTAGCAACTTAAGTATCTGTAATAACAATTTTTGTATGAGAAATTCAAAAACAATATAATAGGCTGGTGAAGCTCTGAATTTTTTTTTTTTTTTTGCAATATTTTGTCAGTCTCTTTAGAATTATTGAAATTCAAAATTTTGCATTTAAAACTTTCCCTTAAAATTTTTTCCTTGTTTATATTCATTTGATTTTTAATGCATTTAAAACTTTTCTTAAAAAAAAAAAAAATTAGGGCAGAAATTGTGCACCCACAAATACAAATTCCTGGCTCCGCCACTGACTTCAGGTAACCTTTTGCTTTAATCTATCCAAGATTTCATTTTGTTGGAATGAAAGCTAAGCTAATGTGGTACTTATAAGTTAATAGCATGATTATATGACAAGGGGGAAAAAGCTTCATCAATAAATCATTATATCAACGATAAGCCCGTCCTTAGATGCTTTGACTTTGTCATATAATCATATGATATATGGTGTGGCAGACAAGGTTATATATTTCAATGTTATAAATATCAGGCTTGATGGACTGATTTAATCAGTAGTGAACCAACAAACTAGATTAATCAATAGACATTTTAAATCAAGACCATAGAATAAGTTAACATTTAATGAAAATCAGTCAAGAATGAAAATAAATAAAGTTATTTAAAAATTAATTGAAAAGTTCTTCGAATTTATTTCTGTATATCAAAATATTAATGACAAATGCATATTAATAAAATCAAAATGTATATAAATACAATTATAACTAAGTTCTCAAAAGAGGTGGATTTTTTAGGATGGTTCGTCAAACAACCACTTATTACAATGGCTTTGTGGTCAGTGACAGAGTTTTTCTACCAACAGATATAGTGATTATGAAGGCAGTAAGGTTCTTGGCTATAACAGCAGCCCCCCTCACCTATTTTAAGGTTAGGTTATTTTTAGGGTTCTTTGCATTGTTATGTATTTGGGCTTTCATTTTGTAAGCATTTTATTTTGAGCTTGTATCTCTCATTAGGTTAGTTTTAATGAGATACTGTATATTTTCTGGCCAAAACAATTATTGATGTTAGCCTTTTATATTTCTACTTTCTGGCTTGTACGATGAGTTGTAGAAGCTCTTAATTAGCTTCCTCCCTTTCTTTTTGCATAGAATTAAACCAAGCCCCTATGAAGGGTACTGAAAATGAAACCTAAAATACAAATACACAATCGTCCCCAACTTTATTAGTAATTTGTGCACTACATCAAACATTCCCACACACAGATAAAATGTGTGTGTATAGATTGCTCCCTAGTTATGCCCGGCAATAGTCGAATTCGACCCAGTCAAACTAACAATTAACGTGAAGTGATTGAAGAAAACTTAAAACAGATAGTGATGAAGAGCATGAGTATATACATATACACACATACAAATACACACACACACACATACCTGGAGCTTGAAAATTCATAGAGTTTGCCATTGGCAGAGAAGATGATGAGGGCAACCTCAACATCACACAGAACTGAGAGCTCAAAAGCCTTCTTCAAGAGTCCATTTCGCCTCTTTGAGAATGTCAATTGCCTGTTTGTTTTGTTCTCTATACGCTTCATCTCTGTCTTCCTTCTCACCATCTTTATTTATTCTTTACACCTCTCGATCTGTAAATTACAAAGAATCTCTTATCAGCTTAACAAGTTATTCGAAACGAGCTGACTCAGTTCCATCCGAGTCCTCACAGAGAAAGAAAACATAGACTTAAATTATTAACTTATGGCTCAACATATAAGAAAATTGCAGCAAATTAAATAAGCTTTTGGTTCGAGACTTGAAGAACACCCAGAAAGCTATCAGAGATAGAAAACGCAACAGATAATATTATAAGTGTTAAAAAGTTTAAATCTCCGCAAATATTCGGCTGAAAATAGATCAAATTCTCGAAGTGGTAAGAAAGGAGAGAAAGCTAACAGTCAAAAGCCCAGAAACCTGGAAATCTTGGAGAGCTATGAGAGTTGTGGAAGAGAATATAAAGCAGATCGAAAGGGAAAAAAACATAAAGCAAAAACAAGAAGAAGCTGAAAGCTTAGCTTACTGTACTGCTGAATCCAGAAAGAGAAAGAAAAGAGGAACGGAAAACAAAATGGGACGTACCTTTCCTTATTAATCAAGAAAAATTTATGCTTGTTCGCTGTACGGAATAGATGTGAGTGAGAGAGTGAGGGATTGGAGAGTGAAGAAGAAAGAGGACTTAATGCTAATGATGGGGGAACTACAATTTTATTAAGGATTTTAATGTCTTTTTTTTTTATATTTGTTTTTTTCTGGAAAAGAGACATTAAAAGCAATACTTTTAATGTTTGTTTGAAAGCAGGCTTTTAAAGCTAGGGCTAGAATTTTAATCTTTGTTTTTCAAAAAAACAGCTTTTAACCTTTGTTTTTTTAAAAAAAAAGTAGGGCCCAAATTTTAAAAATGTCATTGCCTACTTTTTAACCTCTATTTTTTAAAAATAGATGTTAATCGACGATGTTAAAAATATACCCTAAAGTAGTGATTATTGAGTAAACCTAGTTAATCATTAGTGGACTAGGGTTTATAAACTCAATGTAAGTGAGACTATTATTCCAATAAAGAGAAATATGAGTTAGTAGAGAGGGTTTTCTATTTAAGTTCTAAAAGCTTAAGTCCATACAACCACAAGGTACATAAGATATGGATAAAGGGTTGGGGAGTTAGTTTTTACGAGCGTGAGTAAATGGTCTCTCAACTCTCTCCCGGTTATGCTCTCTTTTTCTCTTTGATGCATTTGTTGTGTTGCGTGATCGGACTCTAGAACATTGCTCTATTTTCATGTGCAATTCAGCCAAACATTCAGGTGACATGTATGCCCGGAATCCTTAAGGTACAATAAAGGACATAGAATCTAATAAGAAGTTGGCCAAAAATAAAAGATTTGGAAAAGGACAAGGAATTTGGACGTCCACAATTTGTTGCAAGAAAGAACAGCCCAGATTATACTTATAAAAACAATTTCGTTTAGATTGAGACTTATTAAACTGGTTCTCCCTCAATTGCACGAATGGCTAGCATTTGGAAAAGCTGCAGATGAAGCAAATTAGTGATTTTAGACCTCCTGTAGTTTACATAAATGATTTTTTTTCGCCAAAGTTCATATATAATTACCAAAACCGTTGAAATATACAGCCTTGTTAAAATCCAAATAACATGATGAACATTATATCATGCTCTAGTGGCAACGAAAACATAAAAACACTTGCCCATAAGTTTATTTCCTATATATATATATATATAGTAAACTCATTTAATGCCAAAATAACACACGAAAGCGCCTATTTCAATTATACATTAATCTATAACTATTTTGTTTAATTTCATTACATCAATCTCCTAAATTATAACTAAAAAATACAATCAACTCTCAAATCACTATGAAAATTAACTCAATATGGATTCATCAGACCTACGTCAACCCATTAACTGCCAAAAAAATTTGATGCTTGTGTTGATCGCAGAGATATGTTCATTAAATAAAGCCACTAGTTTGCATCTTCTCATCGAGAGAAATATGGTCAAGGTATGGGGTGACAGTGCAAAATCAATTGTGCAGAGATTATGCATGCAACTCAATAGAACACCACAAATGACGGTCATACTTATGGCACAATTGTTTCAAATCTTCAACATTGTTTCTGGAACAATTATCCGTACAAGATGTCATAATTTATTTCTTGATCCTGTTTCTGGAAGTCCGATGAACAAGCCAGTCTCCACATCTGAATATGAATTATTTTCACTCTGATTCTGCCTTCCTTGATTTGCCTCCATACCACACTGCACAGCAAAATCAATCTCACCGTGTCTTTTTCATTCAATTGCAATCATAATATGCAATTAACCTTGATTATAAATCAAATGATTTATTCCCAGTTGAATGTCTAAACGAACTTTGTTTTCCATCTCCTTTAACTCCTCACACCAAACATTCTCTCTCTGCAACATCTCCTTTGCTTTAAGGATGGTTATGAAAAAAAAATGAAAATCTTAAAATAATTTTCAGATAAAAATTTACTACAATCTCACCTTCTCAGAAAGCCTTGCATATTCTTCTGTTAGGGTTTTTTCCTGAACGTAGTAACAAAAAATATAGTAATCAGCATTTTCCTTTTGACCTTTATTTTTGCGGGAACAAACTTTTCAATCGCCAGTCAGACACCATAGATGAAGAATATAACATCAACGCAACTTCAGAAATCCTTATGGATGAATTCAGCTAATTAACAATATAAGCTAACTAACCATGACTTGAGCAGAAATGTGTAAGCAAATCAAAGGTTTGCTTCTCTGGTGAAATAGTGTAAATATAATATACTTGCATGTATATGTATTTGGGGTTCACGCGATCTATTTAATTATTTTATATAGACAAAGGGTGCAAAGTTCTAAATTTTCAAACTAGTGTATCTGAACTATACACACTCTAAAGAGTAATCCTTTAAATCAATTTTTTTCTTTATCAAGTTAACCCAAACCACATATGTAGAAGCATGTTTATGGCTTAGTATTAACTATGTGCGTGTTTGCAAGTTTCCATGTGTGTAGCTGCTAGCTACGACTAAGCTCTCCTAAAATTTCCTTGTTGAATTAGAAGGGCAAATGCTAATGACATGAGGTTACAATTTACAAGTGGGATTATAGAAGAGCTCTCACTCCGTTAGGCTAGAAAGCCATTGACGTATTTGTGGTTTTCTAATTCCTATTTTCATGGGAAGACTTAAGCATGATTCGATTTAATTTGATTGAAATATAATTTTATATCAGATGGTTCTTGAATTGTGTAATCTACAGAGCTTGGCTCAAGCCCCTTCCACTATGACTAACGTTTGTTGGTCTCCCTCCCTCTTTTTTAGTTCTCATTTTTTAATAATATTTTTATGTTTATAATGTGTTTGAGTAACTTTGAAATCATGGTTTCAGAAGCCATTTTCCGCACGCCAAGAGAAAACTCTTCTCAGATACTTGTCTCATAAATCATAAAACTTATTCTCTAATAGCTAATCCTAAAGCTTTCTATCTCAAACCAAGTCTAACTTGGGGTGGCCAACCCAAGTTGGTCATTATCCGGGATTACCTCAGGTTCTAATCGATGCATAATTGAATTGGACTTCAGGTTAGGGTTAACTCAACCTATGTTTAACCCTATTACATATGGCGTGTGCGTGTGTTAATTTTTTTTAAAATGAAATCAAAATATTTCAAGTACAGACAGATCAATAAAATTAAAGATGAGATTTATCGTAAGCAAAAGTCGTTAGCACAATGCCTCAGATTCCATGCACACACACACATATGGATACCCACTTGATGAAAAATTAAACGCAAAATGACAATCAATTATCAAAGCCATTTGTCAAGGGACACCCTACCTTGTCTTCAAGTTTCTCCATTTGCTCCTTAATGATTTGATTCTGAAAAATATTTATAAAGTTGAATTCAGATAAAATTTAACCTTCAAACTTACATAAAAAGAGTGCGTGTCTGTGTGTAGGCACATTAAGTTGACCTTTCTTGCTCGAACGTTTCTGACACTCTTTAGCACCTCTTGTTCAATCTCTTCCAGTTCTTGTTGGGAATATGTGTTCAAACATTCTCCTGTAAGTTTCCTAAAAGAATAAAATTAGAAACAACAAAGTAATTAATTAATCTTTCAATATGAATGAATGTCAACAACGAATTCAAAAAGTACTGTAATAATTCATTTAATTAAGTTGATATTGGAACCGTTTTGAAGCTTCAAGAAGCTCAATCTTCTGCTTCATACTTGCTGTTTCTTGATTCAGATGCTGCCATTTTCAGGATTATGTGTTAATTGGCAAGTTGGAAGGAAACAAAGCACAATGAGGAATATAAATAAACTAATGTTTATAATTGCATTTATTTCTTGAAAGTCTCCGAGAGAAAGGAAAATCAGAAAACAATTCATTTTCAAGAAAAATTAATTTTTATGTGTTTGCAAAATTTCTGAAATCGTAAACATTTCACTAAACTTAGGAAATATGAGAAAAATGGCAGTATTCACTACACTTTTTGTTTCCCATTCCAAGTTGTATTTTGTGAGTTTTTATGCTGCATGGCAAAATGTACAAGACACATAAGCTTAAGATCAAAAAGGTAAATTTGTGTCTGATTTACGTTAACCTATTCTTTTGATTAGTTTTGTTCGCTAATTATGTATGTTATGATGTAAAATATTTTGGCCAAATCCAAAAAAAAGTACGATAACTTTGAAATATAAGACAAATATTGTGAAATTTTAAATGAGCACACCAAGAAAAATAGGGGAAAAGTCCGCATTGAAAATTTTATCAGTGGGAATGACTTAAATCAAAGTATCAGTATTCTGTTTCAAAATTTGAGTTTATAAAAATTTGAGTGTGCATAAAAAATTTTATTATCAAGTCCTATTCACAAAAATGAAAAGGACCAAATGAGCATTTATACAAAAAGAAATAAAAATTAGAGCACAAAGGAAACATATGAAATTTTTTCACATCATCCCTAGAGAGTGTGTGTGTGTAGACAAACAGAGAAGTTAAACACTAGATCTTTTCTGCCAAAAAAATAAAAATACTAGGTCTTTACTTTAGGATGGAAGATGATAAAAAGAACATAAGAAATAAGGAAATAATTGCAATAAAAATAAGGAAATAATAATTATGAACCTGCATATTTTGTTCGTAGACATGAGTATCTTTAACATATGTTTGGTAACGGTCAATTGTCTCCTTCAAGCTGTATATGTAATAGTGGAAGCAATTATTTTGGAGAGAATGAAAATGTATGTGAAGGAAATTAATATTATTTTCTTGCAGCGCGCACACACGCGCATATATTTTGGAGGGAAGGAAGTGAAGAACATAAATATTAGGGAGAAAACTTATGTAGAAGATTACAATTATGTTATAACCTTTATGCATAAAAACATTGAGCATAAGTCTAAATCGCTAGCTATAGGTTTTTAGGTCAATGTGTGATGTCCGTACATCTGATTCGGTTAAGTCAATGTTGTATAGTAAGAGCCTGAATTGAAAAATGAGTTGTTCATTTATCAAAATACTAACAGCAATAGTACTAAATATTTCAATACTATGTAAATACTTCCCTAATTATTTACTAACTCATCATCTCTGAATCTGTATAGACTTGGATATCAATATATATCTAAAGTACTTAGACCCTTAAAAAAGTAACAAAAAACTTTTATATATGTCCTTTTAAAGCTAGTGTAGGTAACCACAATAAAAGTTCAGAATACCATAAAATTGCAAACGCAATAATGAAGCTTCGACTTTATACTAAAATTACGAGAATAAAATAAATTTGTCATTTTTTATAGTTCAAAATTACAAAAGTAGAACAAATTTATCAGCCTACTATATGTGAATATATGATCATGAAATACACTTCAGGTAATCTTTTACTTTAATCTAATGTGGGACTTATAATTTATAGCATGATTATATGACAAGGGGAAAAAGCTTCATCAATAAATCATTATTTCAATGTTATATATAATAGTATGATATATGGTGTGGCAGACAAGGTTATACACTTCAATGTTATAAATATCAGGCTTGATGGACTGATTTAATCAGTAGTGAACCATTAATCAAGGGACATTTTAAATCAAGACAATAAAATAAGTTAACATTTGATGAAAATCAGTCAAGAATGAAAATAAATAAAGTTATTTAAAAATTGATTGAAAAGTTCTTCCAATTTGTTTCTGTATACAATGTTTTTATATCAAAATATTAATGACAAATGCATATTAATAAAATTAAAATCTATATAAATACAATTATAACTAAGTTCTCAAAACGGGTGGATGATGGTTTGTCAAACAACCACTTATTACAATGGCTTTGTTGCCCCTGACAGAGTTTTTCTACCAACAGATTACAATGAAGTGATTATGAAGGCAGTAAGGTTCTTGACTGTGACGGCGGCCCGCTATCACCACCTACTTTTGGGTTAGGTTGTTTTTAGGGTTCTTTGCATTGTTATGTATTTGGGCTTTCTTTTTGTAAACATTTTATTTTGAGCTTGTATCTCTCATTGGGTTAGTTTTAATGAAATACTGTATATTTTCTGGCCAAAACAATTATTGATCTGTAAATATATATAAAAAGCTACATTGACAAAGCTTCCTCTCATCTAGGGTGAATGTCTGCTCTACTCCGAATTTGTTGTTAGCCTTGTATATTTCTACTTTGGCTTGTACTGAAAATGAAACTTAAAATACAAATACACAATCGTCCCCAACTTTATTAGTAATTTGTGCACTACATCAAACATTCCCACACACACATAGATAAAATGTGTGTGTATAGATTGCTCCCTAGTTATGCCCGGCAATACTCGAATTTGACCCAGTCACACTAACAATTAACATGAAGTGATTGAAGAAAACTTAAAACAGATAGTGATGAAGAGCATGAGTATATACATATACACACATACAAATACACACACACATACCTGGAGCTTGAAAATTCATAGAGTTTGCCATTGGCAGAGAAGATGATGAGGGTAACCTCAACATCACACAGAACTGAGAGCTCAAAAGCCTTCTTCAAGAGTCCATTTCGCCTCTTTGAGAATGTCAATTGCCTGTTTGTTTTGTTCTCTATACGCTTCATCTCTGTCTTCCTTCTCACCATCTTTATGTATTCTTTACACCTCTCGATCTGTAAATTACAAAGAATCTCTTATCAGCTTAACAAGTTATTCGAAACGAGCTGACTCAGTTCCATCCGAGTCCTCACACAGAAAGAAAACATATAATTAAATCATTAACTTATGGCTCAACATATAAGAAAATTGCAGCAAATTAAATAAGCTTTCGGTTCGAGACTTGAAGAACACCCAGAAAGCTATAAGAGATAGAAAAGGCAACAGATAATACTATAAGTGTTAAAAAGTTTAAATCTCCGCAAAAATTCGGCTGAAAATAGATCAAATTCTCGAAGTGGTAAGTAAGAAAGGAGAGAAAGCTAACAGCCAAAAGCCCAGAAACCTGGAAATCTTGGAGAGCTATGAGATTGTGGAAGAGAATATAAAGCAGATCGAAAGGGAAAAAAACATAAAGCAAAAACAAGAAGAAGCTGAAAGCTTAGCTTACTATACTGCTGAATCCAGAAAGAGAAAGAAAAGAGGAACGGAAAACAAAATGGGACGTACCTTTCCTTACTAATCAAGAAAAATTTATGCTTGTTCGCTGTACAAAGCGAATTTTTTTTTTTTTTTCAATGGAAATTGGAAAATGGAGACCAACAGCCCGTGGCTTGTTTTGGTAAACGAATGAATGTTTTATTTTCCTTTTTCCCCCTTTTGCCAAAGCTGCAACAGACATATAAATAGCTAGGGGAAACTACACTCAGGAACCAAGAAGACAAATTATTAGTATTAGGTCCTATAAAATCATCAAATTAATATGAAATCCCAAAGGACTTGTGGAAGATTTATTGGAATTGTGAAAATGTGAGTTTGCCCTAATTTAATGAAATGAAATCATAAAATAAGGTTATGGCTCAAGGATTCAAAGGAGATTGAATCTATCTCTCACAAACCCTAGTTCTAATTGTCATCATAGTGATCTGTCTTAAGTGTAGTCGCCGATTGTTGTCGTGTTTATTGTGATTGCTATTCCTCATCATGGCCTTCTAAGAGTTGGGAAGATCGTAATTGCCTTGAACTCTCACTCCTCAATCAATTGTTGCCATGGTAAGATTTCGGAATTTTTTTTCTTACTTTATTAAGCCAGTCTCGTCTTTAATTGTGTATGTGGACTCATTTTCCTCTTTGCTTATTCATTGGCAATGAGTTTGTGATAAGCGTTTAGTTTAGAGTTTAGTGTGGCCATCTTGTTCAACAGTTGAAGTATAATTGTATTGTGCTTGATCACTTCCTTTGTTTTTACTTTGGTAATGTTGTTTAATGCTTGGAAAAATGTGGAAATGAATATTTTTATTGATCTCTCTTTTTATTTTCTCTCAACTAAATGTATCAACTATTAGATTAAGCTTTAGTAGTTGAGATTTAATACAAAATGTTATAATAAGATTTTTATATAATATTAGATACCAACCACTGAAACTTGATCTAATGGTAGAGACATTCATTGAGAGAAAATGAAAAGAGATTGAAGGAGACATTCCTCTCTAGAAAAATGTTGCAATTGAGCTAAATTTTTTTGCAGGTACTTCAAGGTGTAGATGCAATTCTTGGTCTAGAACCTTACAGACAATCCCCCTAAGAGAAGAACACCATTTGTTTAGAATAAATTGTTCCCTCTCAATTTAATCCCCCTACTCCCTTTCATTTCAAATAAACAAGGATGAAATTGGACCTGTTTGGTTAGCGGTAGGAGCGGTGGCTTAAAAGCTATCTGACTTTTGTAAAAACTCGGTAGAAAAAAAGTCAGGTTATAAATGTGATTTGTGTTTGGATTCTGTTTTGCTTTTTGCGAAGTGGCTTTTTTCTAAACCGATAAGTGTTTAAATTATTATTTGAAAAGTCAATTAAGAGGAAAATGATGAAAAAGGCATACATGACAATACTTATATAAATGTTTAAATATAATCCAAATATAAAAGTAATTAGATTCAAATATGCAATAGCAAAAAAAATATGAGCATACAAGAAGATAAAATCAAGTTTTAAAAGTGGTAAATAATAAATAATTTTATGAAACAGAGATATATATTAAAAAAATGTCATAAATTGAATAACAAATCATTTGTTTTGAAAGTGACCAATTTAAAATACTTTTATTTATAGAATCTCAATACAATATATAAATTTTTATAAAATATTTAAATTGCAAAAAAATATTTACTTTTTGTGTTAGAAAAGATGGCTATAGAAATTGAAAATATTATTTTCGCCAGCATAAAACCTGATAATGCTAAACATTAGAATATTTTCTTGAAAGTATCTTACTTTCATCCAAAAACGACAGCGAACCAATATAATAAATGGAGATGGTTTGCTCCTGGTCATAGGGCTTGTTTGGTGTCAATGTTAGGAGAGCGTTGAGAGCGTTTGCAGTAGAGTTAATAGGTTTTGGAGAAAAAGCTCAACGTGGTGTGTTTAGGTTCAGTATTAAGTTCACTAGACTTTAAGTCAAAAAAGCTCAAAAAGCCCATTAAGGAAAAAGCTGGATTAAGCTTTTTCCAAAAAGCTCTCAATTTTTTGACATGAGCCCCACAACTTCTACCACTATCAATCCAAACACAAATCATTATTTATAACCTGATTTTTTTCCTACTGAGCTTTTTATAAAGTCAGATAGTTTTTAAGTCACCGCTCCTACTGTCAACCCAAACAAACTCATAATCCTTTAACGGTGCGTTACCATATAAGCTCTAAATTGGAGCTTTTATTTAAGTCCAGTAACTTTGTGCTTTTTCAAATGGCCCACTAGACCTAACATGGAGTCCGGTTTCTCTCCTCAGCACCCCCTCTGCCCATCCCTCATTGTCACAATCCTGGCCGTCCAAATCTTAATCTAAGGGTCCAGATTTATTTTTGAAAAAACTGCATGCGGTGTGTGTACCGCATGCGTTTTTTTTCAAAAATAAAAGCCCCTTTGATCAAGATTTGGACGGCATGATGATAATGACAAGGATGATGGATGGCATCTTGGCATGCAGAGCATCTCCTTCCCCTAACATGCATTCCAAACAGGTCACATTAGGCTTTTTTCCCACAAGTTACCTTTTCTTACTTTTTTGTGGCGTTAAGGAACTTAAAGTTACTCCAAACAGGCCCTTTCCATTATCTTTTCACAATTCTAATAAATTGTTCACAAATCCTTTAAAACTTTATATTAATTTGATGATTTTAAAAGAGCTAATAATAATAATAATAATTTATCTTTCTTAAAACTTCAATGTAAATTCCGGCAATAAATAGCACTCAAGTACTCCTCCGATTTTTATTATAAGGTATTAACTAATAAATCATACAAATCAATAAAAATAATTAAAGTCAATAAAGTTGTTCTACAATTTAAGTAACTTCCAATACTACCTTACTAATTGTACTAAACTCTAATTTATATTAATTATTACTTTTACTCATTACCCTTATTAATTATAGACAAACATGAAAATAAATAATTAATACTCATTGGGAATAAATAAGTGTTTTATTAAAAAAACCACATAAATTTATTAGTTAGTGTCTTATAATAAAAAGGCAGAAGAAGCATAAGAAAGATACTCTGAAAAAGTCAATATTTTTTGACAGAGGGGAGAGTCGAAGCTGAGGAGGTGCCAGCTATAGCACAGTCAGATACAACGAATAAGTCCATTTCAAAAGCGTACTGAAATGATAGCCAAACAAAAGTCGAAACCACATCACACTTTAAATGATAGCCATTTTTGTCGGCTAGCCATCAACTTGGCTGTTTGATATGAGGAATTTAGAGGGGAGAGGATGAGAGATAAGATTTTTATAACTTAAATTTTAAAGAACTTCTAGTAACTAATATTATTAACTCTTTTATTTTATATCTTATATTTACTATAATTTTATAACCCACTTCTCCAATTTTTTAAATCCAAATCTAAATTTTTTTTACCTGAACCCTTCCTTTTCTACCATTCCCCTCTTGCCAAACGGACCCTTATTCTTGTTTCAGGTTTTGTGCCTTTTCTTTTCTCTGGCTTTAACTTTGGTTTCATCATTTTCTACTTTTCTCTCTTAAATAACTTTTTAAGGTAAGGTTAAGGACAATTTTGTTCCAAAGTTTTTTTGTGGAATAATGTTGCTGGAAGTTTTAAAAGTGGTGCAATGTTACTCTCACATTTAATAATTAGGTAAATACATTTTTTTTGTCCCTAAAAAAATACGGATCCCATTTTGGTCCCGTCAAACAAATGAAAACCCATTTTTACCCACGAATATATATGGTAAATATATATATATATAAGTTTCCAAAAACTTTTTTTTTTTATATATGTGTGTGTGTGGGCCCCATCATTTTTCATGTGTGTGGACGAAAATAAACTTTTTTTTTTTTTTGACCAAAAAAAGTTTAAATTTACATTTAATAATTATTAATTTTGGCTGTTAGTTTTTTTTACTAATATTATACACTCAGCCAGCACAGCCACCTCATCATCTAGAAATCAAAGGAATCACAAACAGGTCCTAAACAAGAGAAATAAACATAATTAGGTTTCTGAAATCCCCAAGTTACATTTAAGTCCCAAGGGACATTAATGATATTAGCTCTAATTTTGAAATGACCATCTTGCCTTCTTTTCAATCTCAGCATTGTCCACCTTCCATGAATCAGCTCACATTCATGGAATCCTTGCAGTCCGAACATTTTCGTGTAAGCGCAAAGTTCTCATTCTCTATTCTCACGTAAATTGCCATTCTTTTCAAATCCCTACTTCTTTTCCTCGAGAAAGGATTTTTCATCTACGGCACCGTCAACCTCAGCCCTGTCACTGCTGCCATCTTGTTCCTGAACCCTAGCTGGACCACGGTCAACTGCCGACAACCTACAGCAGAACAATTTCTTGATTTTTCATCGATTCTGGTATCCAGCTTCTTCCCTGATCCTTTCATTCGAATGTGGAATAGTTGGGATCTGAAATCTAATTGCCATTCTTCTTTCTAGGAAATCATTCTTTTGAAATCTGATTACAGTTAGTGCAAATAGATTATGTACTAAATTTTATTTTGCCTCCTGATAATGGATAATGCTTGATATCACTATAAGCTGTAATCACTTGTTTCTATTCCTTATTCATTGGACTAGGAAATTTAAAAATATCAGATAGAATAAACCAATGAGATCAACCCTTATTCGGACTAGGCTACTTGAGATCAACCTTCCTATTATCCTTTATGCAAAATCCCTTTTTTGAATAGTTCGATGACCGAATATTTTTGGATTCGCATGATAGCTTGTCAAGATGTAATGTTTTTCATCTCTTAATTCTCAAGCTACATCTTCCCTGAAGAAGATTTTTGTGATTATGGTAGTTTATTTATTGTCATGAGAATCATCACTTCGTCTTGGGTTGGGCGCCCTTCATCTGGGATATGTGTTATGCATCAAACTGTTGGTGGTTAACTCTTTTTGGATAGCTTATGAAAAAAACAACCTATTTTGAAGTGATTGGTTTTTATTTTCTTTTCACTTGGATGTCAGTTGGGAGCAGCACCCTACTAGTTGATGAAAAGTTTAGGGTGGGCTCTAGTAGAATTTCAGTATGTTAAAGGAGGAACCGTGGCCTCTTTGTTGAGTTGTTAACATCTGTTTCAAGGTTGGAATTTTAATTAGGAAATAGACTTGCTTTAAAACAAAAAATTGGGTAATCACCCAAGCACTGTGCCATAAAACATTCCGGTCCCGTAGAGCACTTATTTTAGGATCTCATATAACACCTCAAATCAAACAACCAAATACTTAACTAAAGTATTTGAAATATTTTCAATAAGGATGCTTATAGTCAAAATACAAAATTTTATTCAGCAAAAACTCATATTTACAATTTCAAAATAAATTTCTAAAATTAATTTAGAGTTAATAAAATGTGAAAGTCTTATGGCTATATCAAATGCAAATGATACAATATGAACTTTAGGAGTGCAAAAGAGCCTTCAAGACTTACTCCTTCTCTTACTCCCTAATAATCTCCTAAAAAAATTAATATAGTAACCATAAGATCCAAAGATCTCTGTAATAATTGATTCTTCAGAAATATACATGCAAACTAAAATCAAGAACATATGGTTCCAAAATTAAGTTCAACTTATAATAATTTATTATAAAAACTTTCACAAACTAGTTCTTGATTTAGTTACTAAAACCCTTGCCCAAAAAGGGTTTTAAAATGATTGAATATCAATTTTATTTTCCAAATATTGTTTACAAAAGATTTTACAAAACATGTCTTCACCTTATTACAAAAATAATTATACAAAAGCTTTATCATTCAAATCATAAATTGCATGTATAACATGTCAAGCGAATGATTGATGCATAGACCATTCTCATTACCTATGACTAACCTTATAATTGTTGACTGGAGCCACATAGCCAACACATAGTCCAACGGTATCCTATCCATTTGATTGATTGTTCCAAACTCACCAATTCTTTAGATGTACCGACCCAAGGTGTAGAGTTCAAGTGTAGACTATAACTCTCCTCCTTAAAAGAACACAACTAAGAAGGTGTCATATGTCCAACAGCTCCAATGCAATCCTAGCCAAAGGAAAACATGGAAGAATGAGCTTTGACAAGTGTCATCCACTGTACACCGAGTGATAGCATAACACATGATGAGAGATCTCAACATACAAATTCCACCTTATTCCAATCTATCACAACTCCACAACTATCTATATGCATTAATGACAAACAATCACAATATTGGCATGTATATACAAGTTTCAAATCACGATTATAATTCTAAAAAGGATTTACCAAATAATCTATCCTCAATTATCTTTAAGATAACAAATTAAATAACATCATCTAAAACATATAATGTTATTTTAAAATCATTTATAATAAACGATATTTTTATCATAACACATAAGCATGCTTAAAAAGTTTCCAAAATACATAATCATAAGTTCTAATACACACAAGCATGCTTGAATAGTTTCTTATCTTATCAATATATGTCTAGTCAAATATACAATTCCAAATCAAGCCCTCCATAGGCACAACAAATCCCAAAAGAGTTTAATACATACATACATACATAGTTGACAAGCATTAAAATAAAATAAAATAAAAAAACCAAAGTTACCTCTATTCCAAGTTTATTTTTATCAATACTTGTTTTCTACTGACACTAAATAATTTGCACCACAACTTCTCACGGCTCTCCTTCTCTCTCTTTTCTCTTTCTTTCTTTCTTTCCTTCTTTTCTCTCTCCGCTCATTGTAACATTCTCCGTTTTTTTTTAATTAAGAATAATAACTAATTAAGGGTTTGATCAAACTATTCATCATTTATCAAAATATTAAAAGAAACCAAAGTATGCAAAATGAGCCCTAATGTGACAATATACATTAATCCAATATATACCAAAAAGATGGAAACACATCATTAGCGAGTAAGTAGATTAAGCTTCCGAAATCTTCTTTGATGAGCTCATACTAGAACTATCACCTGAAAAATGAATAACCATCAATCCATCTTATCGTGCATATGAGTAATTGCTTGTGAGATGTTAAGTGAAACAGTTTATATAACAAAGTATTAGAATTATAATTCACAAATTTCCAAATCACTAATTTCGTATCCTAAATTTTGTACCACAAATTCTGAAACACAAATTTTATATCACAATTTCCATATTAAATTTCATATTAGGAATTGTGTATAGCACATTCTATAATCACAGTTTCCATAACACAATTCTCAAGTTACCTCACATCAATCCAACCAAATCATCTTATTTTTGCCGACTAAACCCATGAGTTAAGTTACTATCCATATTATTGGCTACTCAGAAGTTCACTGGTGATATGATGAGGACCGGCCAAAATCCCTAAAGCACATGCCCTAGACCGTGGGTCTTTCCTCTCATTGGACAAGTGGGGTGTCGCAGCCCCTCATTGAAACAGTAGGGCAATGCCTTATTGAACTAGTAGGACAACAGAAAGCCAACCATCGTGCACAATGGAGGCTATACCACGTTGTAAAACAAACTACTCCATCTCCTCCCAATCAAATCATCACGATAATTATCACGATAAATATGTCAATGAGAATTTCTCAATCTTTTCATGTTCATATCATGCTGTTTAAATCTCTCTCGCATACATGTCATAATATCACATGTCATAATATCTTATGCACTTACGCCAACTGGTTATACATACATACAGAGACTTACTTACTTACACTTACAATATATTTGTTTATGGTTGATATGTAATGGGAACACACACACACACAGACTTACTTCTTTCTCTTGTGCAATGCTGTAAGTTATTTGTTTGGTGGTTGATTATCTCCTCAACTTGATAATTTTTATCTGAACTATTGATTGGATAGCTTTTCTGATATTGTTTATGTATTAAGTTAGCACATTGTAGATGCATTTGTAGATGTAAATAAAGGTTGGATGTAATAGAGAATTGTATCCAAGTTTCATTTATGACCATTAGTATGTGATGTAAATTAAAATATTTATGCTATGTTGTTTGTCTGTGATGTCTTTGGGTATGACAAAAAAGTGAGACTGTTAAATCTATAGTATTTTTGGCCTTTCTTAAAGTTTGTGCTGTTAAAAACTATAGTGTTTTTTGCATCTCTTAAAGTTTGTGCTCATGTTTTTTTACAAGTTAAGAGTTCTGTAATGTTTTCCTTTGGTGTTGTGTGTAATAAATATCATCTATTTGTGCTATTGGGTGATTAAAGTAGTAATTATTTTACAAGTTAAGAAGAAATGTTGAACAATAGAAAAAGGAGGGATAAAGATGAAGAAAGGCAGCCAAAATGTAGGTACATATTGTTCACAAAAGTGTATTACAATAAAAAGAAGAAGAACAATGATGAGCTTAAG
Organism: Acacia acuminata; assembly: GCA_019022655.1. Lineage (NCBI taxonomy): Eukaryota > Viridiplantae > Streptophyta > Magnoliopsida > Fabales > Fabaceae > Acacia > Acacia acuminata. The sequence continues at coordinate 297,016 of JAFJYI010000342.1, forward strand.
CCTTTTACAGAGAAGAACTTACATGCGCAAAATGTGCTATCCATTGTTAGCAAGCAACCAACAAAGCCAAGACGAAGAAAGAGACCTTGGAGCAGTTTATTATGTATGTAGGAAATTAATCATATTATGTAATTTCGAATACTACAGAGGGGCATGTTATTATGTTTTTGACCACTTTATGTGCAATGATAATATGTTTTTTGACAATTTATCCTACAACTAGTGAATGTGCCAAGTTATGACAAATTATAGAAAGTTACTTAATATGCCTATTTTTACAAGCCTCTGTCCTAATTTCAATAATAGGGGCATGTGTTGCCAATTCAATGTGCATGTTGTGGATGTCGTGACTAGCCCACTAGATTATTTTTACAAGTTCATATCCATTTGTTAACAATTCCATCTCCATGTTTTGACAAGTTAATGATCAATTTTTAACAAGTTCATCTCCACATTTTGACAATCTCATCTCCATGTTTTGACAATCTCATCTCCATGTTTTGACAATATCATCTCCATGTTTTGACAAGTTAATGATCAATTTTTAACAAGTTCATCTCCACATTTTGACAATCTCATCTCCATGTTTTGACAATATCATCTCCATGTTTTGATGATTCCATCACTAAAAAACATAATGCTTCTCTGAGGCTGAGAAGCTAACCACCTAAGACACTCATGATTCCTAGCTTTTCCTTTATCCTGAACAATCAAAGAACCGATCGGATAAATAGGCAGCGTCAGACCATCCATAAAACCCATTGGAAATTTCTCTAAGATACTGATAGTCCAAAGCTTCAAATGTTTTAACAATAATACCAACTGTTTTGCATGCTAGAACAAAGCATTTCGGGAATTATTCATATTACACCCCTACTGGCCTCGTCCTCTCGGGTGGTGGGTTAGTGGCATCCCTTTTATTTATTACCTTTCCTTTACTTATTCCATGTTAACATGCATCAGCTTTTTACGTGGCTGAGCATAAGATCATTTGGACAAGTACGTAATACTTGTAAAAGTGCGGAAAGTAAATAGTAAATAATTCCTATAGGGTTAGGATACAATAATCCAAATAAATACCGGCGAGAAAGTAAAATATACAGTCATCCAAAATATAAAATACACAAGGCGATAGGGCATTCCCTATTTCTTTAGCCTTCAACTACATGCCCTACCTCAAATCTTTAGATCAACTCAGCCTAGAAACACCTATGTCTTTGGAACGATCTGAGATTTAAAATTGAATCTAGAATAACTATTAAACTCATATATAATATGTATGCAACATGTATGCAACATGTATGCAACCATAATTTTGAAAACATAACATCAACAATGGCAACACATACCACATGCATTCTAAACACACATCAACGCCTGACAGGCAATAACATAAGCCTCGGTTCTATAATACTAGGAAAATAACAGTAGCCAGGGCCTCAAACCCTAACTATGTTGAATGCATCACTAGCTCAGTAGCAACCCAAGGACACACAGTCCACTAGGCCCTACAGCTCAAACGTATGTCCCACTCACGAGACATTTTCCTTAATCATGGCACAACAAACATACAAAGTAACATAGAGTATGCGAGTAAACAGTTACTACCTGGTAATTTTTATCGGAAATCAATAAATTTTTTCGGTGCTTGTAAATTACTCCGGACACGTGCTGACCCTAAAGAAAGAAAATATACTTCATTTTAATCGCTTATAAACACTCTCCTTTTAATTTCATGAAATTTTCTTATTTTCCAGAAATTCCAAAAATCATGTATTAACTTCAAAAATTCATAATTAATTCAAGAAAAATCTAATTGTCATGATTCCAATGGCCATTTAACCTTTAACATGTCTAGGTTTTATTAAAAATACTTCAAGAGGCCATAAAAATTCACATCCTTTTTGTGTGTTCAAACTTCACCCTCTTGTCAGAGGCAAGAATCCAGTTTCTGGGATATTTTCAAACATTCATATCTCCTCGTATACATCTAAAAAAATTACAAAATTATATACCAAATTGAAGCCAAGATGTCTACTTTAAGCCTGTAAAATTTTATGACCATTAAACATCGTTTACTATTTTAAAACCATTTACCAAGCACGTTTGCTGAGAATTCACTGAATCTGGCAGATTCCTTAGTTCTTTAAAATTTAAGGTTTTGAGTTCCAAAATCATGTTTACCACTTGGACCCATACAAAATTTCGTCTTGGACCCTTTGGCATTATTAAAAACATCAAAAACACAACACAACTTCATGTATGCCCAGCTGGCTAGAAATCACTAATCATAAAGAAAAATCATAATTTTCACTTTAACTTCATTTTCCTTTGTTTATTCGCTTAATCTTCTCTTGGACACCATGAACTTAGATTTAATCATTTGACAACCTATTTTAATGGTTAGGGTAGAGCCTTCCCTTGCTAAAACATCATTTATTTTAGTCAGCCCCTTTTACAAAAATTACCCAAAATTCATATTACAAAATCACAATGAGCTAGGTTAGTGACTTACTTGCTTGACTTGGTTTAACTCAAATCTCTTCCTCCTTGGACTCCTAGGTGGTGTCGGCCTTGAGCATAAGGACACCATGGAAGAGTTTTTCATAAGTATCTTGAAGTTATAAGGTGAGTTAAAGGGAATGGAAGACTAATCCTTAAACTTGGAACCTACTTACTTTAGTACTCCAAGTTGTGCTCCTTCTTCTTCAACTTTGTGAATTAGCTTTTCCTTACTCTCTTCTCTCTATCTTGCACGAATTAGGGCAGCCAAAATAGGGCAGAAGAGTCTTTTAATAAACCTCATTGACGATGTGAAATATCCATGCAAGCTAATGTCCAATGGTCCATAGCTTGTCCTAGGGTTTTTAGCTTGTTTTTCTTTCTTTTTCTCCAAGTTTTTTCTTGATTTTTCTTGGCTGATCCTAGGTGGCGAAATCTGATCCTTCTTGGGCAAATTATTGACTTGTTCACATGTACTTTGGACTTAAATTTAGGCTTTATACTTAGTACAAGTTGGTTAACTTTCAACTCATAGTTTTTAACTTTAGCTTTTTATCATTAATGTATGACTTTTGCTTCATCTTCCCTTGTCCTTGGCTGGAAAATTTTTATGGCTGAAAAGGGTTCAATTTTTTTGTCTCCAATTGCTTCAAAAAGAAGCCTTCATTTGTCCCTTGTTGGTGCTTTTCCATTGGTCCATTTTTTCTAAGTCTTGACTTCTTCATTTTGGCTTTCACATTGGCTTGAATTCCTCTTCTCTCCCTTGTCCTTGGCTGATTCGAATATATGGCTTGGAGGAGAAGGAATTTTAACTTCAATTCCCTTTAATTTACTTGCACAATTTGGCTACCTAAAAGTCAAACATGAGTCCATAAGTTGCCACTTGTTACACTAGGGTTTTTCCTTTGACTTTGGCTTTCAACATGTGAGTTTTGTGCATACTCTCCTCTTCCTCTCTCTTAGCCAGCGCACATGTCTCTTGGGAGGGAAGATTTTGTGTCTTTTTAATGATCCTTTGACTCTTGTTCATTAAGCCAGCTTATGTCACCTTGATGATGTAAGCCTAGTTGTCTTCAATCTCAAGTCAATGTTCAATTTTCATATTATTTTCCCCCTTGACTTCCAATTATTCCTTTTTGCATGAAACATTCTTGTCCTATGTTTCCTTCTTGTGGGCAGAAATTCCTAGCCCAAAAGGAACAAGAATGTTGCTTTTTAGTTCCTATGCAATCATGTTACATTTTGTCCTAGCATATTGACTTTATGTACCATAATTTTGACATTTCTTATTCATTCCCTCTTGGCTTTGGTGGGGCGAAATTTTGGGCTTGTAGAGGTCGAATATTTTGTTCTATTTTGTCCCTTAGGCACTTATTTATTTGACAAGTCAACTTACCTCTGAATGGCCTTAATTTAATTTAAAATAATTCCTCATTCTCCTTGCCTAAGGGTTCGAAATTTAGTCACTATTATAATGACTTGTACATTGTGTCAAGTCACTAAAATAATTGATTTAATATGCCCTTTTTGCTACTTAGTTAAATTGACAAGTTTCATGAAAAAGAAGCAACTTAATTTTAGCCAAAATCCTCTCAATATTTTATTAATTCATACTTTGTACATTGATCGTGAAAATAGAGGTGTTACACTTTGTAAACGAAATCATGCCGTTCAAGCACCGGTTGAGGCATGTCCTTGACAGCTGTCGGCGAAAGGCTGTGGATGTTGAGATGTGTATCAATTTCTTTGAACCTGGGGATGTTGAGATGTGTATCAATTTCTTTGAACCTCTTATTGGTGGTCTGGTGGATGGTGGGGAGGTAGAGGAAGCTGACGAGATTGCTGGCACTAGTGGTGAAGAAGTAATAGGAAGAAATGTTGAGTTGTAGAGAAATAGAGAAAGCTTTAGAAGTGAAGAAATCTACAATAAATGTGATAATGGCATGATTCATGGAAGGCAGGCAATGCAGAGATTGAAAGAGGGGAAAATGGTTATTTCAAAATTAAAATTAATATCACCAATGTCCCTGGGATTTTAGTGTAATTCGGTGATTTTAAGGGACCTAATTGTGTTTATTTCTCTTACTTGGGACCTGCTTGTGATTTACCCCCAAAAAAAAAACAGAGGATAACCATATCAAGTCAAATTTGAAAACCAGAAACCCAACCATTGACCTATCTTCCTCTTCAATCTACAATGAACTATGATAAAGTGGGATGAGTTGCAGAGAATAGTGTTTATAGGGAAGAGGAAGAAGAGAGGATGCAACAAGTGGAGGAGTGGAAGAGGAAGGGAGACGAGGCTGTCTGAAGATGAAGACGATGGAGCAGGTGGGGGTGAAGAGAGAGGGAAGGAGTGGCTTGGATGATGCGGTGGCTGTACTCAGTGTGTAATATTAATTAAATTAACAGCCAAAGTTAACAATTATTGTACCACTTTTGATATTTTCAGGACAAATTTACTATTTTTTTAAATCTTCTAGGACAAAAATGGATCTTAATCCTAACTTTTTTAAAATAACTTTTTCGTTTCTGGGTTGGAAAAAAATTCTATAAATTGGAGAAGATAACTGTCATAATGCATGTTGTAAATTTGCGGTTTAGCCCTTTTTTCCCTTTTAAGAATGTAGTAATTCCCGATCCTTAATACATAAGTTAGTTGACAACATGTAAGAATCTATTACTTCCCAAACGCCTTTTTTTCACATGTATGACATATGATAACCCTTTATGTAGGATATAATTTTTGGATGAATTTTGGTCATACATGTAAGACCTTTTTTTTTTTTTTTTTTGTTCTATCATTTTTATTTTAATTAATTTGTGTGGCCTGTAAAATGATATATAATCTAATGTTACATAAGTATTTTAGAGAAATGATATCATATGTATTATTATTATTAAGTAATTCATTTAGCTTTCTCAACCTTCTCAAATTAAATAAATATAATAAGAATATTAATTACCAAGTCAATATTATTTAATTAGGAATAGTTCTTTCAACATATTTTTTTAATATTTATAAAAATTTCAAACCCCGAATCACTATTAGTATCTATGTATATCCCTCATTTGATCTTAAATGTAGGCTTAATTTGTAGAAACAAATTGTACTATAAATTAGATCTTGCATTTAGGGTCAGAGATAGTGTTATTAATACTAAAAAAATTCATTATATTCGATATATTTATTTATTATTTAAAATAAATTTTTTTATTGATGTTAATTAAATATATATATATATATTCCTAGGCATGACAATGCTATGATGAGCCCAATTCCTCAAACGAGTGAGGCAACAACCCAAGAAACGAGTGGGCCAGTAGATGGTTTTAGAAGGAGTATCAGCCCAATTCTCTAAGTTGGAAAGTTAGAGGATAAAGGCATATATAGTTTTTTTTTTTTTAAAAGAAAGATATAAAGGTGCAAAATATTCATGTTTTGGATGGCAATAAAATTATGAACATAGTGATCTTATAGAAATTATCATTCAAGTGTTGAAGAAGCTTCTGTCAGTGAAGACTAAGCTTAATACCTTTATCTTTAGGGCTTCTACTTGTAATGAGGTAGTTTTTGGGAAGTAACTTGGTTATTTTCTTGGTCAATTGTTACCTCCAATTAAAATGATTTGAGAAAACTTTGTTTCATTCAAGAAAATGTTTTTGAAAAATTTTAGAAGCTAAAGTTTTTCAAACTTAACATATGTAAATTAAACAATTACTGAATTATATTATGCTACCTCCAGTATTTAATATAAGACATGATTGATTTTTTTAAAGAAGTTAAGGAAGTTAAATAGGTTAGTTAATAATAATATATGTTGTGTATAATTTTATTATATATAAGGAAGTTAAATAAGTTAGTTAATAATAATATATATTGTGTATAATTTTATTATATATCAGTTTATGAATCGACAAATTAGTTTGATATAATAAAAATAAATATAAATACTCTAAATAAATTTATTTAGATTTTTAATTTCTAAGAAAAAAGTAAACTAAGTCTTATATTAGGGATCATAGGTACTACTAATTAATTGAGTAGGCTTTTGTTAGCCTTTTTTCATTTGTAACTGTTAATTTTTTTTTTTTAATTTGATTTAGTTTTTGGACAACAACCTATTCATCTCTTTGTTATGTGACCTATTTAAAATAGAAGTCAATTTTTCATTTGTTCACTAGGCACTACTTACCCAAATTACTTCACAAAGTTATAAGTTCGGGTGCATGTTATTAATTGATGTGACCATTTGACTGTATTATTCTTCCCTCCTTACGTATTGGTTTGCTCTAAATCTTAAAAATGGAGATGGGGAAAAATGGAATTGTCAATTGGGACCTTATATGGGGATGTAGCAATTTGGAAATTATGGTCTTGGAGGACTAATTATTATTTTTTATGATGGTTTTCGGAAGCCCACTGATCCTGCTAGTGTTATATTGAACTGTTGGAATCAGTGTGTGATACTGCTTTTCATCCTATTTATAAGTAACATTCTTTCTCTTAGAGCCGGTCCTTCACACACACTTTTTTTTTTTTTTCAGAAGCTATTTTGTATTAAAACCTAGGTTTTGCAATAAGTCATCCAAATACCCGTATATCTTTTTTGTGGAAGTTATTCTCCATCAAAACCTAGGTTTGGGGGGGGGGAACTATTTTTTTTTTTTTTTCTGATTTTTCTCTCTCATATGCGATTATCGGTATTTTTTCTAGTACCAATCAATATCCTTAAGTATATTTTTAGTAGCCTAAAATATTTTTTTTAAGATTAGTAATTACCTTGAAATATTTTTTCAATATCCTAAGAATTTTTTTCTTAAGATCATGGAGTATTTTTTCAGTATCTTTAAATATATTTTTAGTATCCGTTAGTACCCGAATTTTTTTAAAAGATTATTCAGTATCTTAAAATATTTTTTCAAGATCCTAAAATAAATTTTTAAGACCATGAAAATAATTTTTCCAATACCAGTCAATATTAAGTATTTTTTTAGTATCCGTCGATTATCCGAAAATATTTTTTCAAGATCAGTCATTACCCTGAAATATTTTTTCCATATCTTAAAATAAATCTTCAAGATTTTAATTTTGTACACAAATTTATGTAAGTTTTCGTATTTATTATGAAATATAATGTTTATAATATTCAATTAACCTTATCTTTTATATATAATTATACAAAAAGCTAATGTCCTTTGTAGTAAATTTGACCTTGAAAAAGCTATTCTAATAACAACATCCAAACACTATCATTTTTATCCAAAAGCTATTATTAAAAAGTCATTTTTACCTCGTAAATTCCAAAAGCTATGTTTACCTTGTAGATCCTAAAAACTATTATCTAAAAGCTAAATCCAAAAAGGTTCTAATTGAGTAATGAGATTGACTAAAATAGTAATGATTTTGACAAAATCAGTAATGATTTTGACAAAATTGGTAAGTAAGAACAACATGTGTAAAAGGATTGACGAAAAGTTTTGGGTTATAACTAAATAAGTAATGGTTTTAACAAAAAATGTAATGATTTTAACAAAATTGTTAGATATTGAAAAAAAGTGTAAAATAAGTATTTTTTTTTTGTCCTTTATAAATTTTAATGGTCTTTTCTAAATTTTAAAAGTTGAATTGACATTTAAATGTAACGTTTAAGCCCTGTAAAGTGGTCTCAATTGCTTGTAATCTTGCTTAAGATGATTCGGCCATAGTCTTTGATGAATCTTGACTGCGAGTCGTAACCATTGACCCACACTAAAGGAATAGGAATGAGAAGATGTAAAAATGGTCTTCAATAAAAACAAGTAAAACTTCATGTAAAAACAGTAAAAACATAAGGTTTTACCATTTTTTATAAAGTAGATTGAGAAGATATAGACAACTTAAATATTGATGCCTATAATAAGGAAAGCTTGATTGAAGTTGAAATGAGGGAACCTATGGATGATTATGATTTAGACATTCCAAGATTTGCAAATGAACTTGTTAGAAGAGCAAAATAATATGACATTGAGGATATACAATTGATGTAAGATGATGTGTTTGATTTGAATCAATCGATATAATTTAAAAACTGTTAAACTTTATTGTTTTGATGTTTTAGAACTTTATTGTAGGAGTTGTTAAACCCTTTTTTGTGTTTTTAAACTTAGGTTTTATATAATTATATGACTTATATATTCTAAATATGAAGTTGTTTATTGAATTTTGAGTAATAAATTATGCTTCTTCTTTTTTACATGCACACACACACACACACACATGACCTTAAATAATAGAAACTTTACATTTCGTATTGTTTCTATGATTTACGTTTTACCATCTCATTTCATTTTTACTTAGAAACTTGATTTTGACAACATTGTTTCTAATACCCCTTTAATTAACGGCCTCAAAAACTTAACACCGCCGTTAACCACGCCTACCCCCTTTTATTATATTTCTTATTCTTCTACACCATACATAACGGTAGTGGCTACCGTCCACTTCCTTAAGATTCACTGCCTGTCCACTTCCTTGAAACTGTGCCGTTTTGGCACCAAATTGTGAAGGCTGATCCTTAAAAAAAAACATAAAAAAAAATAATAATAATTCAGGGTAGTGATAGATACTAAAATACCAAAAAATTACTTCATGATTATGAAAAATTATTTTAGGATTGGAAAAAATATTTGAGTCTTGACCAAGTACTTAAAAAGATACTTTGAAGATATTGATTGGTACGAGAAAAAATATTTCATGATCTTGAAAAAAATATTTTAGAATCTTAGAAAAATATGCTGAAGTATATTTTTAGTACCAGTTAGTACCATGAAATATTCTTTGATGATCTTAATATAATTTTTCAAACTCATGAAGTATTCTTTCAGTATCAGTCAATATTCTTTTAGTACCAGTAAATAGCTTGAAATATTTTTTCAAGATCCTAAAATAATTTTTCTAAATCATGAAGTTTTTTTTTTGTACCAATCAGTATCTTCATTCTTCAAAGTACTTTTTAGTACTAGTCAGTACCTCGAAATACTTTTTTTATCGGTCAATATCCTTTTAGTACCAGTCAATATCTTAAATATTTTTTTCAAGATCCTAAAATAATTTTTCAATATCATGGAGTAATTTTTCAAGATCATGAATTATTTTTTCTGTACCAACCCTGTATCCTCAAAGTTTCTTTTTATTATTGGTCAAGACTGCTTGAAATATTTTTCAAGATTCTAAAATAATTTTTCAAGATCATTAAGTATTTCTCCAAGTCGACCAAGTATCCAAAAAGTATCTTTTTAGTACTCGTCAATACTCTGGAAAATTAATTTTTTTTTTTTTTTTTAAAAAAAAGGATCAGCCTTCACAATGTTGTGCCAAAACAGCACAGTTTCAAGGAAGTGTACGGGCAGTAATATTAAGGAATACATAACATATATGTTCAATTTTCAAGAAATTTTCGATCAAATTTTTTTTTTTTCAAGAAATTTCAAACAAGCTCTTGTGATACAACTTTTTGAGCCCAAGCCCACTTGCTTCGTAGAGTCCAAACCCATATGAAGCATCAGATATTATGAAACAAAATTAATGCAGACAATGAAATTTGAAAAGTCAAAGTGGAGCTATTTCTTAAGCTTTTATTAGTCCGGCATGCGCTCCCAGAAGAAAACTTAGTATCTTCTGTAGAAAAGTTACTTAGAAATATGGAGGATAGAGACATTTGCCAATATCTCACTAAACATATTACTGTAGATATTTTGCTATGGCTGCTAATATCTTCCACAGATGGAAGGAAGTAGAAAACCCTTTCATTTTAGCAAGTCCAATCCCCACAATCAAAGAGTTCCAAAATTTTAACACTGGTTAAAGAGCTTAAGGTTTTAGGTCAGGAATCTCAACAACCAAAAGAGGACTTTCCACAAAATTTCAATTTTATAACTGGTGTGCGTGCGTGTGAGAGAGAAGCTTGAAAGATTAAATCTTGCCATTTATTTTTCGCATTTGAACAGTCATAAACTAGAGCTAAAGTTTGAAGACTCACCCTTTTAGCCAAATGTACATAATTTCTCTTTTTACCATCCATGGGAAGAATGGGAGGAAGATATCCTACCTGCTCCATTCAGGATGAAAATTCTATGGGAACAGGAAACTTATGACACAATGCAATGCATTAATTCATCTCCTCCCCCTTCTAGAAAACCTTTCCATGTGTATACCTCAAAGAAATTGTGGAACTGAGTTAACATCTTGAATATGAGCTTTCCCAAGGAAACATCACACCTAAGCAAAATCACATGCCATACAAAGTGAAAGTAATCAGATACCACAAAGAACAACAGAAATATTTGTACAATCATCAAGTTTCGGGTTAATATATTAGTCCATCAAGTTTACCATTATTTTATTTTTAGCTCCTCAAGTTTCAAACCAGATGTTTTGATTCCTCAAATTTCACTCCTTTAAAACATTGGTCCCTATTATCATTGAATAAAAATTTGGACCGTTGAAAATATCAGGTTTAGAAATATTAATTAATTATTATTATTAGGGATATCATTTAGTATTTATAAGGATTAGATATGAGTATTATATTTTAAGAATATATCTTTAAGATATTATTTGATTGGATTGGATTGGATTAAGCTAGATTTCAGGGTTAGAGTTAGTCTATTCTTGCCTATATAAATGCCTTCATGTACTCTCTTTTATTCTCAATTATCAATATTCAGAGTATTTTTCATGTGTTTTAATGTGATCTTTCATTGTCAACATGGTATCAGAGCCTTATGGCTTTTACTTTTACCCCTTTCAGATTTGGACATGTGAGTTTCGTCTTCTTCTAACTACATTCTTTTGAGTTTAGGTCTCTGGTGAGACTATTTGGTGTTCGTTTGTTGGGAAACTGCTCTGGTCCCTTGTGAGACCGCTCATTATTGGTTTGGTCCCTTGTTGTTCGAGCTCTTAGTAAAGTTAGTGAGTATTATTTTCTTGAATATTGTTGTCATTTGATAGAAGTAAACTTATACGAATTTATGGTTGCTTCGAGTTTAGCTTAGTTTGTTTAAACTTGAGTTTGGGGAGTAGCTTGAGGGGGAGTGTTGAGAATATCGAGTTTAGAAATATTAATTAATTATATATTATTATTATTATTAGGGATATCGTTTAGTATTTATTAGGATTATATATGAGTATTATATTTTAGAAATATATCTTTAGAATATTATATTTGATTGGATTATGATAGATTTTAAGGTCTCCTCATACTCTCTCTTTTATTCTCAATGATCAATAAAATTCAGAGCATTTTTCCTATGCTTCAATCTGATCATTCAATCTTGGCAGGGACCATTTTACCCCTTAAGGGACCAAAATCTCTTATTTGACACTTGAGCAATTAAAACCAAAATGAAGGTAAATTTAATGGACCAAAGATTATATTAACCCTTAATTTTCCTGCCAAGATTGATCAAAATGCACACGCGGATAGCGAATAATTACAGGCTGGACCGGATAACCTGGGTGAAAAGCACCCAATAACCGTTATTTGTGGTTACCTCTGGAAATATAAGCGCCGGAGTAAATCTACCGCAAGAGCCCTCCTCTATGTATTGGATCCTTGAAAGCAGATTTCTGTATCACATAGCTTACAAATTGATAACAAAATGATGAAGCAGACTCATGGCTGACATTAATCAGTTTGTTTGGCTAAGCATTTTAGGGGCGTTGGAGACAAAAAAATCACAACGGAAATATCAGTGGAAAAAAGTCCAGTTAGAGGTGTTTTGGTTAGCTTTTTCCTGACTGGGCTTTTGCAAAAAAAAGCTCCATTATTTCAAAAGCTCAATCCTGGAGTGTTAAGTGGCCAGGGTTGAGTTGATGTGACTAGGCAGAGCAATGAACTGGATGGGCAGCCCATGCCTAAACCCATAACCTAGCCATTTAACTTTATACGGGTACGGGCTAGCCCATACTCATACCTCAACCCATTCAAACTTGTGTAAACGGGCTAGCACATAAATGGACGGGCTGACCGGATTTTGGGTAACCCATTTACATTTGATCTTTTTTGTTTTTTGAAAAAAAAAACATATATAAGCATTAAGCATCTATCCAAAAACATCATTCTAAATTCTAAAATCTAAATCTTCAAAGTTCAATAAACACAATTCATACAAAAGAACTTAAATTTAGACAAGTACCATCGTAATATAATTTTGATGTTCAAACTTCAACTCTTAACTTAAAACATTACAACTATTTACATAGGACAGATTTGATAACTTTTAAATTCTACATCAATGGGAGGGTTCCTATTGCTTCTCAATTCATTTGTATAGGACAAATATGATAACTTATTTCCATACAATCTTGGGAAAGGAGGCTATTAGATCATTTGAAGGGACAAGCTTTTTAAAATATTCATCAACCGTTTGGAGTCTAGGCGAGTTTTTTTATGAGTAATTTGACAAAATTGATCTTTGCCATCCTTTTACAAATTCAAATGCACAAATATATAAGCCCATGAAAAAGGTATCTTCTAGGATTGGAATTTTTACTATGATAAGTTTTATGACTTCTATGGCTTTCCAGATTCTTATGTTTCCAAACAAAAAAGCAAATTTAGAAGTAAAATCTTCATAAGACATGTAACTGTTCAATCAGTGAATGGCTTCAAATAATAATCACAGTACAAGCTATACCTGTATGATTCCCAGAACATTTACACTTGTGACTTGACCTTGATCCTTTTATATGCATTGCAGCAACTACGACAATTTGCACTTGCCAAGACCCAAGGACAATGGGGATGTCATCTTCATCAACTAATTCCCAAGAGCTCAAATATCAGCATCCTAGCAACTATGATAGGGACCAACCTAAATTAAAAGCATTGCATAACTAAATGGGCGGGTACGGACAACCTGATAGTGTTACCCATAGTCCACCAATTTAAGTTTTAAATGGACGAGTTTTAACCCAACCCGTTATGAGTCTTTTTGAATGGGCTTAAAATAGCCTAACTAGACCGGGGTTGTTGCGAGTTCCTTACTCAGCCCTAAATGTGACTATCTGAAAGGGGCTTTTTTTTAATAAATTGAGGGAAGTGAGGGTATTTAATACCCTCTGCCCACTTTAAATGGTGGGTTCCGCACATTGACTTCTTACATTACTAAAAAAGTAAAATATTTATGATTTTGATTATGGTGTGAATTGCTAAACGATCAACAAGGCATAAATTTTCAGGATAATGTCAATAAAAGTCATCCTTTATTAAAAGGAACATAGCAAAAGGAGGAAGGAAAACATAATTGATAAAAATTAAATACACATAATTTTATTTAATTGAAAAGATATCAATGTTATAATTGCAAAAATTAATATTATTCATTCACCGATAAACTCCTAGCTAGTTATCGGGGTCATACATTTATATATCAATTCCAATGAATAAATTTGAAACTTACAAATGTCACCAATTGTAGACTTTATCTTCTGGATAACACACCGAAATATAGCTCTTTTGGAGCGTTTATTAATGTGATATTTTATTTCAAATATTCATTTACTCATGAATATTTAAATACACAAATGAATACCATGATAAAGTCTATTACTTATACTAATAATAAACGAACATCATGCATCCTTGCAGGCTTATAGATATTTATTCTCCTCATGATTTTTTTCTCCACAATAAATTATTGCCATATAAATTCTTGATAATTTTGCTTTAATTTAATGACTTGTGGTCATATTGAGACCAATATTCATGGAAAAATACTATTGCCTTTATTTCTTAATTTAAACAATGGCCATACATGAAGGCATTCTAAATTTGAAGAATTTCTATTTATTTTCTTGACATGTGAACTCCACAAGCTAGTACTTTTCCATGATACGAATCTCCACAAATTATTAGTCTTCAGGGCTAGGAAACAAATCTCTTTTAAAGTGGTGAGTCCTTTTCATGCCACATGATAAAATCTTTTTCAAAATGGAAAATCTCTTTCATGCCATCTAATGTTTGAACCTTCAGTACTATAGTATTTATAAGAATAAAATACATTGACCACATCTTTGTTTTATCTAAATTACGCAAATATTTTTTCTATTTTGAAAACGTAAATAAAAATCCCTTAAAAATAAAATATCTATTACGTAAAACCTCTTTTACATATTTAAGATTTCATTTTCATCCACCCAATCGTTAGCTAACTATTAAGTTTGACTATTTAAATATTTTCTTTGACCAAAATACTTCTCTTTCAACAAATGAATATACATTTATATTTGCCTAAAAATAATCTTATATAAACAAAAAATAATTATAATATGTATATGTTCAAAACTCCAATATATTATAAAATTTAGTAATTTTTACTATATTATAAAATTTTAAATTTTTATATCATATTTATTGAAAGTTATTTATTTAGTATTCTTTGAAAGGACTAAAAACATATTTCTTTCTTTCTTTTTCCATGACACCATGTGACCATGATTGAAAATATATTTGAAAGGATTACACCATATGTTACTAATAATGTAAACTTGAGATATTATATAACTTATATTAATTTTAAATTTTAAATAATTTTTTTCTTAAAATTTTATAGATACCTTTATTTAAGTATGCATCTATTGAAATAATTAATCTTGTGTCAAAAAAAAAATCATATTATTTTTTTATTTTTCTACATTAATTAATTTGATTAAGTCTTTATCTTAATTTGAAAAGAAAATTAATACATAACCATTTGCAAATGTAAAAAATAAATTAAGAAAAAAAATCTTAAATTACATAAACAATTTCAGCCAAAATTAGGGAATTAGTAGTGATGAAGGGAAAATTTTTAAATAAAATTTATTTGAATTTAAATTTTCATTAAAATTAAAAATTCTTAATGGAGTTAACGGTTTTTATTTAAGTGTATGTTTTTAAAATAGAATGGAGGTCGTGCAATTAAGGCAAAATGCAAGCAATGTCGAGTAGTACTCTATTTATAATATATTATGACATTTATTCATAAATAATTATTATATATACCATTAACAATTATAAATTGAATAAACAAAATGATGAGATGTAATAAGTAATGGCCAAAAAACAAGATATAATAAATAAACATGTATCTAGCTATTTAATCTAAAAATTCAAAATTATGGCATTGGGTCAATTAATCTAAAACTCAAAATCATCACTTTGGGCCATTTAATCTGAAAAATAAAAGTTATGGCTTCTAGCCTTTTAATAAATAAAATAATAAAAGTTATATTGCTTTTGACCATATAATGTCAAAATAGGAAATAAATGTTATATGGCTTCGGCCATATAATGTCATAGCGAGAAAATCAATGCTATATATGGTTTCGGCCATTTAATTAATACGATAGAAAATAAAACTTTATAGCTTCTAGCCATATAATTTCAAAATAAGAAATCAAAAGTATATGACTAATGGCCATATAACCACAAAATAGGAAATAAAAATTATATGGCACGGTCATATATATGGGTTAAGGTGCATTTTTGCCACGGAAGTTTTGCTAATGGAGCGTCCAAAGACTACGAAGGAAGTTTTAGGGTACCAAATTTGCCCGGAAGTATGAAAAATGTAGCAAATTTGCCCTCCATTAATTTTGATCGTTACGTACCACCTCATCACACGTGCATGCCACATCATCAATCAAAAGTATCACTTTTGCCCTGAAAGTTTTCATTAAGGAGCAATTTTGCCCCGGAAGTTTTCATTGAAGAACAATTTTGCCCTAGAAGTTTATAAAAGTAACAATTTTGCCTTTCTTTCTCCCAATATTAAATTTGACTATTAGATCAGTCAAAGACCACACATGTCATGCCTTGAAAAGGTCGAACTTGGAGTCGAGAGAATGAAATCTTTGAAGCGGTCACGGGGACTAGAGGGAAATCGGGCCGGCCCGTTTAAGCCTGACGACTTTGCGGGGCTCGGGCTTGAAAAATAAGCCGGAAATTTGAAATTGGCCTGGAGGGCCTCGGGCTTAATCGAGTGGCCTTGCGGTTTGTATAGATTGATCATTTGCTTAGATCATAAGTGATGCTTCACGTGTGACCGGTTGGCTTCATAAATTAAGGCGCCTTGAGCTCAACATCTCAAGGATCTCCTTCTCTGACTCCAAGTTCGACCTTTTCAATAGTCAAATTTAATATGCGGGAAAGAAGGGCAAAATTGATACATTTTGTAAACTTAGGGGTAAAATTGCTCCTTAGTGAAAACTTAGGGGCAAACTTGCTCTCGTGAAAACTAGGGGCAAAAATGATACTTAACTCTTATTGACTTGATGAGGTGGCATGCCACGTGTCATGAGGTGACATGCCACGTGTACACTCAGTTAAACTTAACGGTCAAAATTAACGGATGGGCAAATTTGCTATCTTTTTCTTTTTCATACTTCTGGGGCAAATTTGGTACCCTAAAAACTTTCGGGTGCTGGACGCTCCATTAGTAGAACTTCCATGGCAAATTTGATATTTAACCATTCAATAAAATAGAGGATATAAGTTATATGGCTTCGACTATGTAATCTCAAAATAAGAAATTAAAATTATATGGCTTTTGGCCATTTAGTTAATAAAAAGGATAAAGTAATATAGCTTTTGG
Organism: Acacia acuminata; assembly: GCA_019022655.1. NCBI lineage: Eukaryota > Viridiplantae > Streptophyta > Magnoliopsida > Fabales > Fabaceae > Acacia > Acacia acuminata. Next base: position 314,137 of record JAFJYI010000342.1, read on the forward strand.
TCATATAATCTCAAAATTTAAAATAAAAATGATATAATATCAAAATAACGATGGAGTAAGAAAATGAAAATGAGCCAAGAATAAAATTTTAATATTTCAATGCAAACAAAGGTTGTGAGTTTGGATTTTTCGAGTCTCAATGAAGTAGCTAATAGGTTATTATATTGGAGAAAACGAGTGTATTCTCCTTCTATCCCTTAACCCAACATCACAATCATGTAAATAAATAAATAGATAAATAGATAACACAAAATATATAGATTTGATGGTAATCCTTTATCGTAAATATCGATTGAAACTTCAAGTTCCGTCAAAGATAGTCATATTAGATCACCAAGGAATGTATAAAAAATATCGATTTGAACATCTAGTTTCATCAGAGATAGTAACATCAGGTCATCAAGGAATGTTTAAAAATCGATTGGAACGTCAGGTTCCATCGAAAATGATGACTTTAGGTTATAGGAGTAGATGAAAAGAGAACTGGTGGAGAAGAAGAAAATAAAATAACAATGTCAAAATAAAGAGAGTATTAAAATATCACAGCATGACTATAGCTTCATACTGATAACGTGTTATAAAATAAAAAGAGATATGTGAAGTGAAGGAGAGAATGTGAGAGCAAGAGAGAACAATTTTTATTTCCTATTCCATAGATGTTTGTAATACATAATATATGCATCATATTTATAAAGATAACTCTTTAATCTATAATTAACGTGATTTCATAATCATAGGAATTAATGAAGGAATAAATAGAAAATAATGGGGATTTGGAGATCCATCTAAATATATATTATTATTTTTTTTATACACATAATAGTTATGGGAAATGGTGGCAACGTGCGGGGTTTGTTAATTATTTCTGGCCAAAAGAGCAAACTATATGCAAGGTTGAGTTTAAGTTAAACTCGTGATGGCGTAAACTAGTATCGTAACTCAAATCATAAACTTGTAAGAGTTTCTTTTATTATTAAATAGGTATGTATAATTAAATAATTAAAATATAAAAAGACATTTAAATAGATCCATCTAAATATATTATTCATAACAGAAGAAGAATGTTTTTCCCCCACTGCAGATGTAATTAATGAGGCAGTTATATATGGTTCTGAAATGGTGGCAACGTGTTATATTAATAAATTGTTAATTATTTCTGGCCGAAAGAGCAAACCTATATATATGTATAAAGTAAAACCAATATCATTCATACTCTTTTTTAATTAGTGTAGTTCAAATTAATTTTTTTTTTTCAACGGGCATATATTTTTTCTCTGCCTTGGCATTATTTCTTCCTTTACATTTCCCCCATATTTTGGACTATTTTGATAGAAAAAAAAAATTAAGAATAGTTTACAAAAAAAAAAAAAAAAAAATTGCTAATACTTTCCAAGAGTATAAAATGATTAATCTTTCTTAGAAGTATCTAGTAATAATACTACATCATCCGCTTCCTACTTATATTTCGACTTACGCATTCCATTCTAAACTTGGCGTAATATGCTGATTCAATTAATGTTTCGAACCTTTTTCTCATGAGTCCCACGTCAATTTGGTGAGTTTTCTTTAAAGAGGGGTCTTATAAAGCTTTGAGTTTTTGGTGTGTGATTCTTTTAGGAGTTATCCTTGTTATTATTTTTTAAGTAAAGTTTTTGGAACCTTTTAATTTTATATTATTTCATTCACTTTTGTTGTTAAATTTATCTTTTATACGTCGTAGTATAATGTGTAAAAGAAAATATTTGTTACATCAATCACGGCCCTAATTTGACAAACTACATGCCTGATATATTAAGTTAATGATTCAGGATTCGCATAATAATACAAACTACAAATTAAAAGTTGGGAAAAAAAAACAAAAATACCGGCATCAATTGAATTTAAAGATATGTAAATTGGCATAATATCTATATGTATAATTACTCCATTTGGTTCTTATTATAACGCATCAGCTACCAATTCTCACAAACCAATAAAAACAGTTAAAGTCATAAAATTATCCTAAAATTTAAGTAACTTCCAATATTAGCCATATTAATTGCACTAAATTCTAATATTATATTAATTATTACTATCACCCACTATCCTTATTAATTATGGGTATACATAGAAAAAAAAAAAAAGTAATTAATGTGCCTTGGAAACAAGCAAATGCCTTATAAAAAGAACCAAATACAATTGTTAGTTGGTGCCTTATAATAAAAACCAGAGAAAGAGAATATGTTATTTATAGGATGTCACATTATACCACTCATATTAGATATTCGTGTGAAAGCACATCATCCACGTTTTGGTTAAAATAATAGGACGTCACTATCTCTTTACCCATTTGGTTAAATTAATCTAAGATTGCAATTATCCGCATGCGATTTTATAATAAATTATAAGTATGAAAGCAAAATTTTTACGTCTTTAAAAATTTGTGGCTCATTTGGGTTAAACTTGAAGCCAAAGCTGTTATGGGTAAGTAATGAAAATTGAATTGTTAACAAGCTTGCATTGGAATTCAAGAAATATATATGAGCCTCCTTTAATTTGGTCAACACCTCTTGTTTCTTAAGCAAAATCTATCGTCCACATATGTTTATTGTAATTGACCTTATAAAACTTTTGATACTCCCTTCAGGTTCTAAATATAGGACATAGTTTATAATGCAAGCAACTTACACTATAAACTATGTCTTATATTTAGGACCGGAGGGAGTATAAATGTAATAGCTAGATAACTAATTTACATATATTAAAAAAATTAGATAAGTTAGTTTTCTAATATAAAAATGTTTGGTAATTTTTTAAAATATCCTCTTTAATAATTTATATTGAAAATTACCACTATCAATAAATGTCCCTTTAGTATATGTATCAATGAGATTGCTTATGAAACAAATTAAAAATTTGTAAAACATAGTTTGGATTGAGTTCTTATATTTATGACTAAAACAAATCTTTCAATAACTCCCATCTTTATCACATAGAAAAACGAGTATTTAATATATTGACCTTTTATTACAAAAATGTTTTTTAACTCCATAAAAATATTTATCACATAAAGAGAAGAAAGAAAATATTAGCACGAGTAGCAAAAAGATTAAGCACATTAACTTTAAGTATTCAACTAAGTGAACATACTCTTCGTTAACCATTTTATGATCTAGGAATAGGAGATCGTGCACTGTATTTTAGAATTTAAAATTTATATTAATGATAATTAATAAAAATGGTATTTTTAAAATTATATAAATAACAAATAATTAATAAAAACACGTACAACTCAATTGTTTGACCATAATTAATCTGATCTAAACAAAATTAATATGTTCCTTTTTTTTTTCTTTGCTTGAAAAATTAATATGTTCCTAGTCATATTTTATATGATGAAAAAAATTCATTTTTTATCAGTTTATGAAGGATTTTAATTATTAATCTTAATTTATATAAGAAAATTATTAATCTTAAATTTTGAATATTTTAAATAAAATTAAGAGTTGATTCATTGGTCAAATCAACTAATGTAGTTCCATTCAATTGTACAAAAACTTTAAGCCTCCCAAATTGTCTTACAAGCCATCATTTCTTGCTCAGAAATTTTAAGCATAAAATGGGCCACTAGGTTATGGACAATAATAATCAATCCAATAAGAAATATTATTAACTGTGAAATAAATTATAAAGCATAACTAAGAAATTAAATTAACCACAAAAATTCATGCAAATAGTGTTAAATTATTTAATCATGAATGTTAAGACTAGGACAACAATGTGTATGTGTAATTAATGCGTCTAGTTGACCCAACTATCATAGGCTTATTTAGTGATTAAAGAAACAATAATATTAGAAGTAATTGGCCTTGTGTGGATATCACCATATTGACAGACATCTCCTAGTGGCCAAGTCAAACAATAAAAAATGTTATAATTTCTTATTTATTGAAATTGATTTTTTTTTTTTTCATTTAATATAGACTATATACAAATTTTTATCAAAAAATGAAAAAAAAAATGCTTTTAGTTCTATATATTAGCTAAAGAACTAAATTATTTTATTTTTCAATAATTTTTAACATAGCCTTTGTCTTTATGTTTCAATTTTATAATATATGTTATTTAATTTTTTTATTATTTTTTGTTTAAATTAAACGTATTTGGAATTTCTTTATGACAACTCATAATATTAACTACGACGTTGATAAAATTTGACTGGAAAGGACTTAATTATAAATTTTCAATTAAGAATAGATTTAGACTAGATTAAATGATATCCTTAAAAAAACTTTGAAATAAGTTCATGTATGTTTTGAAAATGAAGTAGAAGCAGCAGTTTTAGTAAAGTTAGAAAAATAAGTCTAATAATTTAGTTAATTACAAAAGGGTTTGTCTTTACAATTTGATCAAATTTTGGTTTTGATCATCCTTGTTGAAACCGTAGTTACTTTTTGGTCCATATAGTTTCATAAAGACTTGACTTAAGTTTAACATGTGTTAACTATAGTTCAACTGAATTTGTGGTTTTGGTTCATACATTTTGAACATATGAAACTACAGAGTCCAAATGCCACAATATAGGGACCAAAATCAAAATTAGATTAAAATCAAAATGTAAGGGGCGGCTAACAATCGTATTAACCGGTAAAATATAAAGATTGCTCATATAGAGAAGTTTCTCCAATGAGGAAGCAATCTTAGGCTTCAATGTGATACTGACATAAACATTACCAATAAATATATAGTGCTTTCAAAATATTCTAAATTCAACCTTTGACGGTTCGTCCCCCACCACCACCACCACCATAACCATAATTAATTAAATCATTATTTGTATCTAAGAAGCTAATGCTATATCCTCCGATCTGTTGGCCATCTTCATAATCATATATATATATATATAGACATTGCTTCTTCTTGGCCATATCCAAATCCATATTGTGATTAGGTTCTTCTAATCTAAACATGTTTTCCCAGAAAATCTTCATGACTAGATCATTCTCTTCTCTTCTATTTTTGCTGCTTCTGATGATTCTGCTGAGAAAATCTGTCGCTGTTGGAGATGATCAGCAAAAGGCATATATAAGCATTTCACTGTTTTATTAGTTTAATTAATTCCGTTCTCTTTAACTGTTGGATTTATTATCTCTTGGAGATTTTTTATTTTTATTATCTGTTTAATTTCTGCAGAATTTCTATATCGTTTTCTTAAGAGCTGATCATGCTGCTGGTGATATAAGCCCAGAAAATAGTTTACAGATTGAGAGTACTCATTTGAATCTTCTGTCTTCTGTAAAAGGAAGGTATGTGTATATATATAGCCTCATCAAGTTCTTCAATGAAATTATTACGAGTTTAATTAATTTATGACGTGTTGGTACGTGTATAGCCACCATGAAGCAAGAGAATCGATGGTATATAGCTACTCAAAGAGTTTCAATGCATTTGCTGCAAAATTATCTGATGATGAGGCCAGAAAGTTATCTGGTATGTGATTTATTATTAGTATTTTTATTTTTTCTCCAGCTATATAGTTCTTCATCTCTTTGTTTATATATATATGCAGATATGGAGGAAGTAGTTTCTGTGATTCCAAATGGGTATCGTAAGCTACACACAACAAGATCATGGGACTTCATAGGCTTGCCTGTAACTGCTAAGAGAAGATTGAAACTAGAGAGGGATATCATTGTTGGTCTTCTCGATACAGGTTCTTCATTTGAATCAATCTTTTTAAATTAATTTCTTCATTTTCAAGTTCAAAGTTACGTTTTTACGATTATGTTAGATCTTGGGTCTCTTGCATGTTACAGCGTCTGAACTTGTTATGAGGAATGACACTGTTCATCATGACCACTAATTATAAATAAACCCGACTTCTTTTGGAAGTTTATATATTTATATTAATTTTAATTTACATGTACAAGAGTACAATTTAATAAAAGATAAATGATAATTAACTATTGACATTCGGGATTAGAGAGGCATGTGGGGTCATATATATGGTCCCACCTATGTGGCCCTAACATAATTTTCATATACCAATCAAACTAACTTATAACTTAATTAATTCATATCTTAAACCTACTTGTATTTTAATTTTTTAAGTTCTATTATATTCTTGGTGTCCACTTTATTTGCTAACATTTAATGGGGAAGACAACATTTATAGCAGATTATTTCATATATATAATAGGGAAATACTGAAAAAATATTAAATAATCCTTAAATTTGTAATTTTTCCATTTTTTGTGAAGGCAAAAACTCCGAGGGTGGGAAAGGTAAGGACAAATATTTGATAGGCCCGACCTATACTTCCATCGGGGAGGAATGAAGTTTTCCTCCATTTGGATAGGAGAGAAAATGGAAGAGAAAGAAAACTGTGGTCACGACTCACGCGTCTCACACCCCTTTTTTTCTCCCCAAAATTTCTCTTGACTGGTGGAGAGAATTTGGGAGAAAAATGTGGGGTTCACATTATGTGCTTTTTTATTAGGTGTTTTTTATGTGCTTTTCCCTCTAATTAGAGGGATGAGGCATTTTTAAAAAAAAATATTTTAAATATTTTAAATATATTTATTTAGATTATTAAATTATATTTTGCATTCTGAATTTGTTTTGCATCCAGTATCTCAAATTAATTAATTTTCTGCATTCAAAAATATTTTTTTTAGTAATACCAGTATCCTAGAAATTAATTAATTTGAGATACTACGTGCAAAAAATATTTCAGGATGCATCATATAATTTAATTTAAACAAATAGAGTATTAAAAAAAAAAGCCCCGTCCATCTAATTAGAAGGAAAAACATATAAGAAACACCTAATAGAAAAGTACCTAATGTGAATTCAAAAATGTGTTGTTAGCAACTGCTGCCCCACCACGCCTCACCTAATTTTTTTTTAAATCCATACATAGTTGTAAACATAATATGTTAGAGGAGTTTTTATTTTATTTTATATTATACTTTAAATGTGTTAGTATAGAATATTTCTTAATTGTTTGATTTTCCCTAATTTAATTAAGTTTTTCCTTCATGAATTCATATGATGAACAAATGGAACTTTGTGGATGATGAGAGTGCAGGGACCACACCTGAATCAGATAGCTTCAAGGATGATGGGTTAGGTACTCCACCAGCAAAATGGAAGGGATCTTGTGGTCATTTTGCTAATTTCTCAGGATGCAATAAGTAAATTCTCTTTCCTTCTCTTCCACATTATTACGCTCATTTATTTATTTATTTTCCTTATCATGTACGGGTGTGTTTGGTTTGAGGGAGGAGAAGGGGAGAGAATGAATTCTAGGGAGGATATTGACCAAATTATCATTAATAAAATAAATATTCTTTTTTATTGATAATGTATTTTTGGAATATTGAAAATTTTCCATGGACTATTTAGTAAAAATGTGAGAAAAAAATTCCCCTCTATTCTCTCCCTCCCCTTAAACCAAACAAGCCCATAGTGTTTTACATGCGAGTGGTTTCTCTCTTCCTTTGAATACTTGCAAACTTAATAATTAATTATATAAAATATAGTAAGCCATATTAACTACTTTAAGTTTTTTTTTTAAAAAAAAATAAAATAAAAACATTCAAGTCAAATTTCTTATATCAATTATATCAAATTTTCTAATCACACATGGTTATATCTCCTAGTTTTGAAATATTATTATTTAACTATAAATCCACCTGAAAAAAATAGGACACATGACCATGTATAATTGGAGAACTTGATATAATAAATGGAAGAGACTTAATGTAAGTATGGTCTTCATGAAAAATTCTAGTCAATAATATTGATGTGATTTTGGAGATGTAAAATATGTCCGCATTATGTTTTTATTAATTATCAACTTGTAAAAATAATTATCTCCAAGAATTTACTTAAACTTGATATAATTTAAAACATTATAAATTTTTTTAACAGAAAATTTAAAATAAACGTTGGTACACTTTGTTCTAATCGTAAATATTTTGATTAAAATATCATCCATAAATTAAAATTTATAACTTTTAGTTAAATTTAAATGAAAAAATAAAAATTCTATATTTTTTTATTTTAATATTTAGTTTATTAAGGGTTTACGTACTAATAGACAATCAAAATAGAATTCGATGGTATTTTTAAAAAAAAAAAAAAAGGAAAAGAAATAAAAGACCTTATGTATTATATAAGATATTATCCCTTTGGTTTCTATACATATTACGAGTATCACCAAAATCAATTCTATTTACTTTTTTTTTTTTTTTTTTTTTTTTGAGTTTTCAGATGATGAATTCTGTTGTTGTACATTAATTAATAGAAAATGAATGTGATGCATCAAACATTGTTCATATTTGGGTTTTGTTCCATCTCATGATATTATTCTTGTAAAAAAGTGGGGCTATTTGTTCTTCAGGTATTAAAGTAATAATTTAATAATTTTTTATTCTACATTTATTCAAAGAAAGATAATGTTGTGAAAATTTTCAGTAAGGCCCCAATTTTTTTTATTTAATTGTATGAAATCTCGAAATCTATTAAATGAATATTTCTTTAATTATTTTGGAATATTACTACAATATGACATTCATTTTTCTAGATAAAACTGTTTACGTTATTACATACGCATACATTTATCCCCTTGACCCAGCGTAACTATTAGAGCATATTACATTTAAAACCTTCAGTTACATAATTTTTGTTCACAAGATAATTTTCAGAGTTGTTGTATAATTTTATATTTTTTATTTCATACAAATTTATTAAATTTATTCTCATACAATTATCTAATAAAATGAAAATTTTAAAGCTAAAGATATTAGCAATTCAAATGTTCAATAGAGTCTCCAACTTTTAAAATAATAGTCCAGTAGTGTTCACCTTCTTCGATAAAATTGAACGCGTAATATTTTATCAAGTAAAAAAACCATTTGCACTATGCTGAGAGTATGCAAAATATGCACTTAGAAAACTTGATAGTAAAAAAAAATATATATACGAAACTATAAATCAATTTTCCTTTCTAAAATTGAAATCCTAGTAATAATCATAAATCGCGCAAATTCTAATATGGCCTAAAATAATCTGGCCCTGTTTATTTGTTTTTTTCATAATAAAATTTCAATGTTTAAATTGTGGATTCTTTAAAATTTATCCTTGCAAACACCTATTTAATCAAAATAGAGTTTTTGGTTAAATATTTAAAATTGTATAATTGAGAAGTAGGTAACGGTAGCTTTATGAATAACCTGATTTTTGGTTCATATATATAATTGATTTTGACATGCATAGGAATGTTTGGTAGCGTATAACATATCCATGGTTTTAGGTTTGTAAGTGATTTTTGAATGCATAAAAGGGTTTGGTAGCTTATGCCTTATCAGATACCTATAGTTTTGGATCCATAGATGATTTTAGCATGTATAAAGAATATTTAAATATTTTTCAAGAAAATCATAATTTTAATTTTTAATAGCAAAATCCCAGAAAAATACCGTTAAAATAGGTTTAAAAAAACAAATAAAGGAAGACAATACTTGAAGTTCCAAGTAACACCTCATGAAGGAATCTGAGATTTCCAAATCCTTTCAAATGACTAATATACCCTTGAGTAAGTTTTAAAGCCACACATATCAAGTGTCATTAACAACTTATGTATAGATAATAACAACTTTAGTATGTATATTGACTATGTGACCTCCCCCAAATGTTGTCAGATGTCATTTAATAACTTAGGTATAGATAATAACAACTTCATAATCTTAAATAACAATTTTGATATACATATTAACTTCCCTTTGTTTTTCAAAACTTACTCAAGGGCATATTGGTCATTTGAAAGAGTTGGAAATCCTAGATTTTTCTTGAAGTCTGATTTGAAATTTTAAATATACATTATTTATCTTTTCCTATTTTAATAGTATTTTATGGGATTTTCCCATTTTTAATCATACCCAAAATAATTTCTATAAATCAATTTTATTGAAAATTTATTCTATCAAGCTAATTCAAAAATCACATTTTTTTTATATGTCAAAACTTGAAGCAAGCTGATAGGGGCCAAGTACTTTAAGCTAGATGGCAACCCAGACGCCGATGACATACAATCTCCCATAGATGTGGACGGCCACGGCACCCACACTTCTTCAACGGCGGCTGGAAATCTAGTCCCGAACGCGAGCTTATTCGGGCTGGCCCAAGGGACGGCTCGCGGGGCTGTGCCATCAGCGAGAGTGGCGGTATACAAGGTTTGTTGGGAGAGCAATGGTTGTGCAGACATGGACATACTTGCAGGATTTGAAGCAGCAATACATGATGGAGTGGATGTGATATCGATTTCCATCGGAGGAGGCAATCCGACCTATGACAAAGACTCGATAGCAATCGGATCGTTTCATGCGATGAAGAAAGGGATAATCACGGTGGCTTCAGCTGGGAATGATGGCCCTTCTTTGATCACAGTTGTAAATACTGCTCCATGGATTGTTACTGTTGGAGCTAGTGGCATTGATAGGCAATTCATCAGCACTGTGCAGTTGGGCAATGGACAGAATGTCTCAGTAAGTCTCACCACTCATCTCTCTTTTGAAAATTGAGAATCTTGATGCTCTAGCTAGAATTGAAAATGTCTGAAGTTGAATGCAAATTCATTGTGTGTTTAATCATGGAATTAAAATATAACCGGAGTCTTACAAATTAGTGAAGCGGTCAAGAGTTTTGGATAGAGTCAGTTTTTCCCTCCCTTTACTTTCTCGAGTTTGAAATGATGTCGTTTTCAGTTTTTTTTTTTTTTTAACAAAAAAAAAGAAAAAGAAAAAGAAAAATAGCGGTCCGTCAGATTGTGCTTTAATAAGTTTGTTTTATTTGATTATATATGGTTTATACATGAATGTTCTATTTACTTGTAGTTGTGGATTATTATATTTTTTATTTAAATGTTACTCTTGTCAAGGTTATATATGAAAATTTTGTATATTTTGATTACATTATATTATTTTAACTAGATCACTAATCCTTGAACTATTATCTTGACCAGTTTAATGACAGATATGATATTCAATATATCTTCAATATATATATATCTTCAATATATATATTGCATATGGGGTTCCAAATCCGAAAATGGATAATGTCTGTGTAATAAGTCTCATTCTCTTCTAGGAAATAGAGAATTTGATTCACAAACTATGTTTGGATGGAGAGAGAAGTGGGGGAAAAATAGGGGCTAAGAATACTTGAAAAAAAAAAAAAAAAAACTTCCATATATGGTAAAACAAATTAATATTTTTGAGAGTTTTGCCTCAGTATTTTTCTCCCCTAATTTTCTCTCTGTATTTTCCAAAAGCAACTGAATGTACTGCTTTTGAGAAACATTATGTAAACGAGATTTTGAGGTGGTGTTTACAAGTTTGAGAATGTTTGAAGCTCCTAAAGTTGATTGCGAAGTCCTGGTAATATAAATTCAATGTATATATATGTAGGGAAGAGGAGTGAACACTTTCAATCCAAAGCAAAAGCAATATCCTCTCATAAATGGAGCTGATGCAGCCTCATCCTCAGCAAGCAAGGAAGAAGCAAGGCAAACAATTAACTTTCTTTATCTACTTCTTAAAACTGAACAATATGAATTGCAATTTTTCAACAGCTTTAAATATATAATTAATTAATTAACTTGATTCTTGTTTAATTTATTAATATTTGCTTGCATGCAGATCATGCTATCCAAGTTCCTTAGACCCAAAGAAGGTAAAGGGAAGGCTTGTTTTCTGCATACCAGACTCATCAGGCTCAGATTCAATAGTGAAAGCACTTGGAGGCATTGGGGCCATAATGGAGAATGAGCAATATCTTGATCTTGCTCAAATTTTCATGGCTCCTGCTACTGCTGTCACTACCTCTGTTGGTGAATCTATCACTAGTTACATCAAATCCACAAGGTATATATATACTCCCCTCCGATAGCTAATACAATATATATTTACTTAATTGGATAAGATTAAAGAAGTTAGTTGAGTTAGTTAGTATGACATATACTTTCTAAAACACCTTAGTCATTTTCTTTATTCCTTAATTCCTCTCTTTATTGATTATTGTTGATGGAGAATCAATAGGGTTAAATTTGGAAAATATTGATAAATATAAAAACTATGTCTTATATTTAATACTAAGATGAAGTCCCTAAATTAAGTACAGGAAGGAGTACACAACATCTTCCTTGTAACTATTATAGTACATGATACTCAAATTTGGATCTCTTGAAATACATAAATATATGAGGGGATGAAGTAGAGGGGTCAAGTTTTTCTTTAGATTTTTAATTTTCAGTCTGTCTAAGTGCACACAAACTATTAGATAGTTATATATCACCATTGAAATTGAAGAGAATATGAATCCTAAATAGAGAGAGCTACTGTAGAGGTGGGGTCCACTCTTCTCCCCTTTACTTTTCAAGGAATGGAGTAAAGCCATCCTATCCTTAACCTAGGAACTAAAAATATGTAGAGATTGAAAAAACTAGTTAAGTCAGTTAATTGTAAAAAAATATGTATTAATTTTCTTAAAATATTCTCTTTAATTATATGCATTTAAAACCCTTAATGGAAATTCTCATAATATGTGCAATCAATAGGAATAGTTAAAAAACAAATTATAAATTTTGAAGTCAAAGTAAAATGAGATCTTACATTTAAGGAGCAAAATAACCCTCTAACTAGCTCATATGTTTGGGACCAGAGGGAGTATTTTAAAATATCTAGCTAGATTATTTGACACTCATCATATGAGACACAATAGAGTAACATTGTAAACTTTGCACCGCTAACACACTCATACTCAGAAAATTAATCCCATTATATGGTCTAAGCATTAAGTACCTAAATTTGAATCACAGCAATCAAGTGTGTGTTTGTGTGTGTAAAGTAGCAGGGTCAAGAGTCTCTTCAGGTTCTTTCGGTTCTGATATGTTTAAGTGTACACAAATTTAGTAAGGTCAGTACCATTTTACTTAAAAAGAATGTGAACCAAAAGTAGAGACCAGAGAGAGATGCATGAAAAGAAGGTGATGAGAGATCCACATCAATATATAGAAAGCATTTTAAAGTACCCATATTACTTATAACACTTCATATGATACACGATTGAGTACTTTATATATTTTGTTTTTTATATCCTTTATAATTGTAACTGATATGAAATTTTATGATGTTAAACTACAAGATCACCATCAGCAGTGATATATAAGACCCATGAAATGAAGAAACCAGCTCCATTTGTTGCTTCATTTTCTTCTAGGGGTCCAAATCCAGGTTCCATTCATGTTCTCAAGGTAATTCATTATTTAACTAACCATTGATGATGATGATGATATTGCAAGAAGCTTAATTAATTAATTAATTTGAATAATCATCACCAACATTATATTTAATTAATTTAGTTTCATTTAATTAACTACTCTTATATAAGATATTTGTAATTAATGTATTACTATGATTATAAATAATGCAGCCTGACATTGCAGCCCCTGGGATTAACATATTGGCATCTTTCACACTTAGAAGATCACTGACAGGTCAAGACGGAGACACCCAATTCTCAAAATTCACATTAATGTCTGGCACTTCCATGGCATGCCCTCATGTTGCTGGAGTAGCTGCTTATGTTAAATCTTTTCATCCTAATTGGTCTCCTGCTGCTATTAGATCTGCCATTATCACTACAGGTGACATTAATTTATTTTTTTTAAGTTTATTGAAATTATATATAAATATCTCATTTATATGTTTACATAGACTTGATTATCTTTAGTTTTTTAAAACTATATACTTTTCAGATGGACCTCTCATATTTTTTTTGTTAAAATTATACATGCACTCCGACATATTTTCAAGAAAATGTTGTGTCTATATAAAAAGTACAAGGAACATTCCATAGTCTCAAGAGACATTTGTGTAATTTTTTTCCATTGAAATTTTATGTATTTATTAAAAAGACATAGACCTAATAATGATATACACAAAGATTCCTTGAAATTGTATATATATGAAAAACAAAATCGATATAATTTAAGCAAAATTTAGATGTCCATTTAATTTATGTTTTATTTTGAAGAGAAACTCAAGTAAATTTTGAAAATAGAAAAAAAAAAAAAAAAAACCTTTATGCAATTTTAATGAACTTAAAAAGAGCTATAAATCGTTTTAAAAAATAAAAATTATATGTGTGTGTGTGTTTTGAAGTCTCATGGCTGGCCTTTTGCTAAAATTTTTGTGCAATGCAATGATATACTCCCCGATACTAAATATAAGAGTTAATAAAAAGATTTGCATTAGCCTTAAATATAATATCTCAGTTGAATTTATCTCTCAAATTTATAATTTTTTTCATAAACTCTCTACACATATTAAGGGAATTTACTATCGTAGGAGTATTTTTTAATGAAAATAATTAAAATTACTTTATGGAAAGTCACCCACAATTTTTTTTACAAATAACTAAGTTAACTAATTTTTTTAATATTATCAAATTAGTTATCTAATTCCTATATTTAATAACCGGGTAGTAGCATATATGATTCTGATTGGTCCATGTGTGACATGTACGTTTTAAAGCCAAACCAATGAGCAAGAGGGTGAACGTGGAAGCAGAATTTGGTTATGGAGGAGGTCAAGTGAACCCAATGAGAGCCAAAAACCCCGGTTTAGTCTACGACATGGACGCCTTCTCCTACCTCCAATTCCTCTGCCATGAAGGCTACAAAAGCTCTGACCTCACCGTCTTCACCGGCTCCCGCGTCAACTGCTCCTCCATCCTCCCCGGTCTCGGCCACGACGCCATCAACTACCCCACCTTCCAACTTAGCTTGCAGCCCAAGAAACCCTCCACACTCGCCGTGTTCCGGAGGACGGTCACCAATGTGGGACCCGATGGCCCCACCATGTTTAACGCCACCGTTAATGCTCCTCCAGGTGTTGAAATCACTGTGAGTCCCAAGAGTCTTAGTTTCTCAAAGGCGCTTCAGAAACGGAGCTTCAAGGTTGTGGTTAAGGCTAAGTCTATGGCTAGCATGAAGATTGTGTCTGGTTCACTTGTTTGGAGGAGTTCACGTTATAATGTTAGGAGTCCTATTGTGGTTTATAGTCCATAATGGGAAATGGGAATATTACTGATCATTGTGTTGCTTCATGAATATGTTTGGTGGAGTCCTCTTATGTTTTGTTCATCCAAATAAAGATACAAACTTCGATGTATCAAATCCCCTCTCAAATACAAATGGCAACACTTCATCCGTTACTTTAATCATGAGTAAAAGTATATCTTTCATCTTTCATAATTTAAAGGTTTCATTTTAATTAGTTCTTCAATTTTCTAATATATATATCTTTTCGATCATATAACTTCAATATTGTTAATTTCAGTATGTCAATTTAAAAAAATGACATTAAAATTGTAAAAGTTGACAAAATATTTTCTAATATTCATATATTAAGTTAATTTTTTTAAGAAAATAATAATAATTGATGACACAAAAAATAATTATTTGAAAATTATAACGTTATCGTTAGAGTGTTTTTTGTTGTTGGTAAAATTATGGGACCAAATTTAAATATTGTGTAAAGTTAGAGGATACGTTTGTAATATGTATAACTTTCTATGTATTATAATTTCTTAAATGCGAAAAACTACTTTAACTGACCTAATCATAACACTTATAATGCATTTGAGTCTCATAATATATGGGTCATTCTCAATAATTTGTATATAACATTTATATATTTACTACAATTTAAATAAATATTTATGACTCATCTTTCAACAAACTTTGTTAGACTTTAAATGTCATTAATTAAATTAATGTTTTCAGATGTAAATAAATGCCGTTCCCCTTATGCATAATTACGCACGTAAAGGAACATATATGATTTGATGTCATCAAAATGGGGCAACCACGTAATCATTGTACATCATATGTATATATTTCCAAAGTCCAAACTTGTAATAATGTCCTTACGCACATGTATGTCAATCCATATTGCGTGGCCTAACTCTACCTTGAATTGGACTCCAAGGAACGTCCCTGATCGCATCAGAATGACATGTGAACATCATGGACCATCATGAACATGATGGAAGAAAAATACTCTTGATATATATATATATATATGATGGAAGAGAAATACTCTATCTGCTAATAAATATATGAGATAGCTAGTTCAAAGGTTTGCTTTGCTTTTAAATGTAGGACCCCAACTAACTATCTTTCATTATAGTGAAAGAGGTTTTGATTGCTTAGATATGAGATTTCAAGTTTGTGTGAATACAGAAAAATACTTTTGGTAGAACTATCTCCAATTAATAAGCCTGATAATGCTTAAATCTAGTTAGGTCGGGTAACCGAATAAAAAAATGTAACACCCATATTCACTTTTAAATATAAGACCTCACTTTTAAATGATTTTTTTTTTTTTTTTTTTTTTTTTTTTTTTTTTTTTTTTTTTTTTTTTTTTGGGGGGGGGGGGGGGAGGGGGGGACCTTCATATAAGAGCTAATTAAAAAGTTTTAAATGTAATTAAGACCCCACCAACAGATATATAAGTCATAGTTGAAAGGGTTTTGGTTACTTAAACAAGATATTTTGAGTTTGTATAAATGTATAAAACATCTTTGGGAGAATACAGCACCAATTAGACTCGATAATGCTCAAATATGGCCCATAAGATATCCATATAATATCCAAATCCATTTTATCTCTTAAATTTATACTTTATTTCTAAATTATCCTTATTAAACACGTATATATTAAAGAATGGTTTCTATATATGGTGTAGTTCTCATTACAAATGATTAAATGAGGTATCTTAGAAAAACAAACATTTTTTTTTTAAACGAATAACTACCTTTAATTTATTTAATCTTCATAAATTGGCCATCTAATTATTGCATTTATGATATGATAAAGTGTACATTTTTGGAAAGAGAAAAGGTATATTTAAAATATTAAAATTTTTAAAGGTAATCATTAATAATTTACAAAATAAAGTTATTATACACTATCGAATCCAAAACAAAAATCACATGTCAGATGAAGTTCTTATCAAAAGTTAAAATACTTTTGAAAAATAGAAAATTATTATTCCTATTAATAATTTTAATTCATTTTCTTCGGATAAGAGTGGGCTAGATACTTTCCTTAAACGCAAAGCTTCAAAGAAATGAAAATGTTGGATTGGTTCATCAGGAAGATGCGATATATAGATATCAACCCCACTTTACTTTAGAAGTCTGATCTCCTAAAAATGATTGGTCACTATTCTTTATGGTTTCTGAACAGACTTCCACGCACGACTCCACTACTGTATAGTAAATGCCATCATTATCATACATGTACTGTTTAATTTGTGGAAGTATTTGACCTTTTTCACATGTGAAAGAAAGAAATAATCAGCTGAAAGTATATCGAATATTAACTTAATTACATACAATATAATTATAGTGTCATCATTTAGCTAAGCAACGTGGTTAGTTAACTGAAAGATGACAAACAATAATCAAAGAGGGTAATTATTTGTTTGATGAGGGGAGAAAATGAGAGAAAACTAAAGGAAAGTAGAGAACATGATAAAATGAAAGATATATAAGAATGAGGAGAAAATGTTCTCTCTCTCTGTGTTAGATAAATGAAAAAAAAAAACTCATTGGAAACAAAACGATTAATATAATTCACAATGATAATAATGTTGGAATCTCCTGAAAAAACATGAAAAATTAAAAATTAAAAAAAAAATGATTTGAGTCATGCCGTAGAGTTATTCCAAAAGTTGCGGCAACTACCCAGATTAAAAGAACACTTTCTGTAAAAAGCAGAGGAATAAACAATAGGAAAAAAAAAACATAAAATTGAGCAGAAGAGTAAATGCTGGGAAAGAGCATGATGTGATGATTAGACTAGCATTAGGCACTACCTATTTGTGGGTAGAAATCATTAGAACTTTAAAAAATAAGTGATGCTTTTTTTACTAACGCACTCACATATTATATGTAGTAATTTTTTTTTTTTTTTTTTTTTTTTTTTTTTTTTTTGTGGGACTCTCCTTTTGTCACACCCATTAAAAACACAACAAATAATACTCATATAAGAAAATTGTACTCCAACTCATTTGAAGCAAGTTTGGAAGTTAAACATAGGCTGTCCAAAATATGTCTTTCTATTTTTTAGGACAAAAACGTTGGGAAGAAGACATGTAGGCCTCATGTTTCTATTTCTTCGCTACAATTTTTTTTATTTGTTTTATCTTGTCATGTAATTAAACTGGAAGAAGATTTATTTCCTTTAAGCCTTCTCCTCTAGTATTCTCTTCCTCATACTATTTGTTTCATCCAAACACATATAAGTTTAAGAAAAAGAGTGAGATAAAAGAATTTATCACTAAAAAAAATGGACTTTTTGGTGGTCACAAAAGGTGAGTACTAAAACTGGAGCATGAGATCATGGTTATCTACCCATTTAATACACGGATTCGGTTAGAAAGAAAAGAAAGATTAGCAAATTCCCTTGTTTGGTATGCTTTTTTGTGTCAAATCTTATTAGGAACTTAAGTTCCTGGGCCCACCAATCTTTCCTTATATCTGGAAAGATAAAATCTCACTGAAGTTTCAATGTGAATAGTGATATTGTTGGACATATTTACTCCTCATAATATATTTTTTTTCTATAATGCAAGAAAATAAGATCAAATTCTTATTTTTATTCAAACTTAATAAGTTTGAACTTGGTGGAAATTTTTTTAGTTAAATTCAAACTTAACGGGAGAATATTTTAGGCAAATTCAAACTTGATAAGAAATATTTTTGAAAATATATTTAACAAACAAATTATTTTTTCTTTTTATTTTGAATTAATTACTTTTGAGGGTAAAATAAATATTTCTTGATTTTTGCCAACTACTATCCCTTCATTTTCTTTCTATCAAAAAACCATATTCTCTTAAGCCATCTACCCTCATCTCTCAAAATCTTCACTTCTCTTTCTTTCCCTCCTCAAATCTTCCCCATACCAAACGGACCTTAGCTACTCCATGCCGTGAATGAAATAGGTACTCCCTCTAGTCCTAATTATAAACACCTCCCAACATATTTCATAATATAACAAGTTTTGTATGGAGTATTAATTTTTTTTCCGCCTACTATCCTCAACTAACTAAACAACTTCATAACTTCTAACTAATGACTTTTATTGAAGATAATTTTGATGTCTTACATAAAGTAACTAATTTTAGCTACATTTATTTATGTTGTAGTTATTATTTATTAGGTGATTATAAGAGCCGGGAAAAAGTATTAATTAAATATTGACACTTACAGAACACAAACTCTCTTATCCTATGGTTTTGACATTCACATGTACATCACTAGGAATTCACAATGGTCTTTACGATACAAATTTACATTAAAATAACAAATTGCTCATTAAAATGGTTAGCTCAAAAAGGTGAATTTTCAACTTTACCCTCATTTATGATTGGTTACCCTTTTTTTTTTCTATTAGCTAGGCACATTTGAGAATGTCATCATTATTCATATATGGGTGTGCATATAGTCGTGAAGATCAAGCAAAGAAAAAGTTTGACTTTTTGAATCGCAATGAGCACAGCACTTAACAATAATAATAACAATAATAAATGCTCAAGCTTTCACCGTATTCATCAGGCCTGTGCTTATAAACCTATATAAGCTCTGCTCTCGTGTCCTTTAGTTATTACATTACATGTCTCATCTTTGTTGGAATCAGCATTTTAGAGGTATTGATCCTTACCCTCTCTAGCTTCTACAATCTAGCTAGCCAGCTTCTCTCCTCTTCCTTTCTTATCCATTCTCTCAACTGCTCAAATTAAATCATTATGGTTTAGTTTTATTTGTTTGGATTTTAATATCTTACTTGAAATATTAGATTGATCGAGTGGTTAAAATTTTATTTGAATATAATTATCTAAAAGAAATGTGAAAGGTATAAAGAGTGAGAAAACTCATATTAGTTTAATCGAGTGGAAGGAACTCCATACATTTAATCAAGGTCATGGCATTGAATCCTTTGAATGAAAAAGAAAATCACATGAAGAAAATTATTCCCATTAGTCATAACAGCACTTAATTATGAGTCGCCAGATAGTGTTAGAGTCATCTATTAGCTCAACATACACTTAACAGCCTCCTTAAGACTTTATTCAAGCATAAGGTTTTGCGATGGGTAGGTGAGTTCCTTATGTTGAGTAAAGGATGACAAAAAAAAAAAAAAAAAAAAAAAAAAAAAAAAAAAAAACAACAACAACAACTAGTCGTATTAAAAAGTCGGGGGAAGGAGAGGAAAGTCAAGTTTATTGATATGTTTATTTATTTTCATATATGCTGCTTTTCAGTTCACTATAGCCACTGGTCCAGTCTCTAGTATAGAACATCATACATATTGTCTTCTTGATACAAAAATAAGCAAGCAGGCAAATTAATTAAATTTCCTTTCCAAAGATAAACTTGGTGATACATAAAGAGTATTTGTTTTTAATATAGTTCGTTTGTTTTACTACAGGCACCATGATTTTCAAAACACTCATACTGTTATTGCTAACGACGATGATGGTAACAAACAAATCAATTGCTGTGATGGAGAAACAGACCTACATAATCTACATGGACAAGACCAAAATCAAATCCTCAGTTCATTCTCAACACATCACAAAACCATGGTACGAATCAGTCCTAGATTTCATCTCCCAAGCTTCATCGAAAGTCGAACAAGAAGACGGCGAAGAAGAACAAGAACAAACATCATCAAACCCAGACCTTCTTTACGTATATGAAACCACTATGTTTGGTTTTTCAGCTCATCTATCACCAACTCACCTCAAATCCTTAAACCAAATCGAAGGTTTCCTCACAGCAATACCAGATGAACTTTTACATCTCCACACAACATACACACCCCATTTTCTAGGGCTTTCAAAAGGAAAAGGGCTTTGGAGTGAAACAAACTTAGCCTCTGATGTGATAATTGGAGTGCTTGATTCTGGGATTTGGCCTGAACATATGAGCTTTAGAGACACAGGGATGTCTCCAGTACCTTCTAGATGGAAAGGTGTTTGTGAAAATGGGACACAGTTTTCTTCTGAGAACTGTAACAAGAAGCTGATAGGAGCAAGAGCGTTTTTTAAAGGGTATGAGAAGGTTACTGGGAAGATTAATGAGACTGTGGACTATCGCTCTCCAAGGGATTCTGAAGGCCATGGAACTCACACTTCTTCTACTGCTGCTGGTGCTTTGGTTGATAATGCTAGCTTGTTTGGCCTTGCTAAAGGTAGAGCTGCTGGAATGAGGTAAATTTGCTATCCTTTCTCATCATAAATACATGAGTCAGATAATTAATTTACAGATTTTAAGAAAATTAAATTTGTTAAGTTAATTATTTGTAGTCAATAGAGAGTGAGCCTTAAAGTAATAGTAAAGTTACTGTAATGTGGTTTAGAGAGGTCATACGTCCAAAGACTATGTATGTCTACTATATGAGTTTTATACAACCGCTTTTAATTATTTGCAACAAAAATTTGTTAATTTCTTTAAAATACCTTATTCAATCATTTATATTACAAAATACCCATTTAAAAAAACCTCATTTAGTATATGGAATCAATAAGATTGTTTAGCAAAAGAATTAAAAATTTGTAAGATATAGTGGATTTAAGAATTAATGACCAAAACAAATCCTTCAACTAACTCCTACATTGAGAACATGATGGAGTATTAGAGTCTACATTTGGGGGTAGGAAAGCCTTTTAATTTGAAAATATATATTTATAGTCTTTTTCAATGTTTAATCCAGTAAATACTCGGGTTCTTTTTGTCTACTTTAGATGCACTTCGCAACCAGTTACTCGATAGTGTGGTGGACCCTATCTCTAGTGCTTTAGGTCTGTTGCACGGCATCGTGCTGCATAGTACATGCACTATATAGAGAAATAGAATCCACAATAATCTTTATTATTTATTTTAGCTTGTCATTTGTTGTCAAACTTATCTAATTTAGTCCATACTTGCAACCATCATTTTTCAATAGCCTGAAGAATAGTTGACTTTTGCACTAGCTTGTATTATTATTCACATGTAAAATCACAAAATGGGATACTTGTGAAATTGTTTATACAGGTATACTTCAAGAATAGCAGCTTACAAAGTATGCTGGACCTTGGGATGCACAAACTCAGATATAATAGCAGCAGCAGATAAAGCAATTGCTGATGGAGTTGATATATTGTCACTCTCATTAGGCGGCTCAGCTAGGCCTTATTATAGTGATAGCATAGCCATAGCTTCATTTGGAGCAGTCGCCAAAGGGGTTTTTGTCTCTTGTTCTGCAGGTAACTCTGGTCCTTCCAAATCAAGTGTAGGAAATGTAGCTCCATGGCTCATGACTGTGGCAGCTAGCTACACTGACAGAAGCTTGCTAACAAAGGTGAAGCTTGGGAATGGCCAGGTTTTCAAAGGGTCTTCTCTGTATAAAGGAAAACCCACAAAGCAGTTGCTTCTTGTTTATGGGAAATCAGCAGCAAACAATGGAAGTGAAAGATTGGCACAGTATTGCATTAGGGGCTCGCTTGATCCGAAGCTTGTGAAAGGGAAAATGGTTGCTTGTGAGAGAGGACTCAGTGGCAGAACTCAGAAAGGAGAGGAAGTGAAAATGGCAGGTGGGTTAGGAATGATTCTGCTTAATACTGCGTCCCAAGGAGAAGAGCTTTTTGCTGATGCTCATATTCTACCTGCAACTTCAATAGGATTTTCTGCATCTAAAACCATCAGAAGTTATGTTTTAACTGATAAGAACCCAACTGCTTCAATTTCCTTTATAGGGACTGTATATGGAGATTCTAATGCACCAATAATGGCTGCTTTTTCTTCTAGAGGACCCAGTTTGGTAGGACCAGATGTTATAAAGCCAGATTTGACTGCACCTGGTGTGAACATTTTGGCTGCTTGGCCTCCCAAAACTAGTCCAAGTTCACTCAAAAGTGACAAAAGAAGTGTACTATTTAACATAGTCTCTGGCACATCAATGTCTTGTCCTCATGTGACCGGCATAGCAGCTTTGCTTAAGTCTATGCACAAAGATTGGTCTCCTGCGGCTATAAAATCAGCCCTTATGACCACAGCTTACACTTTGAACCACAGAGGACGCCCGATCGGAGACATTAGCTCAAACAGGACGTCAGAAATGGCTGACCCTTTTGCTTTAGGCTCAGGACATGTTGACCCAGAAAGGGCTTCTAATCCAGGGCTGGTCTATGACATTAATACACAAGACTATTTGAGCTACTTGTGCAGCCTGAACTATACTTCCTCTCAGATTGCTTTATTATCGGGGGGTGGTAATCACACTTGCTCCATTGATGGAGGTCTTCAACCTGGTGACCTGAACTACCCTTCATTTGCAGTTTTGTTCAGCAGCATAAGTACCAAGAAGGTTAGTGTGACCTACAAGAGGTTGGTCACTAATGTAGGGTACCCGAAAAGTAATTATGCAGTGAAAGTGGAAAAACCAATGGGAGTATCAGTGACTGTGGAACCAAAGAATTTGAATTTTGGAAAAGTGGGCGAGAAGTTGAGTTATAATGTCACCTTTGTTGCAGATGGAAGAGCAAGAGCTTCTGGTAGTTCATCTTTTGGGTCACTGATCTGGGTTTCTGGGCATTATACTGTAAGAAGTCCCATAGCAGTAACATGGCAACAGTGAGAGTTTCTTCTATCTAACAGAGGCAGAGAACTTCAAGATGGCCTATCATTGTTGTTGTTAAGATATATCCCAATTAATTCCAGGTAGTGATGGGATGAGAATAATTTATTATCGCTTATTGCTGTTTGATGCAAGTGATTTCAAATATAATTATTGTTGTCATTATTGTTGTTACTTTCAGATTTTTTTAAAAATCTTATGTCATTTAAATGTTGAAGAATGTAGGTCTTATGCTTTGCATAAAGCCATAAAGTTTGAGGTGAATTGAATTATCCATAACTTATGTTTATAGCATGTAATCAAATGATATAAGTAATTTTGTCAAAAAAATAAAAACACGTAATTAGTAGACAACTAAAACTCCAAGATCAACTATTAGAAGGTAGAGAGATAAGAATATCAATCTACACATCGTCCTATATATTTTCTAAGATTTAATTTATTAATTTCCATAAGTTCAAATCAAGTATTTATGAAACCATTACAATCTGGGAAGTTCGATCTATGTTTACTTGAGTAGCCCCTTACATTCTTCCTAGTTTGATTTAGGCACCGGTGAAACCAATCACCAACGATCCAAACTGCCTGCACCATTATTGTAAAAAACTAATGTAAAAATATAAAAACATATGTTTTTACATTTTTACTTCGGTGTTACGTGTTGAAACACAAGTACAAACTGTCCTAAGTTAAAACGGGTAGAAACACCACACAAACACGTAAAAACAGTAGAAACATAGGTTTTTACAGTTTCTACCATTTCCACTTAAAAAATTTAAAAAAGAATGCAAAACCCTGGCATGTACTCATTACAATCCGTATTCTTGAAATATTAAAAGCACTATTGCATGTACTCATTAAAATAAAATATTAAAGCAAATACCATCTGTACTCATTGATGGGAAATATACTTTTGGAATTCAAAAATGTGGGCCACATGTGACGCTGTAAGGGTGGTTTTTTAAAATACTTTATGCATTAATATGATTATTTCAAATGTCATGTTTTCCAATAAATCACGTTGCCCAAGAAGCATAATGTGATAGACATACCCGCATGGCAAAACATTCCTAAAACCCAAAAAAAAAAAAAAAGAAAGATAATACAATGTAATATATTATATTTTTTGGTGGGCTGCATGTGTTTGGGAAAAGCATGTTACCTCAACTAATATAATTTTGAAGTTGTTCATTAAATATTGAATTTTGGGTAGTGATTTATTTTTTTTTTTTTTTTTTTATATGTGTGTGTAATTTTGCATCCTTAAGTAATAAAAAATTTTACGTTTTATATCGTTTCTACGATTTATGTTTCTACCACTCTTTCTGTATCTACATAGAAACTCGATTTTGACAACATTAGCCTATACAACAATCTCTTCCAAGATAACCTACCTTACGAACCCACAAGAGAAATGATTATCCTAGCAACACTCCCTCACATAGTAGATAATTACATTAAATTAGACAAGAAATTATGGGAGCATATAAATCAAAGCATTAAAATATGTTTTTCTCATGTATGAAAGTTGTTACTAGCATTCTCTAATTGCTTTGGCCTTTTTTTCACCCTCATCTGTACCAGACTCAAATTTAGGGTTTTCATGAGTGAAGACTATTACATGGTAGGCAATTAACATTTAATTGCACAAGAAGCCAATTGATGACTAATGGAGAACATGCGATTGGGATTAAAGGTGGTAAAGTGGGCAGATCCACAAGGTATAGGTTGGCCTGATAGACCATGGTTGGTGCTTAAAAAAAGCCTGCATTCTAGCAGATTGGCATTTTGCGAACCCAAACCCATTTCAATTGAGTTGGCAGGTTGGCTGGAATGACCAGTGATAATGACAATGTGATTATAAATTTATAAGCGGTTATAATCGATATCACTACCAAAATAATTGAATAGCTAAGAAACAAAGTCCAATGAACACTCAACTGATTCAAGTAATTAAATGACTAAGTAAACAAATCCAATTAACTCATACAATCCAAAACCAAAACACAAAAATCAGTGAACTGAAATTTCAATAAACCATATACAAAGATAGTCATGGTCATGTAGACAAATCAACCAGGTGACACAAAGGAATATTAGCCAAATAAGCATATTACTTGGGACCAATCAGCTTGCAAATCCACATGATTGATAATGATTGGCTGATTGATGTCACTGAGACCAAATCGACCTTGGTTAATTTCTTCAAATCTCACTGACGCGTCGCCTCCCCATACACTTTGGTTAATTTTCTCAAGTGCATTTTGCAAGCCGCGTTGTCATCAATATATTTTAGAGAAAAAATCTTTAAGATCCCAAGAAACTAAAAAAATATCAAAAAAATCTTATAAAAAATTTAAGGGAAATACACCTCTCATGTTGTAGGAGAAGTTGTCTCCTCACGCCATCGTAGATACTTCGATTTCCGTGCTTAAATTTTCTTTTTCTAAAATAAAGACGTGGATCTCACCATTTCATATATGTGTAAAAATCTTCTTCTTCTCATGCAACATGAGAAGTTTAAACCCCAAAATTTTAATATTAAAAAGATCCCAAATAGTTGTTAAAATCTACCGATGAAGTTATTAATCACCTACTGAAAAAGTTGTCAATGAGATTTTTTTGATATTTTTTTAAATTTTTTTGAAACGGATTTTTCCTATATTTTATTGTTTCCTTTGAGAACTTTTAGTAACGTCCCCTTTTGTCGCATGCAATCTTGGTACACTTTCGAAGATCCGAATCCTGTAAATTCAATGTGGAGATAGTAGGTATTTTAAATTTCATTCTTGACTTAGTACGCTAATGTCGTCATTTTGAAATTTTCAAATCTGTGTGTATATGCAGGGATGGAATCGGGGGGGCCTAGGGGTGGCCACCCTAAAATTACAGAATTTAACCCAAAGGTATAAGAAATTGTGATTTAACCATATAAACTTTTTAACATTTTTAATTTAGTCTGTATTAAAAAGTGTTATAGAGGGACTAGACTGAAATATTGAAATATTTATGAGGGCTGAAGCACAATTTTTTAAAATTTTGGGTCCAATTCTGTAATTTTCACCCCAATTTCAAATACTAACTCCCTCAGGTTCTATTCTGTAATTTTCACCCCCTATTTTCAAATCCCGACTCCACCCCTGTGTATATGCTCTCGAAACTTATATACAACAAGGGAAATAACATACATACTTTTAGAATATTATATCATTTGAACTTTGTCTAGTGTAAAAATTTAAAATTTATATCATTTTTAATCATAATTGGCTGATGTGATTCTCTAAAAAAGAATTCAAATTATATATTATTTTAAAGAAAAAATATCTTAATTTTTTAAGGAAAAATAAAACAAAATGATCAATCATACTTTTTTTTTCTCTTAAAAACAATATAAAATTTGAATTCTTTTCAGATGAGTCATCATCAATTAGAATTAAAATAATATAAACTACTCTTATTATATTTTTATTGCACGGAGTCTAAAATCTAAATGACATAATGCTTCTAGAACACACTTAAATATTTCTATACACAACAATGTGGCCGGCATAAAACGAGGGGGCCCACGGGTGTGATTAGGGGGAAAAGAATTGATGTCCCAGAGATTTTTTTTTTGGCCTGATACGCAGAAAATTGGTATTTCCTCCTTAACTTAAAATCTAATAAATAAAAACAGTTTAAAATTTTACTCCTATAATATGAATAAACCTGAAGTGTTTTTTTTCCCCAGTTTTATATCATATGGAGATAAATTAGGGGAGAGGTCAATGCATTTTATTGTAAACTATAACATAAATAAACCTGAAGTGTTTTTTTTTAATATAGATTTTATATTATATGTACAGATTTTTTTTTCTTTGGCATGAAGAGGCAACATGATCATTGAAAAAAAAAAGAGGCAACATGATCTTGATCTGGTAGGAAAAAATTAACATAGGCTTTCTTTACTAACAGATTTGGTATAAGTAGTAAGCGGTTTGTGTCGTTTAAATAAAGTTTTGAATTCGAGCCTTATGAATGTAGAAAAATCTCACTTAGAGACTCTCTCATCATAATGTGCGCGATGTGGGTTGAATTCAGATAAGTAGAAAAGCTTCATTTTTTAGTTTTTACCTTTTTTGCCCCAAGACATTAAAAAGAACAAAGTCAATTTTATATTTTTTAGCTTTTTCGACCAGATAATTTTATAAGCTTTACTTTTTGTTGTTGGCCAACAAAAGATAAAATACAAAATTTTATAATCGTTAACTTCAAGGTCATTTTGTTGACCCCCAAAAAAAAAAAAAAAAAAAAAAAAAAAAAAAAAAAAGACCTTCAAGGTCGTCTTCTGAACTTCCAGACCCGCCATCAAACCTGGTGAGCTGGGCGTGTTCTGCCAAAAAACAAAAAAGCGCTTGGTGGCTTTGTACACGTTGTCAATGGAGAGAGAGAGTCCCATCCCTGTCTCCCTCAATATTCTTCTTGCACCTACTCTTCTTTGAAGCTTCCGTTTATTGCGATTGCGTCAACCCTTCAGTTTTCTAAGGCACAGGTAAACCCTTTTCGGGTTTAAAGAAATCTCGCCTTTGTTGATTATCCGTTTCTCCGTTTCTTGTCCCATATAGGATCAGGACCATCATCGATATTTGGTCAGTCTTGCGATATACTACCATTAATTGTATGCTATTAATCGCAGTCATCTTATTCAAGAGTTGAGAATTAAGAACTTCCTCAGTTTACTTCTGTGCTAAACTGCAATTCTTTTGGTGTCAGTTCTAGTCTGATTGAAGTTTATCCCCCTTACCATAATCCCATTTCGATTTCTCAAAGGATCTAATCTATTCTGTATCATCAAGAGTGAGAGTTCTGTAGTTTAATCATGGATAATTATGGGTCTTCATCACCACACCGTTATCCAAGCCCGTATGGATATTATAGTAATCCTCTTCCATCTCATCCACCCCCAGCTTCAGATCCAATGGCACCTCCTCCTTACCCTTATGCATTCAATCATTCACATTCCTCCAACTATTCCTACCCCCCACCTCCGCCACCATTTGGTCATAGCCATTACCCTCCGCCACCAGACTATAGCCATCCCCCTCCACCGCCGGATTATAGCCATACCAGTCTACCATCTGACTTCAATAATCCCCCTCCACAGCCGTATTCTGCTCCTCAGCCTTATCCTCATCCATACACCATTCCTCCTGGGGTTCATAACACCCCTCATAGTTTTCAGTATGGATCATCTCATTATCCTCCCCAACAAACCGAGGCAGGTCCATATCCCCAAAGTCAACCTCTTTCCCATTCACGTACAAATAGTTTTTCTGGTTCCCCCCAGCATGAGAGAATGAGCTCTGCTGGGGGTATGTCATTGCAAACTAGTCATAGTTTCAGTCCTTCTCGGACTTCTGCATACCCACCTTTGGATGATCTTATGGACAAAGTTAGCTTGTCTGATAACCAGCCAACGGCTCCTGCATTGCCCCCTGCACCGGTAGGGCAGCAACTGGCACATCCCATTTCAGTTCCACACCAAGATGGGAGAGAGGAATTTTACGCTTATCCTAATAACTCCTTCTCTGGATCAGGAACTTCCCACTCTGGTCGGATCAATTCATCTAAACTTTCATCTTATTCAGGCTCATTTAATGATTCGGTTCATAGTCAGAGTTTGCAGATTGTTCCATCACCGAATAAAGGATCATTGAAAGTTTTGCTTCTACATGGAAATCTAGATATATGTGTTCACGAAGCCAAAAATCTTCCAAATATGGACATGTTCCACAAAACTTTAGGGGATATGTTTGGTAAATTACCTGGAAATATGGGCAACAAAATTGAGGGAACTATGAGTAAGATTACTAGTGATCCTTATGTTACAATTTCAGTATCCAATGCTGTAATTGCAAGGACTTTTGTGATTAGCAACAGCGAGAATCCTGTTTGGACTCAACATTTTCATGTTTCCGTTGCACATAATGCTGCTGAAGTGCACTTTGCTGTTAAAGACAACGATGTAGTTGGTTCACAGCTCATGGGCATTGTATCAATTCCTGTGGAACAAATATACTCAGGGGAAAGAATAGAAGGGACCTATCCTGTGCTGAATAATAATGGGAAGCCTTGTAAGCCAGGTGCTGTATTGAGCTTGTCCATTCAGTACATCCCAATGGAGAGACTGAGCATTTATCACCAAGGAGTTGGAGCTGGGCCAGAGTACACTGGAGTTCCTGGCACTTATTTTCCTCTGAGGAAAGGTGGAACTGTTACTCTATATCAAGATGCCCATGTTCCGGATGGCTGCCTCCCTAATGTGATACTTGACCAAGGGATGTATTATGCACATGGAAAATGTTGGCATGACATCTTTGATGCCATTCGTCGAGCTCGGCGTTTGATTTATATTACAGGGTGGTCAGTTTGGCACAAAGTTCAGTTGGTAAGGGATGTTAGCAATCCATCAGGTTACGCATTGGGTGACCTTCTAAGGTCCAAGTCACAGGAAGGAGTCAGAGTGCTTCTCCTTATTTGGGACGATCCTACATCAAGGAGCATTTTAGGTTATAAAACAGTGAGTAATGCAATTGCCTGCATGTGCACATTGATACTGAATCTTGTTACATTATATCATTTAATTTTTGGGACTTTATTCAACTAATTTTGAATGTGTTTCTTTTTTAAGTTCCCCTACTAAGTTATTTTTGTGTTGCATTGGTAGATGGTGGCCCTGAAAATCAATAACTGAGATAATAAATGAATATCATTACAACTTTTTTACGTTTGAATTAGAAATACTTTGTTTCCTGTGTTGTAGTATTCTCAAACTTGAATAATCTGCTTTTATCTATGAAACTGATGCCAACAGTACTATTTAATTCGTTATTGCTCTTCTCGACATGCTTAAAATGAAAACTAAATTACACTGACCCTTATTGAGGTTTCCAAATATTACATTCCTTTTGTCAGACTAGTGATTCCTTCCAATAGAAATCAAAGATTAAAAACAGATTCTCTTTGTCTTTTTAACAAGAGATTGTGTGATTGTAAATAAATCAAATATCATCCAGGTCATTGTTATTTGCCCAGATAAATAATTAACTTGTGTACTGTATTAGTATCCTTTTATCCTTCAGTGAGATAAAATTCTTGAACCAGTCCTTAGAAATTTATTTTGTTATATATTTTGGTTATAAGGATTTTTTCACATCTATTCAAAAATTTTCTGATTTGCACTTAGGATGGTGTCATGGCAACTCACGATGAAGAAACTCGACGATTTTTCAAAAACTCTTCTGTTCAAGTGCTGCTTTGTCCACGCATTGCAGGAAAACGACATAGCTGGGTGAAGCAAAGGGTTAGCTTTGATGTTTACTTTGCTTATTGATTAACTTATTCTGATTTACCCAATTGAATTTATTTTCAACATTGGGTCATTCTTTGAAACTGCATCATTGGCATTTTAATGCTGATTTGTTTTTGTAAATTGTAAATATGTATGCATGCATAAGATTATTTGGTTAACAATCTATCTAAAGACTTGGTTGTTGATAGACTATAGAGCACAACGTCGTGCAATCTATACAACTGAACCCACCTAGTGGGATAATGCTTTATTGCTGTTGTTGTATACTTGACTGCTGATAATGTGGCCCAATCTGGTAGTTTGCCCAATTCTAGTTTATAACGAGCAATGATGATTGCAAGGAAAACATATTGCCTCCACTTTGTTGTGATTATTCCTGAAATATCGTGGATCATAAACTGTTGGCCATCTCTGGCTTAATCATCATGTAAAAATGTGAAGAGAGAGAGAGAGAGAGAGACCCACTGTTCTCTGGTTTTTTGATCTATCAGAAAGAGATCCCCTATCCTCCTTTAAACTGACTTCATATCATAATTTTATTCATATCATTCTTCGAAATCTGCCTTTTTCATTCTTATAAATTAGTATAAATTATAATGATATAGATTTTTATAATAATCATTATTATGAATATTATTATAGCTATTCATTTAGCATGATTCTTGTTACCTGGTCCTAAAAGTTGTTCTATGTAGTTATTGTTTATCTAAATTTTTAAACTTTATTGTTGAAGATGACTAATAAATGAAAAACTGAACTGTTGCATCATCTGATAACTTATTTAAGCTAAATTCGTATCCCGCTTTTGTGTAAATTGGCTTATACTTGAAATCAGTTTTTTTTTCTTTCTTTTTTGCCCCTTTTCCATAGGTGTTGCTTTATCTTGTAGAATCCCTGATGTATGATGTGCCACTGACGTCATGTACATTGTCTTCAATTCACTGTGTATTTTTTATTTATTTATTTATTTATTAATGAGAAGTTTTGGCATTTGGGATTAAGTTAGACTAGGATTGCATATGCAAGCGTGATTTTGGATAGTTGAATTTGGGTGGTATGGAATAATTAAGAAATAGAGAATGTATCCATGCAGGAATGCCTATAAGGATGTTTCAGCAAAAGTTTGACCAGGATTGCTTGGTTAGATACTCTAAACTTGTACCAGAGAGAGACAATTGTTGTAGGAGAATTATTTTTAAAATGAAAAAGAGAAGGACCAAGTGGATGTCAATCTGTAGAGGTGGATGAGGAATGTAATTCATGTTGTGAATGTCATTGTATTTTAGATGTGGATTCTTGTCATCAGGCTCATGCCTTATAAAAAGCAATGTCCTATTATTCCTCACTGTTTTACCTGTTTATACTTGGAAATCAACGGTAATTGACTGTTTGTATTTTTGTAAAATGTGTTCTCAAGTGAATTAAATTTCATGATTTTAAGAATTCTGGCAAGGTACTGTTTGGTGGTTGTTATGTTATATCTTGTCGTGTTAATGTTTAAACATTTTTCTGCAATTTATGATTGATAGTTTTACATTGAACTTTGACAATCAGGAAACCAGTACTATATATACGCATCACCAGAAAACTGTAATTGTTGATGCTGATTCTGGAAATAATAGAAGAAAAATTATAGCATTTGTTGGCGGACTTGATTTGTGTGATGGCCGATATGATACTCCCCACCATCCTATTTTTAGGACACTTCAGACACTACACAAGGATGACTATCATAACCCTACTTTCACAGTAAGTATCTTCTTTTTCCTTTTTTGTGATATCGGTAAGTATCTTATTTTCTCATTAGCAATGTTTGCAAGATCATGTCAAGACTAACTAAAATTTTTCATTAGGAGTACAAAGCAAGTGGTGAGTAGAACCATCATAAAAAAATCGTTGCAAACACTAGTTCCTTAAGAAGTCAAACCTTCATAGTAAATATTTCCTTCCTTTTTAATGATCAGGAAGGGCCTATGAGATTGTTTCCATTTATCGTGTGGTTTTAAAGTGCAGCATGGCAGCATGCTTTGAACTGCAAATTTTTATTATAATTGTTTGAAATTATCCCTGTCAGTGATATCTTCAAAACCTATAGATTCTTTTTCGGTAAATTTATACTTGCATGTTATTTTTCCACCCCTGCAAAGCACAAATTTTTGACATACAATCAAGAATTTCCTTCTTTTTTATTTGTTTGTTTGTTTGTTTTTTGGGGGGGGGGGGGAGATAAGAGTGGAGTTCTCTGATTCTTCTTATTTACTTGAATATGGAGGATTCACTAACATATTGTCCACACAAGGAGAAGACTAGAAACACTCTCTAAGGAAGGAAATAATGCTAGAATCTGAGGTGTTGATCACTCTGTTGTTTCAAACAATATTCCAACAAATCTCAATCACAGTGAATCTGTAGCTTGAATCCAATGAGATGTGGTTCTAAAATAGTAATGTTTGAATTAAGCAGACCAGTTTATTCCTCTTACAAGGGTTGTTGTGTGACAGGGTAATGTTGGTGGTTGTCCACGGGAGCCATGGCATGACTTGCATTCTAGAATTGATGGTCCAGCAGCATATGATGTTCTGACCAACTTTGAGGAGCGCTGGTTAAAAGCTTCAAAACCTCATGGGATGAAAAAGTTGAGAAGTTCATATGATGATTCTTTGCTTAGGCTGGATAGAATCCCGGACATTATTGGCATGTCTGATGCTTCTAGTGCTAATGATAATGACCCTGAAGGTTGGCATGTTCAGGTAGTTTGTCTTTTACCAACATCAAATAGATATTTAGTTTTTCCATGAGCACTTAGTTGCTCAATATAATTTCTTCTAGAAATGATCTGTATTTTTTGCTTCATTATGAATACCAGATATTTAGATCAATTGATTCAAATTCTGTAAAGGGATTTCCAAAGGATCCAAAAGATGCAACAAGCCAGGTGAGTTAAGGCTCTGTTTTAAACGCGTAGAACCATCAATCAATCCATCAGATTTGAAACACCTTCTGGGTGACCTTGTGAATGTTCAACTTTACTTTGTTTTCTCAGAACTTAGTTTGTGGGAAGAATGTGTTGATCGACATGAGCATACATACAGCGTATGTGAAGGCCATCCGTGCTGCACAGCACTACATATATATAGAGAATCAATATTTCATTGGGTCTTCATACAATTGGAGTCAACATAGAGACCTTGGTATGTGACTTTTGCATGAGTGTTGTGGTTACCTTACAAATTTTCACCTGATCATCCAATAATATGCTGAACATTTTTGGAAACTACAAATGAATATTATATATAAGTTTCTGCAGGATATACATATCCAGAATCTAATCGAAATTGCCCCTGATTCAATTTAGTAGCCTACCATCTACATGTAAAAAGCAGAAGAAGATACTTATTTTACCATTGAAATGCATTTTGCCCGTAGTGAGACATGGTATACACTAACAGCTTCAAAGTTGAATTTAGATCTCACAAGATTCTTTTTTTTTTCCCCCATTCATTGTATGCCTGTGTGAACTGTATCTTGTTAAAACCTTTAAGTATAAGATATGGAGCTGTGAGGGAGAATGGAAGAGGAAAATATATAATTTAATTAGTTACTTTTAAAAGTAATATTAAGATTAATTAGGATTAGGAATTATAGGATTTAGTCTATTATCTGATATTATGTTATCTAGGATTAGTTTAGATTATTATTTCAAATAGTTGCACCTAGGGTAGCCTCAGGATTTAGTCTATTATCAGATATTATCTTATCTAGGATTAATTTAGATTATTATTTCATATAGTTGCCCCTAGGGTAGCCTCAGGATTTAGTCTATTATCAGATATTATCTTATCTAGGATTAATTTAGAGTATTATTTCAAAAAGTTGCACCTAGGGTAGCCTCAGGGTTTAGTCTATTATCAGATATTATCTTATCTAGGATTAATTTAGATTATTATTTCAAATAGTTGCACGTAGGGTAGCCTCAGGGTTTCCTCAACTACCAGAACTTCAATCCTGAATGGAATGAGGATTTCAAGCTGATGCTAAGAAAATCCGGAGTCAAAGGCTTTGGAGATTTATGACTGGAGTAGGTTGGGAAGCATGAACAAAGCAGGTATGCAAATTCATCATGCTTCCATTTCTCCATAGTATTTTCCTCCAGTTTAAGGATTGAAGAAACTGGGAGTAGTTTGGAATGTTTTCTCACCTGCTGTTCCCCTCCATCACCACCTCATTCACTGGAAAGGATATTGTGATTTAGATGCTGCTTGGAGGAGGTCCTACTTACATTTTCCTTGTTGGAGTTATATCATCAGTTTTACTATCCAAGAGTCCAAGGGAGAGTTCTTTCAAGCTGGGGAGAATGATGGAGAATGGAAGAGGAATATCTAGAATTTAATTTTTGTTAACAATAATGTTATTTAGGATTATAGTTAGTATGTTTGATTGAAATTTACTTAGTTTGGATCAGGATTTATCCTATTCTATATATCTCTCATCTTATATTGGATTAATATAGATTATGACTACTGTTCTTTTTAATTATTGTCCCTTTCCTTAAATAGCCTTAGAGTTTGCTCAATTGCTAGACTCTTTTTCCTATTGCAATAATAGTGTCATTATTTGCTGTTTTCTTCTCCCTCAATTTCTCTCTATTCCTCCCCCCCTCCCTTTCTTCTTTCCTCTACCTTGACCTACATCAGGTGGTTAAGTGGGCATTGGGCAGCAAGGGTTGAAGGAGTTGGCCGTATGGCCACCAAGGAAATATGTTGGTTGGTGCGCACATGTGGAGGCTAACAAGTAAACTTCTAGAAGATGATTGATTAGGCTAGTAGAGATTATTTTTTATTTTTTTGGGGGGGGGGGGTGTTTAGAAATTGAGTATTCATTAGGGAGATTGTTGTCCCTAGAAGCAATATTTTTATAGTCAGATTGGTCATTGAACTGATTAAACTACCGGATGGATGTTCAATGGTTGAGTCATAGTCAAACTGTGATTGAACCAGTTTAAGTGTTAGGATTTTGCAGAATATAAGAGAAGAAATGAAGGAAAAGAAACTCTAGAGCCGAGTATATGAAATCTCTAGCCATTTGAACAATGCAATCAGATTACAATACTTGTCTTCCATAAAACACATTACAAATATTTATATAATTCAGTAAATATAACTTCCTATAACTGCTGAATAAAATTACCAAGTAGATAAGATAAGGATAACTACTAGGAATAACTACTCTATCTTATCCTAAGCACTTTTCCTCTTTCTAGAGTAAACTAACAGGGGGCGTGGAACCCTAACAATATCCTCCCCTTGAAAATAAGCCTTGTCCTGATTATACGAATAAAGAATATGAAGAAAATTGAGGAATCGGCAGGAAGAATAAGTGACATTATTCTTATCCAAACGCCTCTTTCTAGAATAGACAAGAAGAGGTCGGTCATTTGGTATCCTATCATTACCCTCCCCTTGAAAATGAGCCTTGTCCTCAAGGCAGAAGTGAGGAAATTGTGTAGCCATCAGATCATAGGGTTCACAGCTAGATTTTGCAGGTGGTTGAGTAATTCCTTGAAGCTTATATCAGCTTGCCATCAACCCAAAACACCATGAACAGCTGTTGCCAATTAGTATCAACAGTATTTAAAGAGGCTAACCATTTGATTCCCAAAACCATATCAACTCCACCAAGAATAAAAGGGAAGAATTCTTTCACGGATTGTTACTTGCTGCACCTTTATTTCTAGATTCCTACATATTTTGTGGCAAGATATCATTGCACCGTCTCCTACTTGAACTCCAAATGGCGGTGATTGTTGAGTTGGAATGTTCAAGTCAGCCACCAATTTGTTGTAGATGAAGTTGTGGGATGACCCACTATCATTAAGATGAGGATTTCCTTTGAAAATATTGTTCCCTTCACCTTCATTGTAGGAGTCGATGATCTGCCCAGTTGTGGAGTGTTATGTCTGCCATAGGAGTCTCGGTCTGATCGTGATTGTTTTCAACATGCGTCGGATATAGCGTTGGATTGCATGCGTCCTCTGCACTATCCAAAAGTTCCATTATTCTCAGTGTCGACGAAGTACAGCGGTGACAATTTCTCGCCGCAACGGTAGCATAATCCCTTTTCTCTCTGGAGTTGACGATAGGCTATGGAAAGAGATGAAGATTACGAGAAGATCGGATTTGCAGCGCTGTTGGTAATCTCCGTCGTAATTGGTGGTCGATTTTGATTGGAAAATCTCGTTGCAATACTCTGATTAGAGAATCCCATTGCAATCGGTGATTGATTCTGATCCTGATTTTGTGCAGAATTGAAATACCAATGCTGACGTGGTGCTGTAGTGTTAATATCTTTATAATTAACGCCCCAGTCATTGCCACAAAAAGATGAAAACTGTTGTGGAGGCCGCTGCGTTTGTTGACTCTTTAATTTGGATTCAAATTCTAATGCTAAACCTGCGGCCTTATAAACAGTCCTGGGTTTTTGAATTTTAACATCAGCCTTCAATTCCTCTTTTAACCCATGAATAAAAATTGCCAACAAACAATTTTCTGGCCAGCCGTTAACCCTAGATGAGCGCCTAATAAACTCCTTCCTATATTCTTCCACTGTTCTAGATTGTAAAATATGCACAAAAATATATCGGGATTTCGGAACTCGTTTGGACCGAAGTTATCTTGGAACACTTGAATTAACTCGTCCCAAAAACAAATTGTCCGGCTTGAAGAAACCCAGGTGAAAACATCCAATGCATGGCCTTCCAAATTCATCGCTGCTACTTCAACTTTAATATCTTCCGGTGTTTGATAATACCGGAAGTATTTTTCAGCCTTCATAATCCATCCTCTTGGGTCTCCTCCTTCAAACTTTGGAAATTCCACCTTAGTATAAGGTCTTCTGTGCGGTTGCTTATTCCACCAGAGGTTGTCTCCTTCAAAATCTTCATATTCTTCTTGCCGACTTCTCAATTTTCTATATTCACGCGATGATAGGATAAGATAAGTGACATTATTCTATTTTTATTTATATCTTTATATCAAAATAATACTTAAGTAACAGATTTGATAATAATAATGAGATGGAATATAAACAAAATAAAGAATGTTTAATAAATATGTTAAAATCTTGTGATAATTTTTATCTTCAAAAAATAGTTGTAATTTTATAATATAAATCCTTGATGATTGTGTTAATTCAAATAATTAAATAGTCGATCTAATTTTATCATTAACCACTTTAATTCCCTTTTTTCCCTAAGGTAAACATTGAAAAAATGAGGAATAAAATATTTGTGACTAGTGTCTAACTAGCTTGTCTGGTCTGGTTTTCTAAACAATGACTAGCAAGTACAAGGAAAATTTCTTGGTTCTATATATTTTCCTCTGATTTCTGTTGCAATTCAAAAGAAATACTGGATTCCTAACATGTCTATATATGTTCCCTTTCTCCTATGGAATAAAAATGCTGCATTAATGAGATTATCCACAAATTTATGTTATGGATCTCTTTGACGTGTGAAATCATCATGCATATCTTTTTATCGCAGGTGCTAATAATTTGATTCCTATGGAAATTGCCCTCAAGATTGCTGAAAAGATCAGGGCCAATGAGCGATTTGCTGTGTATATTGTTATTCCGATGTGGCCTGAGGGTGTTCCAACTGGGGCTGCCACGCAAAGGATTCTATTTTGGCAGGTATGCTTCCATTAGCAATATGAAAGCCACAAATTGTACTTGGCAGGGATTTGATTGATTGTGCACATGATTAGGTTGTTGCTCTATAGCTTGACATTAGAAACAGCTTGAAGGAAGAAATACTAGAAAATGCTTGGAATATGTTTCCTACCTCACTGTTTAGTAGTCAGAAATGTGCTTTATCACTGAGAAATATGAACAAAAAGTGCAATTCTGCTAGAAAAACTGAGTAGCCCTTACAAAATAGAGAATATGAAGAAAATAAGAAAACTCTAGTTATCTGAGACATTAGGAATCTCCAAAGTCTTACCAGAAAAGTCCCTGTAACTGTGACAGAAACACCAAACCGAACCATTCTAAATGCTGCGCATGTCCTCTTTCCTGTTCTTGCCCAAAATACCCAAGACAACCACCATGGCATCCCACCACACCCCTCTAGGCCTTCTAGAATAAACCTTTTTAATTGGAGGTCTATCTTCAATTAACGCCGTAAACTCTGTTTTCTTGGTTTCCATTTAAACATTTTTCTTTTTACTTTTCTATGACAAGATTGATGAAACTTCTTCTAGGTGCATATCCACAGTTGTAGCTGTCCATCTGTACAATGTTTGACTTGTATAGGGCATGTCAAATTTAAGAAGCAAAAGAGAAGTTAAAAGGAGATATAAACACAATTTCTTACCTTTAAGTTCAGAGGGGCCTGTAACTATCAATTTCAAATATTACCAACATCATGGTTTTTGTTGGCAAATGGTTTGCTAGATCTCCTCTTGCAGTTTACTGCTCTGCATAATTTCCATCCTCTCCTTATAATGGCCACTTTTGTTTTTTTTTTTTTTTTTTTTTTTACATTCATGCATGACAACTACTCTATGAAATTATGGCCTTAGTGATTTTTCATAGTTTATCAAACTTGGCACCTGGATTTTTAACACTGCACTTTGGATGCTATAAGAATTTAGCTGTCATAGCCTTAGGAAATTTGTACTTCTATGAAATATTGGTGTGACAAACTGTTGGAGTTGGCGCAGGTAACTGAATAATCAAACTCTGATCCTAGAGAAATAGCAAGAATCTCACTACTTCAATAAGAACAACCAATCTCTGATCTTATTAAACAAGAACAGCCAACCTTTAATAATTAGGAAATTCCACTAATTAATTAAAGTCCAGGAGATACTCTGATAAATTACTCTGAAATATTTGACACTTTATTGATGAGGCACTAGGCCTATTTATAATAATTTACAAAGAGTAGACTCTATTTAAAATTCAAATACGAAATCTAAAAATATATCTAAATCTAAGATTTAGATAACTAATAATCCTAAGATATTCCTAAAGATAATAATAAAATATAATTAAACAGACTAACTAAAAATCCTAACAACTATATCTTATCTAATAAGATATTCCTAAAAATAATATAATTAAAACAGATTCGATTAAATAAAAGATAAAAGATAATCAAAACAATAAATTAGTTCCTAATAAATTAAAGCATAGCAAGTTGGATCGCTATCACAAACATCCTTGTAGCCTTCAAAATTCAAAATAAAGGAACTATTTTTCTGTTAATTGTTAAGATAATGTTATTGTATCTGTTAGTAGTTGGTTATTGGTTGCTTGCATCTAATCATCTGGAGTTACTATTTTATTTTTCCAGTGTAAAACAATGCAAATGATGTATGAGACAATTTACAAGGCTTTGGTTGAGGCTGGGCTGGAAGAGGCTTTCTCACCAGAAGACTACTTGAACTTTTTCTGTCTTGGCAATCGGGAGGTCAATGATACATATGGTAATAATGCAATGCCTGGAGACCCTCCTCCAGCAAATAGTCCACAGGTATGAGTATTTTTTTCAGTTCTGTCCAGTGTCCACCCTTCCACATTCCCAGTACTTTTTTCGCACCACGAATTTTTATTGTGAAATTGTACTTTTATCCCTATACTTTTTTTTTTTTTTTTTTTTTTTTTTTTGGGGGGGGGGGGGGGGGGGGGGGCACTAGTGACCTCAAAGTCAAGGGTGGCACAATGTCACTTCTGTGTACTAAAAAGGGTGCAATAATACCCCTCCGTAAAACCTCCACTATTTTGACCAATAGTGGACAGGAGAAATTATAGATAAGATCCTTTGAAAATTGCAAGTAAGTACCTTAAAAGAAAATTAATACTGTTTTTAATTACCCATAGTTGCAAATCAATGTCAAGGAACTAATGTTATATCTTACCCATATAAAAAAAATCAAAATACCATTTGACCAACCCCTTTAACTAACTCTAACTCGCTATATATCTGTGGGCCATCAGATCACTGTCATCTACCAATGTGCCTTCTGCTTCTTATTTCCTGACTAATGACCTGAGTATAACCAAAGCTACTTCATCAAGTTTTTATATGGCATATTCTTATACTCTGTAGCAAATACACTCCTAAATTTGTTCTATATTGGTGTTACTTCCCAGGCACTAAGTCAAAGTAGCCGACGCTTTATGATTTACGTTCATTCAAAAGGCATGATAGTTGATGATGAGTATGTGATATTGGGATCTGCAAACATCAACCAACGCTCGATGGAAGGAACAAGGGACAGCGAGATTGCAATGGGAGCTTACCAACCTCATTATACATGGGCAAGAAGACAATCTTTTCCACGTGGACAGGTATATTCTATCGGCAATTAATCATTTTCATAAAAGCCATTTTTCATTGAACCAAATTCAATCTTCGCTCTTGGTATTCTAGCAAAAATGTTGATCGTCACTAAATATCTCATAGTCATAATGAAATTGTTAGGATATTAGGGAT
The DNA here is from genome assembly GCA_019022655.1 of Acacia acuminata. Taxonomy (NCBI): domain Eukaryota; kingdom Viridiplantae; phylum Streptophyta; class Magnoliopsida; order Fabales; family Fabaceae; genus Acacia; species Acacia acuminata. The sequence continues at coordinate 355,723 of JAFJYI010000342.1, forward strand.
AATAACTGTCCCATACCTTTTCTGGTTTATTCCAGGAAAAAGAAAATAAAGATATAGGATAATTCAGAGTAGTTATGGACAGTTTAAATTAGTTATTTGTTTGGTTATTGTGCATTATCTGTTTAAGGGTAGTTTTATAGGCAGTTAGGAAAGTAATACTCTTTATATACTTGTAATCTGTTTTCTAGAAGAATAGGAATGAAGATATGATATTTCAGAATTGTGTTGTGTTGGCTGGAGTTAGATTCTGACTCTAGATTTCCTTTCTCTACTTCTCTCTTACTCTCTTTAAGTTCTAGAAATAAGGTATTCTTTAAGTTCTATCAATTGGTATCAGAGCGGTTGTTCTTAGGGCCTGTTGGATACAATGGTGAATACTCGAAATTCTTCATATGAGGAAAATTCTCCAAGGCAACTTCCCCAAAACCCAGAATTACCACCCACTTCCAATCCTCATAACGATCCAGCAATAATTATGTTGCAACCCCAATCTCAAACACCACAGAACCCAGATAATCCCCAATTGGCAGCCATTATGGCGCAATTAAATCAGATGAACGCAGAAATCAACAACTTAAGAGAGCAAAAGGCGCCCATATTTGTTCAAGGTGAGTCAAGTCAGATCAACAGGGAAACTCATAATGTAATTGATGATGAAGATGATCATTATTGGCACCGAAACTCCTCAAAACGGCCCTATTCGAAAATCGAGTTCCCTAAATATGAAGGAGGAGACCCTAGAGGCTGGATTTTAAGGGCTGAAAAATACTTCCGTTATTACCAGACGCCTGAAGACTTAAAAGTTGACATAGCCGCAATCAATCTGGAGGGAGACGCTTTAGATACGTTTACTTGGGTGTCATCTGGGAGAACCGTGCGATCTTGGGAAGAATTAGTGCAAGTTCTCTAGGAACAATTTGGTCCAGCAGAATTCCAAAATCCTGATGTGCATCTTTGTGGAGTAAAACAAACCGGTATTGTAGGAGAATACAAATTGGAATTTGTTCGTCGTCAGTCACGAGTGCAAGGATGGCCTGAACGTTGCCTTTTGGGAGTATTTATTAATGGATTAAAAGAGGAATATCAAGCCGACGTGAAGATCCAGAAGCCACGCACCGTCTATAAAGCAGTCAGTTTAGCACTTGAATTTGAAGCAAAACTCCAATCCCAACCGACTCCACATTATGCGCCACGAGCCCAATTTCCGCGAGACTCGTTCCCATGTAGCTCGATTCTTCAATTAATTGGCGTGATTCTAAAATAATCATGCCACGTTAGCGGGGTGAATTGTCGGTCGGCTCGGCATATTCGGGAAACCAAAATTCGAATTATCGGGATCAGCGAAATTTTTCACGCGATACGCAATATTCTGATGCTGCAAATCAGGGATATTCGAATTTTCCTAAATCGACTCCCTCAAATTCGGCAACTTCCCATTATTCTCCTAATTTTTTCGCTTGATCGGCCGAGTTCCCAACTTGATTCGTCGGTATATCCCCATAATTCGAATTTTGGAAATCAACAAAATTTGAATTCTCCAAGACAATTCCAGTCGATCCACTCTCATATTTTACTGGCATCTTTGCAAGGTCCCAGATTATCCGAAACCGAAAAACAATATAGATGTGATAAAGGCCTCTATTTTCGTTGTGGAGAGAAGTTTACACCTGGCCATCGTTGTTCAACGTCAACATTAAAATTAATGGAAATTTCTGATATGGCGGATGATGCGAAAATATTTTTGGAAGATGAGCAACTTGCCCGCACAAATTTAGCTGAAATTTCTTTCTTCCCACCTTGAGGACAAGGCTGATTTTCAAGGGAAGGGTATTGTTAGGATATTAGGGATAATAACCGTCCCATACCTTTTCTGGTTTATTCCAGGAAAAAGAAAATAAAGATATAGGATAAGTCGGAGTAGTTATGGACAGTTTAAATTAGTTATTTGTTTGGTTATTGTGTATTATCTGTTTAAGGGTAGTTTTATAGGCGGTTAGGAAAGTAATACTCTTCATATACTTGTAATCTGTTTTCTAGAAGAATAGGAATGAAGATATGATATTTCAGAATTGTGTTGTGTTGGCTGGAGTTAGATTCTGACTCTAGATTTCCTTTCTCTACTTCTCTTTTACTCTCTTTAAGTTCTAGAAATAAGGTATTCTTTAAATTCTATCAGAAATTCTCGAAGGTGTCACTTAATAGAGAGAGACATGAAGTAGGAGCATGATGCATGATAAAACCATTTGTTATAGCAGGATAGCTCACTACCATGAGAAGTAGATTAGGTTGTTTGTGCACCACCATGGTTGTATTCTGAACTATCTGTAGATACATTTTTATATTATTGTATTTTATTGCTTGATGTCTCTCAACAAATTCTTCATGATAATGAAGCCACAAATCTGAGGTCTTGGGGTTATCTTCCAATTCCTCCATACCTCAGAGTATAAATGTGACTTTGTCTAGAGATATCATGCAATAAAATATCCATGGACCTATTAAACAATTCTTCATTTAGTTTCTAACTTTCTATTATTAGGGAAAGGTACCAACTAAATGTCTAGTGCTTTAGTTCTGATTGATGCAAAACAATCAAGGATATGCCGTGACAAGAATATCAGTGTTTACTCATATACGCTGCCATGAATCTATTTTGAGTGAGAAAAGGAGGGAAGATGAGCCCCTAAACCTTTTTTTCCATTATGGAATTACAAAAGAATAATTAAGATGGCATGTGGTGTATAAATATCCTATTTTCCCTATATACTTGGAAATCTTTATGTCAACTTCAATTTGTTATGCTCAGTCAACTTATAGATGGCTTTCCAACTTTTGGAGATTATGTTTCCTTGTCCCTAACGCCACCTTAAAACTTCATTGTTTTGGTTTTAATTTGCTTTCCCATCATACCCACTTTGGTGCATTATGATTTCTGCAACAATTACTTAGACCTGACTGCCATTCTTCATGAAACCGCACTATGTAGATCCATGGATATAGGATGTCGCTCTGGGCAGAACACATGGCAACAATTGAAAACTGCTTCTTGCAACCAGAGAGCCTTGAATGCGTAAGAAGAGTAAGAGCGATGGGCGAAATGAACTGGAAACAGTTCGCGGCACCCGAAGTAACAGAGATGAAAGGGCACCTACTTAAATACCCAGTAGAAGTTGAGCGAAAGGGAAAGGTTAGATCCCTCCCTGGCCATGAAAATTTCCCTGATGTTGGAGGCAAAATAACAGGGTCATTCCTTGCCATTCAGGAGAATCTTACCATTTAATGAAATTTGATGAACATTCATTTCTTCCTCCAAGCCATTAGAATAATACGAATGTATATTGCAAAATAGATTGTTTTATAGTTTTTGGGAAATAATTTACGACATAGAAGAGTTGGCAATTTTTAAGTGCGTCATACTTGTTGAAGATAAAGATAGTGCACAGATTTTTTTTTTTTTTGTAAATAAGAACTCATTTTGGTTATTCTGTTGCCTTGCCGGGAAGAAAAAGTGAGAGCCTACATGTCTGGTTTTTGTTCATGTGAATATTGTAATAACTAGAACTATGTAATTGCTCTGTAAACATTATGAAATGCGGTTGGCTTTTTAATTGACTATTTTTGCCATATTGATTTTAGGGTTAAGATGTGATTTTCCCAAAAGTGTACTCAATATCAAGTACTTTTTTTTTGGATGTAAAAGTGACTGATTACAAAAGTGGAGTAAAAATACTCATTGACCGTTAGTTTGATTTTTTTTTATATTTTTGAGACCGACATAGATGATGATTTAACTAAATTTTTTCTCAGCTGGTAGTAAAGAACTAGAGAAAATAACATAAATGTTTTGAAAATTACAGTTTAGCCCTTCTCTCTTTCAATCTCAATCTTACCCATCGAGCCGCCTATCTCTGCCTCTTCATTGTTGTTGCCATCTTTTTGTAATTTTCAAAACTACTTGGGCCTTTTTATTTAATTTTCTCCAATTCATTTCGCCAACTATGATGAAATTTAGATGATCGTCCATCTCAAATGTCTTAAAAATACAAAAAAGTCAAACTAACTTTCATTAATAAGTATTTGTGCTCCACTTTTGTAACCATATAATCACTTTTTCAAAAAAAAAAAAAAAAAAAAAAAAACATTGGTGTTGGATGCATTTTTGAAAAATTAATATGTATTTTTGCACCAAAACCTTAATTTTATTAGATGATCAACTATACCGGTGAAGCTTCACGATATTTATAATCTGTTAACTTCCATTGACACAATGACACTGCATATGTCAAACTCGGGCCTCATTTTTTCAATTTGAATTTTTATAATATATTTTAAGATTTGTAATTACTATTGTTTCTTATTTTTAATGAAAAATTATTTTTTCATCGTTTTCCATTATTTCAATTCATTCTGTTATCAATGACAAATCATATCGAATCGTTTTCAAAGTGATGATATCTAACTTGCTAGACGCTGGCAATTTTAGACCCCCGCAACATAAAAACATTGTTTCCTCCAAAATACTTGATCTTTGTAAAGCGGTATCTGTTTTGTGGATATTTTAACTTTAATAAACTTAAAAACATCGAAGATATAAAGCATGAACCAATTCAAAAACTTGCAGCTTGTATTGCACTGGTAAATATCTTGAACAAGAAAAATTATTATATACATAACTCAATATCGCATACAATTCATCTGCTGTTAGCCCTCTAATCAATTCATAATCCATCCTCCATGATCAATAACCAGTCATGATGTAGACCAAAAGACAAACCCAAATAAGATGAATAGCCAAAATTAAGATCTATTTAACTATAGATGACATTAGGGGAAAAAGAGATAAAAAGAAATCCCTTTTTTATTTAATTTAGGGTTTTCTTTTGAGACTTAGAGGGTAAGAAGTTTTCACGTCTTCCAATAATTGCTTCTCATGATTTGAATTGTGTTCTCCTGGGGTGAGAGGTGAGGACACTAACCACCTCACTTAACAGGTTGTTCTCTCCTTACTGCCACAAAAATGGTACATCAAAAATCAAGTCTTCATTTTCTGAGAAATGCATTTTCTTCACAAGACATCCAATTCAAGTGAATTTTCATGGGACATTTACAAGCTTTGCACGTCTAGTTTTCTGATCAACTTCCACTTTAAGTCCAAGTGATGAAATTTCTGGCATATCAACAGATCCCTGAACCTCCAACTCTGCAACTGCCCTTTGGTTCTCTTCACTGCCCTCCAACATATTCCTCACTGACCATATTCCCCACTCTCTAAGAAATGGATTGTCCTCATCAGTAACACACTGTTGCAATAGGATCATAATTCCATTTTTCTCCCTTATCTCATCTTGCGCATGCTTTCTTCTGTACACACAATTGCCAACAAGAGCAACGATGTCTCTCCTAAATCCCTTATACACACAGGGTTTCCACAACCTAGATTCTTCGGCTTGGTCTCGGTTCTCAGATTGCTTGATTGCTTTCCTGATTATTGCTGGAGGCTCAAGATCATGAAGCAAAGACAAAAGTAAATCAATGAAGCCGTGTGATAATAGTTCATCCACAACATCCTCTGAATCACCTTTGTTACCTCCTTTTTCGACATCATCTTGGGCACAGATATCTCTCAATATGCTGAGAGAGTATCCAAGAATGTCAATGGCGACACAGCCGGTAGGTATACCAGACTTGGCCTTAGGGGCGTGCTCAAGAACTCCAATAGACTGCTTGAATATTTCATAGACAAACAGTGCAAAATCCTTTATAATAGCAACATCACTGATCCTTTCATTTAAGATTTCTGCCACAATTCTTAGAAGAAAAGCTTGTTCAGAAGAAAACTGATCATTCCTGAATTCAGAAACTTCACCCTCAGAAGCATCCCCAGACCATAACTTAGAGAACAACAGAGGCAGCTGAGATTCTTCTAAGCAGACTCTTGAAAGGAGTAACTTTAACCAATCCTCTCCAAAGCCAACTGGGTCATTAGAAACCAATGAATAAAGAAAATAGAAGAAAAGGAATATAATCAGTGATAAAACTAAGGAAACTCTCAAAAACCTAAGGATGACAGAGAAAACTACCACAATATACAAACAAATACATCTTAAAACTTACCAAAAGAAGCAGTTCGCAGAATTTCTACCATTATAGGCCACCCACTATCACTATACAGATTTCTAAGCAATTCAGGATTTCCACCACAACATGCATAGATTATCATACACAAGGGGTCACAAATCCCCCTACTCCGGAGTCTTGCCAGGGATACAAAACTGTTAGGATAGAGTTCTTCCCAAATAGCAAGCTGATGTTCCTTCCCTGCCAATGAAACATTTGCCAAAACTTGCAAACACACACGAACCAATCCCTGATCTGGGTCTGAAGAACTTGCCAACGACCTTAAACAATTTGAGATAATACCAACTCCCTTGAGCTCAATAAATAAATTCTGATTTGCAATCTCTCCAGCGCATAGATTTCTAAGGAGCTTCAAAGACAATGAAAGAAAATGGTGCTGTGAAGTACATGGCACAGAATGAATAATCTCAAGCACTGCTGGGAGAACCCTTTTGGAAGCAAGCTCTGAACGCCCAGAAGCAGATTTGGAAATTTCTATGAGTTCTTCTAAGGACTTTTCCAAGTCATTTGAGTTCGAGGCCCCAAACAATACCTGAAGGGTTTGTTCTGATATGGGATACTCCAATGTATCAGTATCACCCATAACATATGAGAATGAAAATAAAGAATGAATAACGCGAAACACCCACAATTATTGTTTGAAACTCAGTTCTTATCCTGCAAAAATTGCCCAAAAATGAGAAAAAAAAAATGAAATCAATATATAAACAAGAAGGCTACAAACTACATGCAACTTTGCAAGCAAACACTGATAAAACACCTAAATAAAATGGCGGATTCAGCTCTTATCTAGATAAGGACTAATGAGAGAAACTCTGAATTTTGAAAGGAGGAAAAGAGAGTCAAAGACCCAAATACTTCGTACTACATGATAATGATATTGGAAATTAAGTTAAATCAATCGAACTCAAACACTGGAAACTTATTTTCTTTCTATATTAAAAAAAAAGTGAGCTGATTAAGAGCCAACCAAACTAAACATACGCGCAATTATTCCAGGAGGCTTGTAGTGAAAAAATAGTGCTTCCACCATTAACTATAAATGTGCCTCATCAATTAATGAGCAGCATTTTATTATGGTTTGTAGGTCATGCTTGTTGGATGTTATTACACGTGGCAGTGATAATTTCAAATTTACTTAATTTTTTTATCAATAATAGACTGCCATCCAGCGGTGAAAGGAGCAAGCATATCATGACCCTTGAACCTAAGACAGCCATAGTCATTTTAGCCGAAGCATGCATGGTAGCCATGTCCACAGGGAAATATTTGAAAGTATTATAGAAGCTAAAAAAGTAGTCCTTAACCAAAGAACTGTTTATTCAGTCAACCATACATTTCTTTTAAATAGGAAAAAAAAAGTTGTATTAGAAAGGAGAGAAAGTATAAAGAGTAATAGCTGAGGATAATCAAGCATCAAATCAGAAACAAAATACATAGAACAGCCACCCAATCCCTTAGCATATGAGAAATAAAACTTCTTTTGAAAAAACCATGAGCCCAGAATCAAGGTGAAGCCATATATAGACAATTCCGTCTCATATTATTCAGAATTTAATAGAAAACATTTGAAACTAGAAAGCTATGCTCAAATGATGTTTTCATAGATTTTGAACTTCGCTGGATTAACAACAACAAAAACTTGTGAAAAAATGGATTAACAACAACTTCAGACTTCGCAGCAAGCAATTGGATTAGGAAAATGTTATATCACAGGATCTTGTGCAAAAATCATTGACAAGAACAGGAACAGAGCAACAACAGGAAGCAAGAATCCAGAAAAAATCAAACCGAGCTTCAGACTAATGATTCCCAGCTTTGACTCATCCTCAAAATCAAACTGAAGACCAAAAAGAGATGAATCAAACTCACAATTTCAACTTGGACTAAGGGTGGCGACTGACGGTGGCGACGACGAGAGGCTGACGAACACAAGGTGGCGACTGGCAAGGCGGCAATGGACGATGGGCACAGCGTCTTCCGCTTGCGAGAGAGCCGAGAGGACGGATTTTCGAGCTCTAAGCTCTGGAGCTCTGGAGCTCTACCTCTGCGCGACAGAATGAGGGAAACGCGAACGACACGTGACGCATCCGCTCCGGATCTGAGCTTTTTTTTTTTTTTTGTTAAAGCTGCGTTTTTTTTGGGAAAAGCCCATTAACCCTAAAGCCAATCCAAACACCTCAAGTTGGGCTTTTTTTCCACAGCCCTCCCTACTGGATTGGAACGCTCCAAATGTTTCAGTAACGTTCATACCAAAAGGCCCAATGTCTTTGGATATTTGGAGGTGAGGGTATTTTTTTAAATTTTTTATATATTTTATTTATTTAAATTAAATTATATGCTTTATCCTAAAATATTTTTTTACATCCAATATTTCAAATTAATTAATTTTTAATTCTGCCTTCAGAAATATTTTTTTTGTAACACCAGTATTCCAAAAATTATTTACTTTGAGACATTGAGTGAAAAAATATATAATATATATATATCACAATGCAACACATAATTTAATCTAAATAAATAAAATGTATAAAAAAAATGTTTACACCCCTAAATTTTGAGATAAGCACCTAACAAACACTTGTAAGAAAAGCATATAACGAGAATCCCTTTAGATACCTCCTTATGAAGGGTAGGTAGGCTTAATGAGGACAATTTTAAGAATAAGACACCATTATAGTAAGGTTTTCATATTAGTGTCTTTCTATTTTATAATTGAGGAAAAAATTATATATACATATAACATCATAAATGATAGTTCCCGTCTTTTGCAAGAAGGCTAATAATACAACTTCATCTCAATAGTGATTACAAGTAATTATAAGAGTCAAAATCTAAAAACAGTTTTTGAGAACTAAACATAACTCCATTCACAACCGCAGTTTGATATCATTCATAACATTCACTAATTTTGAATGTTGTTTATACATTTTTTAAATAAAAAAAAACTTACGCTAGGCTGAAAATTCATTCATAATAAGTAAAGATATATTCAAATATAATCTGGGTCATCCTTTAAAACTTAGAAGAATATTTATATGTTTGTTTGAAATAGTGATTGAAGTCTTCAATAATAGTTTTCAATCGTGATTTACAATAAACGAGGTAAGTATGTGAGATGAAGTTTTATTTCAATTAATATGAATAAACATTTTTAGGATTCCAAAAGTGATTCAAACAAACTTTTAAAAGGTTTTCAAAATGGATAAGCATGTTTTTCTGATCGAAGCTATACAACAGATCAATCCAAACTCAGAGTTGAGATGAATGCACAAAAACGAATGGGCACAAAGGTTATCCAACAAGCTCACGTTGCAAATTATAATGCATGCCATTGACAATTCTACCCCAAGAATAGAAGCCAAAAAAAAGGGCACAAAAAACTCACTGGTAAATAAATGCTTTAACTAAGAAAGGTTATAACAGTTTACCACAGCTGTTATATAATTTTCTAAAACAGTAGACAAAGAAGGAAAGACTTGGACAATTGATTTGAAATCAAAACGGAACAAAAAAGATCCCAAAACTTTTTGATTAAAATAAAGCTTCGTGGGATTCATCAATTGTTTGCCACATCCAAATGATGAACAACGGTTCAGGAACCGGCCAACCAAAAAAGGAACAATAAAAACAGAAAATGCAATTTCCAAACTCCAAAGTAAATGAAACTCGAGAGAGTCTAGAATCTATGACAACTTATGAAAGTGTATAGAAAAAGTAATTGAAGAAGAAATCTTAAAATGAAGATCATTTCTACTGTTATCAATTATTGACATGGAGTCCATTATGATATAACAGCCTGTCTGGCAGAGTTGCAAAACCAAGTGGCAGTGAATGGGAAAGAGAATATGGAAAAGCTTTGTTTGGTATGCCTTCATGTTGTGATGGACTTTTGTAGTAGCTTCTTGGATGAAAATTTCTTAGAGTTTCTCGTGCCCAAAAAAAAAAAAAAAAAAACACACATAAACAATGGCTTTTTCATACGCCAAACTCTAAAATAGTAAGGACTCCATATCCAACACTCTCATCTCTATATCTATAATCTAACTTTTTTTTTTTTAAAAAAAAAACTATATGAAATATATATAAAAAATAACCATTATTAAATTTACTGGACATCAAACATCCTAAGTCATCAAGTATGTTTAGAAGCCTAGTTCAATGTTTCATATAGTCTTCAATTTTTTCCGTGTCCATACTTCATTAATCACAATTAAAGTAGATGATGACAATAATACAATATTTTTTTTCATATACAAAAATTTTAGAAAAGAGGTTGGGTTCCATTTCAAAAAGACTTCAAGAGCGGGGGTAAATCTCGCCCACCAACGGGATCACATCAATTAGCGGATATAGAATCCTATTCTTTCGGACGTTAATCTAGACCTAGGATCTAGGATCTCTCACGTCTTAGCTAACTCAGGATCAAATCCCTTTTGGTCATACCTCATTAATTGCAATTAAAGTAGATGATGACAATTATACTAATATTAACACAAAGTGTTGGTTAGAAACTTGGGCCTTAGCCCATTAGGTTAATTATTGTTATCTTATCATGTAATAAATCAGTATCTTAGATCAGAATCTTCGAATTAAAAGTTTATCTTTCTGTTTTTATTTCCCTTATTTTCGGCCAGATACTAGGGTTTACACTGGGCAGGCATTCCTATATATATCTCTCTATTGCACTCGATATATAATTCAATGGATAATAGATTTTGAGTTATTCAGACATAGTATAATATTTTTTTAATCATTTATTAACGATAAAACGAGATCAACCTCATCAAAGGAGTGTAACCTGCTTTCCACAACCATAAGATAAAGTAAATTTAGTGATTCCAATTAAGAATCATATGCGGAAAATTAACCCAAAAATAAATAAATATTACTCGTATCACATTTCTTTATCTTCATTGATCTCGTCTGAATGGAAAAATATAAGAACATGCTAAAACAGAACAATCACCTTCATTCTAACTCAGCAATATTATCGATATGTGTCTGGTTGTACTGCACAAACTCTGAGAACAAGAACGCTAACGCACTCAAACTAACCTGCACTAACATCAAAACTACCTATAATTACTGTAAAAATAGACCCGATCGACAGACTTCAAGAACCAATAAAATTATACAGACAACTATTCATGTTTTGAGTTCAGCTTGGTCAAATGGCTGAGTGTTATGGTTTTAACCATAGAATTGAGAAAAAAGATATAAAGAAGAGACAGAATAGGAGAAAAAGAAGAAGATGCTGAATTGAGATTTTGAATAATCTCTACTGATTCTGTATTCACTCACAAACTGGACAACAAACATTCAAATAGGATAGCAGGCTATTTATAATGCTATTTTAGGTTAGTAACTAATTAACATACTAACTATGTAGTTTACAAATAGGTCCCTAGTCCTGTTTTATTTTACACTTAAGTCCCTAAATACAGATTATTAATATTACATATCATTCCCCCTCGAAACAACGTTGTCCTCAAGGGTTTTGGCACCTGGAATATGGGAATCAGAAGCTTTCTCAGGAGATTGTGTTTAATTCTGCTGCACACTTCACCCTTTAGGCATTTTCTTGTCTTTCCCTCTTAAAGAGCAAAACCTTCCATGGAGCATTTCAATTAAGTTGCGCCTAAACCAAATTTGCAGCAGAGTTCTTGTACAAGAGAGAACTGAAGAAACCAGTGCCAATTTTGGATTTGAGGCCATTCCAATCCAAAAAAAGACCCTAATTTTTTCTTTTTAAAAAAAATGCCACTTTCGACAACTGTTTTTAGAAAAACAGTGGTGGAAAGTAGCATTTTTAAAAAAAGAAAACCCACTTTATAGAGTCCTAAAAATATATGTTAAAAGTGCCTTTTGTAATAGTGGGAAAAGAGAAGGAGCAAAATGAGATAACTCAAGTCCATTTTTCCTATATTACATTCTCTTTTATACTTTCTCTCATATTCTATTTCTCTCTTTTACTTGCTCCCTATATTACAAGGGTATGCTTCAAAAAAAAAAAGTTCATTTTCTAGATATTTTTTACTTTCAACCAATGTTAACTGTTTTTTTAAAAAACTATGTAGCTATTATAAAAAGGACGCGTGAGAGTGTTATACCAAAAAATGATTAAACTAAGTTATATACTTTTGTTGTAGGTGCATGTGCTTACAAAAGAAATGGTGCATCAAGGTCTGTCGATGCTGAAATATTTGCCGACTCATGATGAGGAGGACACTCTGATGACGTTTCGTGCCAACCTGGAGTATGGTGATCTTTCTAGAAACGGTATTCATCGACCCGACCCCGACCCCGACCCGACAAAGGATCCTTCTACCTTGAACAAGTCACTGGGAGATCTCCTGTCATTGACTTTAGTAACCATCCAAAAGATCCGAGACGATGAAATTAAGGTTTTGTATAATAATTTATCTTTATGATTATTATATCATGTGATAATAATTAACTATTATTACTGCAGAATATTATATTCTTTCTAAATCTGCATGATCTCAATCGTGCAGGTCGTTTCTTCTGGAATAAAGAAAACTGAGAAGAAGAAGGTGATCTTCCAGAACAAAACGGTGAAAGATTTTGACGTGATCGTGTTTGCTACTGGATTTAAAAGCGTAGCTAATAATTGGCTCAAGGTTATTTCAACACACACATACACGTACAAGACTTTTTTTTTTTTTTTTTTTTTTTTTTTTTTAAAGAGATTAAAGAAGTTAAATAAATTATTTGAAGTATTTATATTTTGTTGTTTTTCTTCAAACTAATTTATCGACTTATAATACTTTAAAGGGATAGGATATTGTTACTACCATTTTTTGTTACTACTGATGTCACTACCACTTTTTCACCGTTAGATCAGAATCTCATCTACCTTTATCATTTCTCTCTCCTATTGAGATTCTGATCTAACGGTGAAAAAGTGATAGTGACATCAGTAGTAGTGACACAAAATGGTAGCGACAATATCTTATCCCTACTTTAAATTACTTTAAAGTATTATTTGAGAGATAAGATATTGTCACTACTATTTTTTGTCACTACTAATGTCATTACCATTTTTTTATCGTTAGATCAGAATTTCATTTACCTTTATCATTTCTCTCTCTTATTAAGATTCTGATCTAACGGTAAAAAAGTGACAATAACAAAAAAAAAAAGGTTCCCTTTATATATATACCTTCACTAGATTTGAGCTTGGTGTAGGACTATGAGTATTTTTTGAATGAGAAAGGGATGCGAAAGAATGGAGTTTCAAGGCACTGGAAGGGAGAAAAGGGAATATTATACCGTGCAGCCTGGAGGGCCTTCAAGGAGAGGTCTCTTTGGAGTTTCCATGGACGCTGATGAGGCTACTGCAAATGACATCAATGGAAATCTCTAATTGGTGACTCAGCCTCTTCCCTACCATGACATCATGTTTGACTTTTTGAGAAGAACTTTATGAGTCTTGCAATATTTTATTACTTCGGGTCTTAATTATAACATCAGGTTGATTGTTTTTGGAGAGATTAAGGAAGTTAAATAAGTTACTTAATCATATCCTATATTGTATATCCTTAAATTGTAAATTAGCTTATTAATCAAACTAAGTAGTTTGGAGGGGAGAAAAATAAAAAAGTAATTTAATTAACTTCATTTATTTATCTAAAAAAGTCAACTTAATCTTATAATTAAGATCGGACGGAGTAATATAGTATAAATGTTAACGGCTAATGACAGTGTAATCTAGTGGCATAGAACAATACCAAAAAAATCACTTTTTTGGACACTTATTTCAGCATAGTTAAAACAATCAAAACTATTACTAACAAAATGCATGGCAGTTTTTGAAATTGCTACTAAGTTTGTTGTAACAAATGATTTTGTAGCTGTTGTCAAGAACCGCTACACACCTAGTTAAAATGCTACTAATCTTGTCACAGTTAACTTACCGTAGCAAAAAAATCAAGGACGGACTTGAGTTTCTTAAGGTCAAATTCGTGGCAGTTTTTATAAATTGATATATGTAATCTAATTTATAAAAAAATATTTTAAGGAAATTACTTGGCATTTGTTGGATCAATTTATTTCATCTCTTTTTTGTATCAAAATTTCATTTCTTTAATCTACTGAAATTAATTAAATATCTCTAATATTAGGGGTGAGAGGGAGCAACAGTTATCTAAATTTCTTTGTACTCGTAGGAGTATTACATAAAGCAAATTTTTTTTTTTGGTTAAAAATTTTTTAGGAAAGGGATTGGGTTCACGCGTCTAAGGCGAGATTTAAATCTCATTTCCTTTTTTAAGTGATACTAATATTGAGTAGTATGAATGTCTATTATCTCGGCGTTTCTGAAATCCCAAGAGTTAGAATATCTTCCTCAATATTTTGACCAACTCTAAGATCGTTTTAATGAAATTTCCAACCCCTTTACTAGTTAAACCCAAGAATGAGGGGTTACATAAAACAAATTTAGATGAGGGGCGAAAGGAGAATATAGGCGCATGCGCATCAAAGCCTTGGGCTTCTCACAGGGCCTCATCTTCTCTCAAGCCACTCCACATCGAAACCCCAACGAGCTCATGCGCCCAAGTGGACCCCATAGCTCCAATGCTTGGCAGTTTGACACGTGTCCCCAGCAAGAGGAAAAGGCTTTTAATGGGAGGGTCCATGAGGTCCATCCATTTACTTCTTTGTGCCCCCACTCTTGGAAGGGCCCATTCCGCTATCTCAAACGTGACCCTCCAAAACCTAAAACAAATAACCAATAAAGGTTTTAATCCAAAAAAAAAAAAAAAAAAAACCAATAAAGGTTGGTTCAATGGATAAAAGAGATGACTTATAATTATAAGATCGTGGGTTGAAATTTCACCGATGTAAAAATTTTGTTAGTGGACAATTTGTAAACACTTTTTTATAAATCAAGATAAAGATTTTCTCATATTTATCTGAATGTTGTAAAATCATTTTTAAAAAGTTACAATAAATAGGAACTAATTCAAATAGATTGAGAAATTAAAAAAATTAGTTAAGTATTGCCAATGTAATTCTCCTTAAACTATTGGGAAAATTAGTCTTTTATCTATCAATTTATAACTCTTTTATAACTCAGTCCCCTAATTATGACTCGACGTAATTCAGTCTTTGAACTTTTGACTCACCCATGACTTAGTCCCTTATCTTTTAAATTTTTATATTACTATGCCTGTCACTCACAATTCACCTATTGAGTCATCCTCCTTGACAAAAATTGCTTCCAACTCATGACTACAAGGCAAAAATTCTTCCAAGTCTCTCCAACTCTTTCTAGGTCAAACCTCCGCCCCTCTCCTCCATCTTCAACTTCCAAGTTCCAATCCTTAGCTCTCCAATCCACCGCTCCTTCCCTTCAAACCCATCCATCCATCTCTGATGATTGAAAATCCAGACCTCACTTATCGCTTCAAATCCTGTGTTTGAGGGGAGGGGGGGGGTGGCTTGGAGAGTCAAGGATTGGACTTGGAAGTTGAATAAGGAGGAGAGGAGCGGTGGGGGTTTGGCAGGAGAAAGAGTTGGAGATTAGTCCAAGGAAGAGTTGGAGCTAACATGGAAGCAATTTTTGCCAAAGCAGGGTGACTCAATAAGTGACAAGGATAATAATATAAAAAGTGAAAAGATAAAGAATTGAGTCATAGACAATTCAAAAGTTTAAGGATTAAGTTGCATTGAGTTATAGTTGAGGGATGGAGTTATAAGTGAGCTATTAATTGAGGAACTAAAAGATTATTTTTTCCTAAAATATTCATATATAATATTAGATTATATATCAATTTCTAAGTCGAGATACATTAATTTGAAGAGAAATGATAAACAAAGAAGATAAAATGGATTGTGATATTAAATTTAGTACAAAATCAAACTCTAAATTATCTCTTATATTAGAAACTATAAGAAACACATGAGAATTAAATTCTCATCTTATTTTTAAAGTCATGAATGTTAGTTCTCTATGTGTTTTGATGATAAGCGACAATTGTAAACTCGAAATAAAGTTTGTCTTTGGTAAGTTGAAAAACTTCGGTAAAGACAAACTTGAGTTTGGGATGTTAAACTCAAGTTTGGACTTGACAGAGAGTTGCTCAAGTTTTCTAAACTTAAGCAAACTCGAGTTTATATCAAAAGAAAGCACTCTAAGTTTTTCAAGTTAAAGCAAACTCGAGTTTATTATGGGAAACTCGAGTTTCTATTAAACAGAGAGCTTTCAATGTTTTGTGAACTTAAGCAAACTCGAGTTTGGTATGACAAACTCTAGTTTGTGTTTGGCCGAGAGCTTTTAAGGTTTTTCATGTTTTAAGCAAACTCGAGTTTGTAATAGCAAACTCAAGTTTGCACTTGGCCGAGAGTTTTCAAAGATTTTACATTTTAAGAAAACTCGAGTTTGTTTTCTTAAACTCCGGTTTGTGTCAAATTGAGAGCTTCTTTCTATTTTTGAACTTAAGAAAACTCGAGTTTGCATTTGAAAATTCCAGTTTGAGCTTTGTGGACTTAATCTTATTTTCATTTTAAAAAGTCTCAAATTCGAGTTTGTCACTTAATGACTCGAGTTTGCTCTGTTTCAAAATGTTCTTCAAAGCTCAATCGCGATAATCCTTTTATGGTTGAACTAAACTCGAGTTTGAGTTTCTAAACTCAAGTTTGAGTTTCTAAACTCAAGTTTGGTTCTGAGCAAAAGTTGCAAACTTCGGTTGCTTAAACAAACTTCGAGTTTGTGTTGCTCATTTGAAAATCATCTTTCTCGAATTTGCGAAAACTTGATGAATGATCTAGATACTTCCTATTATCACTCATTACTATTCTTAACAAATTAGTTTGTTAGTGAGTTTCAGATGATTTAAAGTATATTAGAATGAGGATTAAGCATAAAGCAAAAGGTGATGTCAGTACATTTATTGCTGGTCCAAAAAAACTTGCATCCTTTTAGCAAATCATTCCCTGGACCTTACAAAGGTTTAAATGTTTTCTTGCCCTCTATGGAAGCTTCATCTCCCAACGGATTAATTTGAAGGAAAGTCAACAAGATTAGCTGAGCACCTGGATTAACTCAAAGCTAGAGAGAGACTAGACCAAGTTGTAACCTAACAGCTAAACTAATGTCTCCAACAGTTACATTAGTGATTCCAACGGTCATTTATTGCCTCCAACATATATAAGCTGAAGCATTCAAGTCTCTTCAACCATTAGAATATAGAAAACAAAAAGCTATCAAGTTTCAATTGCATTTAGTGTTTTCTACCTACTTATAAAGTTTCTTTTGATACATTGTACTTCATTGATTATTTCATCTGCTCTTTTAGAGAGTTTTAAGGATTGATTATCAATCATTGTAAGAAGTCAATGTTGTGGGAACCTGTGAAATTGGGTTTATCACTTTACAACTTGTAAGGGGGAGTGTATCCTAGAGAGAGGATAACTTTCGAGTGCAGAGTATGTAACTGATTTGAGAGTTAGTGAAAAATCCCAGATTGTCTAGGACTGGACGTAGTTCAAGAGTTAAGACCGAACCAGTATAAATTCTTCTGTGTCTTGCTTCTCTACTCTCCTCTGCTTGCCCTTGCTTCGCGGTCTATTTTTCTAGGTGTTAAAAAGAAATTTTTAAAATCCCCAATTCACCCCCATCTTAGTGATTTCCTCCATTTACAATGAACATTATTACTACTATAGAATCGTCGATACATAATTTTTATTATCGACCATAAATCATGGTTTTGAACCACCATAAATGTAGGCATTGTTAGAGTTCATATTTTGATGATAATAAACCTCATAAATGTTATTGTGAAATAGATCACTCGAGTTAGAAAATGTCGCTAGAGTGATGTCTCTGAGAATCTTATACCAGAAGGTAACTAGTGATGAAGTTCATTTTTGAAAAATGGTTGATGCACTCGAGTAAGAAAAGCATAACTCAAGTGATACCCTATGATCACTATCAAGGTACTAGCTAGTGAGTGATAAAATGTGTTAAAAACTCTTATGCACTCGAAATCAAGAGGGGCACTTGAGTGATACTTGTGTCACTTCCAAGGTACCAAATGGTGAATATAATCTTGAAAAACTACTTACACACTCATGTTACACAAGAGGCACTCAAGTGATGCCCAAATATTCCATGGAGTACCTGAAGGTAACCAAGGGAAAGAAGGCTAGTCACTCGAGTTACTAAGGTTGCTTGAGCGATACTACACAAGTATTGCAAGTTACCTCTTGATAACTAGAAGGAGGTAACATGGGAAAGTTTTAAAAGGATAAGAAAACCGAGTGGAAATTATTCACTCAAGTAACACATGTAAAAATCTTGTTATCACTCTTTAGTTACCTACTAGACACCAACCAATGTTTTTGAAAAAACAAAGAAAAGCACTCGAGTGATCTAAAGCAACTCGAGAGACATAGTATGGTTACCGACTGGTAACTTGCAAACACATTCACATTTATTTCCAAAAATATTCGAACACTCTATATATGTTACTGCTTTTTTAAATTTCCTAGTTCTATTCTCAACCAAACAATTTCAAAATATGATATCATGTAGAGATACAAAAGAAAGAATATAAACATCTACATTATATACAGTCTATTCAACCACATAAGCATGTTGCTAAAAAAAAATGAACCGAAAATGTGAAATAAAATCAAGTGGAGAAATAGAAAGATAAATTAAGTTTTGAGTAGCTTTATTGCGAAGCATAAAACTTTAAGTTTCATATTTAGCTTATAATCCTTTCAACATTTTAACAAACTTATGCAATATAATTTGGTCAGTATTATGTTAGACACACTTAAAATCTGATTTTAGTTATAATTTCTTTCTTAGGCATTTTGTAAAACACTTGATGTGCATAAAAATACCAAGGTTTTAAAGTAAGCCTCCCTCTTTCACATCAAGGACCACACAACTTGTGTTTATTAACAAGGCTGAAATATTCCATTAACAAAAATAAAACTCCCAATTTCTTGACGATGTTTTGGTTTAAAAGAAGAAGGATAATTCACAATTAAAATAAAATAGAGCACATCAAATTTGGGAGAATATATACCTAGTTCAAGTGAGCTCTCTTACTCCAATCTTTCAACTAATTGTCTTCCCAATAGCCACCCAAAGCAGCAAAGACGAAGAATAGGGAACTCAGACACCATAGCCCCACCACCAACACCAAGAGAAACACGAAAGAAGATGTGGTTCCATGGTCGAGAGATCCCATGGCAGAGATGAAGATGGAGAAATTGAAGATCGAAGAGGAAGCAAGATTATCGAGGCTCTGCACATTCACTGCTGAAGACAAGCAGAGGAGAAGGGCAAGGCGGTATTCTCATGAAAGGGAAAAATAATCTTCTTGAAACTTCCTCTACTCTTCCTAATACTTCTGTTGTCTTTGTTCGACGGAAAAGAGTGGTATGTTCACAATTCGCTTAGTTTACTGTACCAATTCTCAGCCTATTGATACTCCTAGTAGTTGTTGGAATGATATATGGAGACTCAAGATACCGCAAAGATGTAAGACTTTCGCATGGCTAATGATGCATAGAAGACTTTATCACCAATGTAATGAAGTGTCGGATGAACCTTCATTATATAGGTTTGTGTGAGCATTGCAACTCTTGCATAGAAGATGATCTCCATGCCATTTTTTTGGGTGTCGATCATTCACTCAAAGCACCATAGTAGGTTCTTCTCTAAGACTACTAGTGATTGGATTGCAATTAAATTTGAGATAAAATATCAGGCCTGACAAGGGATGCTAGAAAAACTTGTTTGTTATTATTTGCGGGCTACTTTGGCGAAACCGGAATGAATGGGTACACTCGAGGATTAGCATCGAGTTGACCAAGAATATCCAAGAGCGTCAACAATTTTGAGAAGCACAACTAACACTCTTAAAAAACTCTGTGGTGTAAATCTAGGCATGAACCAGAGACCAACTGGCTTATTAGACACCAGGAGCCCAAAGCCGGAGATTGGGATTGAAGTGGATGGTGCTTTTCTCACATACATCGAAAAGTTGTTGATAAGTGTATATTTTATGATTAAATAGGTGTATATTTTATGAGAATTAATTGGAATTATTGATATTATATACCTGTTTAATTATCTTTTATGAACTTTTCCATCATTGAATCAAACTTAGGATCAAAGAATAAATCGACATAAAACCTACTCATATCCTATTTTTATTGTGCAGGAAATATTTGTTGATTTGGAATGAAGTAGAAAGAGCAATTAATAGGATATGCAATCAGCCAAACTCGGTGGTCCCCCCAAGAAAAATAGAAACAAAATCAATTGTGTGATCGGTGGAGTTGATTACAAGATATAAGATATCTTTTTAATAAGAAAAGGGGAATCAATGACCCAGGACCTAAATTATAAATAGGGAGGCAGAGACAAAGAGGATCACAGAGGAGAAGATCGGGAGACACAGAACAAGAAGGAACAAAGAAGAAGAGGAGTAGAGGCTGAGCGTTTCAATTCTCTTCATCATCTCCACGGAAGGACTGTGGAGGCGAAGAAGAAATTTTCTTTCCTCTCTCTCTTTATTCTTTGAACCTGAATTGTTATCTTTTTGTTATGGATTTTGTTAGAGCCATGTGTGGCTAGTTGGTTTTGCAACCTAGAGGACCTATGAACTTGTAGGTGAATTGGATTTTTTTCATTATTTAGTTAAATTTGATATTAATTTTGGTTACTTAATCTTGGTTAGTTTGATCTATTTGGTGATTGGCCATCATTGAATATGATTTTGAGCATTAGGATTTACCTTGACGAAGAGGATTTTAATTAGGCTCTGAGATTAAGTAATATGGGATTAGATTACGATTTAATTTGCGATTAGGATAGACATATACCTAATGGCCCCATATAATTGTTGAAGAGTGTGTTCGAGTTTTGCTACCTCTTGAGTAACTATATTAGACATAACAAGTTATACTCAATAGAGGGTTGTAAGTGGACCGGCAGGCACTTATAGTTATTTATACTCGAGATTAACAAAATTAATATTGAAGCTGATTAAATTAGTGAAAACAAGGTTTATGAAGCTAACAAGGGATTAGTGACTCTGGGTTGCTCATTTGATTATTGTGGTAGTTTTCTTATTTTTATTTTAGTTTTGATTTTCTTTTCCTTTATCTTAATCAAATTCAATTTGTTTTGCTCAACTTAAACGAAATTGTGAAATTAATGCTTAACTGAAGTTGTAGGTACTAAGTCCTCGTGGGAACGATACTTTTCTTATCACTTTATTACTTGATACGGCCTGTGCACTTGCGGAGTTTATAGGCTATAAAGTTTTGCTCTATCAAGTTTTACGCGGTAGGTGGCGGGCGGTGGTGGTGGCGGCGGTGGGGGTGGGTTTTTTTTTTTAATTTATTTAAAACTAAGGGTAATTTGACCCAAATTTACATATCCCTCATAGGTTTTTGGTACTTCTCAGTCCTTTTACAAATTCAACGGACTTCTAAGGGTTTTACAAATTCAAACGGTATTTATTTGGAATTTTCCCAAGTTTTTATCAGTTTATGCTCATAACAGTTTTTTCTTATGTAAGATATTTCACTAGTTGTTGACAACAATGCGCATTACAGCATGGCACGTCCCACTGCATTATTTGGACAGCGCATTTCACTCCTTTCAGCACAAACACACACCACCACTTGCTTCAATCTCATTGATTCAGAATGACAGCACACGTCTCTCTCTCTCTCTCTCATGGACAACACAGTACTTGCTGTTGCCACTGTTGGTTCTTTCACGGGTGGAACAGAATCGTTGAAAATCCACTGCATTTCACAATATACTATATATATGAAATATTTTTTTAATATCAATTAATATCTTAAAATATATTTTTTAAGATCTTGAAATTTTAAAATATATTTTAAGATTTTGAAAAAAATATTTTAAGATATTGATCGATACTAAAAAGATATAATATTGAGTGGAATTGAAAAAATACTTCATGATCTTCAAAAATTATCTTAAAATACTTCTTTTTTTAATAACTTATACTAAAAAAATATTTTTATGATGGTAAATGCTTTTTTTTTTTTTTAAAAAAAAAAATTGAATTTGCACCCAAAAAAAAAGTGGAGTTTGATAGAAAACTAGGCGTGAGCACCAAGTAGAATGTGGAAAGCACGTCCAAGAATATTCGGCGCATCTTTGTTGATCTATCAAATTCCTTTTTGAAGATAAGCCAAAGAGAAAGAGAGGCGAACATTTCAAAAATAGGGTGAAGGTGCAGATTTGCCAACCAACTATTATGCGGGAGTGTACGGCACAAATAACTATTGAGGGGACCAAAATTGCCAATCAACAATTAAAAAGTAAAAAAAAAAAAAAAGAGATGATATATTCTTTAATAAAGAGAAAAGAAAGATGTTGAAGGAGATTTATGGAATACACGGGCCCAAAGTAATTGGCAGGAAACAATTTTTGCACGTGACCCAACATGCTTGAACCCTGAAATCTATATAATAAAGAGATGAAGGAATGGGAAGGAGAGCGTGAGATTTGGGCTGGACGAAAGAGAGCAACGGACAACAATTCAAGAGAGAAAAAAAAGAGAGACGCAGACCTTGCATAATTGGATACTTCAATGCCTTGTTCATGTTGAATATAACTTCTTCCAATTATGCAAGGTCAGCGTCTCTCTTTTTTTCTCTCTTGAATTGTTGTTCGCTGCTCTCTTTCGTCCAGCCCAAATCTCACGCTCTCCTTCCCATTCCTTCATCTCTTTATTATATAGATTTCAGGGTTCAAGCATGTTGGGTCACGTGCAAAAATTGTTTCCTGCCAATTACTTTGGGCCCATGTATTCCATAAATCTCCTTCAACATCTTTCTTTTCTCTTTTATTAAAGAATATATCATCTCCTTTTTTTTTTTTTTACTTTTTAATTGTTGATTGGCAATTTTGGTCCCCTCAATAGTTATTTGTGCCAAACGCTCCTCAGATAATAGTTGGTTGGCAAATCTGCACCTTCACCCTATTTTTGAAATGTTTGTCTCTCTTTCTCTTTGGCTCATCTTCAAAAAGGAATTTGATAGATCAACAAAGATGCGCCAATATTCTTGGACGCGCTTTCCTCATTCTACTTGGTGCTCGCTGCTCTAGTTTTCTATCAAACTCCACTTTTTTTTTTTTTTCGGGTGCAAATTCAATTTTTTTTTTTTTTTTTTTTAAAAGCATTTACCATCATAAAAATATTTTTTTAGTATAAGTTATTACAAAAAAGAAGTATTTTAAGATAATTTTTGAAGATCATGAAGTATTTTTTCAATTCCACTCAATATTATATCTTTTCGATATCGATCAATATCTTAAAATATTTTTTAAAATTTTAAGATCGAGAAAAATATATTTTAAGATATTAATTGATATTAAAAAAATATTTCATATATATCGTATATTGTGAAATGCAGTGGATTTTCAATGATTCTTCCACCCGTGAAAGAACCAACAAAGGGCAACAAGTCTTGTGTTGTCCATGAGAGAGAGAGAGAGACGTGTCTTGTCATTCGAATCAATGAGATTGAAGCAAGTGGTGGTGTGTGTTTGTCTTGAAAGGAGTGAAATGCGCTGTCCAAATAATGCAGTGGGACGTGCCATGCTGTAATG
The DNA here is from genome assembly GCA_019022655.1 of Acacia acuminata. Classification (NCBI taxonomy): domain Eukaryota; kingdom Viridiplantae; phylum Streptophyta; class Magnoliopsida; order Fabales; family Fabaceae; genus Acacia; species Acacia acuminata. Next base: position 379,508 of record JAFJYI010000342.1, read on the forward strand.
CGCATTGTTGTCAACAACTAGTGAAATATCTTACATAAGAAAAAACTGTTATGAGCATAAACTGATAAAAACTTGGGAAAATTCCAAATAAATACCGTTTGAATTTGTAAAACCCTTAGAAGTCCGTTGAATTTGTAAAAGGACTGAGAAGTACCAAAGACCTATGAGGATATGCAAATTTGGGTCAAATTACCCTTAGTTTTAAATAAATTAAAAAAACCCCACCCCCACCGCCGGCCACCACCACCGCCCGCCACCTACCGCGTAAAACTTGATAAAGCAAAACTTTATAGCCTATAAACTCCACAAGTGCACAGGCCGTATCAAGTAATAAAGTGATAAGAAAAGTATCGTTCCCACGAGGACTTAGTACCTACAACTTTAGTTAAGCATTAATTTCACAATTTCGTTTACATTGAGTAAAACAAATTGAATTGAATTAAGATAAAGGAAAAGAAAATCAAAATCAAAATAAAAATAAGAAAACTACCACAATAATCAAATGAGCAACCCGAGTCACTAATTCCTTGTTAGCTTCATAAACCTTGTTTTCACTAATTTAATCTTCAATATCAATTTTGTTAATCTCGAGTATAAATAACTATAAGTGCCTGTCGGTCCACTTACAACCCTCTCTTGAGTATAACTTGTTATGTCTAACATAGTTACTCAAGAGGCAGCAAAACTTGGACACACTCTTCATCAATTATATGGGGCCATTAGGTATATGTCTATCCTAATCGCAAATTAAATCGTAATCTAATCCCATATTACTTAATCTCAGAGCCTAATTAAAATCCCCTTCGTCAAGGTAAATCCTAATGCTCAAAATCATATTCAATGATGGCCAATCACCAAATAGATCAAACTAACCAAGATTAAGTAACCAAAATTAATATCAAATCTAACTAAATAATGAAAAAAAATCCATTTCACCCACAAGTTCATAGGTCCTCTAGGTTGCAAAACCAACTAGCCACACATGGCTCTAACAAAATCCATAACAAAAAGATAACAATTCAGGTTCAAAGAATAAAGAGAGAGGAAAGAAAATTTCTTCGCCGCCTCCACGTCATTCCGTGGAGATGATGAAGAGAACTGAAACGCTCATTTATACTCCTCTACGCTTCTTTGTTCCTTCTTGTTCTCGTGTCTCCCGATCTTCTCCTCTCGTGATCCTCTTTGTCTCTGCTCTCCTATTTATAATTTAGGTCCTGGGTCATTGATTCCCCTTTTCTTATTAAAAAGATATCTTATATCTTGTAATCAACTCTACCAGATCACACAATTGATTTTGTTTCTATTTTTCTTGCGTGGGACCACCGAGTTTATTGATTGCATATCCTCTTAATTGCTCTTTCTACTTCATTCCAAATCAACAAATATTTCTGCACAATAAAAATAGGATATGAGTAGGTTATATGTCGATTTATTCTTTGATCCTAAGTTTGATTCAATGATGGAAAAGTTCATAAAAGATAATTAAACGGTATATAATATCAATAATTCCAATTAATTCTCATAAAATATACACCTACTTAATCATAAAATATACACTTATCAAATTCCCCCACACTTAAACATTGGCTTGTCCTCAAGCAAAAGAAAGATAATTCGTTATCTCAAAAGAACACTGCCTATGAAATTCCTAAACAGAGAGCAAAAAACCACCACACTTGGATCATATCATCAAATCTTATTTAAGTTAATGTCTCACTAAGCCAATAGAGTTGTAACAATCTCTTAACGTCAAAAGATCGGCAAGTAATAAGTGCAACAATAAGATTAGAAGAGGGATATCATGCTATTTAACTCCTCTAGAAAAATTCAAATGCCCCCGCAAAACCAAGCTTTTCATTTAATTTACTAAGGATCCTCAGGTAGGAAATAACTTATTTTGTCTTTTTTTTTTTTTTTCCTCTTGAGCTGTTGTAGGTCCCCTTTTTACGCGACCCTGCAAATCGATGATGCAGCACTGGTTACTCAGTTACTCCAACAGGCACCTCAAGAGGCTTTTAGCCCAACTCATAACCCTCTTTTGACTTTACCGTTTGACACGAGTGCCAATATGGGTGATGAAGTGCCCCCGGTTACTAAGTGAGGCCTAGAGAAGTCATTGGAGAAGTTTTTTTTTTATATATAGTAATTTCCCTACACAAAAGTTTTACTTAGCTGGCAAAGGTCATCATCTAATTTTCTAAAGAAATCATGTAGCAAAATATCCAGAACTAATAATATGTTGCTCCCATTACAAACTAATCCCTATTCTCATAGTCCATCTCAAGATTGCAAAAAAACTCAAGGCTTAGTGAAATGACCCTTCCTTACTAAACAATAATTATCCATAATATAATAATTAAACCAGATTAACAAGAGATTAAGGAAAACTCTTTTCTTACAAAAGTAAGCACAACGGAGTCCGGGTACAAATTTCACCCACAAACTCATCATAACAAAATCCAAAACTCTAGGCACAATTTTGAGCAGAAGAATACACAGCCCACAAGTTTTACAACACCAAATTCACATCAAAGGGGTGTGTACCATAACGTTCCCGCACAAGCTTTAATTGTGGATCCACTAAAATATTATAGCGAACACTAAAATATCATAACGTATAAATTAATCATTTGGTTCAACACTAAATAAATGGTCATCCCAAAACGATTACGATAGTATTCTCAAAACATGTGGGCCCTAGAATGGCAATATGGAAATCATTACAACACCAATACCAAAAGAGGCCTACAAAGTTCTCAACGATTATGCCTCTGGTTGCTTCCTTTTGCTACTAGTGGAATTAGAGACCTCGCCTGAAAAACATTAATAATGACGGGGTGAGACATAAAGTCCCAGTGACCAAAATTAATTTATCAAATATGCAGGAAAGGATTGCAAGTCAGAGAAGCAGGTTTATTTTCATAATTAAAATATCAACAATAATTAAGTAATACATAATAATTTACAACAATTAAAACCATCCCCACTCATCTATCCTGCTCCTCCTTATATCTTCTGGACGTGGTACAGTCTATCAGTGCTAGTATACCCGGCCAAGGTTAGCTAGTCACTTCAAGAATACTGTCCCCTCCCATGTCACCACCAATATACCGTAACAGAGAGGTGTCCGCCCAAAACACTCAACTCAAATTTTGGGTCAGGAATGAGAGAGCCGATGGGCACAATTTCACCCTAAATCTCTTCCACACAACCCGACATATTTCAAAACAGATAAATAGTATGATACTATAATTTTCAAAACTATAGTACAACATATTGCTCCATGTACAACAACTCACAACAATTGTCACAATTGCCACCACAACAACAATTTCAATATCAAGATCCACTCATACATACATGTAGAATAGAAAATACACAACCTTTTTGAAGTAACCACATATTCAAATATACACATAACTCTCAAAACACATGTCAATAGTGTATATATAAAAATAAGGTTTAGTAAACACCTTGCAATCCAAAACAAGCATATGAAATAAATTAACCCTGGTTACTCCAAGCTAAACCTTATCTTGAGGAGTAAAACGCGATTAGTCACCGATCACAGGTAAACTCTACATTATCACAAGTATAACTTATATAACTCAAAATACACAAACATCAATAATATTAAAAATACTAATACTAATAATAATAAATTATTGTTATAAAACTGAAAAATAACAGTTTTATTCTTAAATTTCCAAAACTAAACCGATTAAAACTTCAATAATATCTCCATTAACCCAAAATAAATTATTTATACAACTTTTAATTAATAGAAATATAAGATAAGATGTAAATCCTAAAGTCCTTAAATAGAAAAATTAGTTTAAATTCCTACATCAATAATTCAATAAAACTAAACCGATGAAAATTGGTTATTAATTACTCTATACATATATACAGTCTTCTATTGTCAAAACTCAAATTTTTTCCAACATCATAATCTCAAAATTTTCACTAATCAACATGATATTACCTTCATTGAAAAGAGAAAAATATTTGGGACAACTTTCGTGAAGGAAGTTTATTGAAAAGAAGTTAATTTAACTACTAAAATTATCTTATAAAATAAATAACATACCTTAAAAGTCAAATATTACTCCAACCTTCTTCTCCTTCTCTTTTCCTTACTCTCACACACTCACTCTCAATTCTCTACACTTGTCCGCGAACACACTCACCAAATAACACACACATATCACACCACAATACACACACATTTATATATATGAAAAGGGGGTAATAATTACCCCTCCCCCTCAATTTCTACGGATACGTGTTGCCCACTCAATTTTTTTTTTTTTTTTAATTTTCCTTTTTTTCCCCACGTAGCCTCTTTTTTTTTTTTTTTTTTTTTATTTATATATTTTGAAATGGGCAAAATTTACCACAAGAGCCCAACCTTATCTTAATAATACTATTATTACTATTTTTCCCCCCACAATTACAATTTGATTACAATAATCACATATGAATATTTTATAATTACAATTAAATCCTAAGAATTAAAATTGGGATGTTACACCTAGAGACTTGGTTGAGACATTTTTTTTTCTATTTTAGTTTTTGACTTGATAATATTCTCTAAGATGGGGAAAGCTCAAAATCAAGGTCAATCCTCAACAATGCAAAAATCTGAAACCCAAAAAAAATCTTTCCAATTGCATAAGGATAAGCATAACCAAAGAAATTATATCATAACCAAGGAATTATATCCCTCCCCCACACTTAAATCAAACATTGTCCTCAATGTTGCAAAAATATAAAGAGGGAAAGGAACTAGTACTCCCCCGGTTTAGGCCTCTAACTCTGATGTGGAGTGCTTCCCCTGGTACCATCCATGATATTTCAAATCTTAATGAAGAAGAGAGTGCTAAAGCAAGACCTTGCAGCAACAAGAGGAGTGATCCTCTTCAAACCTGAATAAAACTGAAAGAAAGAAAGAAAAAAAATAATAAAATATACAAGCGAAACCCTTGGGTTGCCTCCCAAGAAGCGTTAAATTTATAGTCTTCAGCGAGACTTCTCAAAACAACTTCTAATCATAAGTATCAAACACCATAATTACCTTGTCTTCATTTCTTTTCAAGCAACAAGGTATCACATACAAAAATTGATAATTCCAGTTAATTACTTGTACTTCCTCAATCATAGACAATCTTGGAGTACAAGTATTCACTGAATTCAAATGAAGCACAACATGCATATCTTTGAAAATAAACATAGGCACTTCCAAGAATTTGGAGCATCCAATAAAATCAACCTGACTCTCATCAGTAAGAGTCAACACTTCAAGAGGAGGGTCATGAACAACAACAATTGGGACATCTACATCAATTTGATCATCAACATCATAATCCTTAGGCTCCACGGTAGGAACCTCTTCTAGACATCCACTATTCTCATCTAACTCAATTTCAAACCCACAATCATTTTCTACATTATCCATAGTCTCATGTAATTCCACATCTTCAACTTCCTCACAATAATCATTATCATCATAAGAAGTGGTAACCATGCTTAAGGAATTATCTTGCACCATAGTCTCAAGGGTAGAAAGAATTTCACTCACACTTACCCCAATATTTTGAACACTTGACTTAATATTTTGGACACTTGACTCAAGGCTAGAGAAAATCTCTCTTTGCTCTCTACTAGATCTCTCCAATGCTTTCACACACTCCTCAACTAATCTTTCCAAATTAGATTTTTCCATGTACTCAATGGTGTGTTCTTCAATATGTGGATAAGAGTAAAAAGGAGGGGTATTTTCATGAGAACAATAGACATATGGATCCTCAAACTTTTGTTGCTCAAAACTTTCACTAGGACAAAATGAATGATCAAAATAAGCTTGGTTCCTAGCAAAATCATCCCCACAAAATGACTAGTTGTAATATACGGACAATGCTCAAATAAATGATTCCCTCCACAATAAACACAAAACATGCAAACATATTGAGAAGAATCAACATATGGAATACAACCATCATTTATGCTCCTTTTACGTTGCCTACATTCATTCAAAGAATTTAAAATAGCAATCAATCCATCTTGTATAGAAGATGAAGAATTCATCTCCTTCTCAATATTAAGACCAGTTGGTTGCCAATTCAAATCCATTTTTTTAAAAAAAATTTCTAAGAAAAATAAAATAAAATATTTATGAACTCAAACTTAAACTACTAATGCTCAATCAATTCCAACCAAGACAGTTGTGGCACACAAGTCCCCGGCAACGGCGCCAAAAACTTGATGCTACCAAAATTTAACTAAGCACCGCAAGTGTACGGGTCATGAAAATAGTAAGTGGCAAATCAAGGTCATCCCACAGAGACTCAATCAAACTAGTGATTAGGTATCAAATTTCTTTTTTTTCATTTAAGTTGAGCAAATAAGAACTGTTTTCAATAACAATAAAACAAAAGAATCTAATAAAAACAAGCACCTTTAGAGAGAGACAATTCAAATATCAAGGAGGACAACCTAGAGATACTAATCCCTTGTTTGTTTCTTAGATTTTATTCCCACTAAATTAATTCTAACTTAACTTCATCAGTTAATCTAGACTATTAATGTTTATAAGTGCCTGTCGGTCCACTTATACACCTACCTCAAATAATTATGCAATGTCTCACACAATTAATTAAGGTGCAATTCAAATCAGGCTCACTCTAATTTGACTATGCGGAGCTTCTAGGTATATGTCTATTCTAGACGCAAATTAGATTAAAACATAATTCCACATTATTTAATCCAAGGTGAATTTAAGATTCCCTTCGTCAAGTTCAATCCTAAATCCCTAAAACATGCTTAACGGTGGCCAATCACTAAGCAATAAATAATAAAAACAAGTTAAATAAAGCTGATTAAAATTAAGCAAAACTAATGAGTGGGAACAATTTCTAAGTCTCAAACAAGTTCATAGTACTCTAGGTTGAAAAGAAAATTAGCCACACATGGCTATAAGAAAATCCATTACAAAAACAAGAAATTCATATTCCAGCATAAAGAGAAGAAGAAGAAGAAAGACAAGATCACAAAACTGTGGAGCCTTCTCCTCGTACAACGCGTCTTCGCAACTCTTCTCCAATTCCTCGAGATCTGCATCTCTTTTTTCTCTCTCTTGAATTGTTGTTCGCTGCTCTCTTTCGTCCAGCCCAAATCTCACGGTCTCCTTCCATTCCTTCATCTCTTTATTATATAGATTTCAGGGTTCAAGCATGTTGGGTCATGTGCAAAAATTGTTTCCTGCCAATTACTTTGGGCCCGTGTATTCCATAAATCTCCTTCAACATCTTTCTTTTCTCTTTTATTAAAGAATATATCATCTCCTTTTTTAGCTCCCTGTGTGTTGTACGTGATTTGCTTCATTGTGGTCCCCACGTATCAATTCAATGAAATCAATCTTCTTAAATTGCCAAAAAGGTTGCATTTGTGGCTGTGAAACAAAAAGGAAAGAATCAATCATAATAATGATAATAAAATTGATTTGATTTTTAAACTTCTCATTACTATTATTTCCTAAACTCAAACTTTTATTTTAAATTGAAATCCCCTAGATGATGCATCTAGATTGATATCCCATAAAATCATAATAAAATCTCTTTAATTTAGCATTGATGACTTCCTAAATATATCAAAATATATCACAAATCAATTAAAAATAGGAAGTCATCAGCTTTTATGGAGGGATTATAAAGGATGCACAAGGAGTGTTATAGAGGGTTTTGTTTCATCTAGAACATGGCAATTCTTTAAAAGCAAAATTATTGGGCTATCTTACGGGGTAGGATGGTGGTCATCAGAACATTAAACTATGTAACGATTTTCAAGAGGCTTTAAGCCTAAATCAGAGGGACATTCCTAAATCTCATGAGGACAAATTGGTTACTATAGAAGTTTAAAGTATGTTAAACCGTAGCTATAAGGTGAAATTGTAGTATATAGCAAGAGAGTGCAACACAATGGCAAACCTCTTGGCTAAAAGGGTCTCAATGATTTCCTGGGATTAACCTTACTTGGGTGGGATATGCTATCTAATTTTCTTTATGCGAATAACGCATAATGGATAGTTTTTAGTTTTCCTTTGTATCAAACAAAAAAAAAGAAGGAAAAAAAAAATCTAGTGTTTTTATTTTTTTACATAATGGCATTATGGTAATTTCAACGTGTTAAATAAAAATTTATCATATGGCACCCCTAGAATTTGAACCCAAAACTATATTAATATACAACAACCTTAGTACCACTATGCTACCAGCTTACCAAATGAAAAAGTGTGCAACAAATAAAAAATATTATTAATTATGAATGAAGTAAATATCTTGTCTTACTTTTAATTATCCTATTTTATTTTTTGGATCATTCCAAGAGCAATAATAGGTCTTCAAGAAAAGAAAAACATAACTTCACAAAAGTATATCACCTTTTATGCTTATCCCATCGTGACTTCATAAAGGCAGCCCAATTGGTCAAGTCGAACACTACAAGTAATAGGAGAGGAACCTTTGAAGTGAATACAGAAAGGATAAAGCGAAATGGATGAGGAAAATCATAACTACCTAATTAGGGCTCACAAACGAAAACGCAAGTTGGGGCAGGTAAAAATAACTAGTACGGTAGTTACTAAGACAAGGGTCAAGTGCATTCAATAGCGCTATTGTCATTGATAAGTCGGATGAAGGCTTTTTATGGTGGGGTTTAACTGAAAATAACTCTCGACAGCTAAAAAAGACAACAAAAGTAGTAGGTTTACAACGTTGGTGGGTTTCATCCGAACATACTAAGTGTCAAGTGTATTCTATTTTATATGTTTAAATAGAAGAAGAATGATAGGCTTTTTAAGTTGTCATGCCTAATACTTTAAATCACATCATGGTTCATTTGTAAGAACTATTATTTATTAGTTCACATTTATCATGGTTCTTTGTTAATAATTGTGAGATATGTTATACATATATTTTTAATTATTTTCGGATTATAGTGATCGGATAATTACATTTTTATATTTTATAAAAACAAAACCAAAAAATATCACCCTCTAATAGACGATCTAAGGTTTCCTATGAATTTAGAACTTTTGTTTTCTTTATTTTGAAAGAATCAAAAGTTCTGAAAACTCATAGCATACCTCACATCATCACGCTACTCGTCACTAGAGGAGTGGCTTGAATCATTTGGGATTATGTCAAGATCATGGTGGCCAATCCATATTCATCAACAATGAGATTGACCTTCTTGTTCATACTCGATAAGTATCTAGCTAGTCTCTTCACATTATGGTCAATGTGTTCTGCATAACACATCATTGTGTCCACTTGAGGGAGCAGAGGATGTGGAGGTAGAGGCAGAGGTAGAGGAGCTGGTGGAGGAGAATAAGGAGGTACAGTTGTGAAGGAGGATGAAGTTGGGGATTTTCTAGCTAGTTTATAGCATGGCATTTCATCTTAATAGAACATAGAAAGTCAATGAAGAAATAGTACAAAAACCATGAGAAAATGAGAAGTTTAAATAGATTGGAAGTAACGGGTTCAAACCATCATTGCACACATTGGAAATTAAAGAGGAACAATCTGTGTTAGTTCTCGGAGTTTTGATGATAACAAGACTTAGAAGTAATTAAGGTTTTATATTGAAAATGGTTAAGTTTTTGAATTCGTGAATATTGCCTAAGTTAAGAGTGTACTCAAGGATGGTGTCTTACTTACTTGAGCATGCTCAATCTAATAGTGTGTTTAAGTGATCACATAATGTTACTCGAGTATTGGTTCATAACTACTCGATTAGTGTATCAGTCACCTTGCGTCTATATCAGAAGAAGTGTTACTAAAGTAGACACATAATGTTACTCGAGTAATGAAGATACAGAGCAAAGTTCAGAGAAGTTTACATCATTACTTGAACAACAATATTAGCTTACTTGAGTAGGCTACTCGAGTAAGTGATTCTTCCTACCTGAGTACAGAGACCTTCTAACAAAGTATTACCTCTATCAGGATGTTACTCAAGTATAGAGTAAGTGTTACTCGAGTATGGTACTTAAGTAGAGGTAATTTATTACTCGAGTAAGTTTGCTTTCATCTTCTCATTTACTTTCTGAATGAAGTATACCCAAGTACAGTTTTACTGTTACTCAAGTAAGGGCAATTGATTACTTGAGTATACCTATTTCAATTCTAAATTTGCTATCTGTATGAAGTATACCCGAGTACAGTTTTATTGCTACTCGAGTATGAGGGAATTGATACTCAAGCATCAGTTGCTAATAGTTCTCTAAGTATTTCATCTCAGTGGAGAATAAATAATACTCAAATACTGGAGATTGTGTACCCAAGTACTATAGAATTGATACTTAAGTATGGTTAGTCTTCTTCTGAATCACTTCGTTGTAACAATAATAATAAATTTAAATATTTTTTTGCTATCATCTGTCTTCATTTAAACCTTACTAAAATGTATTGATGCTATTACTAACTATATTCTTGAGTGGATTTTAGATGATTAACAATCGATTAATCTATGATTAGACCAAAAGCCACTTCGTGTGTCATAAGCATTTATTGCTTGCGAAAAGCGAGGCGAACAAATGGAATGAAGCCTTGTAGCAGGCACAATCATCCCTTCAAGGCATACCCATTCCAACAAATATTATGAGTCATCTTCTTAGCACAAGTACGTCGATGACGAATGAATTAATGGAGCAACGTTCGATTGTACATAATGGAAATCATTTGTGCCTAACGAAAATTTGAAGAGTCACAACGGCTACTTCCAATACTTTTCAACGGACATCAATGGAAGTTGATATAAAAGCTAAATGCATTCAATTCATACCTACCAAAACTCTGCGCATTCAATTTGTCATTATTACAAATTACTATTTCATTCACTTCATTTAATATCTTCGGATATTCTTGTACTTCAATGATTATTATTCATCTACTCAGTGAGGAGTTAAACACTTATTTGATTATATGTTAATCTCAAGGTAGAGGGACCTTGAATGTGGGTGTACACTTACCTACTGAAACTCTGCGCATTAAATTTGTCATTACTACGAATTACTATTTCATTCACTTCATTTAATATCTTTGGATATTCTTGTACTTTAGTGATTATTATTCATCTACTCAGTGAGGAGTTAAACACTTATTTGATTATCTGTTAATCTCAAGGTAGATGGACTTTGAGTGTGGGTGTACAATTACCAACCGAAACTCTGCACATTCAATTTGTCCTTACTACGGATTACTGTTTCATTCACTTCATTTAATATCTTCGGATATTCTTGCACTTTAGTGATTATTATTCATCTACTCAGTGAGGAGTTAAAAAATTATTTGATTATCTGTTAATCTCAAGGTAGAGGGACCTTGAGTGTGGGTGTACAATTACAACTTATAAGGGGGAGTGGATCCGAGGGCGAAGGGATTACTTTGAGTATAGTGTGTCTAATTGTATCTATGATTATGAGTTAGTGAAAAATCCCAAAATGTCTGGGGACTGGACGTAGGTCAAAGAGTTGGACCCAACCAGTATAATTCCTCTATGTCTATTCTCTCTATCTCTGTCTCTGTATTTATTGTTCTTCATACCATTCCAAAAAATAATTTGAAATCCCATATTCACCCCCTCTAGGTGATATTCCACTTTTAATCTGCATAGTAGAGGGTAATGAATGGGTACTTGATTCTCGTGCCCAATCATCAAAGAACAAAAAAGCATGTACAGAGTGTTATCACCAATATGGGGAGAGGGAAAGATTTCAAACTATCATGACTTTTGTTGTTCCATTACGGTTTTTGCGTACCAACCATCATTTCTTGTGAGATAAAATATGATGGTTACTAATTACAACCATTATTTATCTGCATGGTATTCTAATAAGTGAAGCGTTTTACTTAATAATTGTTATGTAGTGGACCTTTTTTTAAACCAAAAAAAAAAAAAAAATTGGTGGTTGATTATGCAACCACCATTTTACAAACAAAATTAAAAAAACAAAGAGACAATGTACATAAACAAACTAAAAATAAAAATTTATGGAGATGTCATAAGAATATGATGTATCATCAAATTCTTCCTTCTTTAATAACTAGTCCAACTTCTCATACAAAGAGCAAACAGGAGTGATAAGTTCCTTCAAGCACTGTTCCATATGTCCTTGCTCTTGTTGGTAAATCTAGACCATATGATAGAGCCCGTATGTCGTGTGGATGAACCCTTCAATGCTTGTGGGTGAAGTGAGTTCATTATTCAAATGTTTTCTCATATGATGAGTAAGAAGTTCTCTTGTGTTTGTCCTAGATTTTGGTGAAGAACAAAAGCTTGCAGTTGTCTATGAGAGGTTGAAATAGAAGTGGAGAAGTTGTTGGATATGATTTGTTTTGATGATGTCTTATATAGATGCCATTATTAAGAGCAAAAAGCTTGTATACTATATTTGTCTCCTACATTGACTAACTACTATATATTTAATGTAGATTAGTCCAAGTTGAATTAAAGAGATTAATCAAGAAGGAGATAAGAGATTATGAAAAGAAGAACTTGCGGAAAGATGTCAAGGAAGCAAGAAGTTATCAAAGTATTTTGAGAATAATCAAGAAGAAGAGGAGATATTGAAGAAGGTAGAAAATGACGAAGAATGATCAAAAGAAGAAAGAAAGACTTGAATTATGGAGAATGATCAAGAGAAGAGAAGAAAGAAAGAAGAACTTGCTAAATGGAATAAGAATATGATTATTCAAGTTCTTAGATTGATTCTAGAAGTCTCCACGATAATATGGAAGTTGGAATGGGTCAATTCAGAGTTAAAATAAGCAAGTTGAAGCATGAATAGTTCCTTGCTGAGCAACATCATTTTTCACCTAAACAGTACCTTGCTTGAGCAACAAGAGGAGCCATGCTCGAGCAACATCATTTTTTAGCCAAAATTCGTTCTTGCTCGAGCACAAAGAAGAGGCTTGCTCGAGCAACATCATTTTTCAGCTACTCTGTTTAGCTCTGTTTCTGGCGCCCTTCGGTAATTCGACGATATCTCCTAAACCAGAAATCGGATTGACGTGAAACTAGTGGAATATGAAACTAGACTCTCAATACATCATTTTAATATAAAATTAAAGTCCAAATGAGTCCAGATGAGAGAGATATGAATTTTTGAAGTTGCAACAAAACTCACCGTCACAGTCCAGACCAACCTTCGTAATTTGAGTGTATCTCACAATCTACAAATCCAATTGAGGTGAAATCATTGCCATTGGAAACTAGACTCTAATACATTTTCAAAAACATCAAGAACACAGAAAATGAAGGTCAATTGAAGGATTTATGATGTTTTGAATTTGACCATATGTTCAGGATGTTGCAATCAGCGTTGATTAAGCACGACCTACATTCACTCTATGATAACCGATGAAATACAAGAAGTTTGGGACTGATTCTTATTGATATGGAAAGAAGAATTGAAGAGCTTTCTAAGCATGGGAAGTTTTCCAAATTTGGATCTAATTTGAAGACGACATATTCACTGGAAGGCAGCCTACTCAAGTAGAGCAATTAGTCATGCCGGAGCAGATGGTAAAAGCATGCTCAAGCAACATCATTATAACTGGAACCATGCTTGAGCAAGGTATTTGTAATGCCTAAGCATCATTGGACTCAAAGCGAAGAAGTGCAATTGGAGAGTCATGCCCGAGCATCATCCAGATGGAGAGCCATGCTTGAGCAGAAGAATGAAGCATGCTCGAGCATCAGCGTGGCAATCATCAAATTCACTGAGTTGAAAAATCATGCTCGAGCAGAGATAAAGGCATGCTGAGCAGCATGCTCGAGCGAGAGATAAAACGTGCCCAAGCAACATCAATCGACTCTTCATTCTCTATCTCTGAAAGACGCTTGCTCGAGCATGAAAATGGTTTGCTCGAGCACCATGCTCGAGCAGAGGTAAATGCATGCTCGAGCAACATCAATCGTATTCTGATTCTTAGCCTCTGGAAGACTCTTGCCCAAGTAGAAGAAAATGGTTGCCCGAGCAAGCATGTGTCTGAACCTGTTTCGCTCTCTGGCTCAACGTTGCCCAAGCACGATATCTAGCATGCTCGAGCATTAGCGATGATTGAAGTTTGTTTAAAGCCTTGGTGAAGCATGCCCGAGCGAGTGAAAGGCATGCTTGAGCACCATGTTCGAGCGACGAAGATCCTTGCTCGAGCATCGTGATGTTGATATGCTTTTATCGATTCAAGAGAAGCTTGCCCGAGCAAGCATGAACTATTGCTCGAGCAAGACCCCTCGGTTTGAAATCTCCATCTCGCATAATTTACGAAATCATGTGTTAATTTTATTACTTATAAATGTTACTCATTACTAATCCTAAATGCTTTTAACTAGTATGTCAATGAGTTTCAGGTGATTTAAGCATGTGTTAAACATCAAATTAACATAAAGCAATTTGTGTGTCGAAGCATTAAATGCTACATCGAAAACGAGATGAAAGCCTCGTGTCTAACGGATAGTTTGAATCTTTACAACGGCTATTATTACAACACTCAAGACGGAGCATTAACAAAGTCAACGATAAACACTTTATGATTAAAGTTGGATTAAAGCTCAACGGGAAAAAAGCAAGAAAAGCTTCAACGGCTACTTCCAACTGATCTCCAACGGTCGAAATGCAATAACCTATAAATTGCGAAGTCTTCAAACCGGAAGGGGTGACGACGATTGATGAATGACTCGACGAACCCATTGAAATGATTTTACTACTTCACCGTCGATAGTTCAATATCTCATATACACTCTGTTTCTCAATATTATATAGTTTTCATTAGAGAGTGTGATGATCGATCATGTACTTCAGTGTTTAATACTTTATCTACTCGTGAGGAGTTCATAAACATTTATTTCATTATCAATTGAATCTCAAGGTTGAGGAACCTTAAGAAAGGGTGTATCAATTACAACTTGTAAGGGGGAGTGGAATCTGAGAGTGAGAGGACCATCCTTCATTTACAGAGTGTGTAATTGTATCCTTACAGTGTGTAAGGGGAAGTATCTCGGTAAGAGATTGTAAAGGCTGCACAAGTGCCCGACTAAACTTGTGAGGTTGTAAAGGCTTCTCTCTTGTTCCCGGTTAAACAAGGAGATAGTGGATTGAAAATCTCAAGTGGAGCTTGGGACTGGACGTAGGTCAAGGATTGGGCGAACCAAGATAAATCACAGTTTGCATATTCTCTTCCCTTATCTTTTACATTTCCAATATATGCTTATTTGAATATCTAACTGTCGATTTAGAAGTTGCAAAAAGATTTTCAAAGTTTCTAAAGTTTTATTCGACACCCAATTCACCCCCCCTCTTGGGTAATAGCCAGGTCTTTCATTGTGAAGTTCAATTTTTGAACATTTATATAGAGAGGGTTTCATGAATTATCGCGTCGTCACATCCTTTTGTTTTAAAGATCATTATATTTTATAAATGGTCTAGGAATTTCAAGCAGTATTTTAATAAGTGACAAGTTTTTTCTTAATAACCATTATTTATTTGACTTGTTTTAATTTTAATGCGTGCACGGTTGCATAATCAACCACCATATTACAGGAAAAATTAAAATAAGTGAATTTAATTATCAACTTATTAAAATGTACTTTAAATAAGATTAGTTGGAAAAGACAGATTGTTTGAAAGTATTACCTGACGGTTGTTTATTAAGAAACATAATATTTCGCATTAATACTTTACGGTGAATTGTTATGACTGTTTCTTTTTGTTTTCACTAATATGGAATACGAATCATTTGTAAGTATTACATGAAGGTTTTTCTATAAGAACCGTAATATTTGTCACTAATTAAATGACGATTATTAAATAATCGTTATTTTTGTGCTTTCGTGAATTCCAACTCTTAATATATGATGGTGTGCATATTTAACTATTAAGTTTTAGCGTTATATATTCTTTCGCAACATCTACCTTATCATACATGACATTTATTTGCTATAACTGTTGTTTATTGAGTATTAAATATTTGAATCCTTTAACCTTATATAAGATATTCAATAAATGATCACTTAATTTTATAAAGTGTATTTTTAATCCTCTCATCCTAAAATAGTCGGTCTCATTTACTGAAAATGCAGACACTGGTCGTTAAACCCTTTCAAGCCTTAAAGGGCAATTCTTTTCGTTTGATTAAAAGTTTTTCCTGTTGAACATTAGAGTCCAAAGTGTTTTCACCGGCCTCTTCCAACAGTTATGCTTGAATTTATGTTTCCTTCCGTATAGGATGAAATCACTTACCAGTTTAATCAACCGTAACTTTTTTTCTTTTTTTTAAAAAAAAAAAAAGAAAAGCTAACTCTTTAACAATTTTGAATGCGAACAAAAGTTTTTAACAATTTTCTTTTCATGCAACTAATTTTCTTAAAAATTAAACTTAATATATCAGTATTTGGAAACATTTTCAATAACGTCATTCCTATTTTTAGAACAATATTTTGGTAGCATTAAAATTTACACTATCAACATTTTTTTGTTAATTAAATCAAAATACAAATATTAAGAGTTAATAGACAAATTTGCTTCAAAAGTTTTAAATTAGGAGCAATGTTACCTAAATTTTTTTGGGAAAATCACATCTAAGTCCTAATTAAGAAAAATAATATAAAAAAAGTCTCATAACTTGTCAATAACAAATGAAAGAGCAGTCATTAATAAGTGAATGAGCTATGGCATTGACAAGTTATGAGAGTTTTATAATATTATTTTTCTTAATTGAGAACTTGGTATCATTTTCTCAAATTTTTTTGGGTTTAAAGCTGCCCTAAAAATATTAAAATGTAGCAATATAGTCCTTACCATTTAAAAAGTTATTAGTCAACATCAATTTTTATTACTCAACTTTAGTCTTGTAATAGAGGTAATATTGTTATATTTTGATAATTTTGAGGTGACATAGAAAGCAAAACAAAAAAAAAAAAAAAAGCCCTTCTATGACAATAATGTTCTTGAGCAAAAACTTTTAAGGTAAATTTACACTTTAAACCTAAAATTGAATGACAAAGCTAAAACACCGTCTAAAGTTAGATGATTAAATTGCACTTTACCCTTTTTTAAAATAATATTAAAAATTGAAATTATTGTAAATTGAAATATAGACCATAATATTGTCTGATGAGCCTATAGGAATAATACTTTACACTAATAAATAATTCCAATTTTCTTTCTAAACTATAAATTTTAAATTATTAAATTAACTTCATTTTTATGAAACATATGAAAGAGTAAAAATTAAATACCATTTCAAATTATACAATCAGTCCTAACACACACGAAAAACAAATAGTATTTTACTAATATGTAAGATATATGAATGTTAATTAATACTGATGAAAATTCAACCTGATTAGAATAAGATAATCTGATCGCGTGCCTTTATCTAGAATTTGTCTCATATCCGCTTATATACAAACAAATTAATAATCAATGGTAAAGTTCAGGCTACATCAAAATCACTACCTTTTCCATTAAGGTCATGCTCTAAATTTCAATAATGATCAAATTATAAGCTTCCGTTTTCGTGTCGATGCGTAAGTGCACACGTGAGAATGATGCTTGTTTGGCATATAAAATCCTTAAAGATAATTAAAATAAGAGTTAATGAGCAATTTTTAGTAACCAACTATTTTCCAATGTGTACTTAACATAACTAACTATTTTTGGGTGCAAAATTGGACATAATCAATTTATTTTGGAGAAGTTATAGTAATACCGTTAACCTAAGTTAACTTCTGTTACTTTTTGCATTATAGGTCCCATCAGTTTTATTACTCTCTATTATTTTAATATATTTTTGGAAGGGTTAAGGCACTACTAGAAAATACGGAATTTTATCCGTCGTAAAAAATAATAGTTTTGCAATGGAAATGAAATGCTGTCGCAAAACGGCGTGATCTGTCACGCCATTTTGTGACGGCGTCGAGGGCCGTCGCAAAATGACACCTAAAATGGCGCCATTTTGGGGCGTTAGGTACTTGTCGCAAAACAGCAAAACAGCACAACAAATGGTGCCGCAACGCCATCGCAAAATGGCATGATCTGTCTCAAAACAACATTTTTTGCGACGGATGATTTATGTCGCAAAACAGGTTTTACGATGGAAAATTTGTTTTTTGCGACGGAATTTTTCCATCGTAAAAAATGAATTTTTTTGTAGTGAGATACAAATTTAATAATGAACTATTTCTCTATAAGCAGTCAAGACAATTATTTTTCATAAGAGCATTTACAAGACAAACATAAACATTTACATAAATGCATTTACATTAATGCCCTTACTTTATTTTTAATAAGAGCATTTACAAGACAATTAAAGATATTTACAAGATAAATAAAAAGATTTAAATGAATCCAGGGAATGAAAAAATTCTGGTCATTCATCACATTTTTGTCTTGTAAATACCCATTTTTATTTTTTCATTAACAAGATTTAATTTAATTTTGATCCAATGGGGTGCAGTAAATCTTTTTTAACTCATTGAATTCTTTCAAATCTCTTTATTTATCTTGCAAATGCTCTTATAAAAAAATAAGTAAGGGCATTAATGTAAATGGTCATATTTATCTTATAAATGTTCTTATGAAAAATAATTGTGTTGGGTGCTCATAAAAAAATAGTGCATTGCTAAATTTGCACCTTGATCTTTTTAAAAATATATTAAATAATAGAGAGTGAGAAAACTAGTAAGACCCATATTGTAAAAGGTAAAGAAAGTTAAATCTCTTTAATGGTGTTGCTATATCTGCTTCCATATAAAATTGTTTATGTCTATTTTTGCACCTGAAAATAATTAATTATGTTGGGTGCCCATAGGAAAATAATTGGTTGCTAAATTTACATCTTCACCATTAAAATAATTGTTCCTTTAGAATTTCAATAAAAAAATTAAATATGCTAAATTATTTCCATTCATATGAGAGTATTTAAGTTAAAGGGTGTTTTCGTAATACACAATTAAATTTTATTATAATCTAAATTATTTAATAATTGGGGAAAAATTTCAAAAGCGCGACTTTTATGAACCGGAGAGAGTATACTCCAATTTATAAATGACAAAAAAGTTTGGAGGTAAATTTTAGTTTTAAATATGATATATATATATTTTTTACATTTTATCTCTTATAAATTTATAAATTTTTTAAAAATAATTGTTTAACTTATAAATTGATGTATAATCTAATGCTAAATAAAAAAATATTTTAAAGAGATCGTGTTACGTATATTAATTAATTTATGGGTAAAGGTGTAAAAAACGCATTTGTTTTATAAAAAGCGTAGATAACACCACTTTTTTAGATGTAAAAGACGTATATGGTTACAAAAGAGATGCAAAAGTCACACTCTGTATTAACAGAAAAACGTTGACTGTTAAAAAGGAGGAGTTTGACTAACCATGTTGATTTGGAGGTGACTTCGCAGCAGCTGGAGGAAAAACAGAACATTGAGAGATACATACACTCCATTGTTGACCACGACCACGACTGTGTATCGATTAGCCAAGTGCACTTCTTCTCCTTTGCCCTGGTCACCGGCGGTGGCGACTGTGAATGGATGAGCGAAGTACGAGAATGCGGCAGTTGTATTTGCCTCCTCTACAAATAGCGCGGCAGTTGCGGGTCTGCAAATCGTAGAGAGAGAACGCTGCAAATTCTCTTTCATAACCTCTCAGTAAATTCCATTATTAATACCAACACTTAGAAATAGCAAATCCCATCAAACAAAATGGAAAATTTCATAGCCTCAAGATCATACAGATTGTCACAAACGAGAGAACAATAATGGCCGTTGAAACGGCCCATACCCATCTTCAATTCTCCACCTCAACGTCTAGTTTGGTCAAATTCATCTCCCTCACCATTTTTCGTTTTTAATTCATAGCTTTGGCCTGTCCTTGTCAGCCTCCTAAGGAAGAAAAGATCACAATTCAAGTGCATAAGGACGCATGAATGCTTCAAAATTTTATGATTAGTTTAATTAGGTCCCACGACGCTTACTCAGAACAAATGAAGGTGGCTAGCTATGCTAGGATATTAGAAGAGCTCAAAGCCATGTGGCCGAACAAAACGCAGACAAGTTGAATCATCTTAAGAACACGCCCTGCTATGTCACCCAAACCTCTCTCCAAACCAGTTTCCCGGAATTTGTGTTCAAATTCTGAGTAGGGTGTTTCAGGAACAAGAGTGCCCAGATACTCTATAATATCCTGATTTTCGGGAGTTGAGACTTGAGAATAAGCCTAATAAGACAGACTACTAAGCCCAGTTCAGGAGGTGTGACATTTCTGAGTAAGGCCATATCTTCGGCCGAGAGATAAAAGGGGCCACAAAAGATCTATACAGTGTAAATCTGGTTGGAAAAAATGCCACCCAACAATGTCCTAAAATATATGACAATTAGTTGGACAAAAATATGTCGGTATAAGTAAGTAAACCACATTTTCGGGGCAGTTGGGTTTCACCTGCGTTTTTGAGGAAACAACAGTATTGCAGCATTGTTTGTCGGGTCTTAGTTTGTATGTCGTAATCCCGAGTAAAACCTGAGCAGAATTCTGGGCAAGCACTGATATATAGAGTAGCTTTATTAAAGTAACTTTAATAAAGTAAGGTCATGATGACTAATGATGATATACTTTTGTGTTGTTCTAATAAAATCATGCCACGTGTCCCCTCATCATGATAAGGGAAAAAGCTTGTGAAAGAAGTTATGGAAAAGAAATCAAAAAGTTTATGGAAGAAGCTATGTAAGAAGGATGACTCAAAGGCTTCTTAAAGAAGCCTAAAAAATTCATCCAAATTAAAGAGCAGGAGGAAAAGTCAACGAGACTTGCAAAATAAGCCCAGTTAAGAGGATATTTTGTAAGGGCACCTTAGTAATTTGATTTCGGAGACTTTCAAGTTCCTTCTTGACATATTTTAAGACATTTTGCACTCCCTTTTACATGAATATTTTGACCAAGAGCTCAAGGGCCATAGAAATTAAAGTGTCAGTGTAGAAGAGCACAAAACACTTATACGGTGTTAATCGGTTGGTAAAAATGTCATTTAACTATGTCCTAAAGTATGAGACAATTAGTTGAACAAAAATGTGTTAAAATATATATGCACATGACATTTCTTGGACTAAAAAGGGTTCCCTGCAAAAAGAGACAAGCAATTAGCTGGCGAAGCACCCTATTGACCATTGGACAAAAGGGTGACTTGGATAATTCATGAAAAAGCAAGAAAAATTTGATTTCATGGTCAAAGATGGCGCCACATGTCCAGGCTCTAGAAGATTCTTGAATTTCTTGGGAATTAAGCAAAGAAACCCTAATAAACCATATTAAGCAATGGATAATAGCATGTACCGGGTAATTCAATGCACCCAAGACCATTATTTAAGGACATTTACCCCCACATTCTCGGCTGCAAGAGTTGAATTCAAGGAGTTCCAAGGTATGTGCAAAACTAGCCTTTGTAACTTAGAAATATGGAATTTCGTCCAGCTGGTTTAAACATGGTGATGTGGTGTGATTTTGATGTTTTTAAGGGTTCCATTAAGTTTAAAACGAAATTTTGTATGAGAATAAGTTAGGATCATGATTTGGAACCCCGAAACCCTAATTTTCCAAGAAATAAGAACTTATCGAACTTGCTGGAAATTCTGGGCAGACACACTTAATAAATAGTTTTAAAATAGTAAACGAAGTCCAATGGCCATGAAAGTTTACAGGATTAAAGTAGAAATCCCAAAATTCATTTTGGTTAAAATTTTGTAACTTTTCAAGATGTCTGCTAGGAGAAATAAATTTTGCAATATAGCCCAAAATCTGAAACGTTGACTCTGATCAGTGAGTGATGTTTTTACACAGCAGAAATATGCGTGTGTTTTTGGTCTCTGGAAGTATTTTTAGTAAAAACTAGACATCTTAAGGGTTCTATGGCCATTGGATTCATGTCAATCGGATTTTTTTGAATTAATTAAAAATGTTTGAAGTTGAAGCATGATTTCTGGAATTTATAGGTTTTGGTCAGATTTTCCAAGAATAAGAGAAGAGTTTATGTGAATATTGGAAATAAGGTTATTTATTTTTTCTAGGACAAGAACATATCCGAGGAGACTCTCAGACCCTGGGAAATTTTAGTAGACTCTGAACAGCTATCAGGTAGTAACTATTTACTCACGTACTTTATGTTACTTTTGTATGTTTGTGTGCTATGATTGAGGAGTGTGTAGGGCTGTAGGACCTAGTGGACTGTGTGTCCTTAGGTCCCTACCGAGCGTGAGATGCATTCAGGGTGGTTAGATTTGAGGCCTGGCTACTATGTTGTCCTAGCGCTGAGGATTTTTCGGGGCTTGCCTTGTTAGGTGGCTCGACAGCTATGTGGATTTCAGGGCTTGCCTAGTTCGGGCGGTGTCGATGGCTATGATGATTCCGGGCTTTCCTTGGTAAGGCAGCTCGACGGCTTTGTTGATATTGTGTTTGTGATACTGAATGTATATATGATTGTGATTGTGTTTCCTAGTTGTAGTCTACATACATACACTGTGTACATACTGTACTTAAGTTTAACAGTGACTCTGGGGTTCAATCTTGAACTCCAAGTCACTCTGTAGATACAGGTGAAATGTATTAAGTTGTTCAGGAAGTTAGAAAAGGTAAGGGCATATGGCGGAGAGTTGAAGAAATAGAGAATGCCCTATTACACTTGTATATTTTTTTGGGATGATTTGTATATATTCATTTACAGCTCAGTATTTTATTTTGATTGACTGTACCCTTAACCCTACGGAAACTATTTACTTTTGCTTTTTCATACTTTTGCTAGTATATCGTATCTGCCCAAACCGATAATATGCTCTGTTGCGTACACTCTGATGTATATTAAACGACTAATTATTAAAGAAAATGTAATAAGTAAAAGAAATTCCTCTAACTCGTCACCCGAAAGAGCGAGGCCGGTAGGGGTATAACATACTCCTCTACTTTCGTCAAAACATGTTGCAGAGAATTCAGGTTTTGAATTCTATCATTCAACATCATAGTCTGCCCAAGTTTAAAGCTTTTATTCGCTACAAGACGGACGAATACCAGTTTAGTGTGAGAAATATGGGGCTACTTGCCATACCTTTCCCTTGTAGCTGTGGAGCCTGAGAAATTCCAGGAGCAGCGCTAGTTTGTTCTACTTTCTTGATCTCAATCTTGCACCTACCGTTCTCGAGCTTTTTGGTGGTTTTAAGTGAAGATGATAATTTGAGCCAAAAAGGTGAAGATAATGATGAAGTTATTACACGTGGCATCCTAGGTTAGTTTCAGATAACAGAGTTAACTTCAGATAATGGAGAGTGTGATTTTTGACCTATTTTATAACTACATGTGTACTTTTGCACTTAAAAAAGTACTTAGTGTTAGATCTTTCTTAAAAAACACATGTGTATTTTTTCACTTTTACCCTTAATTTATTTAACTTTTTCAATCTCCCTAAATTAGATAAATTGTCTTACATTAAATACCAAATGAATAGTATTTTCATTGAACATAATTTGTCTTAATTAAGGCCCAAATCAATATTACCTCCGGTTCTAATTATAAGCCCAAATTGAATTTTTTGAAAAAATTAAGAAAGTTATAAATTACTTTAGAATATTTTTATTTTTTTTCTCCAAATTAATTAGTTTGACTAATAAAATAATATATGATTTAAGGATACACAATATATGATATGATTAGATAATTTATTTAGTTTCTTTAATCTCTAAAAAAATCAACTTAATTTTATAATTAGAACTAGTGTTTACATACAACATCTTTTTTTGTCAAAGTACTTACATAGGACATGACACTATTGATTATATACGAAACTTTAAACAAATGTCACAATGTCACGCACTCACTGGTGCTATAAAAATCACGAAACTTCGTTATAATCCGTTGTATCAGAACGTTTCCATGAGGGTCTTGCACTATATTTTAATGGACAAATATTATTTTTCTTGGAACAAGTAGACAGATATTTTAATGGAACACTATTGTTAACTTTTGGTACCACAACGACCTAGAATATTTTCTTAAAAGGAAAAAAAAAAAAAAAAAAAGAAGAAGAAGAAGAAGAAGGGAAACATAATATACATAGCTGTCTTTGCAAGGCCCACAAATCTAAATCATTTGTAACATGAAATTAATTTATTTGAAAAATAAAAATAAGCCCTCATACAAGTTCTCCTCTTCTTGCTCACCCCATTTTCCACGGTCCAACACAGAAGCACCCAGTAGGAGAGAGTGTGTCCCCACCTTCCCGCATTTGCTTTGGGCCCCACTCCTCCTCCGATGGGCCCCACCCTAACTTGTAATCCACTTCCCTTCACGTGCGCACGTGACTCCTCTCGATCTCTCTCTTCTCTCCCACCTCACGTTGTTCCCACTACCCAGTCGGCAAATCGTCTAGCCACGTCATCAATGGCGGATTCCGTGATAACAAGGAACCCCACCACCTACCCTCTTTCGGCAGGTAAATCCTCTTACCGAACCCACCGTTTTGACATGCTTCTCGTTTCTTCTTCGTTTTCCTCACTGCTTTGAATAGCCGAAATTGAGCTGAAGCTCCTCCTTATCGTAAATCTCTAGTGAGAATTTTCTCAGCGTCTGGGTTGTGCTTGGGGTGGTAGCACCAGAGGTTGAGCTCGGTGCCGGAGTCGTTTCTTCTCTCGGTGGTTTCACGGATGGGGAAGTTGAACACCGAGGTATTGTTGTCGCTGTTTGGAACTGAACTGGCGCAACGATGTTCTCCATTAATGAGACGTAAGCCGATATGGGTCTCGCCGGAATGTTTACCAGAGGCGTCGCATTCACGGGAATTGCGAAAAGCTGTGGCTGGCTTGTCGAATTTCCGGTGATGGAACCCATCGGTGGGACTAAGAAGCACGCACCCGCCGGAACGACCACGTTTGATGGGATTGCCCACATGGGGACTAATCCTTGTGCCAACGGTATGGTTGCTTGTTGGGTATTAACTGTTGTGATACTCGGCTTTGTTGTTGTCGTTGTTGATATCGGAGCAAGGCCGACGGAAACTGAGACGCCGTCGTTCAGCTCTGCGTACGAATTGTTTGTCGATCGCTTTTGTTTCTTCCTTTTGGGTGGGTCATCGGGTTCGGGCTTGTTACTGGTGGACGGGGTAGTTGGGATTTTGAGGGTTCCATTAACGGACATGGCTATGGCGGGGACAGTGCCGGTGCCAGTGGCGGCGATGATGGCTGGCTCCGCATGTTCAAGAAGCCACCGGATGGTTTCACCGTCGGACTTGTGACCCAATTCCCGGGTCAACTGGAAAATCCGAGCAGCGCATGTGGGAGGCATTCGGATCCTCCGGCCTCGCCCCTCTACCTTCGTGTGACGGTCCTTCGTCCAAGCTTTCTTTGGTGGCACGTGCACCGCCACCGGCATAACCTGCATCGCCTCCGGTGAACCCTCCTCCGAAGCCGGTTCTTGTTTGGGTCCGTTAATCAGCGCCGTTTTGGGTTCTTCTTCTCCGCCACTGTGAAGCCTGAGATCAACGCTTGGCGGATCCCGGAATTGGACAGCGTGTTTCTGAAGAGCATCCATGTTTGGATCAAAAGAAAACTGAGAAGAGAGTATATTTGGCTACAGAAGCTGAAAGCAAGAGAAGAATTCACAGTGGAAGTTTATGGAGGTAGAGAAGGAACTAGGAACGAAGAAAGCAAGAAGCCAATGGCAGGTTTAAAACGGAAGAACGAGGAGAAATTCTTCGACCTTGTATTCTTCGCATTTTATTAATAATAAAATTAAAAAACAAAAAAATATTGCATTCATTATATCTTAAAGTTTGAAGAAATAATATTTTTTAGCCAATGGAGAAATAATCATTTATATGATTCATGAATGATAAATAATATCTGCATTTCAGATTGATATCCAATAATTAAAACTGGATTTTAATTATTGAAAATAATATAAAAAAAAAAAGAAGAAGTGGTTTTCTGATTTTAAAAAAAAAAAGGAGGAGAAAAAGGAACAAAAGAGAGTTTGTATGGCAGGTGGGGCCCCCGTTGGGGTCGATTGGGTGGGATTATTATAGTATGAAGGAAATGGACGTGGAGGTTGCGGGAGCCATAAGAGACTCAACACGTGAGTGGGGTGGGCCCCACTATGATCTCAATCCCATTTTGCGTTCTGCAGAGCTGGCACCACCCCAACGTTTGGAATTTTTGATTTACTTTTAAGTCAACCTTGTAAATAAACGGTTACGTAATTTTTTTTTTTTTAAATGAAACTATTTTCATACTACTATCATTTTGTAAATATATGAAATAATTAATAAATTTTAGTATTTTTGGGCTGTGGTGGTTTGAATTAGGGGCTCACACAAGACACAACATGCATCAAGTCTCAAACAATGTTTATTAGGATACTTGTTTATAGCTCCCCAGTAAAATTCTCATATTATTAAAAGAATTTAAACTTTTGATTTTGCGCATTATGAACTGACCAACCTAACAACTATACCAACCTAAGTTTTCATTTCCATATTGCTAGTTTTCATTTCCATATTGCTATTGATATAGATGGAACATTGAGTATCTATGGTAAAAAAGAGGACCAGGGTAAATGAATAGGATTGATTTAGAATTTATTATATTTATTATGAGAGGGAATTTTAAAAATATTTATTGATTTTAACTAATTTTCTTAATATATATAAATTAGCTACTGGTATAATATAGTACCAGTGATTAATAAATAATAGTATTATTCACCTTTTCAATAGAAAGTTTAAAAATGTTTTGATGTAAGACACATACTTATAAAGTAGAGAAAGAAATTTTTATCTTATTTATAAGTTACCTCATTAAATTTTTTGAATAATTTTATCAATTATTACAGTAAAAACTTTGTTCCCATGCAGCATACAATATTTAATGTAGTTGAGCAGTTATTAAATTTCAAAGCACAGTTAGTTAATAAAATTTAATGTTTTTTTTTTTTTTTTTTTAACTTCCGTGAAATATGTTGGGAGTCACTATTTGATTATTTAGCTGTTTATATATATTGAGGCGGTTTCACACGTGTTTGGAAGCTAGAACCTATGGGCCCCACAGACAATGGCCCCGTCACGTTACATGGGTGCATAGGCAGGGGGCCCCACTTTATCTTGACGGATCTTAACTGTGGAGCCGCACAACACAACTTGCCACGTACGGCCAGGGTAGGGGCCGGTGTTATGTCAATCCAATGGCTGTTATTACACGATTCCATTATTCTCCCTAGGCCCAACCCACTGGGCCCACTCTGGCAACCCCTAACTTTCCTAGTGGGCCCCACGCATGCACTCCTCCTGGGGTGGACCGACCAACGGCTGGTGGGGGATTGCCATGGGACCCACCATTTGCTCCGCACATAACTTCGGTGTAGGGATCTTGGGCCCCACACAATAGGGTGGGCCCTGCATCAAGTGGAAAATGGACATGACCGGCCATTCATGACCCCTTTTTTTATTAAAACCTTTTTTTTTTTGGATGTAGTTTGTCCTCATTTACTTTTTTTAATAATAAGAAAAAATAAAAACATTGGTCCCTACTTACCTTGTGAGTAGAAGTTTCTGGTTGGGGGACCTTAATCCAGTGGGTGCTCTATCATGTACATAAGGGGGAATAGGGGCACCCTCCCATTGTGTGACATTGTCCCACACCACAATTTACAAAGCTGTATTTTTCAAATTTTGTATTGATTAGAAAACCAACTTTCCATTATCAGTGTGGTTCTTGATATGGTGTGGTGGTCTAATTACAGATGACAAAAAGAGTCTGTATAAAGGGCTTTTTAAAAAATAAAATAAAATAAAATAAATAAAACAAAACAAACTTGGCTAGAATTCATCAACAATTGAGAAACTTGTTTTTCCCCTCTGGGCCAATCCCTTCTTATGGACAATTTAATGGGCTTATACTAATCTACAATATCTCAGGCTAGCCTCTTGTCATAGGCAACTCCACGAGCTCCAACTAATTTGGATTCGAAACTTGACCAGTCTTAAACTAACCCAGATTTGAAGTTTGACATGACCATTTTTTCAGGTGACCCTCCCTACTACTTATGCTGCTGCGATCCCAAGTCTCAGACTCTAAACTCCTGGTTAAACAATAACAAATTATGCCAATTGATTTAAGCGTTCCATGGTTTAAAAAACATGGTTTTAATAAAGTTTAGCTCTATATAGTTTTTTTTTTTTTTTTTTTCAGTCTTTACAGTAGTTGATGCTAATAGTTTGTGGTCTTTCACACCATTTAAGACATGAGATTACTCGTGTGTTCGATCACTAATCATGTTTTTTTAATTGGGACCTTGAGATTTTGCATTCACATATAGAAGCCTAACAAAGTGCTGACTTGGCTCACGAGGAGGTCAGTGCTTTGGTCAACTTTTGGCAGATCTAAGCTAATGTGGGCCTTGTTGTGTCTTGGGGGTTTTATCTTTAAGCTTGGTGCCTTTTTTTTTTTTTTTTTTTTTTCTCAAAGAAACAGTTTCGATGGGCACTGCCCCCATATTCTAAAAAAAAAAAAAAGGAAATAGATAAAATTATTTTGTAAAATATTTAACTTAAGCAAAAATACATTTTTGACCTTTTAACTTCACACAAAATTTTATTTTAGTATTTTAATTTTATAAATTTTATTTTTAGTCTTCTAACTCTCTTTTGATAAGCAGTCTTCTATAACTATAACTATTAGTTTCATTAATTAAAAAAAAATAATATTGAAATTTCAAATATTGAGAAAATATTCACTAATTTTGACATATTACGGTTAATTTTTCGAATAAACTATAATCGGTAAAAAAATCATCATTTGAGATAAGGGGGTTAGAGTTAAATATTGAAAAAAATAATGGACTTTTTATAAAATAAATTAAGATCATAAAATTAGAGCAAGATAATCGTGTGAGTTATGGCCTTATGAGTTATAGGTGCGTGCTTCACCGTTGATAAATGAATCGTTTTGTTTAAGTTGGCGTTTAAAAGGTAAATTCACGTAAATTGAGATAAAATTTTTCTCACATACTTATCTTGTATATCGTAAATTACTTTATAAAAGTAACATCCAAACAGGCATGTTACATGAGGTTCTACTTCCACGTCAGATGGGACCCTCTGTTATTTTGTAATTGTGATTAACAAAATAAAATCTGATTGGCTTTTTTCTCGCAGTAACAGCCCCATAATCTTCACTGAAAAATATTTTCTATCAACTTGGTGAATATTTTTATTTTTAATCTGGCCGCTGTTCATACCTCACCTACTCACCTCTTTTTGTTGTCAAACTTGTGAGTTGATTCTTCAATTTACCGTTTTTACACTTCTAGTTTACAAAAACGAGTCGAGTTAGTGATAAACTCACGCTAGTTGTAAACTCGATTAAACTCACGAGTTTATACATCGAGTTTACCCTTTTTACTATTCTAACTTACAAAACCGTGTTAACTTACTCTTAAACTCATGTTAACTTTTTGGATTTGATTATGTTTAGCGGTTTTATATAGAAATTTTATAGAAATTTCTTTATTAAATTTGATAATGATGAATGTTGATGAATTTAATTTCAATTATTTGGATTTAAAATATATTTAAATCAAATTGTTGTCATTTTTATATTTTAATTATTTAATTATACACTAGTAATACCTATTTAATAATAAAAGTAAATTATTTCGAGTTTAAGTCACGGGTTTGCTTAAACTCGTGAGTTTAACAACCTTTTCACCTCTATTTTATTATTGGACTAAGGTGCATCCAGTAAACTGATTTCTTTTTACACATCCAACATTTTTTTTTTTTTAGCAATGATGTTAGATTTAACAACAGCTTAGAGTATTTTTTTCATATGAATTCAATATCTAAAAATATTTTTTAGTGCATCCGTCACCAAAACATAATATTTTAGAGTGTTGGATACATTTAAAAAATACTTAGTGTTACATATACACTACAATATTTTAAATTGTTGGATGCAAAAAAAAAATATTTTAAGTGCGAGATGTCGGTTAAATTTCTTTTATTGATAATTGACACGATCAAGATGTTCCACCTCCTATGAAAATAACACTCTGGTATTTATTCGTAATGAATGAACTTTTTATTGACCAGAATTTCGCAACAATGAACTTTTTGTTGAAAGCATTTTTATTTTAATTAATTTTTTATGGTAAAAATAAATATTTAACATGTCATTAAAAAAAGATGCTGATTAAAAATTTTAAGACAAAAGTAAATATTTAACATGTTAACAAAAACGATGCTCATATTGAAATTTCAAATGTTAACAAAATATTATAAAATAGTGACATATTAAGTTTAAATTAAAAATAATAATTTTCTTTGCTAAAAGATAATAATGATTGACGCGAATCATTTATGACTAACAGTGTTAGTTAGAAGATTGAAAAGAAAGTTCCTAAAATTAAGGCAAGAGCATACATAATTTTTCCTTTAATTTCCATACAAGGTTTTCGGTTGGTTTCTTAATTTTATAAAGTGTCTTTTTTAATACTTTAATCCTAACATTTTATGCTAACCCCAAAAAAAAAATGCTGATATTTATTTAAAAATACTGATATATTAATTTTAATTTTTAATATACAAATGGTTATTACAAAAGGTTATTATGTTTAATTTTTAATATACTAGTGGTTATTACAAAAAGTTATTATTTTATACTAACGATATTATGACTAAATAACTAGAAAACATGTTTTTTTTCCCGTTATATTAAGGGATCAAAGTAAAAATTTATATTGGTTATTACAAAAAGTTATTATTTTATACTAACGATATTATGACTAAATAACTAGAAAACATGTTTTTTTTTTCCCGTTATATTAAGGGATCAAAGTAAAAATTTATATAAAATTAAAAGATCAAATATATGTTGTTGCCTGAAATTAAGAAACTAAACAAACCTTATATAAAATTAGCCAACGATACATTTTTGCTAATTTTTTAATCTAGGTAAAGTAGTTAATATAAGGGGAAATGATATATCCAGTTATTGGATATAAGGTTTTTTCTAGTGAGGTATATACTACGTCGTTTTGACCAATTCACGCACTATGTCACTGAAAAAAAAAAAAAAAAAAACAGAAACAATATAAAAATAAAAAAAGAGAATTATTGTTGCCATGAATTGCGATGAATTATTCTTGCGATTTCGATTTGAAATTGCGATTAATAAATTGATAGTCTACAAAGAATTATTGTTGAGATTCCAAATACGATGAATTGTTGCAATGAATTTGATGAATTACCAATTCCGATTTGAAATTGCAATGAATTATTGTTGCCATCTGTAACATCCTAATTTTAATTTTTAGGATTTAATTGTAATTATAAAATGATTATATGTGATTATTGTAATTAAATTGGAATTGTGGGAGAGAAAATAAAAATATTAAGCTTTGGGCCCTTGTGATAATTTTGTAATTTTAAAAAAAGAAAAAGAAAAAAAGATGGAAGCTACATGAGGAAGAAGAAAAAGAAAAAAAAAAATGATTAGAAAAAAATATAGAGTGGGCAGTACATTGTGGAAAAAGGGTAGGGGTAATTAATACCCTCTTCCCATTTCCATATATATATATATATATAGATGTGTTGTGGTGTGGTGTGTGTGTTGGTGAGATTTAGTGTGTGTGTGTGTGCGCATTAGCCAGTGAGAACTGAGAGTGAGTGTGTGAGAGAGTGAGGAAAAGAGAGAGAAGGAGGTTGAGATAATATTTGGGTCTTTTGAGGTATGTTGTTTATCTTATAAGATAATTTTAGAAGTTAAATTAATTTCTTTTTAATAAACTCTCTTCATGAAAGTTGTTCCAAATATTTTTCTCTTTTCAATGAAGGTAATATCATGTTGATTAGTGAAAATTTTAAGGTCATGATTTTGGAAAAAAAATTGAGTTTTGACAATAGAAAACCGTATATATGCATGGAGCAATTAATAACTAGTTTTGATCGGCTTAGTTTCATTGAATTGTTGTTGCAAGAATTTAAATTAATTTTTCTATTGAAGAAATTTAGGATTTACATCCTACCTCATATTTCTACCAATTAAGAGTTGTATAAATAATTTATTTTAGGTTAATGGAGATGTTATTGAAGTTTTAATCGGTTTAGTTTTGAAATTTGAAGAGTAAAATTGTTATTTTCAGATTTTACTACAATAATATATTATTATTATTATTATAATTTGTGTATTTTGAGTTACATAAGTTATACTTGTGATGATGTAGAGTTTACCCGTGACCGGTGATTATTCACATTTTACTCCTCAAGATAAGGTTTAGCATGGAGTTGAGGTACGGGGTTAATTTATTTCATATGCTTGTTTTGGAATTTGTAAGGTGTTTACTAAACCTTATTTTCATATATACTATTGACATGTGTTTTGAGAATTATATGTATATTTGAATATGAAATTGTCTCGGTGAAGCAACAGTGTATTTTTTCCAATATATATATATATATATATATGTAAGTGAATGTTGTTATTGAGATTGTGATTGTTGTGATAGTTATGATGTTTGTTGCGAAATGTTGTATATGGAATAATGAATTTTGCAAGATATTATTATTATGATGTTTGTTATGGAATAATAAACTGTACAATGTTTTTGGGTAACTATAGCGACGCATTGTTTATCTGTTATGGGATATGTTAGGTTGTGTGGAAGAGTTTTAGGTTGAAATTGTGCCCATCGACTCTCTCATTCCTGGCCCAGAATTTGAGTTGAGTGTTTTAGGCGGACACCTCCCTATTACGGTATATTGGTGGTAGCATGGGAGGGGACAGTATTCTTGAAGTGACTAGCTAACCTTGGCCAGGTATACTAGCATTGATAGGCTGTACCACATCCAGACGATATAAGGAGGAGCAGGATGGATGAGTGGGGATGGTTCTACTTATTGTTAATTATTATGGATTAATTAATTACTTGTTGTTGATTTTAAAAATGTGTTAATAAACTTGCTTCTCTGACTTGCAATCCTTCCCTGCATATTTGATAAATTAATTTTGGTTACTGGGACTTTATGTCTCACCCGTCATTATCAATGTTTTTTCAGGTGAGGCCTCTAATATTAGTAGCCAAGGGAAGCAGCCAGAGGCACAATAGTTGTAAACTTTGTAAGCCTTTTTTGGGTATTGATGTTGTATGGATTTATATATTGCCATTTTAGGGCCCACATGTTCTGGAAATGCTACTTTAACTGTTTTGGGATGACTGTTTATTTGCTGTTGAATCAAAGGTCTTACTTCATACACTAATATATTTTGGTGAGTCCACGATCAAATCCGGTGTTGAGAATGTTTTGTGTAGACCTTGTGCTGTGGGATCGGTGTTTCGGTGTTGTAAGACTCGTGGACTATGTATTTTTCCTTTCAATAATTGTGCCCAGAGTTATGGATTTTCAATAGTGAGTTTGTGGGCGGAAATTTGTGCCCTGAATTCAGTGTGTGTATTTTGGAAAGAAAAGAGTTTTTCTTTAATCACTTGTTAATACGATTTGTGAAAACATTATGGTTAATTATTGTTTAGTGAGGAAGGGTCTTTTCACCATCAATTAACTAATAGTCTGCAGAAAATCACCGAATAAAGAATAGAGAATTATCGATTTTGATTTTTATCTTCTATTACCAATTTTATTTTTAAATTTAGGATTTAGGTTTTATTTCAATCGTTTGAAGGTGAAGGTCATATTGATTTTTTTAAGCTCGATCTGAAATTGATTCCTATTAGATTTTGTTTTCAGTTTATTTTGCTTTTTTTTTCTTCAATGATATAGCGTGAACTAGTTAAAACGGCGTAGTATATACCTCACTAGAAAAAACCTTATATTCAATTACTGGATATATCATTTCCCCTTAATATAATGTGTGTTCTTATAAAAACGAAGAGAGAAAGGATAATTTATTGGGTTGATCTGATTAATTGGACAAGAAAACAAAGGGCAACAGATTATATATATTAATAATTTTTTTCTATATATATATATATATATATATATAACAGAGTTCTCATTACATTAGTCGATTAAATTACTTGATTCAAATTTGAACCCAAAAGAAGACATTATGGCTTTGAAACAGATTGAGCATTCTCTGAGATTTTCCTAATGTTTTTGAAGTGAACACTAGCAAATATATTTTCTTAATTTAAAAAAAAAAATTAATATCTCCTCCTTGCTTCACTTCAAATCTAAGAAAACAATTCAACACGCCTAAATCAATTTTTTTATTATATAATTTCGCAAGTGGAAGCCATACATAAAATACATGAGAGAAAGAAATTATATTTTGGAACAATCTTTATATAAGTATAACACCTTTTCTAATGCAAGTTGTTAACTAGGTTTGAATTTCATGCTGGTGCAAGACCCATCTATTTTTCTGTCTTTTTAAGTGTACGATTAATCTTGTAACTTTACATAAAATTCTATTTTAGTCCCTTAACTTTATATATGGTCATTTTAATTTTTTAACCACAAAAATAACATTTAGTTCTTTAACTTCATGTATGTAGGGTTTTATTTTGGCCCTTTACTTTTAAAGTGTCTATTTACCCTTTTAACCCTAATGCGATTAACAAAGATATTGATGATATTGAAATTTTAGATGTCCAAAAATACATTTTCAAATACTGATATATTAAGTTTAATTTTCAAAATAACAATGAGTGTTACAAAAAAATTCACAATTTGAAACTAATGATGTTAGGGTTAAAGGACTAAAAATATGCTTCTTAAAATTAAAGTTCCAAACTAAAAATTTGTATAAATTAAATAATCAAATGTGTATTTTTGCCATCTTTTAACACTAACAACGCTAGTTTCATTAAAAAAAAATAATACCAATATTAATATTTTAATGTTGATAAAAAATTTACAAATACTAAGTTTGAACTTTTAAATAAAAGTGATTAGTACAAAAATCCTCATTTGAGTTTAACATAATAGTGTGTAGGATTAAAGAGATACTATATAAAATAAGAAGACTAAATCGAAATTTTGTATAAAAATACAGAACTAAAACTATTAGTGTTTTTTCAAAAAAAAAAAAAAAAAAAAAAAAAAAAAAAAAAAGAAAAGAAAAGAAAGAAAGCTATGAAAAACCATATGAAAAAAATCAGTTCAGTTGATCTTTATTTGAAACTTAACAACTTGTTCATTATACATGAAACTCTTTATATTTTTAGAGATCATAAATAAGGATAAAATCATTCTCATGAACATTTTTCACTTGTTAATTCACACATTTATTTGCTTCTCAAAACATGTGATCTTATAGTATATGCAAAACCAAACTGCATAATTAAATTTCCTCGTGATTACTCGATGCAAGATCCCATCAAGGATTGTTGGTGAACACTACTAACTAAATTGGGATTTATTACTAGCAACAAAGTACAAGTCAGGCTCATTGGTGAATATAGTTCTGTTTATAATATTCAGCGAAGATGGATAAGTGGATTTTTTTTATTATAATATATCATGAAAGACAGAGAAGAAAAGAGTGTATACTTTATACAATGTACATACCAAATACATAATTATCTGGAAAATAAAAGAAATAAATAATGAAAAAATAGTTTTGCTAAAAAAAAATAATGAAAAAAATAGTGAGGCTAGCCTCAATCTAAAATTATGCAGAAGTAGGTAGAGAGAGGGAGGTAGGTAGGGAGAGAGAATTAGCTTTACCTTGGTTTACTTTGCCTCATTGTAAACTTGAAAAGAATGTGAAGAAAAGAGGCTCTGAAATTGCAGAACTGGTATGGAATGTCATGAGAAAACTTGAATGCCTCCCCCCCCCAAAAAAAAAACTATTTGAGTCTGTTCAATGCTGTTTCAGCTTCACTTAACTGCTGCTTTAGTGCTGATATTCTACGCTGTAATCGTTCTACTTCATCGTTGCTTGATAAAGATTGGTAGGGTGACAAAAAATGTGTAGAAAATGCCTTCAATGCTTCAACCGTAGTAACCTATCAAGTTCAAATTCGCACTAGCTAAATCAAAATGCTAGAAGAATGAGCAGTGAATGTGATAGAACAAACTCAAGAAAATAGGTATTATTCAAAGATAAAAGTTTATCTACAGTGTTAGTCTTATAGAGGATATACCCTAAGGCCTAAGCAAATAAAACCAACCTCACTGTGTGCAATAGAGAGGCACATACACTCTCCCCAATTCACTCCTTCATACCCTAACGCTATGTATCTGTGTGCAATTGAGAGGCACATACACTCTCCCCAATTCACTCCTTAGACTTTTCATACCCTCTACAGCCATCCCTAACGCTATGTATGTATGAATGTATGATAAAATACCAAACATCCTCCATCTCCATGTGTTCTGCTCCTACTGATGTAAACCAGGAGGACAATCATGTCACTTTGTGTGAGATTAGTGAAGTGGAGGAATACAGAAAAGAAAAGAGTCAGATTAAAGAGGCTCCAATGTGTTTTTGGACCCCAATCCAACATATCGAAGGCCCAAAACAAAAGTATACACTTGGGTATGAAAGTTGGGCCATATATTATAATATTGGGCTTTAGACTCATGTCCTTTAAAATGATACAATATTGTGCTCTTTCTACCTCAAGGCTTTCTGATTGCAGTAGGTGTCATTGTGATCTTCTCCCACCTAAACTTTTTCTTATAAAAAAAAAAAAAAAAGAAGCTTTATTATGTTTGCAGCAGATGATGATGGTATTCAATTTGTTAAGTCACTTTACAGGGATAAAGTAGTATTCATGGAAGAAAAGCAACTACATTCAGGGCCCATGGAAAAAATAACCTGTTCTGACATTTTTCATTTCTTCAAATAACCATTTCATGAACCAAACGCATCCTCAATGGCATTATGGATGGTCAGTAGAAAAATTAAGGAAAATGAAAGTTAAGATACTTAAAATTTCTTTCAAGGCCATAGAAAAAAATTATTCTTGCTGTTTTCTCAAGTCTGTCGCACATGTTCTTTGAAGCTTCAATATAATCTCTTAAATGCAAAGGGAATGTTTTTATTCAAATTGTAATAATAAATTTGAAAGATCTTTATATTATCTGAAAAATCAAAGTGCAGCTTTGAAGAGTGTGGATGATAATCTTATAAAAGTATCATGACAACTTATTCAAGTCCTTGAGAGGCCTTTGTAACATTAAGAAGATCAAGTCATAACCTTAAAGAGCATGAGGGGTGACTTTAAGAATCATAAGTGATAACATATTCTATGGTTCTCAACAAATTCTGGTTTTTAAGCACTGTCTTTAACTGTCATCTTTCAACCAAAAAAAAAAAAAAAATTCCCTAACATCATTTGCCCAAACGTATCTTGTAATCTCTACCACAGTAAACAATAACCAGCTCAACATTCCTCACAAATACTCACAAGATATTTGTCAGGTCACCATAATCATAACAGTTTGTTATTTTATATATGGGGTTTAAACTTCTCATGTTACATGAGAAGAAGAAGATTCCTACACACACATGAAATTGTGGGACCCACATATATATATATATATATATATCTTGCTAACTATATATATATATGTGGGTCTCACCATTTTATGTGTGTGTGATATGAGAAAACACTTTTCCTACAACATGAGAAGTGTTTTTCCCTTTATATATATATATTCTCTATAAATTAAAATAGAGTGAATTACCTCTTGAGGGAGCAGTGGCAGTTTTGTGATGTTAAAGTCATCATACAACATGTAAAACTGGTCTAGGTACTTCTGTTGCATATTCATTCTTGCCTTAAGTAACTTGGATTCAACATCTACAAGGATAATCATATGAACCAGCAGAATAAATAAGCAATGACAATGGATAAACAAATACGACACATTAATTAACAAAATGTATGACAGGCGGCCGGCTACCTTCATCGTCAAAAATCACTTGATTAATTATGATATTGTGTGTATCCATCTCAAACTTTGTCAGTTCCTGAACCAACCTCTCAGTTTCATACAAAGAGAGGAACTCCGGAATGCAAACACAGACAAACGTTGTCATATCCTGTGAATAAGAAAAATACAATAGAATTACAGTTAATCAAAGTATTGGAAATCTGCAACTAAGACACCCAGGCATTAGTTAAGGTCAAAAGGGTAGAGGAACAGGGGCATTGTTGTAATTCATATTGGGGAATCAGAAATAAACAAAGAAAATCTTCTGGGATGATCATATGAAGAAATTATAACAATGAATATAATTTTAAATATTAATAAAATGGTTTCAAAATTTCATTCAAGTCCAACTGCCACCACAATAACTGATTCAACAGAACAAGTGCTACATAATAGAAAACAATGATATAGGTCAAACATCAAGCAGAGAGACAGGAACAATAACTTAAACAGGCCAAACCATTGAAATGCAAAGAGAAAAAAATATTGATGAATAGAGTATAAATCTTTTAAAAGTTTGGCGGTAGTAAAAGCAATGAATATACACAAATAAAGCAAAACATAGAAGGACATGACAAATAAAATTAAGAATAGTTCAATGGATGAGGCAAGGCTTTTCCTAAAGTAAAGCTTTTGTTTGAACTGCTACATTTGGTAGAACTGACAAAGATGGACTGTCTACCTGATTTACAAGTGCACTGGTTTTGAGAAGAGAAATGAGCAGAAATGTTCTAGCATTGCGCTGGTTTCCCAGAATTACAGTAAGAATTTTAATCAGAAGTTCCTTCAATTATGGTTTCTTTTTGTGGGGTTCAGTGAATGAGAATGCTCGAGTAAATGTTTCTTGGTTATTGTTCTTTTGGATGAGGAGAATCTCAAGTCCTCTACATTCTCATCAATAACATCTTCCTTTTAGTAAAAGGAAAATAAGAATACAAAAAAAAAAAAAAAAAAAACTTAGTAAGAGCTAAACAAAATGAGACAATAACAAAGTCTTACTGGATCTTTGAACTGGTTATTAACTTGTTCAATCACCTCCTTCATGCCTTCAAGCCTCACAAGAAACGCATCATCACCAGAATCATCCTCCATGCCAAACATACGGGTCACCTGCAATAAAAAATTTGAAAAAGAACAAAGAAAAGCTAATATTAAACAAAGAGTAGCTAATTACTCATCATATTTACATTCCAACAAAGTTATACCTCCAATCTTTAAGGTAAGACCTATTTTGTAGTTTGTAGTTCAAAATGAACCACATAGTAGGTCTTACATAAGGACCGGAGGAAGTAGTTAATTTGTTAAACAACATTGATTCTTTGTTCGAGAGATAATTTACGTAAAAATTGAACCAGGGTTCACTTTTGAACAGATTATATAATGGGCAAGAAGACAACAATTAATCTAGTTCACACCTGATTAATCAAACCGCCAAATTTATTTTTCAAGGACAATACTTTTGCAATACCCTTTTCCAAAGCAGCCGGGAACTGCAAAAGCCTGAGTGTATGGCCTGTGGGAGCAGTATCAAATACTATAACAGAATAATCCATTGTTTGCACCAATCTGTAAAAGAACTATAATCAATCAAATCACAATAATCAGAATATGCAGATTTCACATAATATTATTGGAAAATATGCAGATTTCTTTCATTGAGGACCTGAATGAGAACCTATAATCAGAAGAATTATGCAGATTTCTCTCACTACTCAACTTTATGCTTTCCAAATATGAAGTAAAACTTGCTTCAAACCCTTCTAGATTCATATTTCTCTCACTAATGAGCCTTGTGCCTGCAATTTACAAAATTGTAACTGCTAATTCATGAATCAAAAGCTCAATATTGCTATTTACAGGGTATTTAGTATATGGATTTCAGATTTATTCCTCATATATGGGCATATAACTCATGTTTGGTATGGCATTCAAATCACTGTTTCCCTACAAAATAATTTTATACCAGTGCAAAGGCTCCTATCATGTGGGGTTTGGGGAGAGATAGATGTATGCAGTCTTATCCTTGCAATCAGAGAGGCTGTTTCTAGACAAAATAATATTACACCAAAGGCGTAAAATTAATTCTGATCCATAAATTTTGAAAGCAGCATTTGACACACTTTGGAATTGAATGGATGATATATTTGAGCTGATGTAATCCGGAGCTAAGCCTCATCAACAGTCAATTCATCATCTTATCATTCCTTACCAAACATATTCAATTGCGTTTGTTCAAAACAACCATACATATAATGGTTGACAACTTGACATGCATACTGTTTCTTGTTTTTATGGTTTAAAACATTCTGACCACAAAAGTGATATCCAAAGGTCATTGAGATGATGTAAACATCCAAGGAATAAAGCAATGAGCCCTTGAGCAGCAAAAGAACAATAATCATGGCCAAAGTATTTATAATCAGAGTCGGCAACCAAAGATGCCTAGGGGGTATTCAGAGGAATTCAGTAATTTCCAATACAGAAAGACATAACCATACATGAAATGTTAAACACTTGGATATTTATCTCAAAATTCAAATTTTCTGTAAAATTAATTCAACAAAGGTATCATAACTACAGATCAAAGAATTATCAGGGTATCATTTACTTAACCAATGAATCTCCTACATATAGAAGCAATCATAATTCTCTGTTTTGGCTTGGACATTTAAAGGACTCTTATTCTAATATACCTTGAAATCAACAAGTCTATACTATCATAAACACAACTTGGTACATATAAGTTTCAAATTTAGGCACATACAGTATTGAACAAAATTCAAGTCAAAACAGAATCAATAAGATAACACATGTTTCTTACTTCAACATCTCAGCAAAGCTCATTGCCTCATCAATTCCGGGTATAGCACCTGCTAGTTCTGAAAACAAAGAATCCATTTCCTCAGAACTCGTTTCCTCTGGTTCAACAACAGGATCCACCTCCTACAAAGTAGGGATAATGATAAAGAATGAGAAAAACACTTTGTAAAATAGTTACAGTGAATATTATGAGGACTCTGATTACATACTATGACAAGAGATCAAAGGAACGATATAAACCAAAAAAAATTTCTGCCAAAAAAACAGAGATAATCATTTGGCATGAACTCAGAGGATATACATGCCCCTGAAGCATAAAAGGCTTTGCACTTGTAAATGATACCAATTCTTCATAAAGCTACCAAACAACTTAGAAAATATGTGAAATTCCAGAACGGATAAAAAAGCAATCCGCTTATTTTACACATAGAGAGTGTGTGAGAATCCAATTCTTCATTTAAACTTCAATGAACAATGAAATCCTTTACTTGAGCATGCTCAATTTATCAGAAAGGGGAAAATGAATGATAAAAACAAATAATCAACACTAATTCAAAGGTTAAATCACAGGGATACAGCGTAAAAACAAATAATCAAGAAATGGATTTTTACCATCGCATAAAGATTGGTAAATCCATTAACCAAAGTGGGCGTCTTCGCGAACCTTTGATGAAAAGCATCACTCAGATTATGAGCAGGATCGGTGGAGATGATCAGAACGGAGCTTCGAACTTCGGCAAGGAGGATCGAAATAACGGAGCTACAGGTGGTCTTGCCAACACCTCCTTTGCCTCCGACGAAGACCCACTTGAGGGTCTCTTGGCTCAGTATGTTCTCCACCGTCGCCTCCGGCACCTCCTCCTGATCCGCCATGGACGCAGCTTCTCGTCGCTCTTTCTATCAATCTGCGATGCTTTAACAATTGATCAAACACCGAGAAATCCGGAAAATGCCATATATATTTAGTTCAGGAATGAGAATATAAATCTATGCCTTTACAAACAAATTGTTGCTTGCTGGGGTTTGTTTCAAAATTAGCCCAACCAAGAAGGCAAGATGGAAATTCCTTACGTGAGATGTGGTTGATACTTTTTTGTGCATGACACCTTCATGGGTCTTTGAAGTTAGAACTGACGTCTTTTTTTTTTTTTTTCTCTCCCATTTTTTTGTCTGACTATTTTCCCCATTAGAGAAACGGGATATGAAAAGGAAAATTATTAAAATAACTAGGTAACACAAACGAGCATATCTGGTATAAATGGTAAACCCTTCAAGATGTAATTTTAGGGTCATGCTCATAAATTCAAATGGTGGTATAAAAAAGAAACAGAAGAGATAAAACAAATATACCATCAAAGGCCTTATGATTTAATGATATGGATACTCTAAGAGGTCATAGGTTCAATCCTACTTATTGTAATTCATGCCGATCTCCAACCTAAATTTTAGGAGGCGGTGGCTTAGCCCCTAGTTCCTCATATGCAAATACTAATATAAAAATTAAAATAATCTTGCTCTTCTTACGTTCAAAAGGAGGCTTGGGCTATCGTTGCTTGAGTTATCAGGAAGTGGATGATGACTAAAAAGACGCCACCTTTTGATGTATGGAAAGTCGACATATCATATTCTTAATGAGGGTAATATGATTAAGGGGGTGTGCTTATGCAGAGGGGGCAACTTCGGAGATTCATTTGAGACATGGGAGAGGGGCAATCTATCGGTTACAAAACTTTGAAGTTATTCCTAATGATGATGACTTCAAATTATGCAATCACCCTTGGAAGCTTTCTTTTCATGTTATGACGTACTTCATTGAGTCTGACGTGCCAATATCTTCGAATTCATTCAGCTTTGTACCGATCAAAGACATTGCCACCAATACACCATCAAACAAAGGATTAATTGGTTCGTTCCGATTGGATGCGCCTAATTAAAATTATTTTATGTTTAGATAACTTTCTTTTTGCCAAGACATATTATATAAGCAGAATAATTGTGCAGATGTCATAGGTAGTTACCGCAATTCTTCATTCCCGATATCATGAAAAGTCGCCCTTATAAACTCATTCAGGATATTAATGACCTTAAGGATACTTGGGCTATCATTATCTGGATTATTAGGAAGTGAGCGATAACTAAAAACACATCACATTTTGATTATTTTTCTGGTTCCTCCATACTTATCTTAAACTCCAAGAGAGCTTGGAACTTTCTCAAAATAATTTCTCCGTGCAACTCACGGGCATTGATACTTGTTGTACTAAGAACTTGAGGTACACTACTAGAAAAAAGCTAATTAGCGAAGGAATTTTTTCTCCGTCGCAAATTTAATAATTTAATTTTTTTAAAAAAATAATTTTGCGATGGAATTAAAATTCCGCCGCAAAACCCTGTTTGGGTTTTGAGATGGAAAATTATTCAATCGTACGGATTCCGTCACAAATTTTAAAAATTTTTTTAAAAAATATTTTTTTAAAAAATAATTTTGCGACGGAATTGAAATTACGGAAATGGATTTCCGTCGCAAATTTTAAAAAATTATTTTGCGACAAAATTGAAATTCCGTCGCAAAACCCATGGCGTCGCAAAACCCATGGGTTTTGCGATGGAAATGGATTTCCGTCGCAAATTTAAAAAATTTTACAAAAATAATTTTGCGACGGATTAATTAATTTTCCGGAAATGGGTTTTGCGCAAAATCCCCTTGGGTTTTTGCGACAAATCCCAATGATTCCGTAACAAACACTTAAGCCCGAATCGGGTTTAAGGGCTCACCTTCCCTCATTTTTTCCCTCCACCCTTCTCTCTTCGTTCCTCCGTCCTTCTCTCTTCGTTCCTCCGTCTGGCAAACCTTCAGTCCGCCATGCATCCTCCTTCCGGCCTCCGGTTCAGTCCTCCTCCTCCTCCTTTTTCCGTCCTCCTCCTTTTGTTTCCGGCCTCCTCTCGTTTCACCACCGGCGTTGACCTCATTCCTTCTCACCGGTGGCCTCTTCTCCTCTCACCTCCGCCTCCTCTCCATTGGCATCATCTCGGTAAGTCTCTACCCTTTTTTTAGTTTTTTAGTTTTTTTTTTTTTTTTGGCATTAGATGTAGTTTTTTGCCCCCATTAAGAAGTCCAATATTAGTTTTTTTGCAAATCACGTAGGAAACTTTGAAGCACTTGTATGAATTGTGTGTGAGTAGAAAAAAGCATGTATCTTGCATTTTCATATGGATACAAAATAAGCATTTTTACAAACCCCAACGTGTAGATTTCTAGATTTGGATGTTGCAAAAAATAATTTTTCTTCATTTAATCGCTTTAAATAATTTTTGGTATTAAAACATGTAACAATTATTCTAATTCTTATAAACTCATTATCTTTAATCATTCTATGTAGGTTGACATGTTGATGTCGTAATAGGATTATATTGTTAAATATATACTATTAAATAATAATCGAGTATTTTATTTTTATTGGTATGATTATGTTATTAAATAGATTAAAATGGGAAAAATAAATTGTTCTGTATTTAATTTTAATATTTATTGTGCTAATTTTTATTTTTAAAAAAAATTATAATTTTTTTTGTAGTTT
The DNA here is from genome assembly GCA_019022655.1 of Acacia acuminata. Lineage (NCBI taxonomy): Eukaryota > Viridiplantae > Streptophyta > Magnoliopsida > Fabales > Fabaceae > Acacia > Acacia acuminata. The sequence goes on from JAFJYI010000342.1 coordinate 423,917, forward strand.
TTATATTTTTTTTAAAAATATTTTTTTAAAAAAAAATCAAAATTTTGACGGAATCACAATCCGTCGCAAATCCCAAGGGATGTCGACGGATTCAAAATCCGTCACAAAACCCAAGGGGATTTGCGACGGAAAAGGAATCCGTCGCAAATCCTAAGGGATTTGTGACGGATTCAACAAATCCCTTAGGATTAATCCCCTTGGGTTTTGTGACGGATTTTGAATCCGTCGCACATCCCTTGGAATTTGCGACGGATTGTGATTCCGTCGCTATTTTGCGACGGAATTGAATTTCGTCGTAAAATTCAAAATTTGCGGCGGATTTTTGATTTTCCGTCGCAATTGTGATGAGGTTTTTGCGACGGGAAAAATCCGTTGCAAATTCCGTCACAAAGTCATTTTGGGACGGAAAAACCCTTTTTGCGATGGATTTTTTCCGTCGCAAAAATTGATTTTTTTTTTGTAGTGGTATTACATCAGGTCCTAAATATAGGATAAAGTTTGTAGTATATTTACATGACAAATTTTATCCCATATTTAGAACTGAAGGAGTAGTATATATATGCCGATTCCCAAAACAAAGAAGTAAAGAACCAATTCTCTGACCACTTGAATATGAAATTGACAGATGAAGCAGTGGATGATGGGATCGAAATGGTGATGTTAGTGGGCCTGTTTGGGTTAGCTTTTTTTTTTCTTCAGCATTTTAGTGCAAAAAGTTCAGTGGCTTTTAAGCAAATGGACCAGTGACAAAAAAAGACCAATGAACCCTATTTGGGTTGGGCAATACGTTGGCTGGGCTTTTTCCATTTAGCCAAACACGACTGGGCTTATTAAACGCTGAGAATCGGAGCTTATTCCCAACTGAACCCATATATCAAAAAAAAAAAAAAAAAAACAAACGCACTGAACCCTCCCTCACGACCCGTGCTCTCCTGATCCCCTCCAGCCCTTGCTCTCATCCCGTGCTCTCCACCATGCTCGCCATCCCGTCACCGAGTCCCCTCCATCGCGTGCCGTCTGAAAAAGCCTAGAACATCGCGTGCCTTCTGAAATTTATCAGAGATTCTCCATCCCGTGCTCACCCGTCCCCTCCATCAGAGATTCCGTGCTCACTCGTGCCCTAGATCATTAGTTTTTGACTCCATCATCCTCAGCTTTCCCTTCCTCCAGCAGAGATTCTCCAGCTGGTTCGCGTGCTCGTCTCGTCTAATCAAAGCGCAGAGCCATTCTCGTCTTCAAATAGCGATTTCGTGCTCCATCCACTACACCTGTGCTCAATTCGTCCTCTCTGATCTCTCGCTAGCGGAAGACGTCGTCACCCATCGCCAATCGCCATCGTCACACTCACTCGATCAGCCCAAGCACATCAAAAAGCTTCTTCAGGTTTGTGATTTCCTTCCATCTAATGTGCTCAAGAATTGGATTTGCAATAAATAAATTGAAATTCTGAAATCTTGAATTTCATATCATTTTGTATTTTCTCGAAACCTCGCTCTTCCTTTATCTCTCTTTCAAGCAAAGCTTGTTGGTTCTTGTAGATATCGCGCTTCTTTCTTCCTCCGGTGAGTTTGTTTTCTTTAATTCCAATATCCGCTTCGTGATCGCAAAATGGTTTCGCTTGTAGTTTGTTAATATGCAATAGGTGATAGTTGAATCGATTCTATTACTGTAATTAACATGCTAAATGACAACCATGTAGTTGTAGATGCTGATTTGAAGCTGTTGAGTCTGATTAGGAAAACCACTCAGAAGTTTGTACATGTCTCTTTTGTACATGCGCTTAGAGAAGGAAATTGTTGTGCTGATGCACTTGCCAAGTATAGTCTGATACAGGAGGAAACTAGGATTGTTTTTGCTAGTCCTCCTTTGTTTGTAAATCAGTGCAGGAGGATTAGGGACTGTATGGGTGTTGCACCCCCAAGAATTGTTGATCCTGAGATAGAATAAAGCATGGGCTAAGGCCCCGTATTCCACCAAAAAAAAAAAAAAAAAAAAAAGTTATGACTTCTATTTTTTCTTTACTACTCGTAATTTCTGGAGTGTTTTAGGCTTAGTATTGTATGTTAGGCCTTGGAGTCTAGTTGGTCTTATTCTTTACTTTGAAGTTTAAGGTTCAATTTGTTTTTCGTTGGTATTGTTAGTTTAACTAGGTATTAGAACCATTTCTATATTCTTTCAAGATTTCTGTGATACATTTAGTACGTTTGGTGTTGTATTTGAGAGGATTGCGTGCTAACTCTTGCTCTTCCTTTGGCAATTTTACTTTTTCCGTTGGAATTCTGTTGCCTTCCTTAAATTATTTTGATTGTGACGGCTGAATTCACCTTTTAAGAAGTTTATTATGCGATTGCTTTGTCAGCTGGAAGGGTTATTGAAGATCTAAAACTGATTCTTTTTAGTCCTGATTTTTCTGGAACCAGTGTGAATGTTGGAATTGTTGTCAATTCATAAACTATTTTTTATAAATAATGGTGATGGTGATGTTATCATTGTAATTTGTATGTCTATTATGATATTTTAAAATTTCAAACTCAAGTACACAATCAATTCATATTCTATTATGATTTTTATGGAACGGTGTAAATCATCACTTGTTTTTTTTGGAGGTGTTGTCCAAGTTCATTTGTTCTCTATGTTTATTCACTTGAAATAGTTGGCTTTTGAAAGTATTTTATCTTGGTGTGTTTCATGTTCGTGAGGCAGATTTTCTGATTTTTAGTCATATTATTTATTTTGTTAAATTTTATCTTTACCTTGGAAGCAAGCTAAACCTTGATTAATTTCATTGTTTGTAAGAAACAGAACATTGAATTTAATTAGGTTCAGGTTTTTTTATAAGCATCTATGACTTGGAGTTCCACGTTAGTCAAAACTTGCTCATGCTGTAAATAAATGAATTAGCCTGTAAATAGTAGGAAGAAAAGATGTTTTATTTTGAACTTTATATAGTGGACGATTTTCTCATTGTTGCTATTGTATCGTGAGATGGTATTTGTGTTTTTTTTTCTTTTTCTTCATGTTGTTGTCTCACACTACTCTTGCTTCTTTGCATTCTAGACATGGATATTCTTTATCCACTTTATAAAGGATGATGCAAATTAGTTTGAGTTTTGTTTCTATTAAGGTTTTGATTTGGATTAAAATTTTGTTTTATTTTCTTATTTGATTAGTTTGAGTTTTGTGTCTATAGATGATGCAAATTAGTTTTGTTTTATTTTAAATTCACTGGTAGCACAGGTTTAAAATGTAAAGCAACTTAGGATGTAAGTTCCACCGGGTTTTTCATAAAAATCCAAGAAATAAATGCCCCGTTAATTATTTATAGGTAACGTCTTTACTTGAAGTTTATTTTTTATTAAAAACAATTAAATTCAGTATATATATGTTTAAAGAAACAAATAAACCCGACGAAAAGGAAAGTAAGGAGTAGATTAAATCCAATATATTTGTTTATTATATTGCTATTATTGATTATTACATTTAAATTCAGTATACATTTTCCACTATTTTTATTATAAAGCAAGTATATGTTTTTGTGAATTATCGATTATTCACATAGCAATTACCGATTATTTACATAGCAATATGAGCGCGGACAAAAGTAGAATATGTTGGGATGATAGAAGCACAGAATTTTCCTCCAACAATGTGTTGACCAAATTATGAAAAAAGAACGACAAGACGGATCATTCACACCTCTTTGGATGGATAAATATTTTTTATGGATTTAACAAAAAATCAGGAAAATCGGTGGAAAAAAAACAACTGAAAAATAAATATGATAGCTTGAAGAAAGAATGGAGGGTATGGGAGAAGCTATTTGCAAAAGAGACCGGTATATCATATGAAGTGTCAACCATAAAGTGCTTGCGAGAAGATGAGTGGTGGGATAGGAAAATTCAGGTATAAAACTCTTAATTTTGTATATATATTGTTATTATTTATTATTTTAGATTACACTTAGAGTTTTTTTTTTTTTCAGGAGAATCCACGGTATGCAAAGTATAGGTACAACGGCATTAAGTTCGCCGAGAGAATTAGAGGTAATCTTCAAGGATGGTATGGATCGGGTTTTAAAGAATTCTCACCATCTGCAACACCGGGAGATGACGAAGATGATGTGTACCGGCCCGCAATGGACCTAGAAGAAGGCTCAGGTGATAGTGAGGAAGAGCTTCCAGGTGCAAGTACTGGAGTTAGTGCCCCTTTAGAAGGCCTAAATCTGACAACTAGTGGTTCAGGATCCGGGAAGAGAAAGAGGGGTGAAGGGTCAAATGCAGGAAGAAGGAAAAAATAGCTGCCTCGAAACAAATAGCAGATTCTGTTAGTATGATAGCTACCGCAACTAAGGATAGAACACAACAACTTGAAAATGTCAACCATGATGTTTCAATGAGTTACGTCTACAGTGAGTTACGGAAAATTCCAGAAGTTGCAGTTGACCGTGAGTTTTGCCAGCGATGTTATAACATGATGATGCATGACAGACCGCGCGATGTGTTTGTTGCACTACAAGGGGACCAAAATGACTTGGTAGATTGGTTGCAGCATCATGCGTACAACACCCCATCATGGCAGGAACCCCTGACGAATTGAACCAGATTGATTATGCTACAGCATTTGTATTATGTATTTTGTCTGACGCACCTATTTATGTGACGCTTATTATTGTTGTTTGACGCTTGTTATTTTATGTTGAACTTTATGTTTGTATGTTTGATGCAACTGTTATCACCTATCTATGTATGTTTGATGCAACTATTATCACCTATCTATGTATGTTTTTCATTCAGTTAAGCTTTCACCTTGACACAGGTCCTATTCTCCATGGAAGGACGACGTTTGTCTCGTGCCCAAAAAAAGGCCTTACAAGTTTCTATTATGGAGGAAGAGCTTGAAAATAACGTACAGATTGCTGCCTTGGTGGCTCAACATATGACATCATATATTTGCAAAGAGCCATGTAGAACTAGTAACCAAACGGGAGCAATGTGGGTGCGGGGAGGTTTTGCAAGGCCATGACATAGTATGCCATGAAAATTTTTGAGTTGAAAAACATGTCTTCTATCATTTATGCTCTAAATTGGTAGACCATGGGCTACAGCACACGAAGTACACAAGAGTAGAAGAGCAGGTAGCAATGTTCTTATATACAGTTGGCCATGGTTTAACAAATAGAATCATACAGGAACGGTTTCAACATTCAAAAAAACTATCAGTAGGTTATTCCACAAGGTTTTATAGGCTTGTCTTAATCTATCAACTGAATACGTCAAACCACTTGATCCTGAGTTTCCCGGTCGTCACCCTAATATATCAAATGATCGCCGCTACTTCCCATATTTTAAGAATGCAATAGGAGCAATTGATGGAACTCACATCAGTTGTGTGGTGAGCGAATTTGAGCGCGACAAATATGTTGGGAGAAAGAAAATTCCAACACAGAATATCATGGCGGTATGTGATTGGGATATGTGCTTTACTTATGTGTTGGCAGGCTGGGAAGGTACGGCACATGATGCACGTTTGTTCAACAGCGCTCTCACTAATCGACGTTTGAATTTTCCCCATCCACCTCAAGGTATATCTTCAACACCATCACTATAATTAGATTTTTTTTTTCCGTGTTTATTTCACTTTTCCTATAATTTCTAAGTGCCACAAAATTTCCTCATATATCGGGAAATATTACTTGGTCGATCTTTGGCTATCCAACACCGTTGGATACATTGGTCCGTATAGACGTGAACGTTATCACCTTCCACAATTCGAGGCGACAACGGGATTTCAAAATCCAAACGAGCGTTTCAATTATTATCATTCAAGTTTGAGGTGCACTATAGAAAGGACGTTTGGAGTGTGGAAGAATAGGTTTAATATATTGCGAAATATGCTCCCTTATGACTTTCAAACTCAAATCTACATAGTTTGTGCAACAATGGCTATACACAATCTCATCCGGAGATTTTCGAATTTACGATGTGGAATTTGAACGAGTGACCAAGGAGATTTGGATGATGACGATGAAGATGAAGATGAAGATGATGATGATCCACTTGATGAAGGCCCCTCATCAAATATCAATACATTATCTTCACCACAAATGAATCATCTTCGTGATAAAATCGAGAGAAAAACTTGTCCGCCATAGCAATAGGAGAACTTAATGTATTATTTGTATGCATTTTATTTTATAAACAATTTAACTTTATCCATTAAATATATTTAATTAAGGACTTTATTGTTTATTATTTTATTTAATAATCATTTAACTTTTGTCCAAATTAAAATTGAAATTACAATTTTTATTATCCTAATATATACAAGTAATATGTATAGTAGTATTTAATATGATTCATGCCTTTTTGGTCATTTTCCATTTTAACGACTTTTCAAATAATAATCCAAACACTCTTCATTGAGAAAAAAGCTACTTACGCAAAAAGCCAGATCGACAATCCAAACACTCATCATTGAGAAAAAGCTACTTCGCAAAAAGCGGGATCGACAATCCAAACACAACTTGATTTTTTTAACCTCGACTTTTTTCCTACCAGGCTTTTATAAAAGTCGATAGCTTTTAAGCCACCGCTCCTACCGCCAACCCAAACAAAGCCCGGTGATGTTGAACTTATGAGACAATTCATTGCAATAGGAAACACAACATTTACAATTACCCTGTGTTTAAATGAGAAGAAAACTTGAAAGGAAAAAAAGTTGAGAAGAGAGAAAATGAAAAAGAGAGAATTTGAAAGAAAATGTTTTCACTCATCTTGTTTGAATGGATGAGAGGAAACGGGAGAAAATAAAATGAACAAATATCTGAATAATTAATTAAAAAACCCTGAAGTTATGTTAAAATATATAATATTTGAAATTAAATTAAATTTTCAATGGAATAATCACATTAACATTAATACGTCACCGCAAATAATTCAGCATTAAATTATTTGATATCGATATATTTTCATATTCTTATATTTTAAAACTAAATAGTTTTAAGAAAAAAATGTGTATTCTCAGACAACTCGGCATAATGTTTAAATTGTCTCGTACCGAGAATATATTTAATTATATATATGCACGTGAATATATTATATTCTTAAAAATAAATAAATATTCACATAATGTAAATTAAAATATAAATAAATCAAATAGTAATTCTTTTAAAAAATATAATGAATTTTAAATAATTTTTATTTATTGTAAGTTCCATATTCATGTTGTCTAATTACACTTGCTTTCGGTCCCTTACCTCCATTACACGAAGATGGTTATTCCAATCATTGACTTGTTTTCTTAAGCATTTTAGTTCTTGTAGTTAGCAGTCCATGTTAGCGTCATTAACACTATTAAATTCATATCTTAGTCTTTATAAAAATATAAGGACCAAATTGTTGGAAAAAATAAAAAAATGTAGGGACCAACATTTTGGATGGTATAAACAAATTACTGAAGGAAAAAAACTAACATTAACCGTTAACTTTTTAACGAAAATGGGCAACATTGCTAAATTTTAAAACTTCCGAGCAATATTGAAACAAGAAAAACTTCTAAAGAAACATTGCTCCTCAAATAAAAATTTCGAGGCAAATTTGCTACTTAATCCAAAAATATATTCATTTTTTTGAAAATTTTATAAGCCTACTTTTCTAAAATTTTTAAATCCAACTCATAATTTTTTTTTTTTCCTATCCTCCCCTTTTCTCCAAAACCCCATACCAAACCACCCGTTATTAGTGTTAAGTACACTTCAGAAATACTAATACTTGTTTTAGTCAGCTTATCATCTAAGGATTTCTTGACCTAGAAGGATCAATGCTCCAAACAAACCAAATAAAAGGGATGAAAAACCACAAAAATAAACTACAGGGATTATTTGTCCCAAAAAAAAAAAGCCTACAGGGATTAAAAAGTACTAGGGTGTAGAAGCAAATTTACCAACCAATTATTAGGCCAGGAGCGTTGGGCACAAAAAACTTTTAATGGGACCAAAAAGACCAACAAACAATTAAATTTGTTAAAAAAATACAACACCTTCAGATCCCTTCTAACTCCGTTTAGATTGAATGCCACGTGGCATTTAAAGTCCAACTGGTCCCTTTTTTTTGGGGGGGTCAATGCACCGTCAGATTGTTCATTTGTAGAAACAGAATTTGCAAGTTCTTCAAATTGCCCAAGCTTGGGGGAATCTCGCTAGATAGATTATGACTTCTTTGAATCGAGCGATTGAAGCGTGTTCATCGTACCTAGCTCCGGTGGGATACCCCCTTCGTACGCATTACACTACCCCAAATGCAATCGCTGAGCTTCTTCAATTTCGCTAAACTCACGGATATTCCTCCGAGGTTGTTCTCATTCGATTCAGATTTTAACATGAAATTGTTGCATCCGGCACCTATAATGGCTACTTCGTGTAGTCCTGAAGCTTCAAACAGAATCGCAGTAAATCTTCATACGGAAGGAAAGGCATGGCAACCAAAAACAAGAAAAACGGAAGCAAGGTTTGGTACTGTAATCTTCAGATTCCCTAATTATTAGTGTATATATCTTAGTTAGAATAAATAGTTTGTTACAGATTAGTTGAGATGTTGTTACATGTAAATAGTTAGTTTAGATGTTTCCAAAATAGATGAGACTGATTGTACAGATTACTTATTGTGTCTATATAAAGGACACTTGTATCTTGTATCTCTTTAAGCAATAATATTCAGAACTTCTATTTTCTCTTCTTCCTAAATCACTTCATGGTATTAAAGCGGGATAGTATTTGACATCCTGTGTTTCTTCTCAAATTTTTCCATTTTTCTTTTGCTCTCGCCGTATGCATTTCGACATTGAAAGAGTTCTTTATTCATCTCTGCACCTTCACGTGGTTTCTGACCATGGTACCATACATCTATTCAATTACATATGCTTTTTGACTTTTTGACCGTGTCTTTTGCAAACTCTACAACTTCACGTGATTTGCTTTCCGGCTTCATTTCAATTCACTTTCCCTTCATTTCGACTTTACCTTTCGATGGCCGCAGCTCCGACTGAAAATCCAATGAACCCTACCGGTGTCACCTGTTCTGCACCAACTGCACCGATTAATCCACTACAGGATATCTCTCATCCATTTTACCTTCACCCTAACGAGAATCCATCGTTAATTCTTGTGTCGCCGATTCTCTCCGGTAGAAATTACCATTAGTGGGCTAGGGCTATGAGAATGGCTCTGTTGTCGAAGAACAAGCTCCAATTTATTGATCGGTCGATTTCTATTCCACCAGCTACAGATCCGATGCATCAAGCATGGCAATGCCTTAATATGATGGTCCTTTCTTGGATTACTCGTTCGATTTCGCCGTCCCTTGCTCAGAGTGTTCTCTGGACTGATCGAGCGAGTGATGTGTAGGATGATCTTCAGGCTCGTTTTTCCCAAAATGACGTGTTTCGCCTGGCAGATCTACACGAAGATATTCAGAATTTACGCCAAGGAGATCCGACTGTGAGTGATTATTTTACAAACCTTAAGATCTTGTGCGATGAGTATCTTATTTATCGACCTGTTCTTTCATGTTCTTGTGCATCTAATTGTGCTTGTGGTGTTCGGAAATATACAAGAAACACTTGGACCAAGATTATGTGATCAGATTTTTGAAAGGCTTGAGTGATCGATTTGCTTCAGTTAAATCCCAAATTATGCTCATCGATCCATTACCTCAGATTAATCACGTTTTTGCTTTAGTTCAACAACAAGAACGTGAAATGGGATTTCCAATCAGTGATGCCATGCTCTTCTTTCTAAGTTTGTTAATCCACGACCCCCTGCTTCTAGATTTTCTAAGTCGAATCCACCTGGCTCTGGCTCTAACAAGCAGTGTACCTATTGTGGTAAGTATAAGCACATTGAAGCAACGTGTTACAAGAAACATGGATTTCCACCAGGTTTCAAATTCAGAAACACTACAGTTAATGCAGTGTCTTTTGAGAATATGATTAGTTCACACACCACTGAACCTCTTCGGATTGCTAATTCTTCTTATGGTTTCACACCGAGAAATACCAAAAGCTTGGCTCTTGTACGACCGAGAATTCCTTTGCTCCACCCTCGCCTTCTAAATCCTCATCACCGTGAATAATGTTTCCACCACTCGGTATACATTTTATATGTTCTGTTCATTCATTTTCTAATTCTTGGATCATTGATACAAGAGCTTCGATCATGTTTGTGCTAATATGTCTTTCTTTGTATCATATAAGCGTATTCCACCAATTTCTGTCAATCCACCTGATGGTACACGGGTATTAGCTTCTTATAGTGGCATTGTTCCTTTTTCTGATGATTTTATGATTGAGGATGTTTTATATGTCCCAAATTTCCATTTCAATCTAATTTCTGTTTCTAAACTCACTAAATTTCTTCCCTATTTCGTGTCATTTCAGAGACTCCAATGCTGCATCCGACTCCTTCCTTCAGAGAGGATGATTGGTTCAGCTAATGTCATTGAAGGATTATACATCATGAATCAAGCAGATATGGTTTCATCTCCTTTAGTCAATAAAGTTTCAACTACTGTTAACCCAATCCCTTTTGATATTTGGCAATTTAGATTAGGCCATTTATCCAACAATACTTTACATACTATTCAGAAACAATATCCCGATGTATCTTTTGATTCTTCATTTCACTTGTTGTGACATTTGTCATTTTGCTAAGCAACGAAAGTTGCCTTTCCCCGTCGATAATAGTGCTTCTAATAAAATGTTTGGATTGGTTTATATTGATATACGGGGCCCATATCATTTACCTTCTCGTACATGGCCATAAATATTTTTTAACTATTGTTGATGATTTTTCCCGATATACATGGATTTATTTGCTTAAGAGTAAGTCTGAAGTTCGACCTTATATTCAATCTTTCATTTCTTCGGTCACCACTCAATTTAATACCTCTGTTCAGATCATTCGTTGTGATAATGGTCTAGAGTTTAAGATGACAATTTTTTTCCCCCTAAAAACAGAATTATTCATCAAACCTCTTGTCCTGAAACTCCTAAACAGAATTGTAGAGTGGAACGAAAACACCAACATATTCTAAATGTTGTTCGTGCTCTTTTATTTCAAGCTCATATTCCTAAGGTGTTTTGGTCTTATGCTCTTACACATGCAATTTATCTTATCAACCGCTTACCTACTCCACTCTTAGGTAACAAAAGTCCTTTTGAAATGCTTTACAATAAGCTCCCAGATTTCATATTGTTGAAAGTTTTTGGTTGCCTATGTTTTTCCTCCACTCTTTTGCAAAACTGAAACAAATTTGATTCACGAGCTCACAAATGCATTTTTCTTGGTTATAAGGCTGATACTAAAGGATTTGTTATTTTAAATTTACTTACTCGTCAAATTCATGTATCTCGTCATGTATATTTTTATGAATCAATTTTTCCATTTAGTACTAGTGATTCTGTGATTTTACCAAATCCTCTTCCTTTGCCACAAGCAGTTCCACCACTTGATTATTCTGATTTACCATCCTCCTCTATTTCCCCTGACTTGTCTTTGCCTATTCCCTCTTCCATTATTGATTCTTCTATGCCTTTACCACGACAATCTACTCATTCTCATCGCACACCAACATATCTGCAAGATTACCATTTTACTCTTCAATGTGCATCTGATGTACCAGATTCTTTGGAGGAAGGTATCTATCATCCTCTTTCTCATGTTCTTTCTTATCATCGTCTTTCTCCTATATGTCATCGTTTTGCTTGTTCTATTTCTACTAATGATATTCCTAAATCCTATTCTAAAGCTATTAAGCATGAGGGTTGGAAAAATGCTATTCAGTCTGAACTTGCGGCTTTGCAACTGATTTACCTCCTGGTAAGCGTCCAATTGGTTGTAAGTGGGTATTTGCTAAGAAATATAACTCAAGTGGTACTCTTAATCGGTATATGGGTAGACTTGTTGCTCAAGGTTATACACAAGTTGAGGAATTGACTATAATGATACTTTTTCTCCTGTTGCTAAATTGACAACTGTCAGATTGTTACTTGCTCTTGCAGTTGCCCATAATTGGCATTTGAATCAACTTGATGTAAATAATGCATTTTTGCATGGAGATCTTGATGAGGAAGTTTATATGTTACCTCCCTTGGTTTACAAGTTTCTTCTCCTCAAAAGGTTTGCAAATTACAACGGTCTCTTTATGGTCTTTAAACAGCTAGCCAATGGTTTTCTAAGTTGTCTAAAGCTCTTTTTACTTGTGGTTATCAACAATCTCAAGCTGACCATTCTCTATTTCTTAAGAGTTCCTCTACTTCCTTTACTGCCCTGTTGATATATGTGGATGATATCATTATTAGTGGGACTTATTTAGCTGAAATTGATCATATTAAGGCCTATCTTGATGATTGTTTTAAGATCAAAGACTTTGGTGATGCTAAATATTTTCTTGGCTTAGAAATTGCTAGGATGCTTTTAGTGATTCGGATTGGGCTGGTTGTTTAGATAATGACGTTCTATTACCTGGTTTTTTGTGGTTTTCTTGATTAGACTTTGATTACATGGCGTTTTAAGAAGCAACCCACCTGTTTCTACCTCTTCTTCTCGATTTGAATATCGAGCTTTGGCTGCCACTACATGTGAATTACAGTGGCTTTGTTATTTGTTGCGTGATTTTGGTCTTCCTGTTTCTAGTCCCGCTTCTCTATATTGTGATAATTAGTCACTAGGCACATTATAGCTAATCCAACTTTTCATGAGCGTACCAAACACTTAGACATTGATTGTCATATCGTTCATGAGAAGTTACAACAAGGCATTATTCATCTTCTTCCTATTAAATCTGAAGATCGATTGGCAGATATTTTTACTAAGGCTTTACCACCTTCTTCCTTTTGTACACTTCTTACCAAGCTGGGTATGATAGACATACATGCTCCAGCTTGAGGGGGTTATTAGTGTATATATCTTAGTTAGAATAAATAGTTTGTTACAGATTAGTTGAGATGTTGTTACATGTAAATAGTTAGTTTAGATGTTTCCAGAATAGATGAGACTGATTGTACAGATTACTTATTGTGTCTATATAAAAGACACTTGTATCTTGTATCTCTTTAAGCAATAATATTCAGAACTTCTATTTTCTCTTCTTCCTAAATCACTTCACTAATTAAAGATTTCGCTAGGACCCATTTGATCCTACAACTCGAAATGATTTGATTCACAGAGATCTCAGTAATTTAGAATCATGTCGATCCGCAATGGTGGAACCCCACCCTCAATTACAGAAGCTCGTTCTTGACTAGGGAATGATCAAGTTAAAATAAGTACATTTGTATCCCCCACCCCACCAATGTACACCCATATTCTTTTGGCGAAAGAAAAACAAAATGAATAGAAAGAGCCTCTGCTACGCAAAATTTCTATCATTTTTCATCTCTATAAACTGGGGAAAAATAAGAGAGGGAAAGAATTTCCAAACTCGTCACGTTGAGAGTGATTTCACCAGGGAAGTTTCCGGTGAAGGCGTTGTAGGAAATGTTCAGAACCTTGAGAGAAGTAAGGTTGGCAAGCTGCTTGGGAAGTTTGCCGGTGAGATTGTCTTGTGAAAGGGTGAGAGAGACAAGCTGGTCCAGTAGGTCGATCTCCGGCGGAATAGAGCCAAACAGTGGATGGAAAGAGACTTTAAATGCCACGTGGCATTCAATCTAAACGAAGGTTGTGAGTTGTGACGGTGTTGTATTTTTTTAACAAATTTAATTGTTTATTGGTCTTTTTGGTTTCATTAAAAGTTTTTTATACCCAACGCTCCTAGCCTAATAGTTGGTTGGTTGGTTGGTAAATTTGCTCCTTCACCCAAAACTATTACATGGGCTTGGTATTTTCCCAATTTTTAAAATTTTAAATGATATATTGGTTTTTAAAATCCAAGACTCTAAAGTATTTTTTCCAATAGCATTCAGTATTCTAAACTTATTTTTGGCACACCAAATTTCTTAAAGCATTTTTCAATAGCACTTAGTATCCTAAAGTAATTTTTTGTGCATCTAACACCCTAAAATAATTTTTTTTAGTAGCATCTAGTATCTTAAACAAATTTTTGGTATATCCAGTATCCTAACCTTTATAAACTTTATAAACTTACATTTTATTTTTTAAGTAGCATTTAGTATCTTAAACTAATTTTTGGTATATCAGTATCCTAAACTTTATAAATTTACATTTTATTTTTTAAGAGGTGCAAACATACAGTTTAGCCCTTAGCTCATTTCCATTTCCAATTTATTCCTATTTTCATTTTATTTGTTTGGAAATCCATTCTACATCCCTTTAATGTGACACACACCTTTTTTTGAACAATGTGACACACATACTTTGAAACCAACCAAACGTTAATCAAATAACTTGTAGTGACAAATTTAACTTTTTTATAAAATATATTTAAAATTTTTATTTAGAAATTTTTAAATAAAGAAAAAATAATCTTTCAGATAAGCCATGTTAAAAACTAAAAATATAAAATTGTTAAAATATGAAATAAAATCATATTAATCCGTCTAAATAAAAAATTGGATAATCCATATTGGGCAATGCCATTGACTCCCCGATGTAATAGTACTATCACTTTTCTTGGCTTTTTTTAAATTGTAAAATTAAATATCAAAGTAATAATAACAATATGATATCACTTGATATAACATGGCTAACGTCTTTAGTTCATTAGTTCATGTGTTTTGGGAAAACCCATTTGGAGGTAACTATATTTTCATTTAATTTTTAATTTGATACTGGTATGTTTTCATCTTAATTAAATAATTAATTTTTCTTTTTTAACATCGTTAGCTCAAATAACTTTGCTCCCTCACCACTATTAGTTCATGTTTTAATTTTAATTTCAAAAAGGTGTAATAAAGTAATTGTTACAATTTACATTATACAACAAATTAATTAACAAAATGTTATTCAAGTGGAACCTTTATCATAGATCATATTAATTATGATATGTTGTGGGATCAAACCCATGCCTTCAAGCATCACAAGAAGCGCATCATCACCAGAATCATCGTCCATGCAATAATTTTTTTGAAAAAGAATAAAGAAAAGTTGTCAATATCCTAAATAAAAAAATAACGTTAATTATTATCATATTTACATTATACAACAAATTAATTAACAAAATGTATGACATTGGCTCACGTGGTTCAGGGGCATTGTTGTGATTCACATTATCATAGGAAATAAAGATCACTTGATTAATTATGATATTGTGTGTGTCGATCTCAAATTTTGTGAGTTCCTAAACCAACCGGGGTAATAAAAATATATTTCATACAGGAGAGGATGATCTTCAAAAATTATTTTAGGATCTTAAAATAATATTTCAGGTACAAATTGGTACTAATAGGATAATTTAGCATACCTATTGGTACTTAAAAAATAATTCATGATCTTAAAAAATTATTTTAGGATCCAAAAAAAAAATATCCTAAAATATAATACAATAAATACCTAAATTATTTTTTCAAATTCAAAAATAATTTTAACCAAAGTATTGGAAATCTGCAACTCGAAATATTATTTTAAGATCCTAAAATAATTTTTGAAGATCATGAAGAAGACATTGTATCATGAATTATCACGTGGTTCGATTTTTTTTTTTTTAAAAGGGGCATTGTTGTGATTCACATCGTTTGGGGAATAGGAAATAAAGATAAGCCAACTCCGAAATAAAAGTAATTAGAGAGACCCATAAATATAAAAGGAATCCTCTCATAAGCATTCTTTCCCCTCATCCCTCCCCATTCCATCTCGAACTGTTGATTAGGAAGAGGAAAAAAAAATTAAAGTAGTATAGTGATATTTTAGATTGATTAGACGAATATAATTTATAGATAATTAATACAGGACAAACCTCTTCCAACAGAGATTTCAACTTGTTGGTTTTGATTTGAGTTCACCCCGAATAAAATAGAACCAAGGAAAATGTAAACATATTAGATCACCTTACATTAAATAAAACTTAAAAAACAAGCAATAATATCACATCTCTTATCAACTCAGAATCTCCGGTTTTTGGATTAATTTGGGGGTTTTATTATTTTGATTAATTCAACAAACAATCTTTTTGATTAATGTCCCTTCTGTTTGATTAAATTATCAAAATTAATATTGTCAATAATATTTT
Organism: Acacia acuminata; assembly: GCA_019022655.1. NCBI lineage: Eukaryota > Viridiplantae > Streptophyta > Magnoliopsida > Fabales > Fabaceae > Acacia > Acacia acuminata. The sequence continues at coordinate 440,095 of JAFJYI010000342.1, forward strand.
TTTTCGACTTCCCTTCTATCACTATTGATTCTAAATTAAATTGCCAAAGTAATTAAATAAGGGATTCAACGTTAAATCATAAATGTGTATTTCACACCCAAAAAAAATATTCAAATGTAGATTTTTGCAATAAAATGTAAGGAATATTGGTTGTAATCCCCACAAATCAAGGATGACGGAGTTAAACTCAATTTCCCTTAGTAAAAAAATTTAATTCCCATAAATCAAGTATGAATAAGTTACTATAATTCATGCTGTCAATTTTGTTTAATGTCCCTTCTGTTTGATTATATTACCAAGAATTTACTTTTACTTTGGTTAAAAAATTACCAACAAATTAATACTGTCAATAATTTGTTGACATGTGTCCATCACTATTATTTCTAAATCAAAATAGCAAAGGTAGTCATAAGGGATTCAATGTTAAATCATAAATGTGTATTTGTTGTAATTTTGTTTCTATCATGCAATACAAACACTTTACTGCTAATTGTTTCCTAATTACATTTGCTTTAATTTATTCATGATTAATTGATTAAATAATCATAATTTAAATTGATTTGAATTCAATGTTTCCCCACCTATTCTTTCCAAATTACTTCGGACGTGATTTGATTTAGATAAGGATTTAAATTAATTTCCCAATATGATTCCTTAATCAATCACATTTTCTTATTATATTATTGCTTAATTAATTATGTCCTAGACGTAATTGGAAGTTTGGAACCATCGTACCCCAATTAAGTAAATATGAATGGATGGTAAATCAAGTAGCATGATCTTCAATATTTTTAATTTAGAGTCTATATTCTGATTGGTGAAAATAATCACCGAAAATGGATTGAGTATAATAATAAGGGAAATATACTTTTCATGTTGCATGAGAAGAAGAAGAAGAAATTCTTATATATAATGCTAATTATATAGTGGGACTTCTCACATATATATATAATGCATATATAATTATATATATATATATGTGGGTCATTTTATTATTTTATGTAACATGAGAAAAGTAAACCCCTTATATATATATATGTGGGTCTTATTATTTTATGTGTGTGTAACATGAGAAAACACTTCTCCTACAACATGAGAAGTATTTTTCCCTAATAATATGAGGTTTAAACTTCTCATGTTGCATGAAAAGAAGAAGATTCCTACCCATACATGAAATAATGGGACCCACACATATATATATAATGCATTATATATATGGGAAAAACACTTCTCATGTTGTAGGAGAAATGTTTTCTCATCTGAGCAAAAAAAGGAGAAGTGTTATCTCATGTCACACACACATAAAATGGTGGGACCCACACACACACACACACATATATATAGGGGTTTAAACTTCTCATGTTGCATGAGAAGAAGAAGATTCCTACACATATGTGGGTCCCACCATTTTATGTGTGTGTAACATAAGAAAACACTTCTCCTACGACATAAGAAGTGTTTTTCCCAATAATAATAATGCAAACAAAGACTTTATTATAGATTAAATATCCATGAAAGATAGTGGTAACCTCGGGCAGCCAATTAGGCTATGAAAAACAATACATTTATAAATTTTGAAATACTGATTGAAATCTGGTACCTATTTTAAACGCAAAAATGCCAAACAAAATTAAGAGTAAATTATATTCGAAATCTCGATGGCTAAGATGTCACATTCAAAAACTCAAAACAACACCCGGGAACTCTTTTGTCTATTTTTATGTCCGGGTTGATTTAGGGAAGGACATATAAGACAATCCCATATTCTCATTATCAGCAAGTGGAGTGTGGTCTGCCTTCTTTTTGTTTAAAAAGTGGTTAAAGATCTTGACGACTAAACTATTAAGAGATTATCATTGTTTTGAACTTTTTTTGCAAACATCAATGCTGTCAAAGATTTGGAGGAGTGGGAAAAAAGATCAAAGGAATAAATGAAACGACAAACAAATGAATATATAATGAAGTAAACAATCACAATATGTGCTACTATAAACTAAATCTTTTCCTTACCTTAAATTCTAAGTATATAAACTGGTGCAAAATATCTCCCGCCTCGGTAATTGCTAAACGCACATACTACTGAATGGGTAATGATGTCACTCTGATTGACTTTCAGCCTAACAACAAGTTATTTTCCAACTCAATGCTCTAATTTGTTTGGAGAAGTTTCAAGCTTTTCTTTCCGTAGTTTAAGATGAAAGTTAAGAAAGTGAAGGATGGAGGAATACCAAAAAAGGATAATTTTGAAAAGTGAAATGTGGTAGTGTAAGCCTCCTCTAAGACTTGCTTAACCTCAATAACTGAGCATCCTATCAGCTGAGATGCATCACAATAAAATAAATAAATAAATAAATTACTGAACACTTTCCACTTGAATCAAATGCCTTGTAATGAACTTTGAACCTTATAATCAAAATGTGTTGTGTTTTTAGTCATCATTCACTTCCTGATAAGCCGAGTAACAATAACCTAGGTATTTTGTAGTTGTTAATATCCCTAATGAGTTCATAAAGGCAACTTGTCATGACATTGGGATGAAGAATAGAGAACACAAAACAAGATATATTGACGAATATAATGGGGTCAACCATATTTTTTGAAAATTAAACTTCATGCAGATTTTATTATGAATTATGATTATATTGATATTGATAAGAAAATATTTTAGGCGTAGAAAAAGGAAGATAGTTTTAACTTTTAGATTAGTATTTTCATTAATTATATCCAATATTAGCAAATGGAAGTTGATTGAAAATATAAAAATAAACGCAATCCCAAGATCTACTTGAGACAAACTACCATGTATGATTTACCTTTCTTTTCAATGAGAGAACTTTTGGAAATTGATGAAATAAGATATTGCAGATATAGTTTCAAGGGTAAAGGAGCAAAAATACACATGTGTTTTACCTCTGAGAGCGTCCAGCACCATATGTTTTTTTTTTTTGGAGTAAAAATACACATGAATTTTCAAAAGTGGAGCAAAAATACCATCACCGTCAATTTGGATTAATAGACGTTATTTTTTGTGGTGGGCCCCACACTATTTTCATGAAAATCTCAAAATGTCCCTGATAACAAAACAAAAAAAACCACAACCCCCCAAGCTTGATCTAGATCTGCGACACAACCACCCCCAGCTCAATCTGGATCTGTGACACGCCCCCTAGCTCCATCTGATCTGACCCTCCTCCTAACCTTGATCTGCGACACCACCAAAGCTTGATTTGATCTGACCCTCTTCCCAACCTTGATCTGCGACACCACCAAAGCTTGATCTGATCTGACCCTCTTCCCAACCTTGATCTGCGACGCCTTCTTCTCCGGTGGTCTATTTTGTTCTCAGCGTCTACAGTTGAAGATCAGATGGAGGGGAATCAATGTCAGCTACTGATTCATGAGTGGAAGAAGATGAACAGTTCCGGTTTAGGTCATTTTAGTCGACTGTCCCTCATAGGTCCTCTACACTATTGCGTCTCATACTTCATCTCTTTCTCCAATCCCTCAAATTCCCTTCTTGTTCGGCCGTCAGCTCATCACCATATTTTTCCGGCTGTGGAGCTCTTTCGTCTCTCCCTACCTAATTCCTCTCATTCATACTCGTGTACGTTCACGTCTAACCGCTTGATTATTTTTATAATTATTTGCTATTGCCATTAATTTAATTAGTGAGCGAGTTTTCTTCTACTTTAATTACTAACATCAATATCCGATTGCTATAATCTTATTTCATATCCTCTTCTTTCTTTCTTGCTGCTTATTTCTGTCGTTTTTTTATACTTGATTCTAAATCTGAAAATCATGTATCTTAATCGTTGGAATTGATGAAAGATTTGGGTTTATGATTAATTTGCAGATTGTTGTTGATTAGGGTTTTTGTTAGTTTCAGCCATGTATAATCACCTTCTTGTTCATTGATCTATGTGGTTCTTGTTGCTCTGGATCGAACCCCCTATAATTGTTGTTGTTCTGTTTACTGTGACATTGCTACTCAGGAACTAAAAGAAGATCGAATTGAGTTCTTTTTTTTTAGGGGCATTTTGATATTTTCACATTGCAAGTTAATAGCAGTTAGAGGAATCTAACGGTGGTGATATTTTTGCACATATTTTATAATCACATGTGCATTTTTGCACCCAAAAAAGGCATATGGTGTTGGGCGTTCCTGAGGAAAAAACATATGTGCATTTTTGCACCTTTACTCTAGTTTGAATCATAATTATGATAACCTCTTAATTTATGGGCTAAATTATTATGATGATAACTCTTGAATGATGAGGGCCCTAATAATTTATGGATATAAAACATTATTTTAAATTAAATTTATGGATATAAAACATTTATGGATATAAAACATTAAGATTAAATTATAAAAGAGAACGATAAATAATTATGATAGCCAAAAGAAAAAAGGATGATCAAAATAGATATCAATATTGATTGTGGTCAAAGCAAACAGAGAACACTAACAATGTTAAATTAAGCAGAACTATTTTCTTTAAAAATGGTAGCTCACAAAATGATTTTTATAAAATCTAAAAGATAATATTTTAACTATTTGTGCATGAAATATAGAAAATTTGTACTCCCTTTAGTCCTAAATATAAGATATAATTGACTTTTTTTAAAAGGAATAAACTAAATAAGTTACTTAATCATATCATCTATTATATATCATTGGTTGTATATCAATTTGTAAGCTAGACAAAATAGTTTAGAGAAAAATAATAAATATAAATAATTAACTTCCTTAGTAACTCCCAAAAAATCAATTATATCTTGTAAGAATGGATGGAGTACTACATAACTTACAAATAATTTTAATTTTGGACAGTACACATCTTACTGTGATGAGCTACCTAACTCAACTTACTAGCATAGGTCGCAAAGTGGAAGAGGGAAAGAAAGAAATAATTAAAAGCATGGATAAACAAGAAAAAGAAGAAAGGATTTGGTATTAAGTACTCCCTTCGGTCATAATTATAGAAACACTTTTATAGTAATTGTATTATAAAAGTGTTCTTATAAGTGTTATAACTTATAATATTAACCTTGTGTTAAAAAAGAAGGTAGTATTAACCTAGAAAGTAGAAACGCTCTTTGTTTTTGCATAAATCTGTAACATTAACTTCGCTGATCCAATCAATATCTATCTGCCTATACATGCGATATGGCGATGAAATGTGTAATAACCACTATTTCGTATAAATGAAATAAACTGGTGCCTTTTATTGTATAATATATTACTATTTCATACTTTTCTATGCCTGAAAGTATAAACTACTTCAAAAGATGAAAGTGTCATACCCACCCCCACATCTCTAATCTATTCTTGTTAATTAGGGAAAATATTAATTCCCTGAAAACCAACAAAGAGATACAAGTTACAAAATAAAAGCTCTTTTCCCACACAAATGATAGTACCAAAAATAACTTAAGAAAACCTTTCGAAAAGGTATAGAAACACCGTCACCGGCATCGATGCTAGTGTAAGCGGTGGTGCTGGCTCGAAGAACCACTCCTTTTAGGCTCTTATCATTAAAAAACCAAACCTTGTTGAAGAACAACCATGAGAAAATCCCATAGAAGCAAAAGCAGAGACACAAGCAAATAAGATGAAAAACAGGAAAGAGATGTCTGTATCCACAACGAACAACGCTATTGGAGTAATCAAATTCTTGTCTCGAATGTTCACATTGGATTCATCACCATCAAAACCAAAAAGTCCTATGAAAGATGAAGCCATCAAGATGTACAACCATAGACGTCAAAACCCAACCCCAAAAATGCAAATGGAAGCCACCAGGCTAGATCTGCCATTGGCAAAGCCCTCAAATCTGTTTATTGCCACAAAAACAAGTTACACCACCATGAAAAGCCCAAAGAAACACACAGAAACAGAGAAGAAAAAAAAAAAAATTTGAGGGAGGGGGACACCCAGAGGCAAGAGAAATCTGCCACCAACATCTCAGTAATTTGACCTCAAAACAGCATCAACGTTGATATTGTAAGTCACAAAAGCACAGAGCTAATTCCAGTTACTTCCACATCAGAGAATTGTTCGAGGTGAAATAAAAAAATCAGAGAATTGTCACATCCAAGATTCAAAGTGACGTACTATGATGGGAGGAATTACAATGGACCATTTACTAGTAACATGTTTTCAGGTCCCATAATAAGTGGAGTCGGAAACAACTCACTCTTTAAGTTCCACTTCAATGTCATGCTTTAAACTATACAAGAGCTCTCTAAACTTTAGGAGAATGGCAATTTGGATCTCTCTAGCGATAAAATCATATTCACAGCAAAGGGTAAATCAAACCGTTAGTTAAAATTAGCTAAAAGCAATAAATGGGTAAGAAATATATTTTTTATCTCAAATATAGCCTTATTACGGGGAGGGTGAGCAAGAGAAAGAACGAATGGAGAAAAATAAATGAAACAGTCGACCAAAAGAGAGAAAATAAATAATAAAAATATGTGATAATAAATGCAGAGACATAACCAATGGAGGTAAAAATAGAAAAATAAAAATAAAATTTCAGATATAAGAGAGCTACTTAAGTAAACTAGTGTCGTTAAAAATAGAGATGAGGCATAAATGGGTTGATTAAGAAAGATGTGATATCCACCTCCCAGAATCGTTGGCCATAGGGTGAGCTCCTTATTATATAAAAAATGTAGGCATTAGTTGGACAAAAAGTACAAAATACTAAATTATACCTCTTATGTGTTTGGAAGAAAGTTGAAGAACCTGAAATTATAGATAGGCAAAAAAGAAAGAAATATCTAGTACTGAATGTTTACATTCATCATTCTAGGTATCTCTAAATTCAAAAGGGCATAAAGCTTGTGAATAAATAATGATCCACATTGCCAATCGCTGCATTTTCACCAAAAGCGGTTAAAGCAAAGTTGCAATGCATCAAGTAACATTTAGTTTAAGACTCTTTAACATAGATATTGCTAACTGGGACAAGGCTTTCCACATAGTTATAACTCGATGAGCCTCGTCAGATAACACTTTCAATTCAGTATTAGCGAAATTAGACATAACAGTCCCTACAAGTTGTGATCTTTGACGTTGAAGATGTCGATAAGATAGGCACACAATTTCATTTCTCCAAATAGTTAAAGGACTCAACAAGCATGAATAAGGGCTGCTAGTATATTTCTTAGCCCAACTCCATCGATCACCAGATCCACCTGTACCCTTCTCCAACACCCACAATTCAATCAAACAAGATTTGTAATTTGGCATCGAAGGGGAACAAAGCAGAGCAAGTCTGTGCTCAAACTCGGTAATATGAACTGCATGATTAAGGTCTAGGCCTATACTAGGCATTGGTATCAATGTAAATTCTTCCATGGCTATATCAAATGAAATCATAACATATCCAGAATTCTCCCAACAATCTTGCTTATACCCAAGCCAAAAGATAGATCCATTCATAGTGAAACCCACGCCATACGTAACAAATATACCTCTTAAGATCCCGACTTCTATCTGCTTCCATGACCCTATACCTAATGAATACACTACGGGATGATTTTGGACATCATCATCCATAGTAGCTTGATATAGTGTCACTATCTTGTAATCATTAACAATGGGACTGAATCCAAATCCAAATACAACCGGGCCATCACAGTCAAAATCAGGAAAAGTCAAGGGCACATGTCTAACCTCTCTAAACGCTGGATTCCACAATAAGTAAGAACGAGGAGGAGAAATAGAATCACCATAAATAGAACCTATTCGTAAACAGAGCAAGCCATTGCTGGAACCGACAATCCGAACCTCACCATCAACCACGGGCACGTTCGGGCTCGGAACTTTAACGATTTGCATCTTGCAATCAAGAAAATATAACTGCAAACGATAACGGGTGAGATGACGGTGGAGAAGAAGACAAGGTCCAAGTTGAGTGGAGTGGTGGAGGTGCGCTGCGATGAAAGAAGGGGTTTTTATGAGATTCTTCCAATGCTTGCACACGCACTGAAATTTGATTAGGGATTTGACAGGAAGGAATCTGAGAATATTTGTGATGATTTCTTGTGGAAGAAACAGTGCGACTCCATCCATTGCCACCACATGCCACTGGGGAAATGGAAATCGACCTCCACTATCAAACGAGAGGATAAAGGATCGTTGGGTTCTATAGTAGACTATAAGGGAAATTTAACAAAATAATGCTTTAAAAAAAAGAAATTAGTAAATTAGAGCAGTTGGGAAATAAATTAGGAAAATAATACAGTTAAAGGCGTTAGTTGACTGACGCCACTAATCTACAAATTTGCAGAATGTCGTGATTTAATTCACGCCACCCAATTGGGTGGCGTGATTAATCACGCCACCTAGGGTATCAATTAATTGACGATGGGTATCCCTTTGACGCCTTGGGCTCAATTTCTTTTTTATTTTTTAAAATATAATTTTATAATTATATTTAAAACTATAAATAATAATTATATATAACTATAAATAGTAATTTTAATTAATAATTGTGAAAATTAAAATATCTAAAATTTATTATAAATCTTAGAATACAAGACTAATAATTAGTAAATTAATTAATTAGTAAATTTATTATAAACCATAAGATAGGTGACTAATTATTTAATATTTTATACATTAATAATTTGATATATAAATTGTAAAATATTATTAGCTAAATTTAATTAAATAAATTTGTGAGAATAATAATTAGTGAATTAATAAAAATATTTTTTGAAATATATTGTATAATTATGTATTATCAAACTAAGCTTATTCTATCTATCTTAGGGTAAAATAATATACAACATATTTCAAAAAATATTTTTATTAATTCACTAATTATTATTCTCACAAATTTATTTAATTAAATTTAGCTAATAATATTTTACAATTTATATATCAAATTATTAATGTACAAAATATTAAATAATTAGTCACCTATCTTATGGTTTATAATAAATTCACTAATTAATTAATTTACTAATTATTAGTCTTGTATCTTAAGATTTATAATAAATTCTAGATATTTTAATTTTCATAATTATTAATTAAAATTACTATTTATAGTTATATATAATTATTATTTATAGTTTTAAATATAATTATAAAATTATATTTTTTTTAAAAAAAAATAAATAAAATTGACACCCAAGGCGTCAAAAATTGACGCCTTGGGATACCCTAGCGTCAATTAATTGACGCTGGGGTGGCGTGGCGTGAATTAAATCACGCCATTCTGCAAATTTGCAGACTGGCGTCAGTCGATTGACGCCACGTGTAGCATCAGTTCTTTGACTGCATTATTTTCTTAATTTGTTTCCCAATTGCTCTAATTTACTAATTTCTTTTTTTTAAAGCATTATTTTACTAAATTTTCCCGGACTATAAAGAGCCTCTTCAATGGATTCTAGGGCCATTTGATTATGTTTGATACTGAATAATCTAGGGAAAATCGTGAATATGGTGAACCAAAAAAAAAAAAAAAAAGTAAAAATGGTTAAAAAAAAAAGTCACATATCAAAAAGGATCTCAGGATCTTTTCTGATATCATTTTATAATTGTTAACAACTAAATCGCACCCTCTAACAACTAAATCAATAGCATTAACAACAATATCCTAACAACTAAATCAGTCCATTAATAACTAAATCAGTTCCCGTTAATAACTATATCAGTAGGCGTTAACAACTAACGTTTTATGAAATAATACCAGAAAAGACTCGAAGTCCTTTTTTGACATGTGACTTTTTCTTAGATTTTTTTTTCGACATTTTTTTTTGATAAGATGGGCCCTAAGATAGATTTTTTTATTAAAAAAAAGTATATATGTACATGAGCGCGCGTGCCCACACCTTTGATGTTTACATTGTCCCTCAACTTTGGGCCCCTCTCAAATATCGTGTTCATGGTATTTTTGATAATTAGATTTTATATTAATTTGCTATTTTGATTCTTATGATAAAAAAATAGATTTTTTTTTCAAATTTTTAAGATTTTAAAAATATTTAAGGCTCCTAAAATTTAAAGTTTCATTTAATTTAGAGTTTGAAATCTTTTAATAATCATAAAAAACCGAAAATAATTACCTTATTTTTTATCCATAAGATATCAAAATATCACTAATTTCATATAAAATTTAATTATCAAAAGAACCATAGAAAAAAATATTTAGGAAAGGCCCCAAAATTGAAGGGTAGTAGAGCTACAAATCAGGGTCAGTCCAACCCTAAAAAAAGTTGCATTTGAACTTTAAAATTTTGTTGACAAAAATAGTAATGAGAACATTAAAGTAATTGACAACACGTTTTAATGAAAAATTATCAATTTGTGATTTTGAAATTTAAGTGATTATTCTTTTTTTTTAGGATTTTCCCCCCCACACGGAGATATATATATATATATTATTATTACTCACCGATTTCACGGTTGATCGGGTCCTGTTGACTATGGATTATATGAAAGCGGGTTGGGTCATGCGGGAAGTAAGCAAGCAATTAGTGAGACGTCCCTGAATAGAATAGCCGAATATACTTTTGTCGATAGGCCCATTCGAACCCAACAAAACTCTAATAGCTGCCATTGCGATTGGATTTTGTCACAAATATAAGACATATATCTATTTTGTCTTTCATATTTATCATTTTTTATAATATTCCTAGCACAAACTTTTTTTTTTGCTCAAGATGAAACCATTACTATTACTAGAACGAATACCACGACATTATACAATAAAAGTTCAGGTACTTATAATCAACGAAAAAGCTAGGCAATACAAGGCCCAAAAACATACCCATACTAGGAATAAAACTAAGCAAATACAACTATTACATATAAAATCAACCACCAGACAGCTCGCGATCAAAGAAGCAAGAATCACTTTGAGGAAGATTAGCCTCCTTCAAATCCAAGGTTAGAAATGACACTAAAGTAGGTGATGGTTTCGCAACCCACCCTATCGGGTACACCTCTTTATAAGCCTCAACTGCAAGACAATCAGCTACACGATTGCCCCTTCTCGGGGAAAATACCACAGAAAACCCAACCCTGTTAGAAAGATAACTAATAATATCATAAACAATGCCTCTACTTCTCCAATCAACTACTTCCGACAACCTTGATTCAACACAATTCAGAAGTGATAAGCAGTCAATTTCAAAAACTACCTTATCATGTCCTAAATCCATAGCTAGCATTAGTGCCCTTTTTAGAGCCAATGCTTCAGACATGAATGCAGAAACAGATTTCAGTTTACACACAAATCCCCATTTAAAACAACCAAAATTATCTCTGCATACCACTCCTATTCCTGCATAGCTTTTCCCAGGAAAGAAAGAGCCATCACAATTAATCTTTAAATACTCATTCACAGGAGGGGCCCAATATACAGCATCATTACACCTTTTATCCCCATTACTATCTACCACGTGCAAAGCCTCCCAGGAGTTCAAAAAGTCACAATTGTTTGCTTTAGCCATTTCAATCACAATTAAAGGATTCGGTGCCACATGGTTAAAATTTTTATTATTTCTTTGCTTCCATACAAGCCACAGTATCCAGCACACTAAAGAAATATCATTAGAAGTAAATTCACTCATACCTGTTACTTGAATCCACCAGCTGTTAAAATTGGTAATACTATTGGCATCAACTCTGGCACTTAAAGGACTGCCAAACCATATACACCTTGTCCAAGGGCAATGGAAAAAAAGGTGTTCAATGGTTTCCTCCATTACTTCGCACATCGGGCATAGGCTCGTAGAAGATCTTTTCCTTCGCACAAGAGCTGAATTTGTGGCAATGGCTTTGTTAAGAATGCGCCATATAAATTGTTTCAGCCTTGGGATAACCTTAATTTTCCACATATATTTCCAGCTGGACTCTAAAATTACAGTGGAAGGGCTCGCCTTATGCAATCGTTTACATTTGTTCTCCTTTTCAGCATGGTAACGGCCTTCACTGCATAAACACCATTATCAGCCTTTAACCACATCAGCTTGTCTTCAATCCCATTGTTAGGAATGGGGATTTGATAAATAGCATCGATAACCTTTGCCGGCAGGTATTGGACAATAGGGGACAGGTCCCAACTCCCCTCCACAATCAGATCGCTAACCATCCCATCTGTGACATATAGATTTCCGGTGTTACGCGGCTGAACAGGAAAGTTCACATTTGGGACCCAATGCTCGCCCCAGATTTTGATATTTGTGCCCGTGCCCACATCCCATAACATATCCGGTCTCAATCGTTCCCTCCCAACCAAGATACTAGCCCAGCACCAAGAAGCTCTAGCTCCTTTCTTTGCTTCCATGAAAATAGATTCAAGGAAATAAATACTCTTCAGTACCCTCGCCCACATCTCATTAGGCCTTGTCATCAGCCTCCACGCCGTTTTGGCCAAAAGAGCATCATTCATCACCATCAAATCATGGAATCCCATCCCTCCCTGCCCCTTTCCATCAGTTAAGGTCTCCCAAGCACTCCAATAAGTCTTACCTCCCACAGCGCTTCGTCCACCAAAAGTTGGCAATCATCCCATGCAACTCTCGCATGATTTGATTGGAAATTTAAAACATGCCATCGGATATAGGGGAACCGCCTGAATTACCACTTTGATCATCACCTCTCGCCCCACATATGAAAGGAAAGAATGCCCCCACCCTTGTATCTTGCTAAGCACTCATTCCCTAATATAAGCTAGGGCTTGATACTTCGTTTTCCCCATATACTAGGGATCCCTAGGTATCTACCAGGGTCCTCAGATATCGGAATGCCCAACGTGTGTCCCAACATCTCCCTCACCTCCTCCAGGGTATTTTCAGAAAAAAAAAACACTAGATTTGTCTAAATTAACCATCTGTCCAGAGGCCCTACAATATCGCTGCAATATATCTGATAATAGGTTACAATTGTGCTGCTCCGCACTCATATAGAGGAGCACATGATCTGCAAAGAAGCAGTGCGTAAGCATCGGATAGCTCGTACTCAGTTTAATCCCCATCAGCTGATCTTCCTCTTGGCTTTTTCCAATCATCAATGAAAGCACTTCAACCACTAGTAAAAATAGGTAAGGTGAGAGGGGATCACCTTGCCTAAGCCCCCTAGAAGGCTTAAAAGAGCTTACTCTTTCCCCTGCTAAGCATATATTCAGGTTAGTAGACCTCACGCATTCCATAATCAGCTTCACCCACTCCTCACTGTACCCAAATTTCAGCAGCACCTTCTCCAACAAGTTCCATTCCACCCTGTCGTATGCCTTACTCATGTCCATCTTCAGTGCAAACTCAAATTTTCCCCTTGCCTTCTTTCTTCTTAGGTAGTGGTACACCTCATGTGCAATTATAATATTGTCCTGAATGCACCATCCAGGAATGAAGGCCCCTTGGCTTTGGGAAATACAAGAATCTAGAAGCGGTCGCATCCGATTGGAGATTATCTTCGAGACAATCTTGTAGGAGAAATTGCATAATCCTAGTGGCCGAAATTGAGAAACATGTTCTGGTTTGAAAACTTTTGGGATCAAGGTAATGTTAGTCTCGTTGATATCATGTAACAGGGTCTTCCCCGCAAAAAAATCCTGAACCAGTGAACACACCGTCTCCCCCACTTCTGACCACGCATTGTGATAGAACATCCCCGAGAACCCATCCGGCCCTAGCGCCTTCGACCCCCTAGACTCTACTTCCTTGATTTCCTCATGGGAAATTTCGCTTGAAAGCTTCCTATTCATGTCATCAGAAATTTTCCTCTCGACTACCCCCAGAACTCCTTCCATGTCCATTGGGTCTGATGATGCCGTGAAGAGCCCCTGAAAGAACTGATTTATATTGTTAGTAATTTCCCCTTTCTCAGTAAGCCAATTACCGATCATCCTGTATTGCTAGCACATCATTGCATCTCCTTCTTTTGATTGTTGCCAAGTGGAAAAAGTGTGAATTCTTATCCCCGGACTGAAGCCAACTTAACCTAGATCTTTGCCACCAATACTGCTCCTCCTGCTCAAATAGTCTCCCAAGTTGTAATTTTAGGTCCGTGATAGCTTCAATTGAGTTAGTAGTGAGGGCTCCCACACTCAGCTCAGCTATCTTGCTTTTAATATTAGCAATGGCCTTAGCATAGTTAGGGAACTCCCTTCTGCTCCACTTTACCAAATCCAACCTGCATCTGTCTAATTTACTAATAAACACCGACATAGCATTTTGAGAATCCTTCACTCCCCTTCTCCAGCTTTCCCCCACAACCTGTCGAAAATTACAGTGATTCACCCAAGGAGCTTCAAATCTAAATTCCCTCTTCTTGCGTGGAGTCTCTTCAGCACACTTAATCAGGAGCAAGTGGTGATCTGATCCCGATGGGGGAATATTATAGACTTGCAATTTAGGAAATGTTTCCTTGAGATGAAAGTTTCCCAATGCCCTGTCCAGCCTCTCTCTTCCGGTTCAGGCCTCTTGTTGCACCATGTCAACATTGGTCCGTTAAAGCCCAGATCATCCAACAAACAGTCAGCCACAAAATTCTGAAACTTCAAGATTCTCCTCCACGGCCTGGGATTTCCCCCCTCTTTTCCTCCTGAATCAAAATTTCATTAAAATCACCCATGCATATCCAGGGGTCAATAATAGCTCTACCCAATCGAATAACCTCCTTCCAGCATAAATCCCTTTCTCTTTCCCCAGGTGGTCCATAGACAAAAGACATATATCTTGGCATATCGTAACCATCAGACTCAGCCATTACATGAATAATGTTTAAGGAAGAGTAAAGAATATTAACCTTGACTGCTTCCGTCCACCAGAGGGCCAACCCGCCACTTTGCCCAATCGGATCTACCAGCCACTCCTCACTTAGTCCACACCTTCTTCTGATCTTCCTCACCACTCTCGCCTTTTGCTTGGTTTCCATCAAGAACACAATTTGGGGCTTTATCCGGGGACACTCCTCCTTTAAATTGTGAACTGTCAAGGCAGCCCCAAGGCCTTGACAATTCCAAGCTAAAATATTCATTGTGCACCGGGGGCAGGTGATGATTGAATATTATTACACTTATTTATATCTCTTGGTGAATAAATTTAGGATTGTTTAGTTAATAAATAATGGATTTTATTACTTAATTAGGCTTTGAGCTTTTAATTGGATTTGATTCATTCTTTATGATTAAATTCCAGATTTACAGTGATTTATTATTTTCGCCATAACTTTTGATCTAGATATCCGATTAGCCTGATTCTTCTTTCCTTTTTTAGATGATTCAGAGAGCTACAATTGTTATGAAGACTCGGAAGGCTGATTTGGACAAGAAGATGGACGAAATTGGAGCTAAAGACATACCCATTTTTCTGGATTTTTATTTTGCTCGAATTTTGTAATAAAAGACCATTTATTAGAGGTTTCCTATTCTTCGAGGTTTCCTATTTTTGGGCCAATCTTGTAGCCCTAGTGTTTCCTATTTATAGGTTTGATTAGATGGCTAAAAATATTCTGAATTACGTTGAATAGGATTTCTTTTTGGCTTTCTTCTTCATCTTTTCTTTCGTGTTTTGCTTAGCCATGCTTGGCTAAGCTTCGTGGTTAACCCAACGTGAGGATTCCATGATTCATCCAGAGAAATTGTGCTTTATCGATGATTTAACTCATTTCTATTTTCATTTTATCGGATCCGATTTTGAAATAGTTCGAATATTAGATTTAATATTCGGTTTGGTTTATCTCAAGGACTGAGTTCGAACTAGGTTTTAAGTTTTGTTGTGCGATCGCACAACGGGACACCGCTGTTCGGACATATTCTAGGCGATCATCTAGTTGAGGGATTTTCTGGGCGAATGCAGAGATCTCGGTTCGTCCAGAGCCAAACGTGGGTTATTTATATTTTGTTTAATGATGGAAGTCTCTGGAATCTGAATGTTGGGTTGATCAATTTTAATCGGCTTCTTTTTGTTTTCTTATATTCTATTTTTGCTTCATTTAAATTGCATTTCTATTTTAGTTTATTAATTTAAAAATCCAAAACCCAATCCCCATTGTTTTCATTGCATTTGCATGACATTTAGATTACTTAGGATTCAATAAAAGGCTCCTCGAAAAAGAGAGAACGATCCTAGGTTTGCCTATACGCAATCCTTGGTTAATTGTTGATTGTGGACCCCAAGGCTAATGACAAAAGGTCTTCATCGCAGGATCCACCTTGCCACCGGCGTTGTGATAATGCACCTTATCACTAGAATTATCAGTCTCCATAGTCGCAGATAACCAACTAGTGGGAAAGTCGATCTCCCCAACTCTGTACCAGCTTCATCTATACCAATAGAAGCCTCCCCCTTCACACTTCGCATGTACCTCTTGAGAGCTTTAAAATTCCGTCGCCTCCCTCTCTGCGCCTGAGACCTTCCTTTTGCAGCTTCTGGAACTGTCGGTGTTTCCTCAAAACATAGCTTTCTCTGGCGTTTGGGGGCCCCGACTAGAGGAGGATCCTCATTCGGTCTCTTGATCTGAATCCTATTCAGTGACCACGCCACTGATGAGATAGGAGAAAGCCCATGCGCAGGAACAGGAACAATAATACTTGAATTGGGCTCATTGCTGCTCTCATTATCCTGTGGAAATTCCACCTTGTAAGGAAGGTCCGTCTTGGGGTTAGTTGGGCCCTCTTGGCTCGGTTATTCTACGCCATCTAGCTGAGGGGTCCAAAATTCTTTGTCAACTGGGCTTGCTGTTTCTACTGGACTCGTTCGGCCCAACAAGCCCATTCCCAAACCATTGACTCTCGCCACCTCTTGGAGCGCACAAAAAGCTGCTATGACTTTGCCCTACACCTCGTAAGTCTCCACTCTACTGTCTCGAGCAGTCCGCTGATTAGGTGGCGACTCTGTCCTTCTATCCCTTAGACCCACAAATCCCCCACTCTGACATCCGATTACCGCATCAGAGCTACCAACCATCTGACACCTTTTCTCCTCTTTATCACGATTAGTTGGTTCAGGAGTCTTCCTCACCATCGAGGTATCCCGGCCGGCCAGCTTCACCGTGAACTTCCGCCTGAATAGACCAGCTTCCTCCCAACTCTCCTACACACCTTCACCGCCTCATCACACGTGCGCACCGACATAGTGCTCATCCAGTTACCAAACTCAAGCTCCCTCCCTCCTCCACCTTCTCCATCTCCAGCATCGATACAACCTTGCCCTTCATGGCCTATCCTCCCACATTTGTAGAAGAAAATATGAAGTCTTTCATACTTAATAGACACCCATGCAGGTTCCTTCCTTTCTCTCGGTACCCAAAATCCATTCAACAGAGGCTTATCTAGTCGAATCAGAGATCTCACACGGATGAAACCTCTGCCCATTCTTCCATCCACCATAGGGATTTCATACATTACCGCCTCCCCTTATCGAATCCCCCATCATCTTCAGCATTATCATCTGTAAATGCTGCCAGTGGTAGGCCATGAAATTGAACCTAGAACGGCTCATAGTCGAAGTGCGTGTCATCTAACACCATATCATCCTCCCATACCTGAAGATTCAATAGGAATCCCTGAATCGACCACGGCCGACCTTTCAGAATACGCTCATAGTCACCTTGATTACTAAATCTAAATAGGAAAATCAGTTGAGCTCGATTCAGCTCATGTATTTCCTAGCACAAACTTAGAGAGTTTGTATTATGGAATAGTTTTATTGCAAATAATATAAGAAGGTATTTTAGTGAGCCACATTTTTAACAAATAACTAATTTAATTAACGGGTTTAATGTTTATGCATTTACTGCAGAAACTTTTCTTCTGCACCACTCACATAAAAGTAAATGAGTTCCACTAATATTTTCTCTCTTATCTCTCTATAATGAGACCCACTCACTTTTATGTTAGTATTGCATAAAAAAGTTTCTGCAGTAAATAAGAAACATTAAACCCTTAATTCATATACTCAAATTTTTAAGAATTTGAGGTAGCATGTATGTACCAATTGATGCTCAAAACAAAGAAATTAAGAATCAATTCTCTCACCACACTCGGATATCAAATTGACAGACGAAGAAGTGGATGATGGCATCGAAACAAGATCCGATGAACTAACGAGACAATTCTTTTTTTGATATAAACTAATGAGACAATTCATTGCAACTAAGGAACGCACATTTGCAGTACAGTAACGCTTGGCTGAGAAGAAATCCTAGAAAGAAAAAAATAAATGGAGATGAGAGAAAATGGATGAGAACGGGCTATGAGATACACATATTTAATGTTTGATAGCGTATAGCGGCGGAGCCAGAAATTTTATTGACGAGGGGCGAGAATTAAAAATATTATATAAAAAATAAAAATACTTGAAATACAATATAGATATAATATACAAAAAATTAAAAGAAATTTATCATAGAAATTAAGATAACTTCACTTGACTCTTAGTCTAGGTGTTTTCATATTGTTAAACTCATCTATAATTAAATTCGTGCTAAAACTCAAAACAATTTCTTTTTCATTTGCACCGACACGAGAGACAAATAGGCCTATGTGGTGACTTCCTAATTTTAATAGATTTAAGATATATTTTGACATATTTAGGAAATCATCAATACTAAATTAAGGAGATTTTATTAAGATTTTAAAAGGTATCAATTTGGATGCATCATTTGTGGGATTTCAACTTATACTATAAGTTTTTGATTAATTTTAAAAAGATAATAAGAATTGGAGGTTTTCAAAAGAAAAAAAAAATAAAGTTGTTATGGTTATCAAATATTATTATGGGTAAAGGATTTCTCCAGTCACTGGAGATAAGTTATCTCAAGTGACTCCCAAAACTATGTTGTTTTGGATTAATGAAGGGTGTTTCCGTAATTTTATATCTTTCATTAATTCACCTAAAATTACAAACACACCCTTCATTAATTTAAAACAATGTAGTTTTAGGGGTCACTGGAGATTACTGAAAGTGAAGCTTAATCACCAAGAGGGGGTGAATTGGGGATTTTAAAATTCTTTTTTAAGTGCTCTATTTTTGAACACTAAAACAGAGCTAAACAGAGTATAGGGAGGAAGAGCAAGACACAAGGATTTATACTGGTTCGGTCCAACCTTTGACCTACGTCCAGTTCCTAGACTCTCTGGAATTTTCACTATCTCAATTGATTACACACTATGTAACTCAAGAGTAATTCTCTCACTAGAACTTACTCCCCCTTACAAGTTGCAATCAATAACCCAATCTCCAAGTCCCCAGACTTGAGATACTTACAATAAATGATTTACAATCAATGAACTCTCTTTAAGAGTAGATAGAAATAAACACTGAAGATCAATGTATCAAAAGATACTTTACAAGTGAAAACTGAAAGAGTAGTTGGTAAACTTGAATGCAATTCGTTTTCAGTAGATAGGTTGTTGAGAAGACTTGAATGCAACTCTATTTATATCAAGATAGCATTAAATGACCGTTGAAATTCCTAATGTAACCGTTGGAGACATTCAGGAAGGATTAGGATGAGCTTAGGTCTTCTTCTTCTCTCTCTCTACTCTTTGCTTAATCTAGTTGCACAGATGTTTGTGCTTGACTTCTTGACTTTTAATCCGTTGGAAGAGAAGCTACTGGATGTGGAAAGGAAACATTAATCCCTTTGCATCATGTGGAGAATGATTGTCCAAAAGGATGCAAGTTTTTTGAACTTTGCATTTATTGTGCTGACGTCACTTTTTTGCTTTAGTTCAAATCTTCATTTAATATCCTCTAAATCATCTGAAACTCACTAACAAAGTGGTTAAACATAGCTAGGAATATTAATAAATGATGATAGGAAGTATTAAGATCAAACAAGAAGGTTTCACAAATTTGTCAGATTTGAATTTCAAACACACCGACACAAACTCGAGTTTGTTCACCAAAACTGGAGTTTGTCACTGTGCACTAATAGCAAAACTCGAGTTTGCAAAACTAAACTCGAGTTTCCTTCTTCCGAGAGAGGAACGTCGCGATTTGAGCTTTGGACCATATTTTTGAATAGAATTCAAAACTCGAGTTTCCATTTTCAAACTCGAGTTTTGGACTCTTGACATGTAAAATGAATTTTAGTCCAAAACTTCAAAATTGGAGTTTTCAAAGTAAACTTGAGTATTCAAAAACACTAAAATGAGCAAAGCTCTTGGCTTGGCCAAAACTCGAGTTTCCAAAACTAATTAAACTCGAGTTTTCATTTAAGTATGAAAACCTTGAGAAATCTATACCAAGTCAAAACTAGAGTTTTCTATGAAAACTGGAGTTTTCAAAAATTGAGTAAAACTTGAAAATTCTTTGCCAAGTGTAAACTCGAGTTTCCAAACCAAAACTCGAGTTTTGTCAATACTTTGGAAAACTTAGAAAACTCATGGCAAACTGAAAACTGGAGTTTCCATAACCTCAAAATGTTGGAGACTCTCTGTATGACCAAAACTCAAGTTTCTAAATGGAAACTGAAGTTTTGTCTTTTTCAGAAAATATTGAAGAGTCTCTGTGTGGTGAAAACTGGAGTTTGTTTAAATGTGAAAAACTTGGAGTGCTCTCTGTAAGACCAAACCTGGAGTTTCCAAATGAAAACTAGAGTTTTGTTTAATTCATTAAAATTGAGCTACTCTTTGTCAAGTGAAAACTTGAGTTTTGAAACCAAAACTCGAGTTTGCCTTTGACAGTAAGTTTTTTTCAACTTACAAGACAAACTTCACCTTGTGTTTACAATTGTCAGTTATCATCAAAACAAATAGAGAACTAACAATTACTTATCTCCAAAGGACTGGAGAAATACTTTTCCCTATTATTATTATAATAATTATATAATATCTTTAAAGATTTAATGGATTGTGATGCTCATAAAAAGTAAAGATAAAAAAAATATTAAAGCTTGACCATCCTTATCACATATGGACGGTCTATATCTCATGAGTTGGATGAGCATCTAAGCCAGTTCCCTCAATATATGGGAATCTTGATGAAGAAGGGATCTAGATAGAGTGGTGTGAACACGCATGAATGAGCCTAATTATAATTTACTTGATTTAAAAATTGATATGTTATATAATTATAAACAATATGATTAAATAATTTATTTTGATTTCATAATCTTTCCAAAAAAAATTAGCTGGTTCTTATATTAAGGACTCCGACATCTTGCTTTCTACTAGAGAGAGTTGTGACACAAGAGTGTGGTGGACATGATTTCAAGCTAGAGAACTCGAATCGGAACAGTGAAAAGGAGGAAGGGGACAAAAAAAGAGGCTAAGGAAAAAGAAGGTAAACAGTAAATGTAGCATTTCACAAAATTCATAATGGGACTCACAAGAGCAATAGATGAGTTTAACAAGATTTTTTAATGGTTTTCATAAGAGCAATAATTCTAAGTTGTATATTTTCATTAGCAAATGCTTTTACAAAATTTGTAATGGGATTCACAAGTTTAGAAACAATTTTGACAAAAATTGTAATGATTTTGACAAAAGCGTTTGTTGATGAAAGCATGTAACTCAAGATTCATCAACATTTTACATTTGTGACTTTTGACATAATTCATAATGGCATTTACAAGAGCAATAATGAGTTTGACAAGATCTACAATGATTTTTATAAGAGCGTTTCCTACTTGCTTATCTCTACTACTCTGGTTCTATTTATAAGTTCATTTTGACCAAATCTCACATACAATGAGAGATAGTTAACTCAATGATTATGAAGGACCATTTCAACTTTTTTTCTCCCCGCGCACTCGTGTGGGAGCCTTGGTATCTCCGCCAAGCGTGAGAGTGGAAAGGTGGTTCTGGCGGTTCGGAGGGCGGCCAGTGACGGGTTCCGGTGGTCCGACGACGTAATTGTGACCTAAAAGCAGAGTAGTGAGGCTGTTGTGGAGGATTTGTGGCAAAGAGGATCGCGATTTTTTCATGGAAGAGGCACAAATCTCAGATCCGCTAGTTTGGAAAGAGGTTGATACCGATAGGATCTTAATCGGTAAAGTCATATCTTCTAAGACGTTTACTCGAGCGGCGATATTGATGATCTACAGAAGGCTTGGAATATGCAAGCCGGTTTTGACGTGATCGAGATTAATGGAAACGCTTTTTGTTTAAATTCGAGGAGGAAAAGGAGTATTGTTGAATTTTGAGAGGCCGTCCTTGGTCTATTAATGGCAATTTGCTGAACCTACTGGAGCGATCCAAATACAAATCGTGTGTGGAGTTTGACTTCAGTCGGTGCCCTGTGTGGATTCAGATGCACAACGTTCCGTTAGAGGCGATGTGTTCGGAGAATGCAATTAAGATCGGAGGTCATGTTGGGAGGTGATGATGGTGGAGGATCCTATTCAGAATGGCAGGTACTTACGTAGCTTTTTGAGAGCTAGAGTTGTGATTGATTTAAGGAAATTGTTAGCCTATGGTTTTTGGTTGCCTAAGCCTGATGGTAGCAAGATCTGGATATCGATCCGCTACGAAAACCTACAGAGTTTCTGCTATAGCTGCGATAAAATTGGCCATGCCAATAGAGACTGTAAATCTGAAAGGTTGCTGTATGAGGCTAATACAAAGGAATCACGTTTTGGTCCCTGGATTACCACATCTTCTTGTCGTAATTGGGATGAAATTCTGGTGGTGGTGTGTAACGATTGGGAAGAGGCAATTTATGTTCAACGGAAAAAAGAAGAGGCGCTGTTGAGGAAAACGGATGTATCTACACAGGCAATAGCTAAGGGCTTAAATATTGACGATGAGGATTTGTTTTTTATCAAATTGGGGGAAAGGAAGGCAGGAATTGTAGAAGAGTGTATGGATGAGAAAAGTGAGTCTAATGACCATCATTGTAGTGTGGAGAATGCTTTCCAGGAGGTACCTACTAGGCTGGGGGAAAGTAGCAGCGGTAAACCTCTGAAACCTGACTTGAAGATGAAGCTGGAAACAACAACGAAATGCAAAAATAAGATAGAAGAAGGTACTACTATCAATCCTGATCCTCCTTTTGTACCGTTAACTATGTATGGATTGGGAAATGCTATCAAAAGCCTCCGGACTCACAGGAGGACAATTCTTTAGCCATTGTTCCTTTCGATGGGAAAATATTGAATGAAGTTATTAATGTGATGGATAACCTGGGTTTAAAGAGAAATGTAGAGGAGGAACTGACCGGAGATACTAAAACGTAGGAAAGTTTGCATTGAGGAAAATGTGTTACCTCGATCTCGCCATCTCTAGTTATGCTAATCATTTGAGAAGGTCCAAGAAAAAAATGAGATGCAGTGAAAGGAGGAAGGGAAGGGGGACAAGGAGAACACGCTGGAAGAGGAATTACATATGGATGAGGCGATGGTAGACCTGGTGCTTCCTGATTCAGTGGGGGATGTGTTTGTCTTTAAAGAAAAACGTGGTAGGAAAAGAAGACGGCTTCTGAAGGTGCTGGTGGCTGGCCTCTATCAGCCACCAAGGGGCCATGACTCTCATATCTTGGAACTTTCAAGGCCTAGGAAGAGCCTTGACAGTTAAAAACCTAAGGGACATGGTGAAAAAGTATCGTCCCTCATTAATCTTCCTAATGGAAACTAAGATACAATCGGAAAAATGCAGGGAAAATCCAGAATGAAGTGTGGTTTTAATCAAGAATTATATGTGGACCCGTTGGGGCTGTCTGGGGGTCTTGCTGTTTGGTGGAGTGATAACATTTCCCTGACTGTTCTTTATAAGACAAAGAACATCATTCATGTGATTGTTGAGGCTGATGGCTTGGAATTGCCCAAATTTATCTCCTTTGTATATGGTCCACCGAAGGAGGGGGAGAAAAGGACTTGGGATACACTAAGGAGTTTGGCAGCTGGTGTCAATGGATCATGGATGGTAATAGGTGACTTTAATGACTTATTGTCCCAGAGTGAGAAAGAAGGGGGAAACCCAAGTTCATTGCGTAAGATCATAAATTTCCAATGTCTTCTATCGGATTGTAATCTAATGGACTTAGAGTTTAAGGGCTCTCAATATACTTGGTGCAATAAAAGGGGTGGAGCTATTGTGAGGGAAAGGCTGGACCGAGCACTTGCAAATGTGGAATTCCGGGATAAGTTTGAGCACGCAATGGTTTTTCATGTAGATCCGGTGGGATTTGACCACCATGCCTTGATTATTGACTGCTGTTACAGTGAGATTAAAGCACCAAAAGCCTTTAAATTTGAGGCTTACTGGGTGGAGCATGATGACTTTCTGCATATTGTCGAGAAAGGCTGGAATGAAGTTGTTGGGATGGCAGAAGATAAAGTGCTTGATCTCATTCGAAGGTTGGATGCATGTAGGAGGAGGCTTATTGAGTGGAATAGAAGGGAATTCCCAAATTTCAGAAAGGATATTGACTTGTTAAGGAAGGAGCTGAGCCTATGTTATGCTGGAACTCTAAATGCCGAGAAACTAGTAAAGGCTGAAGAATTGGTGAAACAAATTGAGGAGGCTTGGGACAAGGAAGAGATGTATTGGTGGCAACGCTCTAGGATTTCCTGGCTGAATTGCGGTGATAGGAATACAAAATTTTTCCATAGTAGCGTAATTCAAAGGAGGCAGCGGAATAAAATCTTGAGGCTGAAGGATGAAACCGGGGTGTGGTTGGAGGATAGGAAGGTCATTAATAAAGCTTTTAGTAATTTTTATACTCAGCTTTTCAGTTCTGTTGGTACCAGACCACTAGATCAGGTCCTGTCCTATGTTAAAAAGGTTGTTTCTCCTCAAGACAACGCTGATTTAACAAAGCCTGTATCAGATTTGGAAATAGAAGAAGTGGTTTTTGAACTAGGAGCCAACAAAGCCCCTAGACCAGATGGGTTCTCTGCATTATTCTACCAATCTTCCTGGAAAAATGTAAACAAAGAAGTGTGTGGTATGGTGCATGAGTTTTTTGAGGGAAGGGCTGGCTTGGGGAAGTTAAATGGTACCAATATTGTGTTGATTCCAAAGACGGACAAGCCGGAGGAGGTGCATCATTTTAGACCCATTGGTCTTTGCAATGTATCTTACAAGATAATTGCAAAGATTATGACTAACAGAATGCGCGAAATCTGCTGGGTAAAATCATTTCTCCAAATCAAAGAGCTTTTATTACGGGAAGGATGATACAAGATAATATAATTCTCACTCATGAAGCCTTCCATTATTTGAAGAACAAAAAGATAGGAAATAAATGGGAGTTCGCCTTGAAAATAGACATGAACAAAGCGTATGACCGGGTTGAATGAGATTTTTGGCAGCGGTATTGAGGAAGATGGGCTTTTGTAATGTATGGGTTAATTGGATTATGGACTGCATTACCACTGTAGCTTTTAATCTGAAAGTGGATGGCCACACTGCAAATTCTTTCAATCCAGAACGTGGAGTAAGGCAAGGAGACCCTTTGTCACCTTATATGTTCATTGTAGTGTCAGAGGTCCTGTCCTTAATGCTGCAGATACATATTGACAAGAAGGATTTAAAAGGTATTAAACTAGCCAGAGGTTCTCCAATGTTGTCCCATTGCTTTTTTGCAGACGATGCAATCTTATTCTTGAGTGCTGATGTTTTAAATTGCAAAGTTTTGAAGATGATTCTTGATGTTTATTGCAAAGCCTCTGGCCAATTAATCAATCTTGAGAAATCAAGCATTTATTTCTCAGCCAACACTCCTCTAAGAGTCAAGGAAAACATCTCGGCGTGTCTAGGAATCAAATTCACCGATGATGCAGGGCGTTATCTAGGTCTACCTACGATTTGGGGTAGATCAAAAGGCTGGCTCCTTGGCTTTTGTGAGAGACAAGATTGGCTTGAAGTTGCAAGGTTGGAAACAAAAGCTTTTAACTTTTGCTGGTAGGGAAACGTTAATTAAAGCTGTTGCCAATTCCATTCCTACTTATCCCATGACATGTTTTCTATTCCCCAAAAAATCTTGCCTTGAGATTGATCGACTAGTCTCTAAATTCTAGTGGGGGCAAAAGGAGGGTGAGGGTCATATCCATTGGAAAAGCTGGAAGTACATGGCTAGACGGAAGAATGAAGGGGGATGGGATTTAGGGACCTTCTCTGTTTCAATAAGGCGTTGCTAGCAAAAACGGCTTGGAGATTGCTACAACATCCAAATGACCCTTGGTGTAAAATTTTAAAGGGAATTTATTTTCCTAAGAGTAGTTTCCTATGGGCTGGAAAGGGGAGGCATGCATCTTGGGGATGGAGTAGCTTGCTGGAAGGAAGGGACCTGTTGCTGAAAGAGATGTGTTGGAAGGTAGGTGATGGAAGATCTATTAGTGTTTGGCATGACCAATGGATACCAGGGGTGAAGGGTTATAAATTGCAAAATGGTGGTGCAGTTGTGGTTGAGGACAGATGTAAGGTGGCGGATCTAATCAGCAATGGTCACTGGAACCTAACATCGCTATTGTCAAGAATCAGCCAAGAGGAAAAAGCGAAGATTTTAGAAATTTCTCTACCTTGTGTGGTAGGGGCTGATCGGTTAATCTGGAGGGCAAACAAGGATGGGATATACTCTGTGAAGTCAGGATATATGGTGGCAAAGAGTTGCTGCGAGGCTGGAACTCCTAAAGACCCAGGTACTTCATTCTCTATTCCTAGTAAACTGTGGCGGTGTATTTGGACTGTAATGGCACCTCCTAAAATTCAGCACTTCCTATGGAGATTGGGAGCTGGTGCCATTGCAACCAAACAAGCTCTTTTCAAAAGAAAATTTTCAAACACTCCCATGTGCCCTATATGCTTATCTGAGGTTGAGACTATTGAGCATTTACTTTTTTGTGTCCCTGGACTAAACACTGCTGGTTTGGGTGTGCTTTGGGGTTTAAATTCAGTAAATGGTCTATGAAACGTTGTGAACTGTGGCTTTGTGATATGTTGCATGGTAGGGAATTGTTGGATGATTATGGTAAATCCTTATTTGCCACAATGTGTTGGTGGATTTGGAAGAAACGTTGTAGTTGGGTGTTTAGGGAGGAATGGCCAGAGGCTAGAGAGGTAATCAGACTGGTGAATGCTCAGGTGGAGGAGTTTTGGAGGGCTAGAGAGCGCATGGGAACTAATAAGGAAAGGGTATACATGAAGGATGTAGTAAGGGTTGATCAGTGGATGATGCCCCTACTGGTGCTATTAAAATTAACTTTGACGGCTCTTTCAAGGCAGCATCAGGGAAGGCGGGGGTTGGTGTGATTTGCCGGGATAGCTTGGGGGAATTTGTTGGAGGTGGTGGGAAAGCTGTGTTGGTTGCATCAGGTTTTATGTCCGAGTGTTATGCTCTCAAAGAAGCTCTATTATGCAGAAGTCGTTTTCAGGCAGCAGAGGTTATCTTGGAAACTAATTGTGAATATTTGTATAGATTGATTAAAAGGAAATCGGTAGATGGCTGTGAGTGGCAAAGTTGGGAATTGATGACAGAGATCCTTGGTTTGATAGAGTCATTGGAGGGTGTGTCTTTCTCCCTTGTCGCAAGGCAGGGAAATAAACCTACTGATTGGCTAGCAGGGAATGCCGCAAAGGGGATGTACCAGCAAGATTGGCTGGTTTGTGCTCCATCCCCTTTATGCAATTTTTTAATCCATGACTTGAATCTAACTAAAGGCAGCAGGGATACTACAGATAAGGCGCATGTGATGATGGATAGGGAAGGCATTGGCTGATATATCAGTACCTGTGTTTAGATTTTAGCTGAGAGATATTGTTGATTCATTTTGTTTTGCTGATTCAAATTGTTTTGATTTTATAGGTTTGTTTTCAGTTTGGTGAGATGTGGTTAGGTTGTAATGTTAGGTATTTTGTGAGTGTTTCTTGACTTCGGCTATTAGCGTGTGTAATACTTGATTTTGTTTTAATAAAATTGACTTTTTTGGCAAAAAAAAAAAAAAAAAAAAAAAAAAAAAAAAAAAAAAATCAATGATTATGGGGTAAATTTTCAACTTTGCCCTTATTAATAATTGGGTGTTTGAAATTGTTTCTTCTCTCTCTATCTTCATGGGTACATGAGTAAAATTGTTACAATTTCATTTATTATATGAAACTGGACTTATAAATAGAATCAAAGTTTTTGGTTAAAATGAACTTATAAAGAGGACCACAGTAGTATGTCATTTTCCTTTTTCAGTAGACATTTCTGGATTCACAAATAAAGATTTTTTTATAAATCTCTTTCAATTTACGTAATTTAAAATATAAAAAATATCATATTAAATTATTTAATTGCATAGTCACTTGCTTAATTAGCATCTAATTGCAGAGACATTTGAGAGTAAAGTTTAATAATGTCAATATTAAAAGACTAAAAATACACTTTATAAACTACATTTTATTTTCTACAGTGCGAACATGCAGTTTAGCCCTTAGCTCATTTCCATTTCCAATTTATTCATATTTTCATTTCATTTGTTTGGAAATCCATTCTACATTCCAAGCCTAACTTTAATGTGATACACATAGTTCGAAACCAACCAAACGTTAATGAAATAACTTGTAGTGACAAATTTAACCTTTTTTATAAAATATATTTAAAATGTTTAATTGACAATTTTTAAATAAAGTAAAAATAATCTTTCATTTAGGTCATGTTAAAAACTTAAAATATAAAATTACTAAAATATGAAATAAAATCATATTAAATCCGTCTAAATAAAAAATTGGATAATCCATATTGGGCAGTGACATTGACTCCCCGATGTAATAATACTATCACTTTTCTTGCCTTTTAAATTGTAAAATTAAATATCAAAGTAATAATAACAATATGATATCATGGCTAATGTCTTTAGTTCATTAGTTCATATGTTTTGGGAAAGCCCATTTGGAGGTAACTATATTTTCATTTAATTTTTAATTTGATACTTGTATGTTTTTTATCTTAATTAAATAATTATTTTTTCTTTTTTAAAATCGTTAGCTCTAATAACTTTGCTCCCTCACCACTATTAGTTCATGTACATGGTTTAATTTTAATTTTAAAAAGGTGCAATAAAGTGATTGTTACAAGTGTTATTAATAATATTATACAATTGTTATTCAAGTGGTACCTCACAGCCATATTAAAAGGGGATGTTGTGGGATCAAACCCATGCCTTCAAGCCTCACAAGAAGCGCATCATCACCAGAATCATCTTCCATGCAATAAATTTTTTTGAAAAAGAATAAAGAAAAGTGTCCAAATGAGCCTAATATTTAACAAATAATAACTAATTACTCATAATATTTACATTATACAACAAATTAATTAACAAAATGTATGACAGGCGGCCGGCTACCTTTATCATCGAAGATTACTTGATTAATTATGATATTGTGTGTGTCAATCTCAAATTTTGTGAGTTCCTGAACCAACCTCTCTGTTTCATACAGGGAGAGGAACTCCAGAACTCATATACAGACAAACGTTGTCATATCCCGTGAATAAAAAAATACGTTAGAATTACATTTTAACCAAAGTATTGGAAATCTGCAACTTAGACCCCTAGACATTGGCTCAGGTCGAAGGGTTGAGGTTCAAGGACATTCTTTGTGATTCACATCAGGAATAGGAAATAAACAAAGTAATTAGAGAGACCCATAAATATAAAAGGAATCCTCTGATAAGCATTCTTCCCCTCATCCCTCCCCATTCCATCTGAACTGTTGATTAGGAAGAGGAGAAAAAAATTAAAGTAGTATAGTGATATTTTAGATTAATTAGACGGATGTAATTTAGAGATAATGAGTACAAGACAAACCTCTTTCAACAAAGATTTCAACTTGTTGGTTTTGATTTAAGTTCACCCGAATAAAATAGAACCAAGGAAAATGTAAACATATTAGATCCCTTACATTAAATAAAACTTTTAAAAAAACAAACAATAATATCAGATCTCTTATCAAATAAGAATCTCCGGTTTTTGGATTAATTTGGGGGTTTTTATTATTTTGATTAATTCAACAAACAATTTTTTTGATTAATGTCCCTCCTGTTTGATTAAATTATCAAAATTAATATTGTCAATAATATTTTGGGTTAAATGCCTAATTTGCCATGTAAGTATTGATAAGGGGCATTCAGCACCTAGAAGTTTTTTTGTACCAAATTTGCTCCGGAAGTTTGCAAAAGGGAGCAAATATGCCCGAGAAGTTTTTTTAAGGAGCAAATTTACCCCGAAAGTTTTTGTTAAGAGCAAATTTGCCCTAGAAGTTTACAAAGAGAGCAACGATCCAACGGTCAAGATCAACCGATCGGCAAGATCATTATGTTTGTAAACTTCTGGGGCAAAAATGGTACCAAAAAAACTTTCGAATGCTGAGTGCCCCTTATCAAAACTTCCATGGCAAATTTGGTATTTAACCCATAATATTTTTTTCGACTTCCCTTCCAGCACTATTAATTCTAAATTAAATTGCCAAAGTAATTAAATAAGGGATTCAACATTAAATAATAAATGTGTATTTCACCCCCAAAAAATATATTCAAATTTAGATTTTCGCAATAAAATATAAGGAATATTGGTTGTAATCCCCACAAATCAAGGATGAAGGAGTTAAACTAAATCTCCCGTAGTAAAAAAAAAAATTTAATTCCCATAAATTAAGTATGAATAAGTTACTATAATTCAGGCTGTCAATTTTGTTTAATGTCCCTTTTGTTTGATTAAATTACCAACAATTTACTTTTACTTTGGTTAAAAAATTACCAACAAATTAATACTGTCAAAAATATTGTTGACTTGTGTCCATCATTATTACTCCCTCTGGTCCTAATTATAGAACATATTTAACCGATTTTGGGAGATTAAGGAGAGAAGTTAAATTAGTTAATTTTACTCATTTTCCTAAAATGACCTTATATAAATTTAAAATGACATAAGTAAAAGTAAATTAACAACCCCTACCATATATCTCTACGACTTATAATTTTCCTTTCCACACATTTTTTAATTTAAATAATGGTTTTGTTATATACACATATATGTATGTATATATGTATACATATAGATATATAGGCGCACACACACATGCATATACACACCTACCCACCCACGTACATATACATACATATATATAAATAAACACACACAAATATATATATATATATATATATATAGACACACACATATATGTATAATATATGTGTGTTTATATATGTACACACACATATATATTGACAGGCGCACACACACATAGATATACATATATGTATATACACACATATATACACACACTCTCACAGATATATATGTGTGTGTGTATCTATATATATGTGTGTCTATATATATGTCTCCATGTATATATGTATGTATATTTGTATATAGACACACATACCCACATATATGTAATCATAAAAAATGAAACACACTTGAGAGAATAAAATAGGGGTATTTTAGGAAGAAATTGATAAAAATTAAAATGCTGTCTAATAATTAGGACCAAAACCAACTCTCAAATGTTGTCTTATAATTAGGACCGGAGGGAGTATTTCTAAATCAAAATAGCAAAGGTAAGTAGATAGGGGATTCAACGTTAGATTATAACTGTGTATTTGTTGTAATTTTGTTTCTATCATGCAATACAAACACTTTACTGTTAATTGTTTCCTAATTACTTTTATTTGTATTTATTCATGATTAATTGATTAAATCATCATAATTTAAATTGATTTGAATAGAATGTTTCTTCGATCACCTATTCTTTCTAAATTACTTGCTGACTGATTTGATTTAGATAAGGATTGAAATTAATTTCCAATATGATTCCTTAATCAATCAGAATTTTCTTTTATATATTGCTTAATCAATCATGTCCTAGACGTAATTGGAATCATCCTCCCCAATTAAGTAAATATGAATGGATGGTAAATCAAGTAGCACAGTCTTCAATATTTTTAATTGGGATAAGGAACAATTTGGCCAATGAACTTTTACCTCAGGAGCGCATAGTACAAAAAACTTTTAAATGGGCCTTAAATACCAAAAAACTTCTAAAAATGTGCAGTCAGCACAAAAAACTTTTAAAAATGTAAAGTCAGCACAATGCCGTTAGAAAAAAAAAACGTCCGTTATCTAAGGTGCAGATTGGCCAACGAACTTTTACTCCAAGAGCGCTCAGCACAAAAAAAGGTTTTACTTTAGGAGCGCTTAGCACAAAAAAGTCGATGTGCAATCTACAAAAATCCGACTGTTGCAAATCTTTCTAACCCCAATGCACATACTTAAAGGGATCTGGACAAGGATTTGCAACTGTAAGATTTTTGGTAGATTGCACATGGATGTGTCTGGGCACGTTCAAAAACTTACCACCCATACTTAAAATGAAATCTACTTATTACATTTGTGATTTTTTTGTTGCATTCACTTTTCCTAATTCTAACACACATAGTTGGAGGTTCGGACAAAGATTTGTAACAGTCAGATTTTTGGTGGATTGCACATCGACTTTTTGTGCTAGACGCTCCTGGAGTAAAATTTTTTTATGCTGGGTGCTCCTGGAGTAAAAGTTATGTACCTTGGATAACAAACGTTATTCTTTTTCTAACGGCATTGTGCTGACTTTACATTTTTAAAAGTTTTTTGGTATTTAAGATCCATTTAGAAGTTTTTTGTACTGGGTGCTCCTGAGGTAAAAGTTCATTAGCCAAATTACTCCTTAACCCTTTTTAATTTAAAGTCTATATTCAGAAAGGTGAAAATATTCACCCAAAATGGATTGAGTATAATAATAATAATGTAAACACAGACTTTATTATTACTTACCATTCCGAAAATAATGTAAACAAAGATTTTATTGTAGTTGAATTACTAACCATTCCGAAAATTGCAAATGACCGTGACTTTTGCCTGCGATATTGTAACAAGACCATGCACCAAACGCCTCAAGACATATTTGTTGGCCTAAAATGATATACATGTGCTTTGATGGACTGGTTGCAGCACCATGCCCACAATAGCTCATCATGGCAAGAAGCCCCAAAGTATTGAACCACATATTATGATACTTATAAATACTTGATTATGATAGTACTTTTGTATATTATATGACTCAACTTTATTTAATGACATTTATGATTATTAGCATGTTCTACTATATAATGTGAATTTAATTGCTACATATAATTGTTATTGATTCGGTTAAGTGTTGGCATTCACACATGTTTCATTATCCATGAAGAGTTCGAGTGATGAGAGTATTTCGAAAACAACAGAGGAAGTAGGATTGTCTAATGAACAAAAAAAGTCCCTACAAATTGCTCTTTTAAACGAAGAGATGAAAGAGTATGAATAGATTGGTGTCTTGATGGCCAAATATATCATGCCTTATGTTTGCAAAGAGCCACGTAGAACTAATAAGCAAACATGAGTAATGTTGGGTGCAAGAGGTTTTAAAGGCTAAGATGTAGTATGTCATGAAAATTTTCGAGTGAAAAAACATGTCTTCTTTCACTTATGCTCTAAATTGGTAGAACATGGGTTACGTCACACTCATAACATAGGCGTCGAAGAAATGGTTGTCATATTCTTGTTGGATTTTTGTCTAAATTCCATGGGTTATGAATAAGAAGTCGCGTCAGTTCCCCACCGCCGGTTGCATCAGTTCGTCGACGGGACTCCATCTGATCATTTCATCGTCTATAAATAGACGTGTTTGTGGTAGAAAAATCATCTCATTTTTCTAACACTAAGCTCCATACATATAGTTTAATGCATTTTGCTATAAGTCACATCCGTATGATTTTGAAAGCAGACTCGTTGTGTTCGCTTGGGCTTCTAATTGAGAGTGCCATCATTCTGAAGACGAAAAATACTCTCTATCCTGGGAGACAATTGTTCATCATCATTGGGCATCCGAATAGAGGGAACAAATTGTCTTAAGGAGACAACGTATGTTGGGCTCGGATTTCATCAAAGTTCATTATCATATTTCAACATTCTTGTGAGTTTTTACTTGTTTTCTTCTTTGTGCAGAAGTATTATATGTTTATAGATTATGCATATTAATTACATGATTCTTATCTTAATGATATTTCTATCTTGAAAGTATTTTCACCAACAATTCTTACATACAGTTGGACATGGACAAGGAAATAGAATCATATAGGAACGATTTCAACATTCAGCAGAAACTGTCAGTAGGATTTTTCACATGGTTCTAAATGATTGTATCAATCTATCAACAGAAAATATTAAACCGCTTGATCCAGAGTTTCATCATAGTCGCCCAAAAATATGTAATGATTCAAGATATTACCCATATTTCAAGGATGCAATTGGAGCAATTGATAGAACTCACATAAGATGAGTGTTCAGACAGTCTGAGCAAGACAAATATATTAGAAGAAAAGGATATCCAAGACAAAATATCATGACTGTATGTGATTGAAACATGTGCTCTTTACTTTTGTGTTAGTAGGATGAGAGGATACAGTTCATAATGCTCGTGTCTTACGGACTGCAATCTCCACTCCAATTATGAATTTCCCCTCATCCACCTCAAGGTATATCTTAAACACTTTCACTTCAATTACATTAATTTCCTTCTCTATTTCACAGTACCTAAAATTTTGCAGTTTCAAATAAATTTCATCATTTATCAGGAAAATATTACTTAGTCAATGCTAGTTATCCAACACCAGTTGGAAATATTGGTCCATTTATATGTGAGCATTATCACCTTCCAGTATTTAAGCGACAATTGGGATTTCAAAATCATAACAAACTCCTCATTATTATCATTCAAGTTTGAGATGCACTATATAAAGGAAGTTTAGAGTCTAGAAGAATAGGTTTTAAATCTTGCAAGATATGCACTCATATAGTTTTGAAACATAAGTCCACATAGTTTGTGTAACAATAGCTATACAAAGTCTTATCCGAAGATATTCCCAAATTGATGTAGATTTTTTTTCAAGACAAACAAAGAAATATGGGTGATGAAAATAATAATGATTTATTTGATGTAGCATCTTCATCAAATACCTATACATTATCTTCAACACAAATAAATTGCGTCAATAATAGAATCGAGACCAACTTACTCGGGATAATTGATCCAATAAATAATGTACTATTAAATATACATTTATATGCATTCTAATTTATATACAATTTTATTCATTAAATATATTTCATTAAACACTTCAGTGTTTTTTTAATTTTTTTAATAATAATTTAACTTTTTTTTTATCAAATTTAAATTTAAACTTTTATCTTCAATTATCACATAATATACAAATAATACATATATGTAGTATTCAATAATATTCATATTATTTTCCATTATTTTTCATCTCAACAAACTTTTCAAATAATCATTCAAACAAAAGCCCATTTGGAAAAAAGTCATTTCTCCTAGTGTCATTCCAAACACAAATCACATTTACGATCTAACTTTAATCTTATCTTACATTGAAAAAAAATCATTTATGCCACCACTATCCTAAACAGACACATATACGATGAAAGTGTAATAACCACAGTAAACTATTTTGTATAAATGAAATAAACTGGCAGGTTTTATTGTATATAATATATTACTATTTCATTTTTTTTTTCCTTTGCCTGAAAGTAGAAAGTACTTCAAAAGATGACGAGTGTCATACCCACACGCAGATATCTAATCTATTCTTTTTAATTAGAGAAAATATTAATTCCCTCAAAACCAACAAAGAGATACAAGTTTAAAAAAAAAAAGCTCTTTTCCCACACAAATGATAGGAACACCGGCATCGATGCTATTGTAATAAGGGGTAGGTCGTAGGTGGTGGCTCGAAGAACCAAACCTTGTTGAAGAACAACCATGAGAAAATCCCATAGAAGCAAAAGCACAGAGACACAAGCAAATAAGATGAAAAACAGGAAAGAGATGTCTGTATCCACAACGAACAACGCTATTGCAGTAATCACATTCTCGTCTCCAATGTTCACATTGGATTCATCACCACCAAAACCAAAAAGTCCTATGATAGATGAAGCCATCAAGATGTACAACCATAGACATCAAAACCCAACCCAAAAATGCAAATGGAAGCCACTAGGCCAGATCTGCCATTGTCAAAGCCCTCAAATCTGTTTATTGCCACAAAAACAAGTAACACCACCTTGAAAAGCCCAAAGAAATTAAACGCACAGAAACAGAGACCGACACAAAATATGAATGTCTCCTCCATTGGTTGGAACCAGAAAGGTGCCGTGAACGATGATCACCCAACAACAAGAGAGACTCCCACAGTCCAAAAACATTCGAGAGGGGGGAAAGGAGCTCACCCAGAGGCAAGAGAAATTTGCCACCAGCATCTCTAATATGGAGCATAGTAATTTGACCACAAAACAGCATCAACGTTAATATTCTAAGTCACAAAAGGACATAGAGCTAATTCCAGTTACTCCCACATCAGAGAATTGTTTGAGGTCAAATAAAAAAAATCAGAGAATTGTCACATCCAAGATTCAAAGTGACGTACTATGATGGGAGGAATTACAATGGGCCATTTACTTGTAACATGTTTTCCGGTCCCATAATAAGTAGAGTTGGATCCAACTCACTCACTAAGTTCCACTTCAATGTCATGCTCTAAACTATACAAGAGCTCTCTAAACTTCAGGGAAATGGCAAAGTGGATCTCTGTAGAGATAAAATCACATTCACAGCCAAGGGTAAATCAAACCATTAGTTAAAATTAGCTAAAAGCAATAAATGGGTAACAAATATATATTTTTCTCAAATATATCCTTATTTATGAGGAGGGTGAGTGAGAGAAAGAACGAATGGAGAAAAAGAAATGAGAGAGTCTACAAAAGAGAGAAAATAAATACTAAAAATATGTGATAATCAATGCAGAGACATAACCAATGGAGGCAAAAATAGAAGAAGAAAATTAAAATTTCAAATATAAGATGCAAAAGCTGGCAAAGCTACTTCCGTAAACTAGTGTCATTACAAATGGACATGAAGCATGGCTGTTCCCTGAACCACCTCAACTATAGTCTTATTTTGGAAGTAAGATCTTTAATGGAAGGTGACTGGGACATGGTGCTGAACCATATTTGCCGAGATGTTAATGAGGTGGCTGACTTTCTAGTGAAGAACGCTTTATCATGCGTTCCTAGGATTCACTCTTTTACTAGTAGCTTTCCTGAGTTAGATGGGTAATGGGTTGATTAAGAAGGATGTGATATCCACCTCCCAGACTCGTTGGCTATAGTTTGAGCTCCTTATTGTATCAAAAATATAGACATTGGTTGGACAAAAAGTACAAAATACTAAATTATACATCTTAGATCTTTAGAAGAAAGTTGAAGAACCTGAAATTATAGATAGGTAAAAAAGAAAGAAATATCTAGTACTGAATGTTTACATTCATCATTCTAGGCATCTTTAAACTCTAAAGGACATAAAGCTTGTTGATACATAATTATCCACATTGTCAATCGCTGCATTTTCACTAAAAGCAGTTAAAGCAAACTTGCAATGCATCAGTAACATGTAGGTTAAGACTCTTTAATGTAGATGTTGCTAACTGGGACAAGGCTTTCCACATAATTATAACTCACATGAGCCTCTTTAGATAACATGTTCAATTCGGTATTAGTGAAATTGGACATAACAGTCCCTACAACTTGTGGTCTTTCACGTCGACGATGTTGATAACATATGCACACAATTTCATTTCTCCAAATAGTTCTGGGAATCAAATAGCACAAATAAGGGCTGCTAGTATATTTCTTAGCCCAACTCCATCTCTCACCAGATCCACCTGTACCCTTCTCCAACACCCACAATTCAATCAAACAAGATTTGTAATTTTGCATCGAAGGGGAACAAAGCAGAGCAAGTTTGTGCTCAAACTCAGTAATATGAACTCCATGGGTAAGGTCTAGGCCTACACTAGGCATTGGAATCAATGCAAATTCTTCCATGGCTATATCAAATGAAATCATAACAGATTCAGAATTCTCTTGCTTATACCCAAGCCAAAAGATAGATCCATCCATAGTGAAACCCACACCATCCGTAAAAAATATACCTCTTAAGATCCCAACTTCTATCTGCTTCCATGACCCTATACCTAATGAATACACTGTGGGATGATCTTGGACACCATCCCTAGCTTGATATGGTGTCACTATCTTGTAATCATTAACAATGTGACTGAATCCAAATCCAAATACTCCAGGGCCATCAGAGTTAAAATCAGGAAAAGTCAAGGGCACGTGTCTAACCTCTCGAAGTGCTGGATTCCACAATAAGTAAGAACGAGGAGAAGAGGTATAATCACCATAAATGGAACCTATTCGTAAACAGGGCAAGCCATTGCTGGAACCGACAATCCGAACCTCACCATCCACCGCGGGCAAGTTCAGAACTTTAACGATTTGCATCTTGCAATCAAGAAAATATAACTGCAAACGATAACTGGTGAGATGCCGGTGGGGAAGAAGACAAGGTCCAAGTTGAGTGGATTGGTGGAGGTGCGCCTATGAAAGAGGGGGTTTTTATGAGATTCTTCCAATACTTGCACACGCACTGAAATTTGATTAGGGATTTGACAGGAAGGAATTTGAGAATATTTGTGATGATTTCTTGGGGAAGAAACAATGCGACTCCATCCATTGCCACCACATGCTCCATGACGCTCCACTGGTGAAAAGGAAATCGCCCTCCACTATCAAACGAGAGGATAAAGGATCGGAGGGTTCTATAGTAGACTAGAAAGAGCCTCTTCCTTGGGTTTGCAAGCGAATGGACTTTGGGGCTATTGGATTATGTTCGATACTGAATAGTCCAACGGAAATCGTGGATAAGTTGAACAGTAAAAAAAAAAAAAAGTATGTATGCATATGTGCACACACGCCTTTGTTGCTGCGCCACGTTGCCCCTCAATTTTGGCCCCTCTCAAATATTGTGTTTATGGTATTTTTGATAATTAGATTTTATATTAATTGAGTGATATTTTGATATCTTATAAATAAAAAATAGATTTGTTTTCAAATTTTTAAGATTTTTACAATATTTAAGGCTCCAAAAATGTATAGTTTCTTTTTAATTTAGAGTTTTAAATCTTTGAAAAAACATATTAAAAAAACTAAAATAATTTATTTATTTTTTGTCCATAAGATATCAAAATATCACTTATTTGATGTAGAATTTAATTATCAAAAGAATCCTAAAAAACATATTTAGGAAGGGCCGTAGAGCTACAAATCAAGGTCAGCCCGGCCCTACAAAAAAATTGCATTTGAACTTCAAAATCCTGTTAATAAAAAAAGTAATAAGAACGGGGGAACGTAATTGATAACCCATTTTATTAGAAAATCATATATTTGTGATTTTGAAATTTAAGTGATATTTTTTAAAAGATTTTCCCATATATACACACACAACCCAACAAAACTCTAACAGCTGCCATTGCCATTGGATTTTGTCACAAATATAACACATATATCTATTTTGTCTTTCATATTTATCATTTTTTATAATATTCCTATTTATTACACATACTTAGAGAGTTTGTATTATGGAATAGTTTTATTACAAATAATATAAGAAGGCATTTTAGTGAAACCCGCCCACATTTTCAACAAATAACTAATTTAATTAATATACCGAAATTATTAAGAAGTTGAGGTAGCATATATGTACCAATTAATTCTCAAAACAAAGAAGTTAAGAACTAATTCTCTCACGACACTTGGATATCTAATTGACAGACGAAGAAGTGGATGAGGGGATCGAAACAAATCTTAGATGAACTAACGAGACAATTCATTGCATCTCGAAACGCACACTTACATTTACGACAAGAACGTTTGGCTGAGAAGAAATCCTAGAAAGAAAAAAATAAATGGTGATGAGAGAAAATGGATGAGAACGGGCTAGTCCCTCACGAATCAAGATTCAAATCTTTACTAGAAGAGATACACATATTTAATGTTTGGTAGTGCCTCAAATAATATTGTCTCTAATAGATAGATATTTGTGCTTATAAAAAAAGTTGAAATGATTTTTTAAAGAAAAAGTCCAAGTAAATACCACTTGAACTTCAAAATTCTAAATAGATAATTTCACTACAAACGAGTTGTTAATTGCTGTATTGTTCTTGTTAATCCTATTACTATTGTTGTCAACAAGATTTTGAAGTTTAAGTGTTTTTTTAAAATACTATTTTACTACATATATATATATATTTTAATGTCCAACTAACTTTTTGGGGGTTCCAATTGGTTTTTTGAGGGGTAAGACCATGCCCCATGCACACTAAGGAGTTTTTTTTTTCAGCCTACGAAAATGAACCGTGTCAAGGAAAAGAAAGCTATTTTTCTTTCTATCGCCAGCTTTTCCATTACCAAACGGGACCTTACTATGGTGTAAAAAGAAAGGGATACAATGATTTGGATCTGGCTTTTGTACTTTGATATTACCATCCGCCCTCCGCCGCATTTGAATGGCGTCGTTTTGGCTTCAAAAAACTGAAGGTGCACCTTTTTTCTCCCTTTTTGAAAAATATTTAAGGGTACTGAGTGGTACTAAAAAGATATTTTGAAACTGAAAAAATACTTCATGATCTTCAAAAATTATTTTAGTATTTTGAAAAATATCCTAAAGTATATTTTTAGTACCGGTCGATTAGTAACATGAAATATTTTTCCAAGTAAGTATTTTTTTATACCAGTTAATATTCGAAATATCTTTTTAGTATCATTCAATACTCTGAAATATTTTTTCAAGATTCTAAAAGTAATTTTTTAAGATCATGAAGTATTATTTTAAGTACCAGTTAGTACCTTAAAATATCTTTTAGGATCCTAAAATAATTTTTGAAGATCATGAAGTATTTCTTCAATATCCTAAAACATCTTTTTAGTATCACTTAGAACCCTTAAATATTTTTTCAAAAAAAAAAAAAAAAAGGTGCAACTTCAATTTTATGAAGCCAAAACGATGCCATTCGGATGCGGCGGAGGATAGGGGTTGGTAATATCAAATGACCCAAGCTGAGTCCAAAAGGATTTTTAAAAACAAATGAAGGCATCGTCCATTTTAGGGAAAAGTCCACATATGGAAAGCTTAGAAATAATTCTAGCTAACTTCTTTAGCTTCAACCCTCCACCAATATGCTGTATAATTCACAAGTAGTAACAAGGGCTAGAATCCCAAAGGATCCCAGAATAACAGATTAATCTCAAGTACAATGTATAAACATTATATGATAGTCAACCACAATCATAAACAATTACAACATTTAGTATATATCATCTATGGTCACATAATGCACACAACAATTCCCTAAACATATAGTCACATAATGCACATAACGTTGACTGTAAAGCAGACAACAAGTTTCAGATTCATAGTGCTGGGAAAAACATCAATTGGGCCTTGAACCTATCACG
This sequence comes from Acacia acuminata, assembly GCA_019022655.1. Taxonomy (NCBI): domain Eukaryota; kingdom Viridiplantae; phylum Streptophyta; class Magnoliopsida; order Fabales; family Fabaceae; genus Acacia; species Acacia acuminata. The sequence continues at coordinate 481,436 of JAFJYI010000342.1, forward strand.
ACTGAATGCAATACACACGTGTCCTAGACATATGGATCAAAATCGTGGTACAAGCTCGCATACATAGATATATAAAGTATGTGAGATTAGAGTTACTACGACAGATTTTTAGACTAATAATCACTCCCAAATTTCTATTAAAAGGTCTTGGTGACGGCTCTTCCTATAATTATAAATAATATTCATCACTTATACAAATTCTTCATAATTCAAATAATACTTGAATTAATTATTATTTGACCCAACTTATAGCTAAAAGTCTTTTATTAATTGCAAGGACACAAATTAATTAACTTTGACCTTTATCACTTCTATTTTCGGATTTTCATCCCAAATTGTCAAGAATTCCCAAAGAACTTTGAAAATTGATAATTAATTGTACAAACGTCCAATTAAAATGATTCCAAAGGCTATGAGACCTTGATAAGCCTATTTTCAAGGAAAAATACCATTAACAGCCAAGCATATGTGTACTGTTCCCAGAATAATTAAACAATACCACTTTCCAGATCAAAGCTCCAAAATCATATGTCAACTTCAAAAATTCTTATCTCTTTGTATACAACTCCAAAAATTACAAATTACCTATCAAAATAAAGCTTATGATGTCTACTTTAAGACTATAAAATTTTATAGCATTGGACACCATTTTCTAAATCAAATTTACATCACAAATCATCTGCCATGCTGGAAACTTATTTCAACAGTCTTTGAAGTCTCTTGAGATTTAACCCTAATGCTTCCGAGATTATTATTCAACCTTAATCCCACACAACTTTTCATGGAAAAAACTTTGGAAGCATCAAAATGGTCAAAATCATACTATTTTCCATATGTATCGGATCTGACTGAAAGTTGATCACAAGAATCTCCAAATTCCATTTTACCAAGCTTATGATTTTATGTTCCTATTTGTCCTTAAACTTCATTTTTAGGCTTAGTATCCCTTTTAATCCATATTTCAAGTCTTTGGGCAGAACCTCCTTTTCAAAGTTTATGATCTTCAAATCCACAAGAAACATGAGAAGTGTAACACCCAATTTTCTAAAGCATTTTCAGAATAGATTGATCGAGTAGAGCATCGGAATAATTTAAAAGAGCGAGTATCTGATAAACTTTCACTGTTGGTGTATCTGGTTGCTTTAAACAGCAGTACAATTATTCGAATATTTAAAAGCACGTTAATACATATCCAAAAAGAAATTCTCCAGCCGGGTGCCCACTGGGGTTGCTTACCCTTGTCCTCGGTCCTGATTCTTCCAGATCCTGAGGCTATAGTAAGAGCTGAGGTTCAATGCCCATTGAACCTCGGGTAACGGTTAACCTCATGCTTATGAAATAGTTATGTATGAGAGATATTCATGACATTGCAACAATAATCACATATGAAAGATAATAATGGAACACAGCCACTGCATATGCATGTTATTATGGTCTGCACTATTCACCAGTGCCACGATGTACATTCTTGTCCTCAGTGCTAGGAAAACTTAACGGTATTATCAAAACCATAACCCGTATATAGCTGAATGTATGAAAAAAGGTGATTTAAGCCTCATAAACTTAGTCACAATGTTCGGCCCAAGACCTAGTCTTGTCCATCACTTCATGAAAACATCTATCACATACAACATACAATAAGCATCAGAGTTAGTGTTACAGTACGCGTCCGTACCTTTGTTGGTGATATCGGTACGTTCGTCGGTCGGAATGGGATCACGTATATCCTATAATGGTAATATCGCATTTATTAATTCAAAAATAATATCCTAGTAGATATCTTAGTCACTATGACCTTTTTACCCCTGGTGAATTTATTTTTCAACTTATTTCTAAAATTTCGTAGAAAAACGCTGATTCTGCATTCAAGGCAGATTTTTCATCTATCTTTGAAAAATCTTAATTAATTCTAGAAAAATCGAAACGAGGATCCGTAAAATTCCTCGGAATCCTTAGGATGTCTAATTTTGATATGGTCTTCACCCAGAATTTGTGAATCATTCCCAGTTTTTACGTTTTTATATTCTGCCCAGAAAAATTTCCAGAAAACGTAGCCTAACTTGCAGAATTTCTATCTCATTGTATAGAGCTCAAAATAATACATTCTAGGTATTTTTGAAAATCCCTATATGTCTACTTTAACCATGAATTTTCTCAAAATTTTAGAACCTCATATTCAACATAAAATACTGGCGTTCTTACCCTTGACTTTAGGAATTGCTAACCGACAAAATTTCGCCAGAGCTTCGCTACTTTGATCCTAATCTTCCAATAATTTTGCTATATTACTTTCTCCATCCATTTTTTGAAATAAAACCATATTTAACCATAAAAACATGATAACAAAAATATATTGGAAGATTAAAGATCAAAACAACATTTAGACTCGTGAACTTAAACTAGAACTTCAAGAACTACAAAAGCTAAAGACTAGAAACTAAAAGCTTGCTTACCTCTTGAAGAACTTCCTCCTCCTTCTTGCTTCCCACTATGATTTTCTCTCTACTCTTGCTTCTCTTAAACTCATCTACTTTGGTTGAGTTTGGTGTGAATTTTATGAAGACCCAAGGTGCGGTGCCTATTTATAGTAAAAGGTCATGGCACTTTGATAATTCTTTCATACCTACCTCTTCTTCAATTGGAGCCATGAGATCTAAACTTAGTTAAGAAGTTTTAATCTTAACCATTGGATCCATACTTAATGAAGAAGTTTCAATTTAATTTAAAAAGCATTTCTCTTGATTTTTCCTATTGGTGGATTTCAAATTAAGATTGATTTAAACTTACTTATTTCTTGTAGTTTATTCAAGTTTTCCTATTTAATACTCTGATCTCAAAAATCATGACTTTATTAGAAGTCTTTACTAGCCCTTTAATTATTTTAAGATTAATCACAAAAGTTTGGGAAAAGATTTTGAAGACAATCTATTCCAAGCTTAAAATATGCTTGTTCATAATAAATCCTTATATTTGATCTATGGTTAACGTATCTCAGGATACAATTTATTTTCTATAGATTCTCATTTACTTGTGTCTTGAATTAATCCCAATGGTTTTTAACTCTCCAATCAAAGAAAGTACACATTTCTCTCTCTCCTATACTAGACTCACATCACTCACAACATTTGCACACACACACACACACACACACACACACACACAACTCTCCCTCTCTCCTTCATCAATTTTCAATTAATGAAGCCATGTGCATCCATTAATGCTTGAATTTGCATGTGTGCTAACAAATCATCCTATTTCCCTACACACACGTATACACACATTCACCACCTCCCCTTCATCTTTTTGATGTTCAATTTGTGTTTTATTTGTCTCACAAAATCAAAGAGGAAGGCCTCTCATTGGTTCATTTTTTGCTCACAAGGATTTAGCTTTATGAGTTAAATTAAAGCCTTTAGATTATAACTAATCTTAATTAGTATCTTTAATTAGAAAAATTTAGTATTTTAATTACTTATGAAAAATTAATACAATTTCTCTAATTATTGCAAATTTAATTGCCCATTAGTTGTTGCTAATTTTCTCTAATTGATTTAGGTATTTCCATGTTATTTAATCGCCCCTTATGAATAAATTAAGATTATACTTAATTATGATGTCTGTAAGGATTTTGGGTCTTTTATTCATTTTAATACTAAGAGAAATTGCCCTAGAAAATAAAATAAATACACTACAAACTTTGAGACCACATATTCACCTATTTTAAATAGGTAATATTTATCAAAATATTATATTTATGAGACTTATAAATTTTGGGTATTACAAGAAGATTATTCCAAGATCAACTAATAATACAAACAAGTGCAAAAGACTATATGTATCACTCACTTAGCTTGGTTTTGCACTTATTGAAGTCTTCCTCCTTTTTGGCCCTTTCCTAGCTTTCAGCCTTCCTGAAAAAGATTCCATACACATTGGCTTTTCAATATATGAAGCTCACATAAGAATTGAAGGAGAGAAGTTGGAACTTAAATCACAATAACTCACCTTAATACCTCAATGTTCCCTTCCTTCTTCCTTCTATGTTTTGGCCAAGCTCTACACTTGGTGTTTTCTTGGGAGCTTTAGACGAAACCTTAGATGATAAGAGGGTTAGGAAGTGTTTTATAATTGATGAAAAGTTACCCAAGGATCTCTCTTAGTAATTATCCAAAATGCCCTTCCATTATATGACTATTTTTGCCTACCATATAGTTTGTGCTTCCTTTCTTCTCCTTATCCTCCTTTGGTTCGAAATTTATGGCTTGTTCGGCAAGCCTTTACATCATCTTATTTCCCCCAACAAGACATGTGGCAACATGGGGTTTATTATGTGTCAAGCTTTATTTAATTTCCTTTATCTTTTTATACTTCCCTTTGTTGAATTCATGCTTCCTCTTATACTCGCATGGTTGGCTAAAATATAGCCTTTAAAATAATGGCTTATCCCTTACACTTCCTTGATTTTTATCTTGTCTAATTATCCCATGGATAATTGCATGAAATTTCTTGTTTCCTTCCTTCTCTCCCTTGTCTCCACGTAAAGCCAAAAATAATGGCTTATTGAAGAAGAATTATAATCTCATTAGAACCAATGCTTGTGTGTTCATTTCCCATGTAAACAAGTGGCAAATTGAAATTCACTTTGATTGGTAAAATGTATGGCTAAAAATAGGCTTAGGTGGCTTCATGTTAATCTTAACTTTCATGCCACTACTACAAAATACCTAAAAGACGACCTAAAAAAGACCCAATTAACGTCCTTATTATGCGGGATGTCGGGGAGAGCGTAGTCGTTGATGGTATATTTAGCGACCTGAAATTGTTTCAGGTCGCCTCATAATAGGCGACGTAACACAAATCAGGTCACCTCATATGAGGCGACTCCGAACACAAATCAGGTCGCCTCATAAAACTATTCAGTCGCCTCATATTTGGCGACTGATTTGTGTTCGTCGCGCATATGAGGCGACTTGAATGCTTTTTCAGTCGCCCCTTATGGGGCCAGGTCGTTTGTTTTTACCATTTTAGGCGACCCGATTAAAAATCGGTCGACTCATCTATATTAATAGGCGACCTGATTACTACTATTCAGTCGCCTCTTATGATCCAAAGATGCCATGAATTGATTTTCGTGTCGCCTTATATTATTATTTTTTTTAAAAAAAAAATATGCTTGCTCATTTTGTTTGGCCAATTTGGTGCAAATACTTCATAAAATAATTAAGCGCATATGCGGTGAATGACAATAGATAACAATGAATGTGAAATATATTATGACCGTATGAATTATATGTATGTGCATTCCATCCAAAGAAGGTGAAATAACAATGAATACAAGAAGGTTCAATAAGAAAATTGTAAAAGTGACTTCAACAAAAGAATATTGGCTACACATACAAGATCATACAAGAGAATGACAATATAGATGTTCTGTATTCAACTCAGATCAGTTCAACAAAATCAATCAAATTCACAACTTAGCTTCCAACATAACCATGAAGATGCAAGAATATCAACAACTCCAAAGAGAAAACTTCAACTCGAGCCTAAGAAGACAAGTTCAACAAAGTCACACGATAATGAATTAAAGTGTAGCGATCCGAAACTTTTAGCAAATTCAACGAGATTTAAAAGAAAGAAGGTATGACCTAGATTTAGATTACTAAAACTAGACCAAAACAACAAACAAAGCACCACTATGACAACAAATTTTTCTCACATTTGGAGGCAATTAATCTCCAAAATTTCACAACGGCTTTCACAATTTAATGCAAAGCAATTAGATAGCATCAACATTCCCTTCAATTGGCAATAACACGATATGCGACAAGAGGCAAATATATATAGCAGCAATGACTTTTGACAATCATATGACAGGTGATCTATTTCCAAAATCAAACCTCATATTCACAAAGCAATTAAAGTGGCAAATTCAAGAGCAAGACCAATAATTTTAAGAAACCGAAATCAAAGCACATGACTTAATAAGTTTCACATTGACAATCACCCTAACAAGTAATGACTTGCCTATATATTCACAGTGAGCCATGTTCAAGAAGATATCTAGCCATCATGTCTCGAACTGAATTGATGTCATCATGTGAGTACGGATCCTCAGTACGAAAAAACTGTAAATTGGAAAACAAGGTATAATTAACAACTGAAGTACCACAACAAAAAATATCATCATTTGAGGATCACAGAGAGCATTCCGTACGTTTTGCAAGCCGAAGTACGTCCGGTGGAAACGATAGATTGCATCCAACTGATAACGTAGTATCCGCACTCGGTGTTCCCTGGTTGTTGATGGCACTATAAATCAAAAACAAATTGTTAAAACGAAAGCTACTGTGTCCCCGGAGAAACTTGAATTGAAACTACTTACCTTCGGATAAAACCACTTCGGTCCACCCTGCTGTCGTTGTCCAGGAAGCTCTCTATATGTCCTAAGACCCCTATCATAATTAAAATGGAAATTAACAGACATGAAAACAATTCATGTAAAAGAAGAATCGATGATTTAGACAAAAATTTACTTACTCGGCAAACATGTTTTTGATATCCTCGGTTGGCCGCCATTTACGGAGTCGAACCAATAACATGCGTTCTTGGCGGGCAAACTACACACGAGGGTCCAATGACCACTACAACATATACATATTAATATTAAACTAAGATAAGAAAGCAATTTATTCTTAAAAATCTTATATAGACAAAAAAATACGTACCTTTCATGTATTGGCGCTAGATAACAAGATGATTGTAGGTCGCTCATTGCTAAACCAACATAAATGGCCCTCCTGGCTAAGATACTACGAGCAGAAGCCGTGGTTCCAGGACATAAGAATCCATACGAACCCAATAGGCCTTCCTTTTTGCATATGTCGTTGCAGACACTATGATCGAAATAAAATGATAGATGTTGAATATATTAAACAAAAAAAGAGTATTGACATAATTAAAGGGTAAAAAACTTATAAGATTGCAAGTTGAAGCTTTGTATATCTAAACGGTCCATATGCATAAACTCGTCAAATCTTTCTTGTCAATATTGATCAAATATGTCTTGTCTCCGCACCGACAATGCCGGAGGCATCTGCAAGCCTATAGAGACGATGTCCTTGTAGAGCTCTCGCATTTGTGATAAGTATGGAAATCTGCTCATGACTTGTTCATGCTATGAAAACATAATAAACAGATTATGAGTGGGTTAGCAATGAAAATCAATCCTAAACCCTACTCATCGTCAATCGATAATGTATTTCCTACCATTGGAGGTGTCGTCCCCATCTCAATAAGATGATGCGGCCAAAGGATGAACGATGTGGTGGCAGCGTCTAGCGTGGGAACCTCCTCATCATCAATCGGGATGGCTGTCTTTTCTTCCCCCTCTCGCACACTTGTTAGAGTCACCCTACGTTGGTCTTGTGGAATTTGCATATTGTGGTGTGTGGTTTGTTCTGGGTAAACAAGACCATCGGCAACAATATGCCGGTGTGGATCATCCAAATATAGAGTGCAGGGTTGTCCCCCTTGTGGAGTGTGAGAAGCCTCACCAATAAGTACATTTGGAGAGTGATGAGAAGGTTCGCCAATAGGTACATCTGGAGTGTGAAAACTTTCTTTGCTGCTTGGGAAGGCCGGGGATTCCTGGTTTGAAGGTTGCGTATTTACCTTCCCTTGTATCATCTCCCTCATTTCACCCCATAGTTGTGCCATAACCTCATCTACAAGGGACGCTCGAATTTTGGCTACAAGCTGAGGACTAGGGTTGTCAGTCATGCGAACAACTCGAACGCCGTCCAAAATATTTCGCGACACTAACTCCCCTTGGCTCCCCACGAACAACATCAAGGTAATCAGGCTTCCCAATCGCCATGGACAAAATGTCCATCCGTGTACCCGGCGTGAATGAACCTTGGCTGCTCTGCTGCTCAAGCACATCCTATATCATATGATTTTTCATAAATAGTAACTAATTAAACTCTAAAAATATGAAACAACTGAGGCTATTTTATACTTCTAATTTAACTACTTACAATCTTTGAAGCAACCTCAGCCACATCTTCATTTATGTATTTCTCGCCCTTCATCCTCGCAGCTATCCATTTTTTATGGCGAGGAGGACGCTCAGGGGCCTGGATAATAGTGGAAGGATCGAATTGAGCAGCTTCCTTCATTTTCTGCAACTCTTCTTCCATCAGCCTCCGTTCAAGCTTCTTATAGCCACCCCTAGACATGCAATGTGGATACTTATTTCTCGCTTGCCTCTCTCTATTGGCTCGACTTGTTTTTACGTGACACGAAAACAAATAAAACTGAGCCTTCGATGTCAAATAGATTCAACTAAAAGATAAGATATGAAAGAAATTTTACAAGAAATTCGGGATTCGGCGTGACGCCACAAACTCCCTCCCAGTCTCCGGAGAAATGTAATCATAGTCTTGACATGGGTCCTTGTCCCTCTTTGACCCTCGAATATATTTTTTAGTGAGCTTGTTCTTAAAGTCTTTCCAACGTAGACGAACCTCACCCATCCAATGCTTGTACATGGCCTTATTGTTAGGCACATCATACGTTCTTTGCAAGGTAAAAGAGAAGATATGAAAGAAATCAAGTAATAAAACTAAAGATACAAATGCAGAAGATATCGAAAGTGAGATACCAAAAGTTGTGCCCGAGATCAACTCCTTCGTTTTAGGAGGAACCAACTTCCAATCGAGAATACAATGCGAACTTTGGTTCGAGCCGGATAGCCTACGTAGCTAATGAAATTGTCTTCCTCGGACCAATTGGATTCATATTGGCATCGAACTCCACATGCAGCCTCTTTTCCCGACCGCCACGACGTGCAATTAACACACCCATATGTGTGCTACCTCTACCCCTTCTCACCACCGGTACATCATTCCTACTATCATTCCGATGACTCGTCGAGCTAGACATATTCCTGTTCATTAAAGACAAATCAATAATGTTAGATAGAGTTATTATTAAATAATAAACAAATGAATAAAATGAACTAACATGTTAAACCGTACAAAAATAACATAGGACTTTTTCATAACTTAAGATCTTACTTTATATGGTTTCCCATATTCCTTCGAATGATCCTTCCTTGGAGCATATTCTTCATCATCTACCAATTCTACTTCACGTGTTGTAGGTGGATTTGTTGTGAAAGGAGTGTATCGTCCGGGTTCAAGGATTCTTCACTATACGTCTGTTTTTTACTTTGAAGTACTATGGACATTTTATTATTTGCGTGGTCTCGTAACATAAAACACTTGTTTCGCCCGGCTTGCTAGAATGAATGGCTCGTCTCTATGACCAAGTCTTTGAAGATCAACGAGACAAATCCAAATTTAGGATCTATTACAACAGCATTATTGTTAACCCACTTACATTTAAATAAAGCAATTTTGAACTTGGTGTAGCTCATCTCCCATATTTCTTGAATAACTCCATAATAGGCCATTGATGCTAACACCGGGTTTTTGTCTTTCGAACTTGAAAAGTGCATGGATTCAGCTTCAACCATCACCCCATTTGTTTTGCACTAACTTCTATCATCTTGGTCTTTTGTGTAGAAAGAATATCCGTTGATATCATAACCTGTTCAAGTGATGACCTGATAAGAAGGCCCCCAGGCTAACCACTCGATTGTAGCCGACACACCGGTCTCGTACAATACCTTCTTCTGGAACCACTTTATAAATGTGCATGTCATTCTTCCTTGGATTCATATTCTTCAAACTCTTTCTGTGTTCATCAATGTATGGTTGAACTTCTTCCGTATTATTCAAGATGTACAGTGTGCTTGCAACACCTCTCGCACGAAGCATATTCTTCGGTTTGATTACTCGAGTTCCCTCACTTATCCCCTTATCATCGAGATTGTAACGTCGCCCCCGATAGATAATCTTTACGTAACTCCATAGCCTCTTCCACTACATATCTCTCAACGATTGAGGCTTCCTGGCCGATAAGGATTTTTAGAATACCCTTTTAAGATCTTCATGTATCGCTCGAAAGGGTACATCCACCTTAGGTAAATTGGACCGCAGAGCCTTACCTCCCTTACCAAGTGCGCTATCAGGTGCACCATTATATCGAAAAATACAGGAGGAAAATGCATCTCTAGTTGGGACAAAATAATATAACCCTCATTTTCCAATTTATCCAACTTTTCAATGTCAATGACTTTGTTACATATAGCATTAAAGAAAATACACAATTTTGTTATAGTGGTCCGCACTTCATCTTTCATAATGCCCCTAATAGCTACTGGTAATAGTTGTTGCATCAACACATGATAATCATGAGACTTCATTCCCACTAACTTCAAATCATCCATTGAAACACACCTTCTCAAATTTAAAGAATATCCTTGTGGAACCTTAATGTCATATAGACACCCACACAAACTTTTTTCTCCGCTTTTGATAGTGTATGATTTCGGCTCCATGTATGCCCTCTTACCATCTTCCATTACTCGTGGATGTAACCGTTCTCTTATTCCCATATCAACCAGGTCTAGTCTCACACTAATTCCATCCTTAGTCTTCCCTGGTATGTGCAAAATAGTACTGATAAGGCTATCACAAACATTTTTTTCCACATGCATCACATCAAGACTTTGTCTCACATCAAGACTACGCCAATATGGAAGATCAAAGAAAATTGATCTCTTCTTCCATATATTCTTCTCACCCGCAATCCTTTCTCGCTTACCCAATGTGACATTGATATGCATCACCCGACTATAGACTTCCTCTCCGGTTAATGCCTTTGGAGCCGTTCTATGGTCCTAAGCCGTTAAAACGCTTTCTTAACTTACGATATGGGTGGAACCGATCAAGAAACCTCCCGTGACCAAGGTAGACCGTTTTTCTCATGCTTTAATTCGGAAGTTTGTGTCGCCTTCACATATTGGACATGCTTTATGCCCTTTCACACCGTACCGGACAAATTTCCGTATGTAGGAAAGTCGTTGATCGTGGTAAAAATCATTGCACGCAACTTGAAGGACTCCTTCTTATATGCATCAAACACATCTATGCCTTCCTCCCACAACTTCTTCAAATCCTTAACCAATGGCGCCAAGTACACATCGATATTGTTACCAGGCTGTTTTGGTCCAGAAATCATCATAGAAAGCATCACATACTTGCGTTTCATACATAGCCAGGGAGGTAAGTTGTATATTACAAGGAGAACCTAGGCCATGCACTATGGGTACCGCTAAGAGTTCGATACGAATTGAAGCCATCTGTACAAAGCCCCGGTAGAAGGTTTCTTGGCTCAATGCCAAATTGCGGAACATTTCGTCTATTTTCTTCCATTGCAGTAGAGTCACCGGTGCCGTAGATATTTTCCATCGATATTCTCTCATCGAATGTCATCTCAACTTCTTTGCTGTTGCTTCACTAGTAAACAAACGCTTAAACTGAGGAATTATGGGAAGATATCACAATGCCTTCAAAGGTTGCCTTTTTTTTTTTGTGATCTCCAGAACCACCACCTTTCTTCACTTTGTATCGTGAAGTTTTACACTTTGGACAATTACTAAGGCCTTCATTTCTATACAATATGTCATTAGGAACCGTGTATCTTTTTATACTCCATACCCATCGTAGATAAGATTTTCTTGGCCTCATACATACGATTTGGAAGTACATTATTATCCGGCAACATATCACACAACAATTCAAGCAACGACGTGAAAGCGCTATCGGTCCACCCACATGTTGCCTTTAAGTTGACCAAATGTAAGGTCCCGTCAACCGTGTATACTTAGTACACCCATGGAACAAAGGTGTCTCGCATCACTCCTCACGCTATCATATTCATGCGGTTGTGCAAAGGATTCGACCTCAACATCATGAATCATTCTCTCCATTCCATCATCATCTACCTCAACTTCATTTTTGTAGGATGCACTGGGAGTTACCTCCTCACCATGCCATATCCACATTGTGTATCAAAGGTTTATTCCATCACAAATTAGGTCGTCCCTTATATCAGCAATATCCCGTCGAACCCCATTTAAACAATTAACACATGGACAATAGTACATCCCATTTTTTGTAGCCACATTCCTTCTAGCAAATTCAATAAACTCTTCCACCCCATTCTTATATTCTTCACTATTTCTCAACGCATTCATCCAACTATGACCCATTTTGTTACCACCTATGACATTTCCAACAACAGTCAAGTTCATAACAATTTCAAGAACGACATGCTTTCTTTTAAGAAAATTTCTCCCGTTTCCCCTTAAAAGTAAGACATCCCAAAATTTCAATAACAACCAATTTCAGCTTAATTCAACAAAACTTACTATATAAGGAGAAAAGTCTTGTTCTCTCTCAAGAAGAAGGTATCATATAAGAACAATATATGTGTGTGTGCATAAAATGAAAGCAATCGACCTAAGTTGTCTAAGTCATAAACTATAACTTATGGACATCTAAGCATCATTATTAATACTACAAAGTTTACCTAGTTCAATGCACATCAACAAAAAAACAATATTTAACTATAATTACCTCAACTTTAAATTCCTCTCCTTGAAATTTATTTGCTCTATTCAACCTAAAGACAACAACAATAAAGACAACATTAGAATTATTCAAACTAACATATGAGAGGGAATAATTGTATGACAAAAGGAACATGATTAAAAATACATACCCTAGGACTCCTCAAGCTCTTGTGGGTTGTTGTCGTGGTCAAGTCACTAACAAGTAGTCAAGTATAAGATCAACATTTATCAACTAACCCCCTAACACTGATCTGTTCCAATTCCAACTTGATTAATAGCAAGTCCCTGTCAACCATTGATGGCATGAATAACTAAATTCAATTCAACAGGAATTGATTCCAATAAGTAATTTAGAGTAAGCTTAAAATTTTTGAAGAAACCAATAAAGCATGATAGAAGAAAATTCTAATTAAGTAGACATTAGATTAAAATTTAGAGCACAAGTAAACCATCGGTAATTACACCATAAGTTTTGATGCCAAACAAATACTTGTCTAGTTCTCCTTATGGCTAGTAAAGTAGGTATTTTGCTAACATTTTTTTCAAGAAAACACTTGCATTATTAAGTATACAAAAAAAAAAATAATGGGTTTGACTTAGAGTAGCCTGGATAGACAGGAGGATTCGGTCAATTCACATAGTCCAAGACAACCATGCATCCATTCAAATGATTGGTTGCATCGTTTTCGCCACTTTATAGGGAAATATAAGGAACCGCGGTGAAACAATTACTAAGGCATTAAAACCACCCAACTGCATGGATGAAAGACTACCCAAGAGAAAAAAAGAGTGAACAATATAAGATTTTATTGCTAATAACAAAAGAGAGTCAATATAGTTCACCTTGTTCATGAATTCTAGGTTTCGATGATATTCATAATTCAAACATCAGTCACATAGTACTATTTGACAGATACGGGGAAAATTACTACTACCTCTGGTTCTTAATAAGAGATCTCATTTTTATACAACAAACAAGATCTTGTGTTCAAGACCGGAGGTAGTATCAGCATCCAGTAGGTTCTTTAAGTTCTAACTTCTAAGCCTTAATCTCCTTACCATTATATACTTTCTATAGTACCGATGATCATCAATTCTTAGCCGTAGAATAATCATGGGCTTTTTTTTCCCTTGAACCGTATTACTACCAAAGATATAGGTTTCCCACAAGATAAAATATGATGAATAAAAACTTTGAACACTCGAGTTACATAAGAAAAACAAAGCTAGAAACAACATAATTTCATATGCGAATTGGCAAACAATGTAACTAAAATGTTAGTTTAGTTCATTTATTCCCTCTTAATTTCTTCCAGTTTAGATGTTCTTGAATTTAGCAAGAAAGAATTCTCTCACCAGTTAAATGTTTTAGACAATAAGACATCCATGAATCAAACCAAACGATTCAATTTCAAAACACTTTTTTTTTTTTTTTTTTTGCTCAAAGAATTTCAAAACACTCGGCTCTTATGATTTTCCTCTTTGACTTAAAGTCTATGTCACTTCATTTGACCTTCTCACTGGCCAAAACGAACCCTCCCTCTTTAAGTAGCCACCTCAATGTCCTAAGGCCAACCAGCTCTTCTACCAAGTAAGACACAAGGAGGCATAGAGTAATTCACCCTTTAAATTATGTTGCCAAGGAGGCATAATTTCATATTACTCGACATGAAACTTAAGCATCCCGGGCTACCTAGTCCCTAACAAATATGCAATCAAACCAAAACACTACTATCCAATATTAATAGGCGCAATTAGGTCCTCTACCTTATTCGTACTTTTTCACTCAATCAACATTTAAATTCCATCAACATCTCTAAATTTCTACTAAGGAAACATGGTAACCAAGCATGTTGCAAATTTAAATGCTATTCCGGGATACCAGCTCTGTTTGCAAATCGGGTCAAACCCAGAATTAGAAGAAAACGAGGCATTTGAATACAAATCAGAAATGGTAATTTCAATATGATGGATAAGGATTTGTCACCTGTTGGAGTGGCTAAGGTTCCGAAAGGCCACTGTGTTGAATAAGGAGGAGTCGGATCGGGGCTAGGCAACTATTTGCCGCAAGCCGCAACCAACGAGACGATGTGTCGTGTGTGAGTCTGTCAGATTCTTGCTAATCGCAGAGAGGAAGACGATCGGAGGCGTCAGACGACAGCAGGAGAGGAGCAGACGAGCAGAAGCCAGTAGAGAATAGAGATGATTCAGACGAAAATCGAAGAGCTATGTGCGTGCCTCTGCCTTTGGGGTGCTTTTTCGCAAATAGAAATGAAAGATTCAAGGGTTAGGGCAAGAGTGCCGCGAGAGGGAAATGATGAAGGGGAAGGAGGTGGAGATGAGTGTGCCGCGAGAGGGAAATGAAGAAAGGTTCTATCGCACGGGTAGGGATTTTGGGGATCCTATTGGGCTTTTTAATGAATATGGGTGACCTGAAATAGATTCAGGTCGCCCATATTCGATAATGGGCGACCTGAAAGAAGTTCAAGTCGCCACTTTTCAGAAAACTAGCGACCTGAATGTATTTCAGGTCGCCACTTTGCAACAAACGGGTGACCTGAATCTATCTCAGGTCGCCCATATTATAATTGGGGCGACTCCGAAATTGTTTGGTCGCCTAAAATATGTCCACAATTTAAATAATAAAAAAACACACGGTGCTTTAGTTTTAGGCCCAAAAAAGGGACAAATTTTATGCAAATTTGGGCGACCTGAATGTGTTTTAGGTCGTCCCCGTTCGAAAAATGGCGACCTGATTAAAATCAGGTTGCCCATATTATAATTGGGGTGACTTGAAATTGTTTCAGGTCGCCTTAAATTGTTAAAAAAAATAATAATAAACACACGTTGCTTTAGTTTTAGACCAAAAGAGGGAACAAATTTTACGCAAATTTGGACGACCTGAATTAAATTCGGGTCGCCTAAATTGATAAATAGACAACCTTCTCTATTTCAGGTCGCCAATGTTAAAGAAAATTAAAAAAAAAACATGGCGCCAAAGAAATTAATTTTCATAACAAAAAAGTTTCATGGCGCCAAAATTTATGCCAATTTCGGCGACCGAAAGTTTATCAGTCGCCTAAAATCTGTATCCAATGTTAAAAAAGAAAAACCACACGGTGCCTAAGTTTTAGACCAAAATTTATTCCAATTTGGGTGACCTTAATTAAATACCGGTCGCCTAAGTTGATAAATAGACAACCTTCATCTATTTCAGGTCGCCTATATGAATTAAAATAAAATAAAAAATACATGGCACCAAAGAAATATATTTTTAGAACAAAAAAAGTTTCAAATTTATCCCAATTTGGGCGACCTGAATTAATTTCAGGTCGCTTAAATTCAATAACAGGCGACTTGAATTATATTCAGGTCGCCTAAATTTGAAGATCCAACCATGGCGCCAAACAACAAAAAATTCTCAATGGCTATTAGGCGTCCTGAAACGGTTTTTGGACGACAAAAGCCAATTTTATAAGTCCTAAACAATAATTCAGGACGTTGAAGGCTCATTTTCCTTCGATATAATTACAAGATTGCCACTACCTTCATTTTTTACTTCCTATTTTAAAATAAGGATGTTTTTTGGGGTAGTGATATCCAATATTTGTAGTAGTGTGCTTAATTGTCAAACTACATTACTCCCCTTCTCTCTTTCATGTTGGACGAATTGAGGCCTCGTTTTGGAGCTTCATGAAGACTCTTTTATGTGTCAAATTATCTTAGCTTCATGGCCTTCCATATTTATACACTTGGCATAATCTCAAGCATACACAAGAAGCTTATCATATACTCTTCATAACTTAACACATGCTCTTAAATAATTATCATTCCCGGATCTTCCTTGTTCTCTCTAGGCGAAATGCCCCTAAGGATGAGTCTCAAAATTGCCTCATTTTATCCTTAACACATGTCCATTTATTAAATAATTATTGCCATTTATTTACCAAAATCCAATATGGCAATTATTCCTCTATTTGCAACCCCAATTTACCAATGGAATATTAATCGGGTTTTTGGTCAAAATAATGTTTTTTTAAAAAATATTTAGGGATTTACTGCTGTTCAGAAGGTATTTAGGGATGTAATGCAGTCAATGGCGTGGTTTGACCAACGCCATTGACTGCGCCAGTCATTGCACTCCACGTGGAGATGGCGTCCGTGGGGGAACGCCAGCTCAGCTGCTGGCGTCCACGTGCGCACGCCATGAGTGGCGTGCATTGACCCACGCCATTGATGGCGTGGGTTCAGCACGCGGTCGGGGAATCGACACGCTCAAGATTCGACCGGATTCCGACCGGACCAGACACCCCCATCCACACGCAACCCCCTCACCTCACCCCACCCTACAGCCCGGCCCCCTCCCCCCAAAAGTCCCCATGATGCCACGCCACCCCCTCCCCAAATTATCACCTACACGCCCCCATCCCCATCCCCACCCCCCAAAACACACACACACACTTCACCCCATCTCCATTCCCATCCCCATCCCCCCTTCTCACGAGCACACACACACACTTCACCTCTCATCTTCATCCCCAAGCACCCCAACCCCCAAAACACACACACAGACTACCCCCAAGCAACCCCTTCCCTCTATTTTTTGCATTCTTTTTCAATCATCTCATTTTCTTCATTCAAAAAACTCCCCTCCGTCCTCCATTTTCTTCATTCTTTTCCACTCTCCATTCGTTCTCCTTCCTGGAGCCGAGAAAACGTTGACAAAGACGAGAAAGGAGGCTCAAATTCACTCTCTCACTCCCGACTTCAAGTTTGCACCGGTATTCTTTAATTTTTTTTGTTATGTTTATTGTTTAGTAATTTGATTTAACTTGCTCTTTAATTTTTTTTTGTTATTTTTAATGTTTAGTAATTTTTTTTGTTATGTTTATTGTTTAGTAATTTGATTTAACTTGTTCTTTAATTTTTTTGTTATGTTTTAATGTTTAGTAATTTTTTTTGTTATGTTTATTGTTTAGTAATTTGATTTAACTTGTTCTTTAATTTTTTTTGTTATGTTTAATGTTTAGTAATTTTTTTGTTATGTTTATTGTTTAGTAATTTGATTTAACTTGTTCTTTAATTTTTTTGTTATGTTTAATGTTTAGTAATTTTTTTTGTTATGTTTAATGTTTAGTAATTTGATTTAACTTGTTCTTTAATTTTTTTGTTATGTTTAATGTTTAGTATTTTTTTGTTATGTTTAATGTTTAGTAATTTTTTTGTTATGTTTATTGTTTAGTAATTTGATTTAACTTGTTCTATAATTGTTTTTGTTATGTTTAATGTTTAGTAATTTTTTTGTTATGTTTATTGTTTAGTAATTTGATTTAACTTGTTCTTTAATTTTTTTGTTATGTTTAATGTTTAGTAATTTTTTTGTTATGTTTATTGTTTAGTAATTTGATTTAACTTGTTCTATAATTTTTTTGTTATGTTTAATGTTTAGTAATTTTTTTGTTATGTTTATTGTTTAGTAATTTGATTTAACTTGTTCTTTACTTTTTTTGTTATGTTTAATGTTTAGTAATTGTTTTTGTTATGTTTAATGTTTAGTAATTTTTTTGTTATGTTTATTGTTTAGTAATTTTTTTGTTATGTTTATTGTTTAGGAATTTTTTTGTTATGTTTATTGTTTAGTAATTTGATTTAACTTGTTCTATAATTTTTTTTGTTATGTTTAATGTTTAGTAATTTTTTTGTTATGTTTATTGTTTAGTAATTTGATTTAACTTGTTCTTTAATTTTTTTTGTTATGTTTAATGTTTAGTAATTTTTTTGTTATGTTTATTGTTTAGTAATTTGATTTAACTTGTTCTATAATTTTTTTGTTATGTTTAATGTTTAGTAATTTTTTTGTTATGTTTATTGTTTAGTAATTTGATTTAACTTGTTCTTTACTTTTTTTGTTATGTTTAATGTTTAGTAATTTTTTTGTTATGTTTAATGTTTAGTAATTTTTTTGTTATGTTTATTGTTTAGTAATTTTTTTTGTTATGTTTATTGTTTAGGAATTTTTTTGTTATGTTTATTGTTTAGTAATTTGATTTAACTTGTTCTATAATTTTTTTGTTATGTTTAATGTTTAGTAATTTTTTTTGTTATGTTTATTGTTTAGTAATTTTTTTTGTTATGTTTATTGTTTAGGAATTTGTTTTGTTATGTTTATTGTTTAGTAATTTGATTTAACTTGTTCTATAATTTTTTTTGTTATGTTTAATGTTTAGTAATTTTTTTTGTTATGTTTATTGTTTAGTAATTTGATTTAACTTGTTCTTTAATTTTTTTTGTTATGTTTAATGTTTAGTAATTTTTTTGTTATGTTTATTGTTTAGTAATTTTTTTTAACTTGTAATGATATACATTTATTTATTATTTATTTATTTTGACTGTATATTATAAACCTTAAGATAGATCACTAATTATTTAATATTTTGCATAGTAATAATTTAATATATAAAATGTACAATATTATGGTTTTCTAAATTTGATTTAAGAAATTTATGAGAATAATAATTAGTGAATTAAAAAAAAAAAGAGCTTGTGAAATATATTGTATGTAATTGTTAGTAGAAAATAATAATTACCCAAATAATTAATTTAGTAATTAATAATTGTTGACTTAATAATGTCTTTGTGTTATGGTAAATTTTCTATTAGCCTAATGGATGACCAACAACCCCGCAATATTGAGCCCGGCCCCAAAGAGTGGGGAGTTCTTAAAGAGGAGGTCCAAGAATCACATCGATCACAAGTTGTTTGGAACACAGAGGCGCAATTGTTTGAGGGTAAGGCGAGCCTCACACGGGTCTTTGGGAGATATCGAGGACCCAAACCTCATCCCTGTAGAGTTGCAGCAGCACCTTATGCGTGGAGGTTTCTGGCACGTGTCTCGCATGAAGAGACTCCCGGTATGTTTTAAAATTCTCTATGTAATTAATTATACGCATTTAGTTGTTTGTACATGATACAGATAATATAGAACCCTTACATATTTGTTATCTACTTCTATGTCGGTGCAGATTGACAAACAGCTTATTTCTGCTTTGGTTGAGAGGTGGAGGCCTGAGACGCACACCTTCCATATGCCGGTTGGTGAGATGACAATCACTCTACAGGATGTAGAGGGCATTTTAGGTTTGTCCACTGAGGGTCAAGTAGTTTCCGGTCGGACGCACACCAACTGGACAGCAGTTATTCAACAGTACATGGGTCGGTCTCCACTCCCAACTCATTTGATTGGCGGAAACATCAGGTTGAGCTGGTTTGAAACTTATTGGGCCCACTGGGAGGAGCACTCAGCTACTGTTGAGGGCCAGCTTTTCTACACACGTGCTTACCTCATGCACCTATTCGGTGGATTTTTGTTGTGTGACAAGTCCGGCGCGAGAGGTCCCTTGCCGATATATTCAATTGCGGGGTGACCTTGCGAGATCGCTACATACGGTTGGGGGTCTGTTTGTACTCGCTATCTTGTTTCGTGAGCTATGTCGGGCCACGTCGGCTTGACTAAAGACATTGGGGGTTGTTTGTTGTTATTGCAAATATGGGCATGGTCCAGATTTCCTGCCATATCACCTCCCGTTCCACCGCCCGTTGACGCAGGTGATCATTACGGACGCAGGTATGGAAGTTTGATGTCATGAATATTTTGAACTGGTTCGAGTTTACTAATGTTATGGAGTTACATATTGCAGGTTCAATAAAGTCAACGTGCGGTTATTGCGACGTGATCTAACCAGATATCGGATAGATCTTGACCAGATGGGTCGAGACGATGTATGTATGATAAATTTGATATTAGAGAAAAAAAAGTAAACTAATTCACATTTGTTTACATGTATAGGTGACGTGGGAGCCATATAGGGATGCCGGGTATGAGTTTTTCGGTGCAGATGTTCACATGCAAGACGTCTGGAGGGCGGTCACACCCTTACTTTCT
Source organism: Acacia acuminata (assembly GCA_019022655.1). Classification (NCBI taxonomy): domain Eukaryota; kingdom Viridiplantae; phylum Streptophyta; class Magnoliopsida; order Fabales; family Fabaceae; genus Acacia; species Acacia acuminata. Next base: position 501,925 of record JAFJYI010000342.1, read on the forward strand.
TTCCACATTGTCAAGATGCACCAGCCCGATCGGTGCATGCGGCAATTTGGCATGCAGCAACACATCCCCAGCCCAGCACCACAGCTTGAGGGTGCCCACGATCTGACCTTACGCGGAAAGATGATGGAGGATTGGGAGATGAAACTGGATCAGTTTATTCAGTTGTGGAACACGCGAGATGAGCGTATCGAGACTACAGATCCATCGGATGGGCCGGTTTCCCCGAACTCTGAGTACATGACTTGGTTTTTCACACACACTAGACGGTATATGACGAGGCAGGTTGCCAAGATTGGGCATGTGGTACGTATTGATCTTGCTACCGTTTTTCTCCTATATCTTCCATCTTATTATCCATGACATAGTTTAAGTATTGTTGTTTATTTTACTGAATAAATGCAGATTGATGGTGTCGAGTGGATTTGGTGGATGAATTCACCACAATTTAGACCCCAATACAGCCACAGGGAGGTACAGAAGGTCTGTGACCAGTTACTTGGAGCACTTAGAGAATTTGGCCGAGTAGCGGAGCCTGGGCCTAGCGCACCAAGTGGACTATTAGTAAGTGTACCAGATCCCGCTTTGGAGGTCCCGCCTCATGCTAAGGAGGGCCGTGGATTGGGCCGACGACGACCGCGACACGAAATGGAGCCATATCAGATACCCCCACTTGGTCCACGAGGCGGAGGTGTATATAGACCTCTTGTATGGCCGATATGAACTATACTCGGGTTCCGTGGTACCCGGAGGAGATGCCGGCGGTGGAGCAGCCCGAGATACATGCACCGAGACCTACTTACCCACGGCCGAGACGATGAATGCTTCGGAGACACAGTTCCGTACTCATATCGTGGCCTTCTCGGAATTCCCTGATCGGCTTTCCTATGTTCAACCCTTATCAGCTTGGACAGGGTTTTTGGGCATATCAGCCTCCATATGGCGTTCCTGGCTTCAATACTTTTCAGTCGGCACAGGGTGGTTTTACTGCCTTCCGTTCCTCCCATCTTGGACAGGGTTGTACTGAGGCCGGATCTAGTAGTAGCCCATACCAGGCCGGACACCACACGGGCGACGACGGAGATGACCATTCTGATGACTTTATACGGGCAGCTGCTGAAGATTTCAATTTTAACCGCAATCCTGACGGCATTCGTAGGAACCCTAATCGGGATGCGCGTTCGAGACCGTGGCCTGAATATACTCCTCCCTGAGTGTGTTCCATGTTATGTATTATGTCGTATTTGCTGGGATTACTGTATTATGTCGTATTTCTTTGGGATTCTTGTATTATGTCGTATTTGATTGGGACATACTATATTTGATTGTATGTGTTTAAAATTACTAAATTATCCTTAGTCAATCCTCCTACATTATCATCAATATGTTTTTAAATTTTAACAAGTCCAATATTCATATAATCACTAAATAATTTAATTAAGGAACATATCATCAAGTTTTCATATTTATATTAGCATGTATCTTTGTTGATATCAATTAAGCCATATTTATGAAGATAAAAACTCAACTCATTTCATGTTTTTTTAATAGATATCTATGCAATTCGTGAAAAAATAAAATTTGAGAAAGCTTTTATTTAATTTAGTAAAATAAATATTTTCCCTTGAAAAAATCTAATTAAAAATGAAGTACACAACAGAAGCACATAAGTATAAAACCAATCAAATAAAATTATGAGAACATGGAGGTTAATTAGATGTGCGCGTCATAGGACATGAACGCATATTATGTCCGAACTGTTTACATATCGTACATCTAATTCGACTTGAGCTAGGTTGGACCTCCTCCTCATCCATTTCATTGCGAATGCGTGTAGATTTAGGGCAGCCCTTACCACGTAATTTCGATTCGTCAGGGATGATCTTTGGTTCGGACGAGGATGGTATTCCTTGTTCGCTACCAATCGGCTGAAATTGTGAAGAGTAAACATTCATAATATTGTAGATTGAGAATACTGGATCCACGTACTGTGCGGCATTATGGGATACCGCCGAACATGCAGCTATTACATGACTACATGGGAATTTGAATGCCTGAAACTTGCCACACTGGCATTTCCCTTGGGTCAAGTTCACCGAGTATGTATCGTCCTGATCGTCAACCTCAAACGTGGTACGAGCAACATCAAACTCCCGAACACGCATCGATGTAGCACGCTCTCCATTCTTTGCCATAGCTTGTCCAATAACACTCGTAAAATACTTTCCGGACATTGCATCTTTTTGTGCTGTGCTACCCCTTTTCACCCAATAACGAACAAGTCGGTTGTAGGTGCATTTCACCAACGATGTTATGGGCATGTTCCTCGCTCCCCTAAAAACCTTATTGATTGATTCCGCCAAATTGGTTGTCATATGACCGTATCTTCGTCCATCCTCATCATAACTCCTACACCATTTCTCTTTTGGAATTCTTTCAATCCATGTAGCCACTTCACGACTGTGACTGCAGAATTCGGCATACAATGCATCGAAGTGTATTTTGTTCGGAACATATCCTGTGAAAAAACCAAAAAATACACAGCATTATAAGTTTGTAGTAATGAAAAACATGAACATTAGTGCACATCTAATTGGAGTATATTACCTAATCTCATTAAATTTTTCTTCAACTCCTTGTCCTTGAAGCGGGTATTAAAATTGCTCGCAACGTGACGAATGTAAAATACATGGTACGCATTAGGAGGCTGCCAACCAATTGCCTCATCGGATACTGCTGATATTATGCTCTTGTGACGATCAGAAATAAGACATAGACCAACCTTACTTGTAACATACAGTCGTATGGAAGCCAAAAAATACTCCCATGCTTCCTTAGTTTCACCTTCAACAATTGCAAATGCAATAGGAAGGATCTCATTATTTCCATCTTGGGCGGTGGCAATCAATAATGTCGCCTTATACTTTCCGTATAAATGCGTACCGTCCACCTGTATGACTGGTTTGCACCATTGGAAGGCCTCACGACATTGCCTGAATGTCCAAAATGTACGTTGAAAAACCCGAACCCCATTAACAACCTGCTGATCAACAATGTACGGTCCATGTTGAATATGGTAAACAGATCCCGGAGAAAATTTCAACATGTGATCGAACCATCTTGGCAAGAACGCATATGACTCCTCCCAATCACCGTAAATCTTAGCAATTGCCTTTTGTTTTGCCTTCCATGCCTTCCAATAAGAAACATGATAACCAAACATTCCAAGTCACCCTTTCTTGTATCATGACCACAGGTACCGAAGGTGTTTCTTTGACCATGTCTGCAAAACCAATCGCAAAAATTACACATTAGGAATGTTATTTATGTTCACTAACACACACAAATATATTCACAAATTATCAAAGGATATTGTGTATCATACCTATTATGGCCTCGGAAATAATTTCAGAATCAAGTTGTTTGTGATCTTGGGAAAGAACCTGGCTCACACAACTACGATTTCCAACCCATTTATTTATCACCCAAGTGTTGCTACTCTTCGATTTAATTGCTCTTACTCTCCAATTGCAACCTTGTACATCATTCTTACATTTCATTACGTACTTGGCTGTAGTACTCTCAACCACTTGAGCTTCATGATGTTCCTTTATGCAATAATGTTTTATTGCGGCTTGGGCATCATTCTTGGACCCAAACTCTTGTTTCAAATATAGTCCATCTCCTCTTGCCCACGGACCCGACCCAAGCCTTCCACATCCAAGTATATCCTCATGCAAGTAATCTTCATGAATGACCTCATAATGCGGAATGTTATTCCAAAACGGTGTAACATCTGTATATTCACACATAATACAGTTATGCGAAAACATGCAAACTAATAAAAAATTAATTTAAATATTAATAAAACTCCGTAACTAACTTAATTGTAACATACCAGTCTGTTGTGACATGGGATTATGATGATATTCGATGTCTGTATCACTATCATTCGATCATGTTCATTAAACAATAATGTTTCCTCATCTTCTTCCTCTTCCTCCTCCTCATTGTCGGTTCTTCATCTAGCATATAGTCAAATCCTTCTCCATGCACAACGGTTGATTGTGTTGGTTGAGGTGTGCGGTCCGAGCACGAGTCGATATTTGTACACCCTCCTCTAACGTCTCAATATCCACATACAACTCAGCAAATTCGGACGCAGAGTTTTCCTTGAATGTTTGAAAAAAAACATCCACATCCTCATCATCGGATATCTCAAAACCCGCATAGTGGTTTCCATAAGGCACTCTACCCGTCACTGAAGATATTACCTGATTTTGTTGCAGCTTCAACTTTCGACGGATCTTTTCATATAAATCTTCAACGGACATGTCTCGACTAATAAACATTGCTTTATTTTCACCTTCAAAGCTCAATCCGTTTGCAACAATATTTTTAGAACCATTATAATATATAAATGAACGAATTTGGTTCATTTTTTACAAAAATAGAAAGGAAGAAATAGAATAAGGGATATGGATGACGGAGGGAATTTTACGAGATGAGTGAAGGAGTGAATGATAAGAGGGAGAAGGAAGGACTCACGAATGAGGAAGTTTTGCAGCGTATGATGAGAGAATGAAGGAGTTAAATAGGAGGGAGTCACGGGGAAATAGTATTTTTCTTACACATAATTTGCAAACTCTAATAGTGTAGTCAATAGTTGTATCATATATGCATGTACGGTACTAAAACATTGTCAGATAAAGTAGAACATATTTGTGTTGCTATTCACGTGTTGGGGAGGGTCACGGGTTGGGGGGGGGGGAGGGTAGTGGGGGGGTCACGGGAAAAGGTGGGGGGGTCGGCGAGGCCACGCCAGTTGTGGCGTCAGTCAAGACACGCCACAACTGGCGTGGACTTTTGTACGCCAGCCAGTGTGGCGTTCCCACGTGGACGCCATCTCCACGTGGCGTGCAATGACTGGCGCAGTCAATGGCGTTGGTCAAACCACGCCATTGAGCGCATTACTTCACTAAATACCTTCGAATGAAAGTAAATCCCTAAATATTTTTTTAAAAAAACATTATTTTTGTAAAAAAACCCATATTAATCTCGTAGCACATATTTTTACATTCCATTATATCCCGAAATTTAAGATTTAGGGTCCGTTTGGATGGGCTTTTAAAAAAAATGATTTTTTTAAGCTCCAAATTGGAGCTTTTAGAAAAAAGCAAAGCATTTTGGCTTTTTTTTTTGACTTTTTATTTTTTTTAAAAAAACATCTAGACATATAAACTAATTAAAAAAAGCTTTTTTTTGCATTAAAAAAGTGCTTTTAAAAAAAATCAAAAAAACCCATCCAAACAGGCTCTTAACCAAATGTTCAACTAAATTCTACTATTTCATTCAACTAAAACATCAAGAAAAATTCCTTCTATAATATTGTCACACTTCCTGAATTGGGTCTAACTGTTTGTCTAATACAAGCTTATCCTCAAGTCTCTAGATTCAAAATTCAAGATATTACACTTTATAAACTTACATTTCATTTTTGGAGGTGAAAACATACAGTTTAGCCCTTAGCTCATTTCCATTTCCAATTTAATCCTATTTTCATTTTATTTGTTTGGAAATCCATTCTACATCCCAAGCCTAACTTTAATTGATACACATACTTCGAAACCAACCAAACGTTAATCAAATAATTTGTAGTGACAAATTTAACTTTTTTATAAAATATATTTAAAATTTTTAATTAACAATTTTTAAATAAAGTAAAAATAATCTTTCATTTAGGCCATGTTAAAAACTTAATATATAAAATTATTAAAATATGAAATAAAATCATATTAAATCTGTCTAAATAAAAAATTGGATAATCCAAATTGGGCAGTGACATTGACTCCCCGATATCGTAGTACTATCACTTTTCTTTTCTTTAAATTTGTAAAATTAAATATCAAAGTAATCCTAACAATATGATATCAATTGATAACATGGCTAATGTCTTTAGTTCATATGTTTTGGGAAAACCATTTGGAGGTAACTATATTTTCATTTAATTTGTAAGTTGATACTTGTATGTTTTTTATCTTAATTAAATAATTAATTTTTTTTTTTTAAAAAAATGTCATTAGCTCTAACAACTTTGCTCTCTTACCACTATTAGTTTTTATGTACATGGTTTAATTTTAATTTCAAAAGGGGCAATAAAGTGATTGTTACAAGTGTTATCAATAATATTATACAATTGTTATTCAGGTGGCACCTCACAGCCATATTAAAGGGGTGGTTGTGGGATCAAACTCATGCCTTCAAGCCTCATAAGAAGAGCGTCATCACCAAAATCATCCTCCATGTCAAACATATGAGTCATCTGCAATAATTTTTTTTTTTTCAAAAAGAATAAAGAAAAGCTTTCAAATGAGCCTAATATTTATGAAAGAATAACTAATTACTCATCATATTTACATTCCAACGAAGATATACAACACATTGATTAACAAAATGTATGGCAGGCGGCTGGCTACCTTCATCATCGGAGATCACTTGATTAATTATGATATGTGTGTCCATCTCAAACTTTGTGAGTTCTTGAACCAACCTTTCTGTTCCATACAAAGAGAGGAACTCCTGAATGCATACATAGAGAAACGTTGTCATGTCCTGTGAATAAAAAAAAAAATACAACAGAATTACATTTAATCAAAGTATTGGAAATATGCAACTCAGACACCTAGCCATTAGCTCAGGTTAGAAGGGTTGAGGTTCAGGGGCATTGTTGTAATTCACATCGAGAATAGGAAATAAACAAAGTAATTAGGAGACCCCATAAATGTATATAGGCCAAACCTCCTTCAATAAAGATTTCAACTCATGGGTTTTGATTTGAGTTCACTCCAACTAAAATAGAACCAAGTAAAATGTAAACATATTAGATCACTTTATATTAAATAAAATTGAAAAAAACAATCAATAATATCACATCTCTTATCAACTAAGAATCTCCTGTTTTTGTATTAATTTGGGTGTTTTTATTATTTTGATTTATTCAACAAACAATCCTTTTGATTAAATTATCAAAATTAATATTTTCAATAATATATATATATATATATATATATATATATATATATATATATGTATATATACTCCTCTTCCATCACTATTAATTCTAAATTAAATTGCCAAAGGTGATTAAATAAGGGATTCAACGTTAAATCATAAATGTGTATTTCACACCCCAAAAAAATATTCAAATATAGATTTTTGCAAATATTGGTTGTAATCCCCACAAATCAAGGATGACGGAGTTAAACTAAATTTCCCATAGTAAAAAAAATTTAATTCCCATAAAATTAAGTATGAATAAGTTACTATAATTCAGTTGTCAATTTTGTTTGATTAAATTAACAACAATTTACTTTTACTTTGGTTAAAAAGTTACGAACAAATTAATACTGTCAAAAATATTGTTGACTTGTGTCCATCATTATTATTTCTAAATCACAATAGCAAAGGTAATTAAATAGGGGATTCATCGTTAACTTATAAGTGTGTATTTGTTGTAATTATGTTTCTATCTATTCTGGTGTAGAACACAGATGTTCAGTCAAGGGCTGGTACTTTGATCTTGGATCGGTGGGCTCAGTCTGAATACCTAAGGAGAAGATATCTAGAGGAGCTTGGGATGGATCACTGTGCATGAGATATAGGGGGTGGTGTGTGTGCACAGTGTGGCAGAATGTAAAGTAGGTATGAGTTAGAACGTGTGCACCTTAGTATGAGGTCTCTATATTTATAGAGGTTACCATGGATAGGATATCTTCTTCGGCCGAGATCCTAGGTGCGAGTATCGTGTGTGTATCTGATAGATGCTCCTATATTGTTGCCTGATAGAATCTTCCTATAATGTAGGATATCCCTATATTATAGGTGAGATTCGATGTATAGCAGATCCTTAGTTGGGCCGTATATTCGATATGGGTCTTATGTAGGTCCGTAACAGTTGCCCCCCAGCTCGGTAGTTCAGGCGTTCTGTGCTGCCGAGATGTATCTTGTCCCCATCCCGCTTTATTACCCAAGTTGTGTCGGGTCAGTCATCCTGGGCGAATGTGCCGTGGCCATGACGTCACTATGTCATGTGATATCGGCTCGGACTGGGGGAGACGTGCGTTGCTTCCAAGGTCTTTGATGCCGGGGAGCTTTATCGCTATCTCCGTACTCGAGGGAATGCGGACCGACAACATATCCGAGTTAATATCAACTGTTTCTCCCAATTTTCTAGGTTTGGGGTTTCACGCCTCCATCATCATTACCTTATGACACATGGCTCTTTCGGAATGACGGTGGGTCATAACAGCCGTGTCCTGCTGTTTGCGGGTTTCGTTCGCATTTAATGCTCTTGTGACGTGCGCCATCCCACTTTGCAGGTGAATTTCCTCTTTTACCCCTAACTAGTACGACGTTTGAAAAAACATATTCATCCTTTGTTCGCATTTCCCTCCATTTGCTCTGTTGCTCTTACTTTACTTTTTCTCTGCTTTCTCTTGACGAACACACTTCTCTCTTCGTTGCGATCATTTTCGTGGGTTTTTCTTCCTTGCCTTTCCATCCTTCGTAATCTCAGGTATGTTCATCGCTTCCTTTTCTATTTCTATGATTGCATTTCGGTTATCGGGAGGTCTGTGGTTTACGCATTTCCAGTTTTGGGTGTTTCTAGGTAGGTTCTTGATACTGAATATCGCTTTAGCCTTAGTAGACCCTTGTTCCTCGTAGCATTGTCCTGTGTGGGGGATTGTCCTTTGTCCACTTCCTATTTTGGCTCTCCTTTCCTTATCTAGCGTTCTATGCCTTTCTAGGTTCCGTTGTGATGGATACGTCTAGGCCTTTGCCTTCTTCCAGTCAAAATTTAACCCCAGAGGAAGAGGAGGCCTTACGCGCCTGCTATCCCTTGACCAGCTTGTGGTTGTTTGGATCTTCCCTTACTGAAGAGCAAAGGCTTGCCACCTTACTTTGTGGTGGGTCTGTGGACAGGAGAGTCGGAGGCTCCTCACTTGCTGTTCGTCTGCTTCCCTAGCCGAGACCACGTAGTGGCCATATACGCCCTGGGCGCCAAGACGGTTTAGGGGCCATCTCGGCTACTCCTATTAATTTTTTTCCAAACTCCTCCTTGGCCGAGGTCAGACATCCATCTGGAGGGGTACCTCGGCCCCTGCTGGGATTTTTTCCAAACTCCTCCTCGACTGAGATCAGACATCCATCCGAAGGGGTACCTCGGCCCTTGCTGGGATTGCATTGCCTCCAGTTCTCACTATATTGCACTTGGACAAGATCTCTTGCCAATCAAGTTTTAGGTTCCAGCCGACATAGGTCTCTTCCCATTCTTTCCTCGGCCGTGAGATCCAGCCTTCATCATCCTTCCATTGTTACCATGCATACCTCATGTATACCCTTCAATCACTGATCTTTTATCCTTTTTTTTTCTGGTTTTAGGTCTAAATGGAGACGTCTCAGTCACCTGATAGGACGCCGTTTGTTACTGGGCAGTCCGAGTCTGTAGGCCCCCTCAAGTCCTTCTGGCCAAGTACCCCTGGGTTGCACATGGGGTGTTGTCAACCCGGTCATTGATGTCGGCGAAAGATATCGTCCGTCTTGACTTAGGAGACGTATCTTCCTGCACCTTGCGCCCTCCTTTCGAAGGGGAGCCGATGTGCGCTGTTAGGGAGGGAACCAACAATTCCTTCTTCTTTTGGTACAAGGACTACTCTACCCGTCTTGGTGTTCGCTTCCCGTTCACCAAGTTCCAAATAGATATTTTAACCTATCTTCATCTTGCCCCCTCTCAGCTCCATCCCAATGCGTGGGGCTTCATTCTCACGTTTGAGCGCTTCTGTAAATATTGCCGGAGCCCATTCCCTGCAAACGCTCCATTTTCTTTTACTTCTTCTGCCCATTCACACCTCAATTTGACAAACATGACGAGAGCTTGAAAGGCTTAACCTCCGTTCAGGGGGTAACCGGTCGTAAACTTTTCCGGGCCTATTTTGATTCTTTCAAATGGTTCAAGACCAGCTTTTTAAAGTCGTGGCCGTATCCAGGCAACAACCCTGGTTTTTCCTTGGCCCCGAGTCCAAAGATGTGGAATGGAGATTTCCATTGTACTGGACCCATGACCATCATAACAAGGACTCGACCGGTTATCAAGTTGACGGAGACGACCTTCTGCCCGAGGACGCCGCATTAGTTTCTCGCCTGGGCTCTTTTGTCAAGGAGCATGGAGTCCAAAGCGTTGCCTCATACTCTCTCAACCTCTTCCCGCTGTTGGCGCTGGGCCATGTATCTTTTATGTGTTTCATTCCAATTTTATGATGTCGTACCTTGGTTTTGGTTGCCTCTGATCTATCTTTTATTTTGTAGCTCAAGCTATGGATTCGTTTCCCCCATACGTGGCCCACGTGAACCCCGGCGAGGGTGCTCAGCCGAGGAGGGAGACTCGGAAGCGTCTTTGCGCACCGAGCCCGGCGAGGGGAAGAGGGCGGGCCGCTCTACAAGCCCAATCATCCAAGAGGACCAGGACCTCGGCCCCAAGCGGTCCCTCTTCATCACCTTCCACCGAACCGTCTCAGTTAGAACAGGGTAATGTTGCTGTGGTAGGAAATGCCCAAACTCAGTCTGAAGACCGTTGGTGCCTCCTTCTCCTCCTCCACCTCCTTCTTACAAGCTCCCACACGGTTTTGCCTGGGAGAAGGGGTGCTCGACCGAGGAGCTCAGCGTGGCCTTCCTTCCTCCTCACCGCTACCGGGGATCTTTCCCTTGCTCGAATGAGGCCGACGAACGTGTAATCCACTGTGCAAGACCATTTGGTGAAAGGAGTGGGTTTGATGCAGTCCCTGCTTCTTTTGAAGAAGAAGGTCGTCAGCTTCTCTGCTGAGAAACGCCAACTGGAGTTGGCTAGGGATCCAGGGAGTGGTGGCGAGTAAGCGAGCAGAGGACGAGCTGGGCGCACTTCAGGCCGATGTCGCTAAGAAGTCTGAAGAGCTGAAATCTACTCAGGAGGAGTTGAAGTCCTTGAAGGATGAGTCGGCCAAGCTGAAGGACGAGAATGTTTCTTTGAAGACTTCTAGTTCCAAAAGCTTGGAAGCTCTGAAGGCGGTTCAGGTACAGCGGGGAAATTTGGCGGATGAGTTGGGGTCCACCAAGGCCGAACTTGCAGACACCAAGAAAGCTCTCTCTGCGTGTTCGGACACGGTGAAGGCGACCGCCAAGGATTCCTTCAACATGGCTTTGGCCCTGTCCGACACTTTAACCCCTCGGTGGCTCTGGAGCTTGACAAAGTTGACTACCGGGCGTATATGCACCAAGGTAAGTATGTCCCTCCTCCCTCATCCCTGGATAATGCCTCAGTGTCAGGACTTGGTAGTTTTGAACAAGGAGAGGAAGGGGAAGAGGAGATCTCGCTCAATGCCCCTGAGGATGGTGGTCCGGGTCCCTTGAAGCCGCCTCCGTCTGGCACCTAAGCCTATGGCTTTCCTTGTGCTGTAATTGCTTTTATCTGGGGCGTCTGTGCCCTTTTGTGTTTGACTATTTTCGGCGTCTGTGCCGATTGTATGTATTTTCTTGACAATTCTTGACCAATTTTCTCAATTTAATTGCCGTATGGTGTTAGAATTCTAAGCATTGTTAGAAATTTATCGACTGCAATAGGTGCAAGTCTAGGGATTCTACCAGACTTTAAGCCTAGGAATCAATGGTAGGGTTGTCTGTTTCAACGTCAACGGGTGTCCATTTAAACCGCATAGGGTGTTTACTTTAACCACGCTACCGTGTTCCGAAGCCATTGGCCGGGATTGTAACTGATATAAGGGCGAAGTGTCACATGCTTAGCCGAGGTGTATGCAACGCACAGCTTAAACATTTTGACCTGATCAGGGTCGGCATGACAAGTCAAATGCTTAAATCGGGGCGAGCGTTGACATGTCAATTCCGCAAAGGCCAATAAATGGCAATTTCGTCGAGCTCTTGACCTGGATTAGTTAGCCCTAGTGTTAAATCATCTAGATGTGTTTTATTTGTAACCGGGTTTAGAGACCTCGGTGTAATATTTATGACCAGGTGTATAGACCTCGGTGTAATGCTTAAGCGATCAATAGTGCATGTTGGCAAATCTCCACTGAGGAATTCTTCATTAAAATAAGCTGCTCCAAAGAACTAACAAATAGTTCAAAGAAATCTTTAAAAGCATAAATGGATTAAAATACTGAAATTAAGAAATAACCGAGCTCCAAATGGGGTGCGTCTTGGTATTGTGATGCATTCTAGGCTGGGATCTAGCTGTGGCAGATCTTCAGCTTGTCGGCGTTCCAAGTTCTCTTCACATGTTTCCTAGCCAGGGTTTCGAGTATATAGGCTCCGTTGTCCAGTTTCTCTTTAACCCATTAGGGACCTTCCCAATTTGCCACCAGCTTGCCATCTTTGGCGTTTTTATTGCCGATGTCGGCTCGTTGGAGTACCAGGTTGCCTCGGTTAAATGATCGAGGTCAGACCTTTCGATTATACTTTACCGTGTGAAGCTGCTTGGCGGCTAATTCTCGGCAGTGTGCCGTGACTCGGACCTCGTCTATCAGTTCCAACTCAGTCCTCAAGGTGCCGTCATTTGACGCTTCTCCCTCGTGTCGGGCTGTGATTTTCCTCCATGACGGCTATCCTATCTCAACTGGGATCATCGCTTCGCATCCATAGGTTAAATGGAAAGGGGTTTCCTGGGTTGAAGTCTGAACGCTTGTCTTGTAGCCCCACAAGACATTGTAAAGTTGTTCGACCCGGCTGGATTCCGCGTCTTGCATCTGTTTTCTTAGGCCGTCCAGGATAATTTTGTTGGCTGCCTCGGCCTGGCTGTTAGATTGGGGATGTTCGACTGAGGCGAAGTATTGCTTAACGTCGAGGTCCGACATCATGGCCTGGAATCTCTGGTCCATAAACTGTGTCCCATTGTCCGTCACCACCTCGGCTGGTATTCCAAAACGAGAGACAATGTTGTGGCGAAAAACCTCCGTATGCGTGCCGAGGTTATTGTAGTTAATGGCTCGGCTTCAATCCACTTAGTGAAATAATCCACCACCACAATGAGCCACCGGAACTGTCCTGGGGCAGGCTTGAACGGTCCGAGGATGTCCATTCCCCATTTGTAGAAGGGCCAAGGGGCCGAGATGCCTTTCAGTTCTGTTGGCGGGGGCCAAATAAGTTTGGCGTGTTTCTGACAACTATCGTATCTCCTGACGGCTTCTTTTGCATCTGCCGTCATGGTCGGCCAGTAGTAGCCCGCCCTTAGTGCTTTCCTGGCGAGTGCTTTGCCCCCCATGTGATGGCCGTTGATTCCTTCATGTATCTCGGCTAGCAAATACCTGGCTTCTGCTGTGTCCAAGCATCGCATCATTGGAGAGTTAGCCCTTTTCGGTACAGTTGATCATCGACCATAGTATAGATGGCGGCCTCTATGATCAGCTTCTTTGCTTCAGTGGAATCTGTCGGGATGATGCCTCTTTCTAGGTAATCCTCAATTGGTTTCCTCCAATCCGTTGCTGCCGAGATAGTCATGATGCAGCTCGGTTCGGTGAGATTTTGCTGGATCACAGTCCTATGGTTGCTTGGGCCTTTTGTACTTGCTAATTTAGAGAGGATGTCCGCCCTGGTGTTTTCTTCTCATGGAATATGGGTAATAGTCACTTCTTCAAAATCTCTCATGACTTCCTTAGCCTTGTTGAGATACTTTGCCAAGAGTGGCCCTTCGGTTTGGTATGTGCCCTCAATCTGCACCGCGACGAACTGCGAGTCGGTGAAAACCTTGACCCACAGTGCACCATTTTCCTTGGCTTGCAGTACTCCGGCAAGGACAGCTTCGTACTCGGCCTGGTTGTTTGAGGTCGGGAACTTCAATTGGAGGGAATGTTCAACGGCCACACCCTCCGGGCTCTCGACTATAATGCCCGCACCACTTCCCTTTACATTGGAGGAGCCATCGACATATACCTTCCATATTTCACCGTGACCCCCATCGGTAGGTTCTGCCGGGGTGAGCTCCCGGACAAAATCTGCCAATGCTTGTGATTTGATAGCATGTCGGGCTTCAAAGGTGATGTCGAACTCAGACAACTCGATCGCCCAGCTGGTCATTCTCCGTGCGAGTCTGGTTTGTGTAACACTTGGTGAATTGGTTGACTAGTTCGGACGACTATCCGATGTCCCTGAAAATATGGCCACAGTCTTCTTGCTGTTGTTAGTGAAGCGAACCCCACTTTCTCGAGTTTTTGGTACCGAAGTTCCGAGCTTTGCAGCGCCTTACTTACTAAATAAATTGGTGCTTGTCCGGCCTCGGTTTCTCTTACCAGGGCGGCGCTTACAGCCTCTTTTCCTACCGATAGGTATAGGAACAAAGTTTTACCAGGCTCTGGCTTTGTTAGAACCGGAGGGGTTGCCAAGCACTGTTTGATTTCTTCGAATGCGGCTTCGCAGTCCGAGTTCCAGCCTCCCTGTGTTTCCTTTTCAATAGTCTAAAGAAAGACAATGCTTTCTTGGCCGATTTCGGCAAAAATCTGGTTAGGGCAGCCAGCCGGCCCGTTAACTGCTGAACTTCTTTCTTCATCCTTGGGGCCTGCATATCCAGCACGACCTTGCATTTATCAGGATTTGCCTCGATTCCTCGGTTGGTCAACATGAAGCCTAGGAACTTTCCGGCCGGGACTCCAAATGCACATTTGGTCGGGTTTAACCTGATCTGGTGCCGTCTTAACTTCTTGAACATTTGCTCCAGGTCTCGGATGTGGTCTTCTGGTTGTTTTGACTTCACAATCATGTCGTCAATGTACACTTCTATATTTCGTCCAATTTGGTCTTCAAAAACTCTGTTCATCATCCATTGATAAGTGGCTCCGGCATTTTTTAATCCGAAAGGCATAACGGTGTAGCAGTAATTAGCCTTGTCGGTCATGAAGGCTGTCTTCTCCTGGTCGTCAGGATGCATGGCTATTTGATTGTAGCCGGAGTAGGCATCCATGAAAGATAACAACTGAAAGTCGGCCGAGTTGTCGACCAACTGATCAATGTTTGGCATTGGGTAGGAATCTTTCGAGCAGGCCTTGTTCAAGTTGGTGTAATCCGTGCACACCCTCCATTTGCCATTCGGCTTCAGAACCATCACCATGTTAGAGAGCCAGGTGGTATACTGCATTTCTCTGATAAACCCTGCCTCCAAGAGCTCCTCGACATGACTTTGCAGAGCTTTCTGTCTGTCGGCTGCAATGTTCCTCTTCTTCTGTGCCACCGGGGTCGACCCCGAACGCACGACCAGTTTATGGCAGCAAAAACGTGGATCAATCCCTGGTATCTCGGAAGATGTCCAGACGAAAACATCTTCATTTTGCTTCAAGACTTCAATCAATCGGGCTTTCAGATCAGCGTCTATTGCCCCGCCAATTCTGGTGGTCTTTGAAGGATCCTTTCCCAGTATCAACTCCTCCAATTCCCCTTCCGGCTCGGGCGTGGGACCTTGGGCTTATCCCCGAGGTCGAGTTCTACCATGTTTTGATCGTTGGGGCCTCCTGTGCTTCTCGGTTACAGCCGAGATTTCCCCTTTACTGAGCCGAGGTGGAGATGAGGGTCCTTCGTTACTGTCTCGGAGGGTCTCGAAATAACACTGCCGGGATTCTTTCTGGTCCCCGGACACCGCTACTACTTGGTTCTTATTGTTGACTATCTTGAGTTTCTGATGCTTTGTGGATATCATCATGTCCTACTTGTGGATGGTCGGTCTACCTAGTATAACATTGTAAGAAGAAGGAAAGTCGGCGACTATGAACCTTACCCGTTCTGATTTAAACGCCTCCTTCGTACCTAGCGTCAATCTTAGGTCGATGTAACCTTTGGGAAATGAACGCTCTCCGTTGAACCCTACGAGGGTTGTTTTGCATGGCTTCAGATCCTCAACATCCATATGCATCCTTTTGTAAGCGTCCCAACTAATTATGTCGGCCGAGCTCCCTACATCCACGAAAATCCTTTTGACTAGGCAATTTACCAAGGTTCCCGTGATAACCAATCCGTCCTGATGCCCTGGTACTACGTCGCTCAGCTCTTCCCTTGTGAATGTTAAGGATGGTGGTGCTGGCTTTTTTGGGTCGTCCTTAAACTTTGGAAGGTCTCTCATCAAAAGGACTTCCCTCAGGTACTTCTTACGCTGGCTTATTGTGTCGCCACCACCTCCGAATCCCCCGCTGACTACGTTGCAATGGAAGTCGGTTTCTGGGAATTCGTCCCCAGAGTTTGACTTTCTTCTTTTCTCCTCTTTCCTTGGGTTTGTGCCAGGCTACTACTTCGGCCACTTTGATTGCTTTCCCATTTTTCCT
The DNA here is from genome assembly GCA_019022655.1 of Acacia acuminata. Lineage (NCBI taxonomy): Eukaryota > Viridiplantae > Streptophyta > Magnoliopsida > Fabales > Fabaceae > Acacia > Acacia acuminata. The sequence continues at coordinate 518,268 of JAFJYI010000342.1, forward strand.
CCCTTGAGTTCTGATCACGTACTAGCGCAATTTTCCTTCTCTTATGAACCTCTCTATGGCGTCACGGAGTTCATAACACTGCTCCATTATGTGTCCCGGTCCATCATGGAAGGCACAGAATTTGGATTGGTCGGTATTGGGTCGGTTTCGGAGAGACCTCGGCTTGCCGACCCTCTTCATCTCTGTATGAGAGACCTCCTTCCAAAGCTGCGCGCGATACATTTAAGGGGGTGTAGCTGTCGTACTTCGTTTTCGCCAATGTTCTAGTGTAGAACACAGATGTCCAGCCAAGGGCTGGTACTTTGATCTTGGATCAGTGGGCTCAGTCTGAATACCTAAGGAGAAGATATCCAGAGGAGCTTGGGATTACTATGCACGAGATATAGGGGGTGGTATGTGTGCACAGTGTGGCAGAATGTAAAGTAGGTATGAGTTAGAATGTGTGCACCTTAGTATGAGGTCTCTATATTTATAGAGGTTACCATGGATAGGATATCTTCTTCGGCCGAGATCCTAGGTGCGAGTGTATATCTGATAGATGCTCCTATATTGTTGTCTGATAGAATCTTCCTATAATGTAGGATATCCCTATATTATAGGTGAGATTCGATGTATAGCAGATCCTTAGTTGGGCCGTATATTGGATATGGGCCTTATGCAGGTCCGTAACACTATCATGCAGTACAAACACTTTGTTTCTAATTGTTTCCTAATTACATTTATTTGTATTTATTCATGATTAATTGATTAAATCATCATAATTTAAATTGATTTGAATTGAATGTTTCTTCACCTATTCTTTCTAAATTACTTGGTGACTGATTTGATTTACATAAGGATTGAAATTACTTTCCAATATGATTTCTTAATCAATCAATTTTTTTCTCTTTATTATTGCTCAAACAATCATGTCCTAGACGTATTCAGAACCATCCTCCCCAATTAAGTAAATATGAATGGATGGTAAATCAAGTAGTACGGTCTTCAATATTTTCAATTTAATGTCTACATTCTGAAAGGTGAAAGTATTCACCTAAAATGGATTGAGTATAATAATAATAATAATAATGTACACAAAGACTTTATTATAAATTCAATATCCATGAAAGGTAGTGGTGACTGGTGACCTTAGCGAGCCGCCAATTGGACTAGGGGTGGTCATGAAGCTCGGGAGTCCGGTGAGCCAACTCAAATCCAAAAAAAAAAACTGCCCTAAAAAAAGTATCCCGGAAAAAGTTGGGCATTTTTCCAGGGGTGAGTGAGAGAAAGAACGAATGGAGAAAAAGAAATGAGAGAGACTACCAAAAGAGAGAAAATAAATGATAAAAATATGTGATAATAAATGCGGAGACATAACCAATGGACCTAAAAATAGAAGGGGGAAAAAATTCAAATTTCAGATATAAGATGCAAAAGACGGCCGAGCTTCTTGATGCGTAAACCAGTTAAAAATAGACATGAAGCATGGCTGTTCCCAGAACCACCCCAACTATAGTTTTATTTTGGAAGTAAGACCTTTAATGTAAGGTGACTGGATATGATGCTGACTTTCTAGTGAAGAATGCTTTAACATGCGTTCCTGGATTCACTCTTTTACTAGTAGCTTTCCTGAGTAAGATGGGTTGACTAAGAAGGATGTGATATCCACCTCCTAGACTTGTTGGCCATAGCCTGAACTCCTTATTGTATCAAAATATAGACATTAGTTGGACAAAAAGTACAAAATACTAAATTATACATCTTAGATCTTTAGAAGAAAGTTGAAGAACCTGAAATTATAGATAGATAAAAAAGAAAGAAATATCTAGTACTGAATGTTTACATTTATCATTCTAGGAATCTCTAAACTAAAAAGGACATAAAACTTGTGAATAAATAATGATCCACGACGTCAATAGCTGCATTTTCACCAAAAGCAGTTAAAGCAAAGTTGCAATGCATTAGTAACATATAGGTTAAGACTCTTTAGCGTAGATGTTGCTAACTGGGACAAGGCTTTCCACATAGTTATAACTCATACGAACCTCGTCAGATAACACGTTCATTTCAGTATTACTGAAATTGGACATGACAATCCCTACAAGTTGTAATCTTTTAGGTTGAAGATGTCGACAAGATAGGCACACAATTTCATTTCTCCAAATAGTTCTGGGAGTCCATAAGCCCGAATAAGGGCCGCTAGTATATTTCTTAACCCAACTCCATCTCTCACCAGATCCACCTGTACCCTTGTCCCACCACACCCACATTTCAATCAAACAAGATTTGTAATTTTGCGTCCAAGAGGAACAAAGCAGAGCAAGTCTGTGCTCAAACTCAGTGATATGAACTGTACGGGTAAGGTCTAGGACTACACTAGGCATTGGCATCAATGCAAATTCTTCCATGGCTATATCAAATGAAATAATAACAGGTCCAGAATTCTTCCGAAAATCTTGCTTATACCCATGCCAAAAGATAGATCCATTCATAGTGAAACCCACACCATCCCTAAAAAATATACCTCTTAAGATTCCAACTTTTATCTGCTTCCATGACCCTATGCCTAATGAATAAACTACGGGATGATTTTGGATATCACCATCATCCATAGCTTGATATAGTGACACTATCTTGTAATCATTAACAATTGGACTGAATCCAAATCCAAATACTCCAGGGCCAACACAGCCAAAATCAGGAAAAGTGGAGGGCACATGTCTAACATCTCTAAAAGCTGGATTCCACAGTAAGTAAGAACGAGGAGGAGAAGTAGAACCACCATAAATAGAACCTATTCTTCGTAAACAAAGCAAGCCATTGCTGGAACCGACAATCTGAACATCACCATCAACGGCGGGCAAGTTCGGAACTTGAACGATTTGCATCTTGCAATCAAGAAAATGTAACTGCAAAGTGAGATGCCGGTGGAGAAGAAGACAAGGTCTAAGTTGAGTGGAGTGGTGGAGGTGCGCCGCTATGAAAGAAGGGGTTTTTATGAGATTCTTCCAATGCTTGCACACGCACTGAAATTTGATTAGGGATTTGACAGGAAGGAATCTGAGAATATTTGTGGTGATTTCTTGTGGAAGAAACAGTGCGACTCCCTCCATTGCTACCACTTGCTCCATCATGCTCCACGTCGGAAAAGGAAATCGCCCTCCACTATCAAACGAGAGGATACAGGAGGGTTCTATAATAGACTAGAACGATCCTCTTCCTTCGGTTTGCGGTTTGCAAGCGAATGGATTCTGGGCTGTTGGATTACATTCGATATATATATATATATATATATATATATAATATGACTTAGTTAATAGGTGGAACAATATTTTCTTCTTATTTAATTAATTGAGTCTATTTTTATTATTAATTCTGTTTTTATTATTATCTTTAAGAAATTAGGAAATAGGTTGAACATCAGATAGATTGAGTCTATTTTTATTATTATCTTTAAAAAACCAAGAAATAGGTGGAATATCCACTCGATAGATTTAATTGTTAGAATATAGGATTATTAGTCATTTGAATTTCATATTTGGATTTCGTATTCGAATTTTGAATTAGAGTCTTTCCCTCCATAGACTATCTCCATAAATTGGCACATTGCCCTTCCTAATAAAGGCATTGAATTTTCAGAGGGTAAATTGGTTCAGGAGATTTTCCTGGGTTCTTTTAGGGAAGAGGTTAGATTCTTCCATATCCTTTATCTCAGTATTTCTCAAGCTTTCTCAGCTTATTTTCTCATATCAACTTTGGTTATCTCAATTTACTTTTCATTCTCATATAACCTTCCCATCAACTTACTCAAATCAATACATTATCATATCAAAATATTACTCATTTGATGTAAAATTTAATTATCAAAATAACCATAAAAAACATATTTAGGAAGCCTCCAAAATTAAAGGGCACCAGGAAGTGCAGCACTAAAGGCACATCAACCAAAGCATATCAGGCACTCCGACCCTGTGCATACATGGAATCTTTTTCAACTCACGTATGGGTTTTGTAGATGCTCTTCAAGTGCACGGTGGATTGACCTCATCCGGCTTTCTCATTTTCCCTACTTTTGCTCTCATTTTCTTATATCTACCATTGGAAGAAAATTTTAATGGTTTAAATTTTACATGTTATAATAAAAATATTTTTATTTTTACTAAAAAATACATAAATAAATTTAAATGGTTAAAATTTGATCTAAAAAGGAGTAACTTATTATTATAAAGTAAATTTTTTCCATTTTTTGCATTATAGATGTTAACTTTTTTGAACAAATTTTAGCATTTAAGATTGATTTATGCATTTTTAACTAGAATTATAACAATTTTTTTATAAGATGTGAAATCTGGATAATTTAAATTTTTATCAAAGGGTGGAGATGAGAAAATGAGAGCAAAAGTAGGGGGAAAAGGCCTTTTTATTTTTGCCTTGTACAACGGAAAAGAATGTGTCCATTAATCTCTGTTCATTTCCTCTCCGTTGAATATCTCAACCATTAAGTCAAGTTTCAATGGTTGATATTTCAATACTATTTAATGTTATAATAATATTTTTATATAGTATTAAATCTCAACTATTGAAACTTGATCTAATAGCGGAGACATTATTTAATGGAGGGAGAGATCAATGAAGATATTTTTTCTGCCTTGTATAGTTACTTTATTGGGAGAATTAGAGAGGAAGAACAAAGAAAATAAATATTTATTTATAAGATCTTAAAATTTATAATTATTTTGGAGAATAAAAAATCAAAACATAAATGTTTAATTACAAAATTAATCTTAACTAAACTCCCTACATTTTCTCTAACCTCATCTCAACTATTTGACAATTTGTTATTTCCGCGTCTCTCCCGGTATATCATTATTACTACTTTATTATATTTTTTAAAATGAAATTCCATTCCACTCAAAAACATAAAAGAGCCCTTTCTTTTTCTTCTTCTTCCTCTTTTTTTCCCCCTTTTTTTCTGAAAAAAATAGCCCTTTCTAACTTTCTTTTTATATTATTGACTTTGTGGGCAAATATAGATGACCGATAAATCATTAGAAATTATAACAATCAAGTTGAAGATCTTTTAGATGAATAATTAGAATGTATATTGTACATTGATTTAGTATATTCTTTTAGTATTTGAAGGCTTTAAATAAAATTAGAAGTGCCTTTAAAATAATAAAGTTGTTTTCAATTTGCGTCATTTTTTAATTTTACCCCTAACATAACTATTTCTAAATATATTCATATTATATTGGAATATAGTTAGAGGGCATCTACGGAATAATTCATTTATGCTGCATCAAAATAAGAAAAAACCTTATGTCAAAGTCTATGACTTCCTTATGATTCTTTTTTAAAAAAAAAAAAAACAACAAAACAAAAAGACCATGACTTTCTTTTAAAAGTTTCCCAATGTATTGGAGCCGAGGGGGTACATTTATATATGTGGCGGCATAGACCTGACTCCATTAAAAAATAAACCAAAGAAAAATGAGAGGGAAAAGAGCCATTTTACATTCTTGTTCCAAGTAAAAGAGGCTAATAGGGTAGTGAACAGACTTAGAAATTTTAATAATGGGAGGCAAAAATAAAAAGTACTATATTATAAATAAAAGTACTTGAAATACAATAAAGACCTAATATACAAAAACATTGAAAAAAATCTATTACATAAATTAAGATTACTTCACTTAACTCTTACTTTACGTGTTTTCATATTGTTAAATTCATATATGATTGAATCCGTGCTAAAACTAAAAACAATTTCTTTTTCAATGTATGTAAGCAAAGAATTATCAATAAATTAGTGTTCCATTCTATGTCGAAGCTTGTTTTTAATTATTTCCATAACAGAGAAAGATCTTTCAGTAGTAGTTGTAGAAGTACAACATTAATTGTACCATTCTCAATATGTTTCCTATTCCATTTGGTACCTACAAAATGAAACAAATATATGTTTGCTCATTTCAGGCTAAAACGTGCGTCTAAGAAGAAAATTGAATGCAGCAGGGGTGGAAGAAAGCTTACATAAACAAACACATCAAAATTGAGCAGTCCATAAAGAAAGAATGAGGCACTCATGAAGAAGGTCAATAGCGACAGATAAAATGGCATGAACTCAACACTCTTTGTCTAGATCTCACCAGCTTCTGTGAAATACATTGAGATTGGCAAAATAAATCAGTTCACCAAAGCAAACTGACGCAGGATGTTGCAGAACTCAAATGAAAGATTTCTGGGGGAAAACATATTAGTATGAGTAATTAGTAGTCTTGTATTCTTGTATTAGTTGTATATTGTTGAATGGACTTGAGTCTATATAAGGCTGAGAGAGTCACTGTATATGGTACTGAATATAATAATGAATAAGATATATTCATTAGTTTAACATGGTATCATGAGCCAGGTTGTATTGTGGGCCTGTTTACATGCTTCTTGTTTTTTGTTCTTGCTGCAATCGTTGCTCCAAAAATAATGCAGTTCGGTTCTTTGGTTCCTATATGTTAAAGAAAAATGCCCAAGATCCAATTCACATTGAAGAAGACCCGACTCCACGATCCATCGGTTTTCCAAGAATCAGACCTAGCTGCGTTTCGATCTCTCTTGGAGAGAAACCCATGCAATTCATCCTTTCTTGATTAGACGACGTGGCTTTTGGTTTCTTTGTGTTTTCTGCCATAGATTAAGATTATTAAGATTACTTCGCTTAACTCTTACTTTATGTGTTTTCATATTGTTAAATTCATGTATAGTTGAATCTGTGCTAAAACTAAAAGCAATTTGTTTTTCAATGTATGTAAGCAAAGAATTATCAATAAATTAGTCTTTCATTCTATTTCGAAGCTTGTTCTTAATTATTTTCATAACAGAAAAAGATCTTTCAGTAATAGTTTCAGTAGTAGTTATAGAAGTACAACATTAATTGTACCATTCCCAATAATCCAATATGTTTCCTATTCCATTTGGTACCTACAAAATGAAACAAATATATTTTTGCTCATTTCAGGCTAAAACGTGCGTCTAAGAAGAAAATTGAATGCAGCAAGGGTGGAAGAAAGCTTACATAAACAAACACATCAAAATTGAGCAGTCCATAAAGAAAGAATGAGTCACTCATTAAGAAGGTCGATAGCGAAAGATAAAACGGCATGAACTCAACACTCTTTGTCCAGATCACCAGCTTCTGTGAAATACATTGAGATTGGCAAAATCAATCATTCACCAAAGCAAACTGATGCAGGATGTTGTAGAACTCAAATGAAAGATTTCTAGGGGGAAAACAAACTTACAATTATAAACAGAGGAGAAGCAACATTGAAATAAGAGAAGCAACACTCAAGAATCCCACAAACATTTGACGCGTGACATGATCAGCTATCTGCAAGCTTCCAAATACTATGATTGCAAACAACCCCAACACAGCCAGTAGTAATCAAATTTTAGGGGTGCGGCAGCCAACCCTAGCCCCATAGTTCCGCCATTGCAATAGAGCACGTAAGAATTTATATGCATTATGAAGGGGACTACATGGCTAGTTTGTACGTTATATGCATTGTTAAAGAAAGTGTAAGAAGCATTAAGAGGAAGCTGAAGCAACAATAAAGGAAGAGTAAAATATTATGAACACCTTTTAAAGAAGGATTTTTATTTTGACTCGTACCTTTCGGAGGCTGCGTGAAATTTGCTTCAGGATTAGTAATTGCATCTAACAACACTTTCAGATCATTGGCACTACCTTCCCATCCTAAATAAACATAAGTGAACATCATATTGAAGTCAAATATGCACATAAAGGGGAGCTTCGTTGACTATTAACTCATTGATTTTTTTAAAAAAAAATTTATAGTAGAGACACCCTTATCTTTTCACTCACAAATTTTAATTTTGTTTTGGTTCTGGGGAGAGGTTTCAGAAAGTCTTGGTAGCATAAATTATCTACTGTTGGCCAAAAAAAAGGGGCCTCCAAGGGGTATTTTATTTAAGGGAAAAGTATTTCTTCAGTCATTGGAGACAAGTTATCTCAAAGTGACCCCTAAAATTACATCGTTTTGAATTAATGAAGAGTATGCTTGTAATTTTATGTGAATTAATGAAGGGTATAAAATTACAGAAACACCCTTCATTAATCCAAAACGACGTAGTTTTGGGGGTCACTGGAGATAACTTATCTCTAGTGATTAGAGAAATCCTTTACCATTTATTCAAAGTTTTATTTAGGTATTTAGCCCCATTTCTGATTAAAAACAAAAAAACAAAAAACTGGCCTCCGTAAAAAACGTTTTGGATCACTTTTCTTGTTTTACTTTATTGTGTATACATGTCGCCATCAATGATTCAGTTTTTATATGGAATTCAGAAAACCTTTTGGCGATGGAAACACCTATTTTTCCTTTTGGAGAACAAAGAAGCCTGCGGGAAGGAGGACAAAATTTCAGGGAAAAGAAAAAAAAAAAAAAAGTCTGTTTAGGTTAGCTTATTTCTGACTAGTCTCATACAAAAAAGTTCCTTTTCCTTGGACGTACCCTCCCATCCTAAGAGTTGCCCAGCGTTGGCCAGAAAAGCTCAGTGAGTTTCTCCCACTCACCTTTCCGATTATAATGTAATCATCTGAACATGAAACTTTAAGTACGAAGACGACCTATCCTCTTCACCGAGTGCAGAATTATTTATTTCAATCAGCGTTTGAGACTCTGTTTAAAAATTTACATACAAGTTGTGGTTTTGAAATCACATAACCAGAATCCTATTCGATATATTGCGGATTTTGTTTGCTCTACAAAAGGTCGTATCTCAAATGCTTATGGTACATTATCATTTTATACCTATGGTGTACTGAAAGAACTAATAATAACAACAACAATCGTCATCATAATCTATTTTCTGTGTGGAAAACTAATATTTCTTGTGATGCAATCCCGAAGGACTGAGATGTGACAAGATAAATATGGAAGAAATCATAACACTACATATATGTGCATTTGCGTGTCTATTATATTTAGGCTAAATTATATGAAAATTCCTTATACTTTGGGTCAATTTTTATATAACCCCTTGATATTTTAAAATTTTAAGTTAATTATTCCCTTAAAATTTTGATTTATACTCTATGTCATTACTTTTATAATTTTAATAAATTTATTAAGATTTTTACCATTATTTTTCCATTAAAGTAGTTTTATGTTTGGCCCAAACTAGAAGAATAATATTTTTTTTAAAAAAAATACAAAAATAATAATGTCATCATTTGTATAACATTTATATGTTTTCTTAGGATAATTGATGATTGATAGTATAAAAATGTCATCGCTTGTACTGTGTTAAATATGTTCTTGGGATGATTGAGCATTGATAATTTAAATATGGTTAAAGTATACTTTTAGTCCTTTAAATTTACATGAGGGATACTTTTGGTCCCTTAACTTTATAAAGTATACTTTTAGTCCTATAATTCTAACACCGTTAATTTTACTAACGGAAAATGCAAACTCAAATGATAAAGGTGTAAACTTAAGTAACAACTATGTAATTAAATACTATTAAACTTAAATTTAAAATATGGGTAAATTGAAGAATATATAAAATTTGTGTAATTAAAGGTTATTTATTACTTAAGTTTAGCAACATTAACGATGTTAGAATTTTAGGACCAAAAGTATCCCTTATAATGTTGAAGGATCAAAAGTATCCCTTATGTAAAACTTGAATGACTAAAAATATACGTTATCCTTTAAATATTACATTTATGTTAAAGGGTATCTTTTGCCCCAATTAATTCTTTATTACTAATGTATATTTTTCTTGTCAACATTTATTTTTAAATTTTTAAACATTATTAAATATTATTCTTTTAGTTTACTGCATACTGAATTTTGATGGGTTGAGATTGGGGCTGGGAGTGAGATTGAGACTTTAAAAGTATGTCTGGTATGGGGTAATATTTGGATTGAATGAGTAAATTAATTTTATTTCATAATTAGGGTTTAATATTTTTGTTTGTACTGTAATTTTTTTTTTTTTTTGTCACACTCACATAAAAGTGAGTAAATCCTATTGTATAGAGAAGAGAAAGAAAATATTAGCTAGTGAGACCCACCCGCTTTTATATAAATATAAAAAAAAAATATTTTTGCAGCAAAATAAAAATTAAACCGTTGTCATTAACGGTAAAATATAAAAAGATTATGATACTCCTAATAATAAATTTTGTAAAAATATTATCTCAAAACCTTTTGCCTATCGAATTAAATCTTTGAGGCAATGAAAAAATTTCTTGCCTCTTTCAGATGGCTTGCCTGTCATCAAACCCCATTACTCTTCAGAGATTCCGACCATGCCTGCAAATCCCTCAACCTCCAGAAATAATGAGAAATTCTCGCTACTCTCACCGCAAGACTCGCAGATTTCAGACCCTTGCTTGCCCAACAACTCTTAATCAGGCAGTGGTGTCTGGGGTGGAGAAGAAAATATTTCACCGCAAGAAAATATAATCGCAAACGATAACCGGTGAGATGCCGGTGGAGAAGAAGACAAGGTCCAAATTGAGTGGAGTGGTGAAGGTGCGCCACTATGAAAGAAGGGATTTAACCTTGCTATTTATTTTATGTAATTCTTGGTTGTAGTTGAGGGCCCTATACATAGAGCACTACGTACTATACTTTGGTTACATTCAATCGAATAAGATATTGCTCCATCTTTCTCTCAAATTCTCTCTTCATATCCCTTCATCACTTTCATCTCAATCTCTTTTATATCAATATATATATATATATATATTTTATTTCATAACACTTTTTTTATTTCAGTTTTTGATTCCTTCTTTTCTTGATGTTGTTTAAAAAAAAAAAAAATCTTTTGTATAGTTACTATATATACTAAAAACTAGAAAAAAATCGCTTTTGAACAACTTAAGCAATATAAACTGGTTATAAAATGATAAACTCATATTATTATTGAACGCCATTTGTTTTTTTCTTAATGTTTTTGTTTTTTTTTCTAACTACGGACTAAAAACTATTTGACATTCTATTAAAATCGATCTATAATAGGATTTAATTTTTTTGAACAACTATGTTAAATGTTTAGTGCAATACAACCATAAATTCAACCGTGAGCTTGAAAATTCCAATTACAATTAGTATTTTGTGAATTAGTCATTAACCCAATTATTGTGAATCTCAAAATTATATCATTACCTCATCCACTATCACTCCACTCATATTTTGCTCTAGCTGCTCTTTGGTTATCTTGCTCATTTGATCACCATAGGCCCTAATATCCAGCGTGCTATAATTAATTCAAGAAAAATCTGTCAATAAAATTTGAACACATGAAGTAATTTAAGACTACTCTTTCCACTTACTTGGAGAGCCCGGATTACACCTAGATTCACACCAGCGAATGTTTCTCTTACAAATTCTTCATCAGTCATCCATCTAGACTTGTTTTCTGCTCCAAATTAGTGAAGCGTGAATAACAAATGCTCAAGTTTTCTAAATTTGTTACAAGTTAAATCATATGCCCTGGCTGCGACCTTTAAATTATTAATCAACTTTAAAGCTTTGAGAAGAAAAGCAAGGTACCTTTAATAACTTTAGGCGTAGGATATCTGAGAGGATATATAAGAGCTAGTTCATCATTAGTTCGGAAGAGTTCCATGAGTATAGGTGTAGAAAAATTTTCCCAGATATTCTTAAGTACATGCCGAGGTAGTTCAAATCCTTTATGGAGTTGGTGGACTTCATCAAAACTGTCAAAATCATCGGATATAAAATTAAAAATAGCAAAGGTAATTAAATAAGGGATTCAATGTTAAATCATAAATGTGTATTTGTTGTAATTTTGTTTCTATCATGCAATACAAACCTTTACTGCTAATTGTTTCCTAATTACATTTGCTTTAATTTATTCATGTTTAATTGATTAAATAATCATAATTTAAATTGATTTGAATTCAATGTTTCTTCACCTATTCTTTCCAAATTACTTCAGACGTGATTTGATTTAGATAAGGATTGAAATTAATTTCCAATATGATTCCTTAATCAATTATGTCCTAGACCTAATTGGAAGTTTGGAACCATCGTACCCCAATTAAGTAAATTTGAATGGATGGTAAATCAAGTAGCATGGTCTTCAATATTTTTAATTTAAAGTCTATATTCTGATTGGTGAAAATAATCACCGAAAATGGATTGAGATAATGATGGGAAAAACATTTCTCATGTTGTAGAAGGAGTGTATTCTCATGTCACACACATAAAATGGTGGGACCCACATATATATATATATAGAGGGTACTTGTAGATCGACCGTTAGGGAGAGGAATGAAAGAGCTCGAGCGAAGCGAGAGGAGCTAAAACAGCCCCCAAAAACCAAGAACGAAAACGGAAGCCTTTCGATTCACTCCCCACTCTCTCAACAATAAAGCTCGCCCTCGAGCGCTTGCTGCTCGCCCCTATCTCTAAAGAAAAAAGGGGCTTATGCACTCCACTCGCTGTCTACTCTACTCGTTACCACTAAACGACCGGAGAAGTTCTTTTTGGGGGAGAAACTATGCGTTTTTGGGATCTACGTGCTCCCTGGTTAGAACTTTCATTACAAGACTTCCAAGACTAGCCGGAAACCCATACTCTCGCTTAGGCGGGCATACGGAAAAAACTACCATACATACGTAATGGACTACTTTTCAGACTTTTTTCTTTCCTACTTTGATTGATAGCCCTAAAGGATTAGGCCAGGACTCATACGATTACTAACAACCAGTCCTTTTCCCTTTTCCTATCGAGGCAGTACCAACAAATCAATCCATCGAAGTTCATATTGACATACATAAATAAAAATATGGATGCCGTTCTTTGATTCGGATCATCTCAATCAATTCCTTAAAGCGCTAGCGCTATAGATCGGTTTTTTTTTGGGGGGGGATTTGCTTCTTCACAAGCTTATCCCCATATATATATATATATATATATATGTGGGTCCCACCATTTCATGTGTGTGTAGGAATCTTCTTCTTTTAAACCCCCAATAATAATAATGCAAACAGAGACTTTATTAGAGACTTTATTATAGATTAAAGGGTAAAAGAGCAAAAATATACATGTGTTTTATTCTCGGGAGCACATAACACTATATGCTTTTTTGGGTACAAAAATACACATGTGGTTACAATTTAGGAGCAAAAATCACATCACCGTTAAAATCTAAGGGTGTTAATTTTAGGGTGGGGCCCACACTATTTTTATAAAAAATACCAAAATGTCCCTAATTTTAGTGCATAGCTTTTTCCGTTTTCTTCCACCGGTAAATCGAAGTCCACAGTGGTCTTCTCTTCTGCACCCCGTGGGAATGAAGTCCATCGACGGGAGGACGAAGATCGTGGCCGTCGATGGAGGAGTTACGATGAACAATCCCACTATTGCCGCCATCACCCACGTTTTGAACAATAAGCACGATTTTTCGTTCTGTAACAGCGTCTCCGATCTCTTAGTCCTCTCTCTAGGTAACGGAGAGTCTGAGTTCAACACCGTCAAACCCAAATTGTCCAGATCCGGATTTGCAGGATCGCCGAAGAAGGAGCTCCAAGTGGGAGAAGCAGATCCGCGGAGGTCGATTTTCGAACAGAGGTCGGCGGAAGTCGCTTTTCGAATTGAAAACGGGGAGGCATGTCCGCGATTGGTCTGCAACTCGGATCCTTGAGTTAGCTCAGATCCGACGCAACTCAGCTCTGACACAACGGAAAATAAAAAATAGGGAATGAGGTCCGTAACTCTGCTCAGATCCCCAGCAACTGATGCATGGTCGTGCTTGTCACCGAAGCTTCAAGTTTCTTGGAACACTAACGATGATCGGAGAAATTGTTTCTAGTTATTTAACGGGTTATAGTTCAAAGAAACCAACTTTTATCTATGGGTCAACCAAGAACACCAACTTTTTTTTTTTTTTTTTTTTTTTTTTTTGAACAATCAAGAACACCAACTATGATACTCTTTTTCCGTCGAAAACCAACGACGATAATGAAACTAAAATAGGGCAAACACAAATTGGGATATGAGATAAGTGATTTAATAAGTAAGTATTATGAAATATATATTTATATATTTATATACATTTTAATTTAGGGAAAATTACGTGCAGGAAAAGAATTTATCACCATAAAGTCCTTGAAATCATAAAATTACATAGAAGTCCCTAGAGATTTTCGTGTAGTTATTTGTGAATGTAAAATTACCATTTTGGACTTATGTGTAATTATTTTCATTTCTTAAGACCGTAGGCTATTTAAAATAACAAATGTTATATTTACAATAGAAAAAGCATATATTAACAACAACCATCGAAAACTTGGATTTTTTTTTTTCATTTCTCACGTCCAGAGGCTATTTACAACAACAAATGCTATATTTACAATAGAAAAAACATATATTAACAACAACTTTTGAAAACCTAGATTTCTTTTTTTTATTTCTCACGTCCAGAGGCTATTTACAACAACAAATACTATATTTACAATATAAAAAGCATATATTAACAACAAACTTCGAAAACTTGGATTTTTTTTTTTATTTCTCATGTCCAAAGGCTATTTATAACAACAAATGCTATATTTACAACAACCTTCAAAAACCTGGATTTTTTTTTTCATTTCTCTCGTCCAGAGGCTATTTACAATAACAAATGCTATATTTACAATAGAAAAAACATATATTAAGACCTTCTGAGAATTTTGACAGCTATATAAGGCTAGCTTAAAAAGTAAATATCATTTCAAAATATTAAGTTGTATAAGTAAGTGACTATTTGCACCTACTCATTGACTCTGACTCTCATTCCCTCCTATCAGACGTAGCCTTAACTTCTTAGAAATGTCTCCCCAAAACATAAGCATGTAAACTTAATATTTGGGCACTCGCTGCAATAAGCTTATATAAGATTTTTTAGTGAAACCAGTAGAACAAATTCAAAACACTGAGATCATTGAGTTCAATATATTGTGCACAAACAAGCAAACAAAACCAAATTCCATAAACACAAAAGCTTCCTTCACATTGTTCTTACTTGTTACCGTTGATCTGAAACCAAGACTTGGTCGTCGACAACGACGACGCACTGCTAGGGCTCGGCAAACGGTGTATGGCTAGGGTTGACAGGAAATTTAGGGAGCATAAGAGAGCATCAAACGTTCTAAACTGAAAGAGGGAAGAAAAAAGGGAGAGAGAGAGAGAGAGAGGAGAAGGAAGAAGGAGAACGGAGAGAGAGTGAAATTGGAAGAAAAGGTCGATTGGTAATTATACATTGAGATTTAATTACAACCAGGTCCCTTGGGACTTTGTGTAATTTCATGATTTCAAGGGACTTTATTGTGAAAAATTCTCTTCCTTGGGACCTGTGCGTAATTTCCCTTTAATTTATATACGATTTTAATTATTTTATCTATCAAATATATTTAATTAAGCGATTCGGTGTTTTTTATTTTTCTTTTGCATCTTTGACAGATTGGGGTTTATTTTATTTTTCTTGCTTCTCTAGTCATTTTGTTCATGAGCTGGGGTGTGTTTTTTTTTTTTTTTTTTTTTTTTTTTTTTTTTTTTTAAAAGGGGCATTTTGGTATTTTCATAAAAATAGTGTGGGCTCCACCCTAAAATTAACACCGTTAAGTTAGATTTTAATAGTGGTGTGACTTTTGCTCCTAAATTGTAACCACATGTATATTTTTGCACCCAAAAAAAGTATATGGTGCTGGGCGCTCCCGAAGATAAAACACATGTGTATTTTTGTACCTTTATCCTAGATTAAATATCCATGAAAGACAGTGGTAACCTCGGGCAGCCAATTGGGCTATGAAAAACAATAAATTTTGAAATTTTGAAATACGATTGAAATCGGTACCTAATTTAAACGCAAAAATGCCAAACAAAATTAAGAGTAAATTATATTCAAAATCTAGATGGCTAAAATGTCACATTCAAAAACTCAAAACAACACACGGCCACTTTTTTGTCTATTTTTATGTCTGGGTTGATTTAGGGAAGGACATATAAGACAATCCCATATTCTCATTATCAGCCAGTGGAGTGTGGTTTGCCTTCTTTTTGTTTGAAGAGTGGTTAAAGATCTTGACGACTAAACTATTAAAAGGTTATCATTGTTTTGAACTTTTTTTGCAAACATCAACGCTGTCAAAGATTTGGAGGGTTGGGAAAAAAGATCAAAGGAATAAATGAAACGCCAAACAAATGAATATATAATAAAGTAAACAATCACAATATGTGCTACTATCAATTAAATCCTTTCCTTACCTTAAATTCTGAGTACGTAAACCGGTGCAAAATATCTCCCGCCTCGGTAATTGCTAAACACTCATACTACTAAATGGGTATTTGATGTTACTCCGATTGACTCTCAGCCTAACAACAATTTATGTTCCAACTCAACGCTCTAATTTGTTTGGAAAAGTTTCAAGCTCTTCTTTCTTTAGTTTAAGATGAAAGTGAAGAAAGTGAAGGATGGAGGAATACCAAAAAAGGATAATTTTGAAAAGTGAAATGTGGTAGTGTAAGCCTCCTCTAAGACTTGCTTAACCTAAAAAACTGAGCATCCTATCAGCTGAGATGCTTCACGATAAAAAATAAAAATAAAAATAATAAAATAAAATAAAATTACTGAACACTTTCCACTTGAATCAAATGCCTTGTAATTAACTTTGAACCTTGTAATCAAAATGTGTTGTGTTTTTAGTTATTGTCCACTTCTTGATAACCCAAGTAACAATAGCCTAGGTATCTTTGTAGTTGTTAATATCCCTAATGAGTTCATAAGGGTGACTTGCCATGACATTAGGATGAAGAATAGAGAACACAAAATAAGATATAATGACGAATATAATGGGGTCAACTATATTTTTTGAAAATTAAACTTCATGCAGATTTTATTATGAATTATGATTATATTGATATTGATAAGAAAATATTTTAGGCGTAGAAAAAGGAAGATAGTTTTAACTTTTAGATTAGTATTTTCATTAATTATATCCATTAATAGCAAATGGAAGTTGATTGAAAATATAAAAATAAACGCAATCCCAAGATCTACTTGAGACAAACTACCATGTATGATTTACCTTTCTTTTCAATGAGAGAACTTTTGGAAATTGATGAAATAAGATATTAAAGATATAGTTTGAATCATAATTATGATAACCTCTTAATTTATGGGCTAAATTATTATGATGATAACTCTTGAATGATGAGGGCCAACTAATAATTTATGGATATAAAACATTATTTTAAGATTAAATTATAAAAGAGAACGATAAATAATTATGATAGCCAAAAGAAAAGAGGATGATCAAAATAGATATCAATATTGATTGTCGTCAAAGTAAATAGAGAACACTAACAATGTTAAATTAAGCAGAATTATTTTCTTTAAAAAAAGTCCCTCACAAAATGAATTTTATAAAATCTAAAAGATAATATTTTAACTATTTGTGTGTGAAATATAGAAAATTTGTACTGCCTTCACTCCAAAATATCGAGACATAATTGACTTTTTTTAAAAAAGAGATTAAGAGCTCGTTTGGATCCTCTTATTTTTAAACTAAAAGCTACTTATAAGTTAAAGCTATATATATAAAAAAAAAAAAATTTTAAAAAAAAGCTAAAAGCTGTGTAGTGATTATATAAATTTTTTAGCTTAAAAGCTCAAATTAAAAATAAGTTGTTTGACAAATTTTTTGTCATAAGCACCTTTTCTAATAAAAATTATTATAAAGAGTATATTATAATAGGGCGACGGCGGCAGTGATGACGGTGGCGGTGGGGGCGGTGTCAGTAGTGTTCAATCGAAAGAATACGGGTTCTCACTTCCTTTCTTTTTATATTATTTTTTTTAAAAAAAAAGAGCTTATAAAAAAGCTCCTATGAGGAGCTTATTTTTAAGTTTTTTTTTTTTTATAAAATAAAGCTCTTATAATTATAAGAGCTTTTCTAAAATCCTGTTTGGCCTAACTTATACTTATAAGTAGAAGATAAACAAAAAATAAGCTAGGCCAAACAAGCACTAAGAAACCTAAATAAGTTACTTAATTATACTTCATCCGGCCCTAATTATAAGAGCTAGTTGACTTTTTTGGAGCGATTAAGAAAATTAATTAAATTACTTTAGAGTATTTGTATTTTTCATTTTTTTTCAAACTAATTAGTTTGACTAATAAACTAACATATAATCTAAAGATTCATAATATATGAAATGATTAAGTAACTTATTTAACTTCCTTAATTTCTCCAAAAAAAAAACTAACTAGCTCTTATAATTAGGACCGGAGGTAGTATTATCTATTGTGTATCATTGATTGTATATCAATTTATAAGTTAGATAAAATAATTTGGAGAAAAATAATAAATATAAATAATTAACTTCCTTAGTAACTCCTAAAAAATCAATTATGTCTTGTACTTAAGAATGGAGGGAGTACTACATAACTTACAAATAATTTTAATTTTGGACAGTACACATCTTACTGTGATGAGCTACCTAACTCAACTTACTAGCATAGGTATTGGAAGAGGAAAAGAAAGAAATAATTAAAAGCATGGATAAACAGGAAAAAGAAGAAAGGATTTGATATTAAGTACTCCCTTCGGTCCTAATTATAGGAACACTTTTGTAGTAATTGTACTACAAAAGTGTTTTTATTATTATGACTGGAGGTAGTATTAACTTATAAAATAGAAACGCTCTTTTGTTTTTGCATAAATCGGTAACAGTAACTTCACTGATCCAATCAATATCTATCTGCCTATACATGCGATAAGGCGATGAAATGTGTAATAACCACACCAAACTATTTCGTATAAATGAAATAAACTGGTGCCTTTTATTGTATAATATATTACTATTTCATACTTTTCTTTGCCTGAAAGTATAAACTACTTCAAAAGATGAAAGTGTCATACCCACCCCCACATCTCTAATCTATTCTTGTTAATTAGGGAAAATATTAATTCCCTGAAAACCAACAAAGAGCTACAGGTTACAAAATAAAAGCTCTTTTCCCACACAAATGATAGTACCAAAAATAACCTAAGAAAACCTTTCGAAAAGGTATAGAAACACCGTCACCGGCATCGATGCTAGTGTAAGCGGTGGTGCTGGCTCGAAGAACCACTCCTTTTAGGCTCTTATCATTAAAAAACCAAACCTTGTTGAAGAACAACCATGAGAAAATCCCATAGAAGCAAAAGCAGAGACACAAGCAAATAAGATGAAAAACAGGAAAGAGATGTCTGTATCCACAACGAACAACGCTATTGGAGTAATCAAATTCTTGTCTCGAATGTTCACATTGGATTCATCACCATCAAAACCAAAAAGTCCTATGAAAGATGAAGCCATCAAGATGTACAACCATAGACGTCAAAACCCAACCCCAAAAATGCAAATGGAAGCCACCAGGCTAGATCTGCCATTGGCAAAGCCCTGAATTTCAAAGTGACGTACTATGATGGGAGGAATTACAATGGGCCATTTACTAGTAACATGTTTTCAGGTCCCATAATAAGTGGAGTCGGAAACAACTCACTCTTTAAGGCCCCGTTTGAAGAAAGTAGGGGAAGGAAAGGGAAGATCTCAATCTTCCCATGGATTTGGGGTGTTTGTTACGGAGAGAAAGTCCAACAAGATCTTCCGGTGAGGTCCAATCTTTCCTTATTTGAGGGAAGATGCTTTCCATCCGAAAATGGAAGGAAAACTCAATCTTCCCAGGAAAGTTTGAACCTGGCAGATTTACCCCTGAAATTCAAATTTGGCGGGAAGTTCAAACTTGGCGGGAAAGTTCAAATTTTGGTGGGAAGTTTGAATTTGGCGAATTTTTTTTTTCACGAGTTCAAACTTAACAAGAATATATTTTTAAAAAATATATTTTAGCAAAAAAAATATTTTTATTATTATTTTGAATTAATATCTTTTGAGGGTAAAATAGACATTTCCTAATTCCTTACCAACTACCACCTCTTCATTTTCTTCCTACCAAACAACTCAAACCATCTTCCCTCATCTTTCAAATCTTCCTTTCCTTTCCTTTCCATTCCTTTCCTCCTCCAAACTTTCTTTGTAACAAACGAGGCCTAAGTTCCACTTCAATGTCATGCTTTAAACTATACAAGAGCTCTCTAAACTTTAGGAGAATGCAATTTGGATCTCTCTAGCGATAAAATCATATTCACAGCCAAGGGTAAATCAAACCGTTAGTTAAAATTAGCTAAAAGCAATAAATGGGTAAGAAATATATTTTTTATCTCAAATATAGCCTTATTACGGGGAGGGTGAGCAAGAGAAAGAACGAATGGAGAAAAATAAATGAAACAGTTGACCAAAAGAGAGAAAATAAATAATAAAAATATGTGATAATAAATGCAGAGACATAACCAATGGAGGTAAAAATAGAAAAATAAAAATAAGATTTCAGATATAAGAGAGCTACTTAAGTAAACTAGTGCCGTTAAAAATAGAGATGAGGCATAAATGGGTTGATTAAGAAAGATGTGATATCCACCTCCCAGAATCGTTGGCCATAGGCTGAGCTCCTTATTATATAAAAAATGTAGGCATTAGTTGGACAAAAAGTACAAAATACTAAATTATACCTCTTATGTGTTTGGAAGAAAGTTGAAGAACCTGAAATTATAGATAGGCCAAAAAGAAAGAAATATCTAGTACTGAATGTTTACAATCATCATTCCAGGTATCTCTTAATTCAAAAGGGCATAAAGCTTGTGAATAAATAATGATCCACATTGCCAATCGCTGCATTTTCACCAAAAGCGGTTAGAGCAAAGTTGCAATGCATCAGTAACATTTAGTTTAAGACTCTTTAACATAGATATTGCTAACTGGGACAAGGCTTTCCACATAGTTATAACTCAGATGAGCCTCGTCAGATAACACTTTCAATTCAGTATTAGCGAAATTAGACATAACAGTCCCTACAAGTTGTGATCTTTGACGTTGAAGATGTCGATAAGATAGGCACACAATTTCATTTCTCCAAATAGTTCTAGGACTCAACAAGCATGAATAATGGCTGCTAGTATATTTCTTAGCCCAACTCCATCGATCACCAGATCCACCTGTACCCTTCTCCAACACCCACAATTCAATCAAACAAGATTTGTAATTTGGCATCGAAGGGGAACAAAGCAGAGCAAGTCTGTGCTCAAACTCGGTAATATGAACTGCATAGTTAAGGTCTAGGCCTACACTAGGCATTGGTATCAATGTAAATTCTTCCATGGCTATATCAAATGAAATCATAACAGATTCAGAATTCTCTTGCTTATACCCAAGCCAAAAGATAGATCCATCCATAGTGAAACCCACACCATACGTAAAAAATATACCTCTTAAGATCCCAACTTCTATCTGCTTCCATGACCCTAAACCTAATGAATACACTACGGGATGATTTTGGACATCATCATCCATAGTAGCTTGATATAGTGTCACTATCTTGTAATCACTAACAATGGGACTGAATCCAAATCCAAATCCAACCGGGCCATCACAGTCAAAATCAGGAAAAGTCAAGGGCACATGTCTAACCTCTCTAAACGCTGGATTCCACAATAGGTAAGAATGAGGAGGAGAAATAGAATCACCATAAATAGAACCTATTCGTAAACAGAGCAAGCCATTGCTGGAACCGACAATCCGAACCTCACCATCAACCACGGGCACGTTCGGAACTTTAACGATTTGCATCTTGCAATCAAGAAAATATAACTGCAAACGATAACCGGTATGACGGTGGAGAAGAAGACAAGGTCCAAGTTGAGTGGAGTGGTGAAGGTGCGCTGCGATGAAAAAAGGGGTTTTTATGAGATTCTTCCAATGCTTGCACACGCACTGAAATTTGATTAGGGATTTGACAGGAAGGAATCTGAGAATATTTGTGATGATTTCTTGTGGAAGAAACAGTGCGACTCCATCCATTGCCACCCCATGCTCCATGGTGCTCCACTGGGGAAATGGAAATCGACCTCCACTATCAAACGAGAGGATAAAGGATCGTAGGGTTCTATAGTAGACTATAAAGAGCCTCTTCCTTCGGTTTGCAAGCGAATGGATTCTAGGGCTATTTGATTATGTTTGATACTGAATAATCTTGGGAAAATCGTGAATATGGTGAACAGTAAAAAAAGGGGGAAAATTCAGAACGTATATTAACAAAAAAAAAGTCAAAAAATACCCAAAAGAAAGTCACATGTCAACAAAGGCCTGATGGTCTTTTCTGATATTATTTCATAATTATTAACAACTAAATCAGTCTCATTAACAACTAAATCAGTACCCATTAACAACTAAATCAATAGCATTAACAACGATATCCTAACAATTAAGTCAGTACCTGTTAACGACTATATCAGTAGGCGTTAACAACTAACGTTTTATGAAATAATATCAGAAAAGGCCCTGGGGTCTTTTTTGACATGTGATTTTTTCTTAGACTTTTTTTTGACATTTTTTTTTTTTTTTGGTTAATATGGGCCCTAAGATAAATTTTTTTTAAAAAAGTATATATGTACATGAGCGCGCGTGCCCACACCTTTGATGTTTGGGTGAAGGAGCAAAATTGCACATATGCTTTTACCTCAGGAGCATTCAACACCATGTGCTTTTCAGGAGAGCAAAAATGCACATGAGGTTAGCAAAAGGGAGCAAAAGTCACATCTCTGTTAAGGGAAGATAACATCTGTTAATTTACCTGAAAGTACCAAAATAACCCTAAAAAACAAAAAAAAAACCCTCCTCATTCCCTCTCCCACTCGATTCATCCTCAACCCAGAGTTTATGGTAAACAACCTAGAACTCAACCCAGAATTCATGGTAAACAACCCAGAATTCAAAGAAATATTGTTAAATTCAATAAGAACCACACACGAAACAACCAAAAATGCTGTCAAGAACCATACCCATTCGACAGATTTCTACAAGAGAATGCCCCTTTCATCATGTATTCGACAGATTGCTTCACCAATTTTCGCATTTTTCATTGATAAAATCCCATTTTCACTTAAAAAAAATTCAATAACAACCAAATCAACTCAATTCATTCAAATGAGAAAAAGTAAAAGAGGGAAAAAAATAGATCTGGAGAGTGACAGAAGAAGAAGGCGAATATTAGGGTTTTACCCAGAAATCGCGATATGCTCGATTTTTCAATCTTGGAGGTCATTGCTAAAGAAGTCGACCCTTAGGTTGTCGATCGAAGGTGGGCCATCACCAGCATAAGCTTGAAGGCTATGGGTGTCGCTGGGGGAGGCCGCTATCACCGTTGCTCGCTTGGATCTGGGGGCCATCGTGGAAGAGGAAGAAAAGGGGGAAATCGTTGTCTTCGTTCGAGGCTTCTGTCGCCGTTGCTAGAGGAGGCCACGATCGTCTTCATTCACCTGGATCAGCTATATGGCGGCGAAGAAGATGGCGGAGAGTTAGAAAGAAGCCTCGGATTGATGGAGTTGGAGAATGAAGAATCAGATGCCTTTGGTTTGCTCGAAGAAAATCGAGAAAATCACTGTAGAGGCCCTTTTAACCAAAATAAGCCCAAAAAGGGCCCCAACATTCTGACTTTCCCAGGACAGGCCCTAGGGCCCTGATTAGGAGTGAATTGTTAAACAAAATGACCAAAAAACCCAACTTATTCTGAAGAGATAAGGAAGAGGTAATTTTGAAATTCTCATTCCAACTCGCTCGACTCTCTCGCTCGCTCAACTGTCGGATTTGCTTCGTCGACCTTCTGAAGATCGTGTGTCGCCGTCGCCATCATCGATTGTGTCGCCGTCGCCGTCGTGGTTCGCCTGTAGGTAACATTTTGGGGATTAGGGTTTTTCATCTCTTTTTTTCTTAAGAAAAGTATAATCTTGGTTTATTTTTTATGAACTTTGTTTAATTTTTGGTCCTTTGTTTTGCTGAGGTTTTCATTGATGTTTGATGCATTTGATTTTGGGGGCTCATTTGCTCTTTTGGATCAGATTCTTTGATCTAAATGTAATGCAAACTTGCTAAAATATATGCCTCTCGAATTTGCTGGAATTTTGTCACTGCTGGACTTTAATTCTTAATCAAGTTGCTACACATATGCTGATGCATGTTTATGAATTGCTACACATATACTGATGCATATTTATGAATCCTAATTAATGATCTATAAGAGAACTTCGTTACCTTAGCTTGCTTTGTTTGCTTTGCATCTGATACCTTGCTTGCCTTAGATTGAGGTTTTGATCATCTTCTCTGTACGTTGTGGTAGTATATATGCTGCAATATTCTGACCCTTTCGTTATTCCAAAGTGGAGTAATGTAATTAACTATTGCAAAAATGTGAAATGAAGAAAGAAAAAGAATTAAACAGAACTGATGTATACATCTAAATATGATATGCTAACTACTTTAATTAACTATGAATTTGGCTTTGTTCAACGACTTTGGTTCTCTGTTT
This sequence comes from Acacia acuminata, assembly GCA_019022655.1. Classification (NCBI taxonomy): domain Eukaryota; kingdom Viridiplantae; phylum Streptophyta; class Magnoliopsida; order Fabales; family Fabaceae; genus Acacia; species Acacia acuminata. Next base: position 542,740 of record JAFJYI010000342.1, read on the forward strand.
CAATCCTACTTTAATTTAAGGGGAATTTGGCTTTCTTTTCCTTTAGTCATACTAGAAAACAACTACTCCCATATAAAATCAGTGAAAATATCCAACAACATTGAAAATATCTACATGAGAAATAAAGGTTAGTTTAAAAATATCAAACTTAATATGTTTGGAAATTAGCATATTTGACTTGAATCTTTGAAGGTTGAACTTGTTTTTGAATTTTAATGACATATTAATTGAATTAGATGTGCTCTAATACATATGCATATATGGTGAAATGTTTCTATCAGAGATTATCAACTGAAGCGTGCATCTCATCATCAAGTCATGATTCACAATATTAAGAGACTACATAATCATCATTGGAATGGTTACATATAATATGATATGCAAGAATATATATTTCTCCCGTGACGCATGATTAGTTGATCCTTGCTTTGTCTTTTTCTTGGTTGACCAAACTGTTAATTAAATAATTGGTTCATATTTCTGGTTGGTGATTGATGTATATAGAAGAGGATTCTCAAGGTCATTTTTTTATAGGTATCTATTCACAATCAAGTAGGCTAATCTCAATTAAACCTGCAGATATGAATTTTGTTTGAGAACTAAGTCTCATATTGTGTGTGTAAAGAGAAATTGTAACTACTAAAGGTTAAATTTAGGACATTGAATTTAATTTGTTGCCTCTCATACCCTATTATCCTTGATTTTGCTAGGAAATCTTGGTGATGCTCTTTATTTCAGAATCATTATGCTTCTGCTTCTATATTTTGTTGAAATTTCTGGAAATTCACTATAGGGCGCTGCTACACATATGCTTTTCTGCAAAATTTGTGTCTACCATTCTGATTTTGGATACAAAAATTCAATTTAAAACTTTCTTCTTTTGCTGTAGGTAATCAACCTCAATTTTGAATTAAATTTGGGGAAATCACTTGTATGAGAATAGTAGATTGTAAATTTGTGAAATTGGTTGAATTTAATATAACTTTTATGGAACTTGAGCAATTATTTGTTCCTTCTTTCTTTGTTTTTGTACGGTGAAATTATGTTTTCCATTCCGCTTGTTCAAGTTTTATTAGCTTTAAAGCTTTACTTGGTTTTAAAATAGTGAAAGTTTGTTAATTACGATGAAGGGTTATTTTAAATGAACTTTATTTACAATTGTTCTAGGTACACGAGCAACCTACCTATAATATAAGAAGCAACATCATGTCCAAATCCTCACAAAGGGATCCAAGGTTCTCTGGATACAACCTTTTCACGGAAGAATTCTACAGCCAATATAAGGAACGACAGAAGGGTAAAGGCAAGGGCAAGGCTAAGGTAAGAGGTGGATTGAGTGTAGAAGTGATAGAAGCCTGGAAAAGGCTAACTTCTAATGAAAAATCTGAATACACAAAGAGGGCTAAACAACTTAGAGCCCCGTTGAAACTGAAGAAGTATGTTGTGCCCTTCCAAACTAGATGTGCGCCAAAGACTTTCATGGAAGTTTGCAATAAGTTGAAGGGAAGACCCGAGGCGATGAGAAGGCTAAAGGAGATCGGGTTTGATAGGTTAGTCAATATAAGTTGCCGACAGATCAACCATTCTTTATGTGCACAATTCATGACCTGTTTTGATCCCCCGACAAAGGAAGTGTGCATTAGGGGGGAGACCCAAGTGATAGGGGCAGAACACATCCATCAATTGATGGGTCTTCCTGTTGGGGGGAAGGCCATAAAAGTAAATATCAACGACCAACACCCCACTTTCAGCGACTATAGGAAAGTATACAAGGACGTTCCATACAAAAAAATTGGAGAGATGTTGGGAGAAAAATTAGACCAAAATTATGAGTTTTTATTCGTCTTATTCGCCTTAGGTACCCTATTGGCGCCCAATGCATCCATTCTTGTTAGTGACCGTCTTTTGAAGGTGATGACGGTGACTAAAGATGCATTGGCTGATTTTGATTGGTCTTCCTTCGTCCTTCAAGAACTCTGCGAAGAGATATATGAGTTCAAGAAGGATTCCCAAAAGTCCAACAGAAAAAAGAGCAAAACTGTAGGCAGATGCCTATACCTCCTCATGGTAAGTTGTCTTTTAACTATGTTTGCATGCATGTGGCTCACTAATGTACAAATGTTTTTAATAATTGTTTGATTTTGTTTTATGTGCAGCTCTTTTGTTTACAAAATTTCCCGATCGGTGATATTATAGGCTGTCAACATAAGTCAGCCATGTCTTTTTGGACCGACGAAAAGGTTAAGAGCAGAGTGTCGGTTTCAAAAAAGGCCTCCTGGTACACGTCAAGCCTCCTCTGCCACATCCTCAGACACCTCCTCAGCCACATCAATCAGTTAGTCCGTCAACTTCGTTTGATCCTGATACGATGCTTACACACCCGGTAATGTGTGACAAAAATTAATCTAGGCCGGCTATTTCATTACAAGTTGATGCTGTGATATATGATGTAATAACTGATATATGTTTTTCCAGGTAGTATGCATGACATATGCACATATGCTATCGAACTTGCAACAAGAAATGTTGGCACTTCAACATACATTGTTACAAGAAAGCCAGCATGAAGGTGACGCACCAAAGAAACAGCCATCTACTTCCAGGGACTCTGACGATGACAATGGACATGACACGGAGGAGGGAGATGATGGAGACGAGGAAGATGATGTAGACGAGGAAGATGAATCTGAAAATATTATTGATGTCGATGATGTCCCCGAACATGGAGAGGAGACACCCAATCTTGACGCTGATCGTGCGGGGAACTATTTGAACACGTTTCTTTGTTCGGAACATGCGGAGGAACTGTACAAGAAGAGGGCAAAGGACAAGGGGTTGAATTGAGGAGATCGCAGAGGGTCATCACCCCTAGTTGTGTTTTAAAATCCCCTTAGATCGATCCACAGCGAAAGTCCAAGGGAAAGAGGACATACGATGAGAAGGACACTCTTTACGACTTGTGCACAAAGACCGTCAGTGAAGATGAAATTTGTGGAGTAAGTTTAATTTACTGTTTCACATGGAGTTACTTTTATTTAAAAAAAATGCAGATTTTGATTAAGATCTTCATATGTTGTAATTTAGGGAATTTGTGGACATACATCACTATTTTCTGACGAGGAGAGACCTACAATGTCTTGATGCACAATCTTGGATAGGTGATCGGGTACGTGACGTTTAGTAATCAACCTATATCATCGTTATTTCTGACTGATGGCTGCAATGTGACTTTCTTTTCCATGCATATTTGCATCAATATCTGAACTCAAAATTCATAATCACATACAATGTAGTTCTTTGACTTACGTTTCTGTTTTCATGGTATTTAAAAAGTTCTGGTCATGACCTAGGTTATATAAAAAGTTGTGGTTATAAAAACATTTGCATGCACATGACCATATGTTTTTGTTTGCTTATTTATCCCAAATGTAGCTGATGACTATGGTAGCAAGGACATTGGTTGCCGATCAATTACACAATGGTGGTGTTGTCCAAAGATACATTTTCTCAGCTGAAATAATGAGTAAACTGATTAGTCCTAACCTGAACTGGACAGTCCAATCCATTCTTCCGCAAATTGATCCTGAACATTTAGGATACAACATTGGTGACTGTCATTTCATTTTTGGCCCCTGTCTTTTTTATAAATCACTGGTTTTGTTATGTCCTTGATACGACAACAATGACTTTCTACCCCTTGACTCCTTGGTTGACATAAGTACATATTATCGGATGGAATATGAAAAGGAACATGCAAATAAACAGCCAACCAAGAAAAAGCCCAAAAAGAAACCAGCCCAAAAAGAAAAGGAAATGATGGCAAATAAAGTGGTAAGTTCAACTGAAATTCAATGTCTGTTTAGTTGGTAAACCTGTAAACATATCTAAATGTGTGAATTTCGTTTTCAGCACCATCGTTTCTTGGATATACTCCGAACAATCAAGCCAGAGTTGTTAGAAGATGAGGACAAAATCCCCAAGGATGTTACATGGGCTAAAGTCCATGTCCAAAAGGACACGTATGTCTATTATATTTGTTTGCATTTTTTGTGGTGTCTGGTGAAGTTTGATATCTGGTTTTACTAGAACTCATCTGTCTATTTTATTTCAGGCACTCATGTGGGGTTCATGTTATATCCTGGCTACGACAATGGGATGGCCCAGAACAAGGGGCGGATGGGTATACAATGCCACACCACACCGAAGAAGAACTTCGTGAATTGAAGGTGGGCTTCTTATGGTGGCTCGTCACCCATCCTCACAACACCCATCGACAAAAAGTGTTGTCTTTAATGGAGGACTACCACAAGAAATTGAAGAGACATTAGGGGGCATAGTTGTTAGGACACATGTATTTATGACTCCTTTGTATTCATGAGGATGACATCAAACCTTCTTTGTTATTTTGTAAATTGTCAACTGATGCTAACTTGATAATCTTTATTCAATGATAAATTCAATTTTTTGATTTTGTTTTGATGTGGTCATGGACTGAGAACAAGAAATTTTAGCTTCTCTTTTGATGTGGTCATGGATTGAGAACTGCAAAATAATGGACAAGATTAACAACAATAACATGGGTCATTTACAACAATAACAGGGTTCATTTACAACAATATTAGGGGTCATTTACACCAATATCAGGGGTCATTTACAACAATAACAGGGGTCATTTACACCAATATCAGGGGTCATTTACAACAATAACAGGGGTCATTTACACCAATATCAGGGGTCATTTACACCAATAACAGGGGTCATTTACAACAATAACATGGGTCATTTACACCAATATCAGAGGTCATTTACACCAATAACAGGGGTCATTTACAACAATAACAGGGGTCATTGATTGAACCATATTTTGACATGAATTTTGGTAATTAAATGGGGATTTTTAATGTATTTTCTCATAGTTATTGAGCTTTAAATGTATTTCTTGTGATAAATTGAGATTAAGAGTAAATATATTAAATTAGGGCTAAAAAGGGCAAAATTGTCAAAAAAAATGTAATTACTCTTAATCATTGATTTTTATGAGAATATTTGATGTTAGATTAATTATTTTTTGTTGTAGATACTTAAAAAGATTAAATCAAAATTTAAAATGAAAGTTTTAATTCAAGTTATAAAGTTTGCAATTTGGTCCCTACTCCAGAAGTTTTAACGTTTTCACTTTGGTCCCTACAGCTAAGCTGTGCGTTTTTTATTATTAGGTTTGATTCTTTATTCAGATTTGCAGACCCGTGAGCTGAGGGGACCCGACATGAATTAATGGATATAAAACTTCAGGTCAGAGGGAATTAAAAAGGAGAGCGCCACATTGATTTTTGGCGGGTGAGCACAAAGGGCTGACACATTTAATAAAAAAAAAGACACAGACCCATGGGGCTGAAAAGAAAAAAAGGGATCTGACAGAAATAAATAAAAAAATGCAGAAGCACATACCCGTGGAGCTGAGGGCTGAAAGAAAAGACCCGACATATTGAATATTTGAGGAACACAGCGCCGCGCATTGAAGGGGGGATTGGATGGATTCACACCGGGGCAACTCGAGCTTCACGCCTACACGCTGTATGCTGGGAGCTGAGGGACTTGGGAGGAATTAATTACAGAACCATAAACACGTTCACACTTGGGAATTCTCCATCATCACTCACACACTCCTTCAGACCTGGGATTTCCATAGAAGACCACCGATCACTCCTTTCCATCATCATCTTCCTACACTTTCACCCTACTTCCACCATTGTCTACACTTGGGGACCTCCAATCATTTTCCATCTTCCTCCATACACCCACAGACCATTTTTCCCTTTAAATTCCAGATTTGCCTTACACTCAATTTTCATGGAATTTCTTTGTCTCGGATGAAGTTTGATCGAGCCTAAATCAATGAGTGGCTAAACCCTTGCTTCTTGGTGGTGAAGATTAATGGCTTGAGCATTTGGGCTTCAATAGGGGAGTTATTTAATTTAATCTTTTGCTTAGACTATTTATTTGATTTCCTTGTTTAGGATTATCATTATTTAGTTGTGAGACTTGGATGACTGTTATGTGTCCACGTAGATTGGATATTGTAGTTTTAATTGGATGATTATTTTGATGTTGAAATTTCCAAATTACTTAATATGCTTGATGAAATTGTGCTTGCTGTCATGTTGGTGATGAGTAATCATAGTTGATTTTAGCTTGTGAATGGTTCGTTAGAACATTCAAATTGAGAAGAACAATTTACATCATTCCAATTTTAATTACATATTAAGTGGATTTTAACAATATCTCAAAAGGTAGTAGTTTGCTATGTTTGTAGGAGCTACTATTAATTGAGATTATTGGACTCAAGTGTTATCTTGAGGTTGTTCTTTAGACTTAATGAAAATTTAACTCCCATATATTTTTTTAAGCAATGATAGCCATCTTTTTCATTACCAAGAGCATCCATCATTAATTCCTTTCAATCCAAAGCATTTTTCACTATTTTCCAAAAATACCAAAAAGAATAGAATTAGTCTCTTTAATTTTTATGAATTTTAGTTTAAAGAAAATCAATTTCTAAACCCCTTTTCTAACCATGTTTTTAGCACTTAGTTTAACCTAGGGATTTCAAAATAAATTGGCTCCTTGATAAGAGAACGATCCCAAGTTATTTGCACTATATTGCATTTTAATTTGTGGTAAATTGTGATTTGACCCTGAGGCGACTAAGGTTTTTTTAGTCAAATCAGTCATTTACACCAATATCAGGGGTCATTTACACCAATAACAGGGGTAATTTACACGAATATCAGGGGTCATCTACACCAATAACAGGGGTCACTTAATAACAACACAAACAGCACCAAATTACAACAATAACAGCACTTAATAACAACAAAATCCAGCTGCATATATTTTTCAATGTCATTTACATTTGGATTCAAAATATGAATATGTGTGCATAAATGACACTTGGATACAATTGTGACAACAATATCCAACCTTCATTTACAACACCAAATGCATCTACAAATTCATAATGTCAACATCACACACCATCTCCAAAAATAATATGGTGTGGATTTCTATCTAAAGCCATATACAACAAAAGAGTGTGAGAGGCAATGCCCAAAGGCACCATTGATGATCAACTTGGATTTGGATTCTTGCAAGTCTTGACGGAGTGTCCTGGCTCATGGCATCTACTACAATGATAAACCTTCTTGTTTTGGAATTGAGATTCCCGTCTTTTTCTTTTGCGTCTACCTGTTGGTATTGTACTAATTGAGGGCTCCAAGAAAGTCTCTGTTAGCATTTGTGTCACCGTGGGCGCATCAACAAGTGGACAATCATGTGTTGCAACTGGTCGCATGCTATATGCATAAATTTTCTCTTGTGCTGAAAGTGTAAAACAATCATCTACAAATGTGTACACGTTACCATTAAGAACCTTAATTGCTGCACATGCATGTAGGAAATTTAGTCCACTCATTTGCCATGCTAAACAAGAGCATTCTTTTGCAACCAGATTAACTCTCAAATAATTTAAGGCATCACCGCAACAGTGAATTCTTCAACCATCCTCGCATACGCAATTCCATCTAGGAGGTGCAATGCAATATCCTTGTTGTTCCCAGAGTACGTGGCATCCCTTTCATGATTTTGAGGAACTTTGCACTATAATTTTCCTTAACATGCCTGTAACAAAATGCATATCTCTCGGTGCCAAATATATCGCTTACAGCCCCAATAATGGAATTATTTCGATCAGACACAATTGTTATCATCATTGATCTTGTAATCTGTTTTACATTGTTTAGAAACCAAGCCCAATCATCATAGGTCTCACCGCTAACAATGCCATATGCTAAGGGAAACAATTGGTTGTCCGCATCATACGCACAAGCTGACAACATTGTACCCCTATAAGGGCCACTTAGATGACATCCATCTATATAAAGGATTGGTCGACAAGCATCTACAAAACCATTAATGGAGCAACCATATGCAATAAATAGCCAGACAAATCTATTATCGGCTGAACCCTCCCATTTTGCCACTGTGTCGGGATCACTCTCTATGAGTCTTCAACACATCCAAGGAATAACCTTGTACGAGTCCTCTGCTCATCCATGTAATAGCGTCACCGCTCTTTCTTTGGCCCTATACGCTTGTTTGTAGTTCAGGCGTACCCCATACTCGTTGTACATGTCACTTCGAATTTCATTCGTTGTCTTGTCAATATTATTTCTCAAACCATCAATTACAAGAGCTGATATCAACTTACGCCTGGGTGGATGAGATACAATCAGGCTATCCTGTGCATGGTGTGTGTGCGCTCCTCTGTATGTTTTGATGGTTAGGAACTCTGTATCTTGACGTTCTCCCGCTGAATATGCACCCATGTACCAGGGACAACCATCAACCTTGCACTTAACAATTATCTTTGTTGCCTTGTTCTTCACAAAGTTGTAGGAAAACTTGTGTGCAATGCTGTATTTGTACAATGTTTCACGAAGGGTCACGGCATTCTGAAAAATCTGTCCTACCCCCATTATCAAATCTTTCCATTTATAATGATTCATTTGAGGCCTGTTTAATGGAACACTTTGTGAACAACATGCCAATGATGGCAACTCTTGAGTTTGATTGTGCATTTGAGGTGGAGACATAGACCACTCAAGTGCACCTCTAAAGACTTGATCCCTCCTGCGACAAACAACAATTATTAGTGCAAGTAATGAGAACCAAGTAATGACAATTTATAAACGAACAAATTACAATTCTTAACACAACAAGACTTACACTTCTTGTTCTTCCATTTGAGTATTCATTTGTTGTGGTGTATTGTCATTATTCCCATTTTCTTCAATGTACACATGACAATATTCTTCATTATACATTATTAAATGTTCTACCCCTTCATCATCTACAAGATCAACAAATGTAGATGTATCCAGACTAAGTTTGAACTTGACGGAAATTTCAGTATTTTCTGTCCCAATAAAAGACACTATGATTCTTTGCAACTCCTCATATGTTGTTCCTTCCTTGATGCCTCTTGTTCTTACCGTTCCACCAACATAATCACTTTCTTGTCCTCCGCCATGTACAAAGAAACCCCCTACATGGAAGAAACATAATATGTTCTTCCCTGAAGTACTTGCCATCTTTAATTATGATCTGCAACATAAAGTTATTATTAACAACTTTAACTTGATCACATTAACAACAATCTCATTTCAGCGTTTTCACATTTAGTCATTCCCCCTAACAAACAAACCTCCATCTGTTTCCATGCCCAAAAACAGAGCAACCTACAGCATTTTAACATTTAGCTTGTATTGACAACTATATCAGTCATATTAACAACTATATCAGTCATATTTACAACTAAAACAGTATGTATTAACAACTATCTCATTTCAGCGTTTTTCAACCAAGTGTGGCTTCATCCCATGCACCCATTCCCACTTAAAAACACATCTCTCCCTCTGTTTTCATGCCAAAAAATAGAGCAACATTTTTTCCACCCAACCCAAAAATGATTAAAGACCAACTAGAATGGTGATAATGATATCTTGAGCAAAATCTTAGTATTTCTTACCTATTTCCTATCTGATTATAACATAAATTTGGCCAAGGTCCAACCTTTCAGCCACCCAACCTTCAACTGAAAAAAAGGTTCAGCAACAGCAAATTTAAACCAGTTCAGCAACAAAGTGGATGATTGGTAATATAGACGTTCTCTCCCTCGCTGAGTTGAGTAAGATATAGGTTCAGAAAAACCCAGCTGTTCTCTCCTTCACGTTTGCCTTGTACGCTGTTTCTTCTCTTCCTCGTGTAGGCGCAAAAACTGAATTCTGATGTTCACTTTTTATTAATTCAGAGTTGTTCCTTTTTGCTTTTCTAATCAGGGGTGTTTGGTCTTTTCTTTTAACAATTCACTCCCAATCAGGGCCCTAGGGCCTATTCTGGGAAAGTCAGAATGTTGGGGCTCTTTTTGGGCTTATTTTTGTTAAAAGGGCCTCTACAGTGATTTCCCCAAGAAAATCAGACATTGAGGGGCTTTTTTGGTATTTTGAAATTTTTGTGTGGGCCGTAGTTAAAGTTGACACCGTCGTTAAAAATGTAACGAAGATGTGACTTTTGCACCCTTTTGTTAACCTCATGTGTATTGTTGTTGAGTGCTCCTTAGGTAAAAGCCCATGTGTAATTTTGCTCATTCACCCTTGATGTTTACATTGTCCCTCAACTTTGGGCCCCTCTCAAATCGTGTTCATGGTTTTTTTTTTTTTTTTTTTTTATAATTAGATTTTATATTAATTGAGTGATATTTCGATTCTTATAGATAAAAAAATAGAATTTTTTTTCCAATTTTTTTTAAGATTTTTAAAATATTTAAGGCTCCTAAAATTTAAAGTTTCATTTAATTTAGAGTTTGAAATCTTTTAATAATCATAAAAGACCGAAAATAATTACCTTATTTTTTATGCATAAGATATCAAAATATCACTCATTTAATGTAGAATTTAATTATCAAAAGAACCATGAAAAACATATTTAGGAAGGGCCCCAAAATTGAAGGATAGTAGAGCTACGAATTAGGGTCCGACCTACAAAAAAAGTTGCATTTGAACTTTAAAATTCTATTGACAAAAACAGTAATGAAAACATTAAAGTAATTGACAACACGTTTTATTGAAAAATTATGAATTGGTGATTTTGAAATTTAAGTGATTATTTTTTTTAGGATTTTCCCCCACACACAGATATATATATATATATATATATATATATGTTATTATTACTCCTCACCGATTTCACGGTTGATCGGGTCGGTTGACTATGGATTATATGAAAACGGGTCGGGTCATGCAGGAAGTAAGTAAGCAATTAGTGAGACGTCACTGACTAGAATAGCCCAATATACTTTTGTCAGATAGGCCCATTCGAACCCAACAAAACTCTAACAACTGCCATTGCGATTGGATCTTGTCACCAATATAAGACATATATCTATTTGGGAAAATCCATATGGGGGCCCTTTTTGAAGAAAAAATCTCAAAAAGAGCCCCAAGATTCTGACAATCCCAAAAAGGGTCCTTGGGCCCTTTCTGGGATAAATTCATTAAAATTTAACAACTAAATCAGCCAAATTAACAACAAAATCAATACCCGTTTACAACTAAATCAGTCACATTTACAACAATTTTTTACAACTAAATCAGTTCCATTTACAGCAATATCTGCCCCGGTTAACAACTATATCAGCCCCATTTACAACTCACCAAGATTCTAAAAATCCCAAAAAGGTCATTGGGCCCTTTTTGGAATTTTTTCTCCAAAAAGGGCCCTTAAATGGATTTTCCCTATCTATTTTGTCTTTCATATTTATCATTTTTTATAATATTCCTATTTATTGCACATACTTAGAGAGTTTGTATTATGGAATAGTTTTATTGCAAATAATATAAGAAGGTATTTTAGTGAGCCACATTTTCAACAAATAACTAATTTAATTAATGGGTTTAATGTTTCTGCATTTACTGCAGGAACTTTTCTTCTGCAGCACTCACATAAAAGTGAGTGGGTTCCACTAATATTTTCTCTCTCATCTCTTTACAATGAGACCCACTCACTTTTATGTGAGTACTGCATAAAAAAAGTTTCTACAGTAAATACAGAAACATTAAACCCTTAATTCATATACTTAAATTTTTAAGAATTTGAGGTAGCATATATGTACCAATTGATGCTCAAAACAAAGAAGTTAAGAATCAATTCTCTCACCACACTCGGATATCAAATTGACAGACGAAGAAGTGGATGATGGCATCGAAACAGTGCCGATGAACTAACGAGACAATTCTTTTTTTGATCTAGACTAACGAGACAATTCATTGCAACTAAGGAACGCACATTTACAGTACAGTAAAGCTTGGCTGAGAAGAAATCCTAGAAAGAAAAAAATAAATGGAGATGAGAGAAAATGGATGAGAAGGGGCTAGTCCCTCACGAAGATACACATATTTAATGTTTGATAGTGTATAGCGGCGGAGCTAGACATTTTATTAACGATGGGCGAGAATTAAAAATATTATATAAAAAATAAAAATACTTGAAATACAATATAGATATAATATACAAAAAATTAAAAGAAATTTATCATAGAAATTAATATAAGTTCACTTGACTCTTACTCTAGGTCTTTTCATATTGTTAAACTCATCTATAATTAAATCCGTGCTAAAACTCAAAACAATTTCTTTTTCATTTGCACTGACACGAGAGACAAATAGGCCTATGTGGTGACTTCCTAATTTTAATAGATTTAAGATATATTTTGACATATTTAGGAAATCATCAATACTAAATTAAGGAGATTTTATTAAGATTTTAAAAGGTATCAATTTGGATGTATCATTTGTGGGATTTTAACTTATACTATAAGTTTTTGATTAATTTTAGGAAATAAAAAGAATAATAAGAATTGGAGGTTTTCAAAAGAAAAAAATAAATAAAGTTGTTATGATTATCAAATATTATTATGGGTAAGGGATTTCTCCGGTTCGTAGATAAGTTATCTCAAGTGACCTCCAAAACTATGTCGTTTTGGATTAATGAAGGGTGTTTCTATAATTTTATATCCTTCATTAATTCACCTAAAATTACAAACACATCTTTCATTAATTTAAAACGATGTAGTTTTAGGGGTCACTGGAGATTACTTATCTCCAGTAACTGGAGAAATACTTTTCCCTATTATTATTATAATAATTATATAATATCTTTAAAGATTTAATGGATTGTGATGCTCATAAAAAGTAAAGATAAAAAAAATATTAAAGCTTGACCGTCCTTATCACATATGGACGGTCCACATCTCATGAGTTGGATGAGCATCTAAGACCGTTCCCTCAATATATGGGAATCTTGATGAAGAAGGGATCTAGATAGAGCCACGCATGAATGAGCCTAATTATAATTTACTCTATTTAAAAATTAATATATTATATAATTATAAACAATATGATTAAATAATTTATTTTGATTTCATAATCTTTCCAAGAAAAATTAGTGGTTCTTATATTAAGGACTCTGACACCTTGCTTTCCACTAGAGAGAGTTGCGACACAAGAGTGTGGTGGACACGATTTCAAGCTAGAGAACTCGACTCGGAACAGTGAAAAGGAGGAAGGGGACAAAAAAGGAGGCTAAGGAAAAAGAAGGTGAACAGTAAATATAGCATTTTACAAAATTCATAATGAGACTCACAAGAGCAATAAATGAGTTTAACAAGATTTTTTAATGCTTTTCACAAGAGCAATAATTCTAAGTTGTATATTTTCATCAGCAAATGCTTTTACAAAATTCGTAATGAGAATTCATAAGTTTAAAAACGATTTTGACAAAAACGTTTGTTGATGAAAACATGTAACTCAAGATTCACCAACATTTGTGACTTTTGACAAAATTCATAATGGCATTTACAAGAGTAATAATGAGTTTGACAAGATCTACAATGATTTTTATAAGAGCGTTTCCTACCGCTTATCTCTATTACTCTAGTCCTATTTATAAGTTCATTTTGACCAAATCTCACATACCAATGAGAGGTAGTTAACTCAATGATTATAAGGTAAATTTTCAACTTTGCCCTTATTTATGATTAGGCATTTGAAACTATTTCTTCTATCTCTATCTTCATGGGTACATGAGTAAAATTGTTACGATTTCATTTACTATTATGAAACTGGACTTATAAATAGAACCAAATTTTTTGGTTAAAATGGACTTATAAATAAGACCACAATGGTATGTCATTTTCTTTTTTCAGTAGACATTTTCGGATTCACAAATAAAGATTTTTTTTATTATAAATCTCTTTCAATTTATGTAATTTAAAATATAAAAATATCATATTAAATTATTTAATTGCATAGTCACTCGCTTAATTAGCATCTAATTGCAGAGACATTTGAGAGTAAAGTTTAATAATGTCAATATTAAAAGACTAAAAATACACTTTATAAACTTACATTTTATTTTCTACAAAGTGCGAACATGCAGTTTAGCCCTTAGCTCATTTCCATTTCCAATTTATTCCTATTTTCATTTCATTTGTTTGGAAATCCATTCTACATCCCAAGCCTAACTTTAATGTGATGATACACATAGTTCGAAACTAACCAAACGTTAATGAAATAACTTGTAGTAACAAATTTAACTTTTTTATAAAACATATTTAAAATGTTTAATTGACAATTTTTAAATAAAGTAAAAATAATCTTTCATTTAGGTCATGTTAAAAACTGAAAATATAAAATTATTAAAATATGAAATAAAATCATATTAAATCTGTCTAAATAAAAAATTGGATAATCCATATTGGGCAGTGACATCGATGTAATAGTACTATCACTTTTCTTGCCTTTTAAATTGTAAAATTGAATATCAAAGTAATAATAACAATATGATATCAATTGATATAACATGGCTAATGTCTTTAGTTCATTAGTTCATATGTTTTTTTAATCTTAATTAAATAATTAATTTTTCTTTTTTAACATCGTTAGCTCTAATAACTTTGCTCCCTCACCACTATTAGTTCATGTACATGGTTTAATTTTAATTTCAAAAAGGTGCAGTAAAGTGATTGTTACAAGTGTTATTAATAATATGAATAAAATACTCTAACCACCCTTCTGTTTTGCTTTAATTACACGGACCTCCCATCTATTTTGAAAACATACACTTTAGTCCATATTATTAACACCGTTAAAGAATATTTTAAAAAAATTCTTCAAATATATTTTTAAATTAAAAACCATATTAAAATAAATGTTGTTTGCTAATTTACCCCTCATTATACCAATTTCCTAATTTATCTTTTAATATTAATGTAAATTAATTATCTATTTAATATTTTTAATAAATTTAATTTAGAATAATTTTTAGTAATCTGTTTATGTGGTAAATATTAATATCTTGTTCAAAATTTGAGTAATTATTTTTTAAGAATATATGTTTAATGAAATATTCTTAAAAAATTTAAATTATAAGATAATTAATATGCGAATCTCATAATAATATCATTTTATAATTATATAACTTAATTGAATATATGTATGTATTATTGCAAAACATCATCATGTGTATTTAAAAATTACTTGATAAGTTTAATAAATAAAAGAGATTAAAAATTTAAATTTATAAAAAAATTTAAATTTATAATGATAGAATTAATTAACTTATAATATGATAAATTTAAAAGTATGACAATGAAAAAAATATAAAAATATAAAATAATTTTTTTAATATTTTGAATAAAGATATGTAATTAAATGATTATTTTTTTGGCAAAGATTACATGATAAGTAGTAATATTTATCTTAAGGAGGGGCATTTTTGTCAACATAATGAGTCAATGTTGTGATTTAACGGTCAACTAACCGTTAGATGGATGAAAGTTGAATCTCAAAACTAGAATGTAAGTTTATGTAAGATATATTTTGATTTTGAAGGAGGTTTATCTATGTTTTCAAAATAGAAGAGAGGTCTCTGTAATTTAGAGTAAATAGAGGGGAAGTTGATGTATTTTACTCTAATAATATTATGCAATTGTTATTCAAGTGGCACGTCACAGCCATATTAAAAGGGGATGTTGTGGGATCAGGATGTTGTGGGATCACACCTATACCTTCAAGCCTCACAAGAAGTGCATCATCACCAGAATCATCCTCCATGCAATAAATTTTTTTGAAAAAGAATAAAGAAAAGTGCTCAAATGAGCCTAATATTTAACAGATAATAACTAATTACTCATCATCTTTACATTCTGCAACAAATTAATTAACAAAATGTATGACAGGCGGCCGGCTACCTTTATCATCGAAGATCACTTGATTAATTATGATATTGTGTGTGTCGATCTCAAATTTTGTGAGTTCCTGAACCAACCTCTCTGTTTCATACAGGGAGAGGAACTCCACAACTCATACACAAACTCCAGAACTCATACACAGACCAACGTTGTCATGTCCAGTGAATAAAAAAATACATTAGAATTACACTTTAACCAAAGTATTGGAAATCTGCAACTTAGATACCTAGACATTAGCTCAGGTCAGAAGGGTTGAGGTTCAGGGCATTGCTGTAATTCACATTAGGAATAGGAAATAAGCAAAGTAATTAGAGAGACCCATAAATATGAAAGGAATCCTCTCATAAGCATTCTTTCCCCTCATCCCTCCCCATTCTATCTGAACTGTTGATGAGGAAGAGGAGAAAAAAATTAAAGTAGTATAGTGATATTTTAGATTAATTAGACGGATGTAATTTAGAGATAATGAGTACATGACAAACCTCTTTCAACAAAGATTTCAACTTGTTGGTTTTGATTTAAGTTCACCCGAATAAAATAGAACCAAGGAAAATGTAAACATATTAGATCACCTTACATTAAATAAAACTTAAAAAAACAAACAATAATATCAGATCTCTTATCAACTAAGAATCTCTGGTTTTTGGATTAATTTAGGGGTTTTATTATTTTGATTAATTCAACTAACCATCTTTTTTATTAATGTCCCTCCTGTTTGATTAAATTATCAAAATTAATATTGTCAATAATATTTTTTTGACTTCCCTTCCATCACTATTAATTCTAAATTAAATTGTCAAAGTAATTAAATAAGGGATTCAACATTAAATAATAAATGTGTATTTCACCCCAAAAAATATATTCAAATTTAGATTTTCCCAATAAAATACAAGGAATATTGGTTGTAATCCCCACAAATCAAGGATGATGGAGTTAAACTAAATTTCCCGTAGTAAAAAAATTTAATTCCCATAAATCAAGTATGAATAAGTTACTATAATTCAGGCTGTCAATTTTGTTTACCCTTTTGTTTGATTAAATTACCAACAAATTAATACTGTCAAAAATGTTGTTGACTTGTGTCCATCACTATTATTTCTAAATCAAAATAGCAAAGGTAATTAGATAGGGGATTCACTGTTAAATTATAAATGTGTATTTGTTGTAATTTTGTTTTTGATACACATAGTAGGGAAGGGGGACAGGGTTCGAACCTTGGACATTGGGGAAAGGAGCTAAGCTCCCATGCCATTACGCTATTAAGGCACTGACGTTGTAATTTTGTTTCTATCATGCAATACAAACACTTTACTGTTAATTGTTTCCTAATTACTTTTATTTGAATTTATTCATGATTAATTGATTAAATCATCATAATTTAAATTGATTTGAATAGAATGTTTCTTCGATCACCTATTCTTTCTAAATTACTTGCTGACTGACTTGATTTAGATAAGGATTGAAATTAATTTCCAATATGATTCCTTAATCAATCAAAATTTTCTTTTATATATTGCTTAATCAATCATGTCCTAGACGTAATTGGAATCATCCTCCCCAATTAAGTAAATATGAATGGATGGTAAATCAAGTAGTACGGTCTTCAATATTTTTAATTGGGATAAGGAGCAATTTGGCCAATGAACTTTTACCTTAGGAGTGCATAGTACAAAAAACTTTTAAATAGACCTTAAATACCAAATTTTTTTAAAAAAAATGTGCAGTCAGCACAAAAAACTTTTAAAAATGTAAAGTTAGCATAATGCCGTTAGAAAAAAATAACGTCCGTTATCTAAGGTGCAAATTGGCCAACGAACTTTTACTCCAAGAGCGCTCAGCACAAAAAATGTTTTACTTCCGAGGGCCTAGCACAAAAAAGTCTATGTGCAATTCACCAAAAATCCGACTGTTGCAAATCCTCATTCGGACCCCCAACCATATGCATTGGGGTTAGGAAAAGTGTAATCCAAAAATCTGACTATTGCAAATCTTTCTAATCCTAATGCACATATTTAGGGGTGTCCAGACAAGGATTTGCAACAATCAGATTTTGGGTAGATTGCACATGGACATGCCCGGGCATGTTCAAAAACTTACCACCCTTACTTAAAATGAAATCTACTCGTTACATTTGTGATTTTTTTTGTTGCATTCACTTTTCTTAACCCTTACGCACATGGTTGGAGGTCCGGACAAGGATTTGCAACAGTCGGATTTTTGGTAGATTGCACATGGATTTTTTGTGCTAGGTGCTCCTAGAGTAAAATTTTTTTATGCTAGCACATTAGATAACGTACGTTATTTTTTTCTAACGATGTTGAGCTGACTTTACATTTTTAAATTTTTTTTGTGCTGATTGCACATTTTAAAAAGTTTTTTCATATTTAAGGTCCATTTAAAAGTTTTTTGTGTTAGGCATTCCTGAGGTAAAAGTTCATTAGCCAAATTGCTCCTTAACCCTTTTTAATTTAAAGTCTATATTTTGAAAGGTGAAAATATTCACCCAAAATGGATTGAGTATATAATAATAATAATGATGATGATGATGATGATGATGTAAACAAAGACTTTATTATTACTGACCATTCCGAAAATAATGAAAACAAAGATTTTATTGTAGTTGAATTACTGACCATTTCGAAAATGGACACAGCATGAGAATTAACGATGTTAGAGGAGCAATTTTGTGACTCCTATTGTCTTGGTATACACTAAAAGGTTAACGGTTCAAGGCAGTAGCGTCACATAATTGATTGATTGATTGATTCACACATGTATATATCGATAGGTTTATACTAGAGAAGGTTCAAAGGTAACCCCTACCTTTCTCGATGCAGTTGCTACTTGTAGAGAAATCGCACTTTGCATACATATTCATTTGCATTTGGTCACAATGGACTGAATTTTTATCCATGTGGGGGATTGTTGGATTTTTGTCTAAATGCCATGGGTTATGAATAAGAAGTCGCGTCAGTTCGCCGATAGGACTCCATCTGATCATTTCATCGTCTATAAATAGAAGTGTGTATGGCAGAAAAATCATCTCGTTTTTCTAACACTACGCTCCCATACATATAGTTTAATGCATTTTGCTATAAATCACATCCGTGTGATTCTGAAAGCAGACTCATTGTGTTCGCTTGGGCTTCTGATTGAGAGTACTAGCATTCTAAAGACGAAAAAAATCCACTATATCCTGGGAGACAATTATTCATTATCCTTGGGCATCCGAATAGAGGGAACAAATTGTCTTAAGGAGACAACATATGTTGGGCTCGGATTTCATCAAAGTTCATTATCATATTTCGACATTCTTGTGAGTTTTTACTTGTTTTCTTCTTTATGTAGAAGTATTATATGTTTATAGATTATGCATATTAATTACACAGATTCTTATCTTAGTGATATTTCTATCTTGAAAGTATTTTCACCAACAATTCTTACATACAGTTGGACATGGACAAGGAAATAGAATCATATAGGAACGATTTCAACATTTAGGAGAAACTGTCAGTAGGATCAATCTATCAACAGAAAATATTAAACCGCTTGATCTAGAGTTTCATCATAGTCACCCAAAAATATGTAATGATTCGTGATATTACCTATATTTCAATGATGCAATTGAAGCGATTGATGAAACTCACATAAGATGTGTGGTCAAACAGTCTGTGAAAGACAAATATATCAGAAGAAAAAGATATCCAATACAAAATATCATGGCTATATATGATTGAGATATGTGCTCTTTATTTTTGTGTTAGTAGGATGAGAGGATACAATACATGATGCTCGTGTCTTCTAGACTACGATCTCCACTCCAATTATGAATCCCCCCTCATCCACCTCAAGGTATATCTTAAACACCTTCACTCACTTCAATTACCTTAATTTCCTTCTCTATTTCACAGTTCCTATAATTTCGCAGTTTCAAATAAATTTCATCATTATCGAGAAAATATTTCTTAGTCAATGCTAGTTATCCAACACCAGTTGGATATATTGGCCTATCTAAATGTAAGCATTATCACCTTCCAGTATTTAACCGACAATTGGGATTTCAAAATCATAACAAGCTCCTCAATTATTATCATTCAAGTTTGAGATGCAATATAAGGAATTTAGAGTCTAGAAGAATAGGTTTTATATCTTGCAAGATATGCACCCATACAGCTTTGAAACAAGTCCACATAGTTTGTTCAACAATAGCTATATATAATTTTATCCCAAGATATTCCCACACTGATGTAGATTTTTTTTTTTCAAGCCGAACATGGAAATATGGGTGATGAAGATAATAATGATCTATTTGATGTAGCATCTTCATCAAATACCCCTACATTATCTTCAATACAAATAAATTGGGTCAATAATAGAGTCGAGACCAATTTGCTTGAGATAGTTGATCCAATAAGCAATGTACTATTAAATATATATTTATATGCATTCTATTTTATATACAATTTTATTCCTTAAATATATTTCATTAAGCACTCGGTGGTTTTTAATTTTTTTTAATAATAATTTAACTTTTTTTTTTTAATCAAATTTTTAAATTTAAACTTTTATCTTCAATTATCGCATAATATACAAATAATACATATATGTAGTATTTAATAAATTTATATTATTTTCAGTCATTTTTCATCTCAACCAACTTTTCAAATAATTATTCAAACAAAAGCCCATTTGGGAAAAGTCAAATCTCCTAGCGTCATTCCAAACACAAATCAATTATCTTCAACTAACTTTTATCTTCAATTATCGCATAATATACAAATAATACATATATGTAGTATTTAATAAATTCATATTATTTTCAGTCATTTTTCATCTCAACTAACTTTTCAAATAATTATTCAAACAAAAGCCCATTTGGGAAAAGTCATTTCTCCTAACGTCATTCCAAACACAAATCACATTTATAACCTAACTTTTTTTTTTTTTATATATATAACAAAATTTTAGAAAAGGGGTTTGATTCACCTACGATCTAAGGACAGGGCAAAGTTTCCCTTCCTCCTAGGTCATACCGATGTTGGGCAGGGCGAGCGTCTATTATCTCAAGCGTTTACCTAGGCACCTAGGAGATATGATGCCCTCCCCCAGCGTCTTGACCAACTCTAGGATCAAACCCCCTCCCTTTGATAAGAGTGTCCGATTCCTTTACCAATTGAGCCCAAGGACGAGAGGTATTTACAATCTAACTTTTATTCTATCTTACATTGAAAAAAAATCATATATGCCACCACTATCTCAAACAGACACATATACGATAAGGCGATGAAAGTGTAATAACCACAGTCAACTATTTTGTATAAATGAAATAAACTGGCAGGTTTTATTGTATATAATATATTACTATTTCATTTTTTTTTCTTTGCCTGAAAGTAGAAAGTACTTCATAAGATGACGAGTGTCATACCCACACCCACATCTCTAATCTATTCTTTTTAATTAGAGAAAATATTAATTCCCTCAACCAACAAAGAGATACAAGCTACAAATTAAAAGCTCTTTTCCCACACAAATGATAGGACACAAAAACCTTAAGGCTTTGTTTAGGAGTTCTATTTTGGAGGGAAAGGAAAGGGAAGGAGGGTTTTGGTAGTCCATTCTCTTGTTGGCTACTAATAGAAGGGACTACCAAAACCTTCCCTTCCTTCCCTTTCCCTCCAAAATGGAACTCCCAAACAAAACCTAAGAAAACCTTTAGAAAAGGTATAGAAACACCGGCATCGATGCTATTGTAATAAGGGGTAGGTCGTAGGTGGTGGCTCGAAGAACCAAACCTTATTGAAGAACAACCATGAGAAAATCCCATATAAGCAAAAGCACAAAGACACCAGCAAATAAGATGAAAAGCAGGAAAGAGATGTCTGTATCCACAACGAACAACAGTATTGCAGTAATCACATTCTTGTCTCCAATGTTCACATCGGATTCATCACCACCAAAACCAAAAAGTCCTATGATAGATGAAGCCATCAAGATGTACAACCATAGATGTCAAAACCCAACCCAAAAATGCAAATGGAAGCCACTAGGCCAGATCTGCCATTGTCAAAGCCCTCAAATCTGTTTATTGCCACAAAAACAAGTAACACCACCTTGAAAAGCCCAAAGAAATTAAACACACAGAAACAGAGACCGACACAAAATATGAATGTCTCCTCCATTGGTTGGAACCAGAAAGGTGCCGTGAACGATGATCACCCAACAACAAGAGAGACTCCCACAGTCCAAAAACATTCGAGAGGGGGGAAAGGAGCTCACCCAGAGGCAAGAGAAATTTGCCACCAGCATCTCTAATATGGAGCATAGTAATTTGACCACAAAACAGCATCAACGTTAATATTCTAAGTCACAAAAGGACATAGAGCTAATTCCAGTTACTCCCACATCAGAGAATTGTTTGAGGTCAAATAAAAGAAATCAGAGAATTGTCACATCCAAGATTCAAAGTGACGTACTATGATGGGAGGAATTACAATGGGCCATTTACTTGTAAAATGTTTTCCGGTCCCATAATAAGTAGAGTTGGATCCAACTCACTCACTAAGTTCCACTTCAATGTCATGCTCTAAACTATACAAGAGCTCTCTAAACTTAAGGGAAATGGCAAATTGGATCTCTGTAGAGATAAAATCACATTCACAGCCAAGGGTAAATCAAACCATTAGTTAAAATTAGCTAAAAGCAATAAATGGGTAACAAATATATATTTTTCTCAAATATATCCTTATTTATGAGGAGGGTGAGTGAGAGAAAGAACGAATGGACAAAAAGAAATGAGAGAGTCTACAAAAGAGAGAAAATAAATACTAAAAATATGTGATAATCAATGCAGAGACATAACCAATGGAGGCAAAAATAGAAGAAGAAAATTAAAATTTCAAATATAAGATGCAAAAGCTGGCAAAGCTACTTCCGTAAACTAGTGTCGTTACAAATGGACATGAAGCATGGCTGTTCCCTGAACCACCTCAACTATAGTCTTATTTTGGAAGTAAGATCTTTAATGGAAGGTGACTGGGATATGGTGCTGAACCATATTTGCCCAGATGTTAATGAGGTGGCTGACTTTCTAGTGAAGAACGCTTTATCATGCGTTCCTAGGATTCACTCTTTTACTAGTAGCTTTCCTGAGTTAGATGGGTAATGGGTTGATTAAGAAGGATGTGATATCCACCTCCCAGACTCGTTGGCTATAGTTTGAGCTCCTTATTGTATCAAATATATAGACATTGGTTGGACAAAAAGTACAAAATACTAAATTATACATCTTAGATCTTTAGAAGAAAGTTGAAGAACCTGAAATTATAGATAGGTAAAAAAGAAAGAAATATCTAGTACTGAATGTTTACATTCATCTTTCTAGGCATCTTTAAACTCTAAAGGACATAAAGCTTGTGGATACATAATGATCCACATTGTCAATCGCTGCATTTTCACTAAAAGCAGTTAAAGCAAACTTGCAATGCATCAGTAACATGTAGGTTAAGACTCTTTAATGTAGATGTTGCTAACTGGGACAAGGCTTTCCACATAATTATAACTCAGATGAGCCCCGTTAGATAACATGTTCAATTCGGTATTAGTGAAATTGGACATAACAGTCCCTACAAGTTGTGGTCTTTCACGTCGACGATGTCGATAACATATGCACACAATTTCATTTCTCCAAATAGTTCTGGGAATCAAATAGCACAAATAAGGGCTGCTAGTATATTTCTTAGCCCAACTCCATCTCTCACCAGATCCACCTGTGCCCTTCTCCAACACCCACAATTCAATCAAACAAGATTTGTAATTTTGCATCGAAGGGGAAAAAAGCAGAGCAAGTTTGTGCTCAAACTCAGTAATATGAACTCCATGGGTAAGGTCTAGGCCTACACTAGGCATTGGAATCAATGCAAATTCTTCCATGGCTATATCAAATGAAATCATAACAGATTCAGAATTCTCTTGCTTATACCCAAGCCAAAAGATAGATCCATCCATAGTGAAACCCACACCATCCGTAAAAAATATACCTCTTAAGATCCCAACTTCTATCTGCTTCCATGACCCTATACCTAATGAATACGCTGTGGGATGATTTTGGACACCATCCCTAGCTTGATATGGTGTCACTATCTTGTAATCATTAACAATGTGACTGAATCCAAATCCAAATACTCCAGGGCCATCAGAGTTAAAATCAGGAAAAGTCAAGGGCACGTGTCTAACCTCTCTAAGTGCTGGATTCCACAATAAGTAAGAACGAGGAGAAGAGGTAGAATCACCATAAATGGAACCTATTCGTAAACAGAGCAAGCCATTGCTGGAACCGACAATCCGAACCTCGCCATCCACCACGGGCAAGTTCGGAACTTTAACGATTTGCATCTTGCAATCAAGAAAATATAACTGCAAACGATAACTGGTGAGATGCCGGTGGAGAAGAAGACAAGGTCCAAGTTGAGTGGATTGGTGGAGGTGCGCCCCTATGAAAGAAGGGGTTTTTATGAGATTCTTCCAATACTTGCACACGCACTGAAATTTGATTGGGGATTTGACAGGAAGGAATTTGAGAATATTTGTGATGATTTCTTGGGGAAGAAACAATGCGACTCCATCCATTGCCACCACATGCTCCATGACGCTCCACTGGTGAAAAGGAAATCGCCCTCCACTATCAAACGAGAGGATAAAGGATCGGAGGGTTCTATAGTAGACTAGAAAGAGCCTCTTCCTTGGGTTTGCAAGCGAATGGACTTTGGGGCTATTGGATTATGTTCGATACTGAATAGTCCAACGGAAATCGTGTATGCATATGTGCACACACGCCTTTGTTGCTGCGCCACGTTGCCCCTCAATTTTGGCCCCTCTCAAATATTGTGTTTATGGTATTTTTGATAATTAGATTTTATATTAATTGAGTGATATTTTGATATCTTATAAATAAAAAATAGAATTGTTTTCAAATTTTTAAGATTTTTACAATATTTAAGGCTCCAAAAATGTATAGTTTCTTTTTAATTTAGAGTTTTAAATCTTTGAAAAACATATAAAAAAACTAAAACAATTTATCTATTTTTTGTCCATAAGATATCAAAATATCACTTATTTGATGTAGAATTTAATTATCAAAAGAATCCTAAAAAACATATTTAGGAAGGGCCGTAGAGCTACAAATCAAGGGCCCGACCCCTACGTAAAAATTGCATTTGAACTTCAAAATCCCGTTAATAAAAAAAGTAATAAGAACGGGGAACGTAATTGATAACCCATTTTATTAGAAAATCATATATTTGTGATTTTGAAATTTAAGTGATATTTTTTAAAAGATTTTCCCATATATACACACACAACCCAACAAAACTCTAACAGCTGCCATTGCCATTGGATTTTGTCACAAATATAACACATATATCTATTTTGTCTTTCATATTTATCATTTTTTATAATATTCCTATTTATTACACATACTTAGAGAGTTTGTATTATGGAATAGTTTTATTACAAATAATATAAGAAGGTATTTTAGTGAAACCCGCCCACATTTTCAACAAATAACTAATTTAATTAATATACCGAAATTATTAAGAAGTTGAGGTAGCATATATGTACCAATTAATTCTCAAAACAAAGAAGTTAAGAACTAATTCTCTCACGACACTTGGATATCAAATTGACAGACGAAGAAGTGGATGAGGGGATCGAAACAGTGCCGATGAACTAACGAGACAATTCATTGCAACTAAGAAACGCACACTTCCATTTACAGTACAGTAACGTTTGGCTGAGAAGAAATCCTAGAAAGAAAAAATAAATGGAGATGAGAGAAAATGGTGAGAACGGGCTAGTCCCTCATGAATCAAGGTTCAAATCCTTGCTAGAAGAGATACACATATTTAATGTGTAATAGCGATGTGAACAATAATGTTATCACCGATCAGGATTATCTAATAGTTTAAGTATAGTTGATATAGTTGACAGGCAATCAAAATATGGTTTTTGGGGATGGAATTTATGGCGTCAACCTATAGGTTGATAGTGCCTCAAATAATATTGTCTCCAATAGATAGATATTTGTGCTTATAAAAAAATTTTAAAATGATTTTTTTAAGAAAAAATCCAAGAAAATACCGTTTGAACTTCAAAATTCTAAATAGATAATTTCACAAAAAAGAGTTGTTAATTGCTGTATTGTTCTTGTTAATCCTATTATTATTGTTGTCAACAAGATTTTAAAGTTTAAGTGATATTTTTCTACCATTTTACTATTTTGTTTTTATCTCCACCTAACTTTTTGGGGTTCCAATTGGTTTTTTGAGGGGACAAGACCATGCCCCATGCACACTAAGGAGTTTTTTCTTTTTCAGCCTACGAAAATGAACCGTGTCAAGGAAAAGAAAGCTATTTTCTTTTCTATCAGCAGTGTTTTCATGCACCAAACGGGACCTTACTATGGTGTAAAAAGAAAGAGATACAATGATTTGGATCTAGCTTTTGTACTTTGATATTACCATCCGCTGCCCTGCGCTGCATTTGAATGGCGTCGTTTTGGCTTCAAAAAACTGAAGGTGCACTTTTTTCTTTTTCACTTTTTGAAAAATATTTAAGGGTACTGAGTGGTAATAAAAAAATACTCCAGGAAACTAAAAAAATACTTCATGATCTTCAAAAATTATTTTAGTATCTTGAAAAATATCCTAAAATATATTTTTAGTACCGATCGATTAGTACCATGAAATATTTTTCCAAGATCATAAGTATTTTTTTCTCATACCAGTCAATATCCTGAAATATTTTTTAGTATCATTCAATACTCGAAATATTTTTTCAAGATTCTAAAAATAAGATCATGAAGTATTATTTTCAGTACCAGTTAGTACCTTGAAATATTTTTTAGGATCCTAAAATAATTTTTGAAGATCATGAAGTATTTTTTCAGTATCCTGAAACATCTTTTTAGTACCACTCAGAACCCTTAAATATTTTTTCAAAAAGGAAAAAACAAAGGTGCAAGTTCAGTTTTTTGAAGCCAAAACGACGCCATTCAGATGCAGCGGAGGATAGCGGTTGGTAATATCAAATGGTGAAAGCCGGATCCCAAAGGATTTTAAAAACCAAATGAAGGCATCGTCCCTTTTAGGCAGTGGTGGAGCCAGGATTTAGAGTTTATGGGTGCACAATTGCCCCGATTTTTTTTTTTTTAAAGGAAAGTTTTAAATGCATTAAGATTGTATCACTAGTACAAAAAAGGCTTTTAAGACTGGACAAAAGAGGCATCGTAGGACCGGACCCGTGACCGGTCTTGTTCCAGCTGGTATTAAAAGTCTATATTTAAGACCGGACTACGACCGGTCTTAAAGAAAATATTTTAGACCGGACATTTAAAACATTGGGTCTTAAAAGTCGTACTAAAATAAACCACGAAATACTTTTTGTTCGGTCCTAAAACTCAACTTTTAAGACCGGCTAATAATTAGGCCGCTCTTAAAATATAGAATTTTAAGACCGGACAAAAATAAATACGGTCTTAAACTTAGCGGCTTCTAAGACGACTAATTATACTCGGTCTTAAAAGATTGACTTTCAAGACTGGATGATAAATAAATGCGGTCTTAAAAATTTTATTTTAGACCGCATGTATAAATTTACCGGTCTTAAAAAGACCGACTTTTAAGACCGGTGCTTATTATGAAATGTGTTACCGACCTTTAAGACCAGGACATATAAATACATCCGGTCTTAAAACTCGACCATTTTAGGACCGGCGCAAATATTTGCGGTGTAAATTTTCCTAAATTTTTCCCTGTTCGTTCTTTCCCGATTGTATTACACACAAATCCACCACCCAATCCAGCACATAAAAGTCGATACTTTAAGTTGTAAGCTATGAACAATTATTTGAATAAATTGAATTGGAAAAAGAATACAAATATTATTCACCATGAGTTATTTGGCCTCTTAATTAATGATTATACTATGACTACAACACCCAAATTAATTCATACAATAAGATAACTTACTTACAAATACAATAAGTTACAAATACAACACACATGCCCAAAATAATATTCACCATGCCTTCATCTCGATTCCCACCCAACAAAGTAACATCCTCTTTTATAACATGCGCCCCTTTGGATCGGATCTTCCACGCACAAAAATAAAACAAGAACAAACTTCATAGTCGGTGACATTGTTTATGAACATAGAAGGAATATAGTATAGGTAAAACCTTAAAGTTTTCAAAGAATTCTACATATGAATTTTACCTTATGAATTGACTCTTTTATAAAGTGATATCCTCCCATATCCCTTCTTGATGATCATTTCTTATCGGGTTCATTATCCGCTTCATCTTCTTCGTTCATGTCCAGGTAGACCCCTTGAAAATGTAGTACTCTCAGGAAGACCATAATTTGAATGACTTTCCTCATCAATATCAATGACCTTTTTTCCTTGAAGAGCTACAGACCACATTTTATTTTCTTGATCGGTGATATAGAACACTTGTTTCGCCTAGTCTGCCATTATAAAAGGTTCATCTCCAAAACTTCTACCATTGACATCGACTAATGTAAATCCTAGCCGATCGATTTGAACACCATTATTGACATTAACCCATTTGCATTTGAAAATGGGAAATCTAATTTTCACATAGTCCACCTCCCAAATCCCTTCATTAACCCCATAATATGGTATGACTGCCAATAAAGGCCTCTTGTCTTTCGAACTGGAGAAGTGCATAGATTCAGCCTCTAACATAACACCACTGTTCTGGACTGTGCTCCTATCATCTAGGGACTTCGTGTAAAATGTATAACCATTGATCACATACGAATTCCAACTTATGACATCAACCTCAGGACCACGTGCTAACCATTTGATTGTATCAGAAACACGTTCCTCTCCCTCGACCTTTTGTTTGAACCAGTTTGCAAAAGTTCTGTTATGCTCCCTAATCAACCTTTGTTCAGTCATTCGATGATTTTCTTTCCTTACAGCTTCTTTATATTCAGCTATGCTGGCTTGAACTTCATCAACATTATTCAAGATGTATAAGTGGACTTGTGACAATTCATCAGCATCAACACTCTTTATTGAAGCCCCTCGTCTACCCCCTTCAAAGATGCGACGTTTTGGAAGCCCAATATGTCTTACTTTGGCCAAATAATTTTGACAAAATTCCATGGCTTCTTCGAAACATATTTCGAACAATTGATGCTTCGGCCGGTATGCGTTCTTCACGTACCCTTTTAGGAATTTCATAGATCTTTCAATTGGGTACATCCACCGTAAATGGATAGGGCCGCACAACTTTATCTCCCTCACTAGATGAACAATTAGATGAACCATGATGTCAAAAAATGTAGGAATAAAAAGCTTCTCAAGGTGGCACAAGATAAGATATCCTTCATTCTCCAATTCATCCAACTTTTCAATCTCGAAAACTTTACTACAAACCGCATTGAAGAAGAAACAAAGTCTAGTCAAAATGACCCGAAGATCATATTCGGCGATGCCTCGAATAGCTATTGGGAGTAGTTGTTGCATCAAGACATGACAATCATGAGACTTTTGGCCTACTAATTTCAAGTCCTTCATCGATACAAGCCTCTTAAAATTTGAAGAATACCCCGAGGGAACTTTTGTGCCATGTAAACACTCACAAAAACTTCATTTCTCATACTTAGACAAAGTATGAGAAGCCGGGGGACAATAAGTTCTGTTACCATGTGGCCTTGGATGTAACTCTTCGCGTATTCCCATTGCTATTAGATCCAATCTTGCCTTCACACCATCCTTGGAACTACCTTGTACGTTGAGAAGCGTGCCAACAATACTATCACATACGTTTTTCTCCACATGCATGACATCAATACAGTGTCTCACATCAAGATTGCGCCAATAGGGAAGATCAAAGAATACAGATCTCTTTTTCCATATATTTGTTTCTTTTCTACTCTTTGCAGTCTTACCGAAGACGACATTGATATTTTTCACCTTTTCATAAACTTGCTCCCCAGCAATGCCACCGGAGCATCTTCATACTCTTGGCCACCAAAAAAGGCTTTCTTTAATCGACGATATGGGTGGCCCCGTCTAAGAAATCTCCTATGTCCAAGATAAACCGTCTTTCTTCCATGTTGTAGTTGATGGTAGCATGTGCCTTCTTCACAAACCGGACATGCTTTATGGCCTTTTACACTATACCACGACAAGTTCCCATATCTTTGGGAAGTCGTTGATAGTACAAAATATCATGACTCGCATTTTAAACACCTCCTTCTTGAAAGAGTCATAAACGTCGACACCTTCTTCCCACAACTCCTTCAAGTCTTCGATCAAGGGCTCAAGGTAAACATCAATGTCATTTTCGGGTTGTTTTGGTCCGGAAATCAACATAGACAAGACATGGTGTACTTTCATTTCATGCATAACATAGGAGATAAGTTGTAAATAATCGGAGTACAAGCCATGAACTATGTATCTTTGCAAAGGCTTCCATATGGATTCATGCCATCCGTGCTAAGGGCAAGCCTAAGGTTCCTAGGTTCTTCGCCGAAGTTGGGAAATAATTGATCGATTTTCTTCCATTGAGAAGAATCGGAATTTGGATGACAAAGCTTTCCATCGAAATCCTCTCATCTGCATGCCACCGCAAATTTTTTGCATCATTTTCATTCGCAAACAACCGCTTGAACCTTGGTATGATTGGAAGATACCACAACACTTTTGCAGGCCCCTTATTTGACTTGTACCTTGGGGTTTCACATATCGGACAATTGCTTCTCTTCAAACTCTTTTCTATACAACACGCAATCATTCGGGCATGCATGGATCTTTTTGTACTCCATCCCCAAAGTGGACAAAGTATTTTCTTAGCATCATAGTATCGATGCGGTAACACATTATCATCCGGAAGCATGTCCTTAAAAGCCTCAAGCATTTCAGAAAAACTCTTGTCGCTCCATCCATGACGTGCCTTCAAGCTTACCAATTTCAATACAGCGTTCAACAATTGGTATTTTATACACCCACGGTATAGTGGGGTCTCTGCATCACTGCACATATTACCATATGCATGTGATTGATGAAAAGCCTCTTCTCCTACATCACGAATAATGTCCTCTATGCGATCATCCATATCCGTGTCATTATCATCAAATTCCACTTCCCCATGTTGAGACCCACTTGGCATTTTTTCACCATGCCATACCCATACTGTATAAGCCTTACAAAATCCTTCACAAATTAAATGTGTGTGTACAACTTAGGACTTAGTCACCTCTCATTCAAACATTTTACACAAGGGAAATAAAACTTCCCACTATCATCATTGGCATTTTGTTTAGCAAATTCTATAAAGTCCCTCACCCCATTCTGATATTCAACACTCGTCCGTAAAGCATTTATCCAACTGTGATCCATAGTAGAATTCCTATAGACGGAAAGATTTAACATACATAATCCAAAAAAATTGACACTTGCATATAAAATAAGGCAACACCAAATGCATATTTATGCATGACTCGGAAATTAAATGCATGTCGAGGAAATTAAATGTATCACAGTGAAGCCAAGAAGCAAAATAAATGCATGACGAGGAAATTAAATGCATCGCGTGAAGGTCTTGTGGACTCACCTGTAGCATATAAATTCAAATGCGTTTCCTGAGTTTTCCTTCTCCCGCCACGAACGTTGATGTTGCAGACAACAAGAGTACCCTAAAAACATTTGTTGGTCAGTTGGGTAGGTATAAAGTGCAACTATAATCTTCAAAATACAATATTCATTAACAATAGAGAAACCCACAAGAGCATTTCATCGATTTCGTTCAACCCATGAAAAACCCAGAACGATAAGCAGGAAAATCATGAAGTTATATAACGGAAACACCTCTTACAGCTTGGTCTATATACGTTTAGCTAAGGAACCAGAAATTGATTGTCGAGAGAGCCACGCGAAGCACCGACGGAGCAACACACAAACACTGGAGACAGAACCTCAGTAATCACCTTCGGCGCGACAAGAGAAGTTCAGAGAGGGAAATTTAATTTTCCGCGACGAGAGACATGTTTTATATGTGGACTTTATTAAGACCGATTAATTATAACATATCCGGTCCTAAATATTTTTTATTAATTTAATTTTTAAGTCCTAAAAGTTGAGATTTAATTCGATTACTTTTAAGACTGAATTATTATCTTGTATCCGGTCCAAAATATATAGCTAAATTTTTAAGACCGGAGTTTTATAATACTCCGGACCTAAGTTTTTATTATATGCGTACATTTTATTAAGACTGATTAATTATAAAGTAGTCGGTCCTAAATATATAACTTTTTAAGACCGTAGCCTCTGAAAACTCCGGTCCTAAATTCTCAATATTTTTTATTTTTTTCAAGAAAAAAGTATTGGCTTTGGTGATCGCAACAACTGAATGAATAAAAATTAAAGGAAAAATGGAGTTTAACTTCTTTAATTACTGGAGAATATGAACAAAAAATTAAAAAGGCACAAGCTTAGTTCTTAATGCTACATATATTACTTGAATATGCACGTACACAAAAAAAAATATAAAAGAAAAACATGCAGAATATTATCAAAAACAAGAATATGACTATATATACATCCTAATTAAAGCTTATTATCCTTCAAAGCCTTGGAGATATCGGCGTGAGCAGCATTAACTTCCCGCAGGATATCAGCAAGTTCCTGTCTTATTCGCATCAGCGCTTCATGGTCTGAAGGCTGGGGTGGTGCGGCAATCTCTTCATCATCTGAAGAAATAACAATGGGTCCAACGACCCGAGACTCTTTGTCTCAATAGAACGCACTCTCATTTGGAGGAGGAGGCACACCGTATAACGATCTACAGAAGGCACGGGCATCACCAGTAAGTCTACCCCTATGAGCGGTTCTCTTGTATCTAACCATGGTTTGAGCACTTGGGGCATGCAGAGGGGTATGAGGAGTTAATAAAGGCAGAGAGCAGTTCCCCCTTTCCCAGATGGCCACGTACGTTGTTTGGAGTTACGAGGTAGTGAAGATAATAAAGGAACTTTAAGAGCGGATTTTTAAAATATGCGGTCCTAAAAGTCTATTAGTTATTTTTTTAATCAATTAAATTACTTTTAAGACCGACATTTTATTATTTATCCGGTCCTAAAATTCATTATTTTTTTTTTTCGAAAATTTTTTTTATGTATATTTTTTTGAAAAATAGGGCCACGTACGTTGTTTTGAGTTAGGAGGTAGTGAAGATAATAAGTAGATATTTTAAGAGTGGATTTTATAAATATGCGGTCCTAAAAGTCTATTATTTATTTTTTTAATCAATTAAATTACTTTTAAGACCGACATTTTATCGTTTATCCGGTCCTAAAATTCAAAAAAAAATTCAATTCAATTTTTTTTAAGTAATATTTTTTTGAGAAAAAATATTAGTTTTAAGAACGGATCTTTTACAATATCCGGTATTAAATCGAGATGTATCCCTACACTGTTCAATTGAATGAATCAGAGTCTCTTCGGCTTCTAGATAAGCTTCCCAACTAGGCGTCTCCTCGTATTCTGATGAACTATGTGTCTCCTCATTAAAGTTTCTTTCACATTGTTCAGGATGGGTTCTCTATTTAAACGCGTTGTTACTTTACGTTCTTCACATTCTTCTCCATCACTTCTACAACCAAAAACCGTAATGGCCTGCTCCACGACCACGAGGTCCTCAACCACCACGAGATCCTCCTATTCCTCTTAATCCTCTTCCTCCTCCGGCCCCCTCCTCCTCCTCATTGCCTCCTCCAACCGTCTTTTCGACGAGATGATGCACTACCTTAGTGGCCGCGTCGATCACGTAGACCGACGATTGGGCCACATTTTTTAGGTCTACAGCGCCCTCAACAACAAGCTGAATGCAGTACTCGACGCCCAGGACGTTGAGTACAATCCGTTAGATGACGACGTCTCCGACCTCTCCGATGACTCCCTCCCCTCCGACAACGATGGGGAGGAGTAAATGTTTTTATGTTTTTTTTTGTTTTTTTTTTCTTTTAAAATATTTTTTTTTTTCATGCGAGTTTAGTATTTTAATTCGGGGCAGCAAAAAAAAAATAAATAAATGTTTTTGCTTTCCATTTCGATCACCTTTCATTTTCAGTATCTTCTTTCATTTTCCGAAAAAAAGGAAACAAACAAAACATTGTCATCGTGTGTGATCAACATTAAAAAATGTGCAGAATACAGTTAAGATCGACCATACAAAACAAAAAACATCTTTTACCTTATTTGAATAAAAACAAACACAGTGACATTCTTCTCAAGGTTAGACCATCGTTGTCGTCGGTTTTACCTCGCCCTGATTTGAAACAAAGTGTCCTTTTCAATATCTTCCTTTTTTTTCCGACAAAAAGAAAAGAAACAAAGAAAAGGGAAACCGATAATGCTGCTCAAAATCAGGAGAGGTAAGATCAACGACAACGAAGGACCTAACTTGAGCAGAACGCCAGAACCTCGGTTTTCTTGAACCCTAATGATTTGTCTGAAAAGCGAGTGAACATTTCTATTTAAAGGTTAAGCCATACTTTGAAAAAAAAAATAAGAGGACTTTTAGGAGCGGACAATAAAATAATATACGGTCTCATAATACTTTTAGGACCGCATGTTTACAATATACGGTCCTAAAAGTCTATCACATAAATTTAGAACCGCATGTTTACAATATACGGTCCTAAAAGTCCGATCTTAAAAGTATAATATTTTTTAAACCGAAGACTTTTAGGACCGGATGTTTATTATACTTTTAAGACCGGATGTTTAATTAATATACGGTCCTAAAAGTATCATGAAATTTTAAGACCGGACTTTTAATTAAAATACGGTCCTAAAATTCCGATCTTAAAAGTATCATATTTTTTAAACCGAAGACTTTTAGGACCGGATGTTTATTATACTTTTAAGACCGGACGTTTAATTAATATACGGTCCTAAAAGTATCATGAACTTTTAAGACCGGACTTTTAATTAATATATGGTCCTAAAAGTCGAGATCTTTCTCAAATTTCAATCACTAAATAACTTTATCTACCATCCAATACATTCAGAAACCCAAAATGGACACAAGAAAATTGTTCAAAAAATTAAACAAATTTATTTATTGAATTTTACAAATGAATATTGTTCGGAAAAATAAACAAATTTATAGAATATTATTGTTGTACAGGATATATTTACAAATGAATTTAGGACATTAATTATTGTCCCGACTTTATCAGTCATACGAGATATTCACAAAACAAATTGCGTATGTGCTCCAGTTCATCATCGAAAAGGGATCGGGCGGTCAAACATACGTAACATCAAAGACATAAACTGAATTAACTTGCGTGCATATTTCATATGTAACATTAAGCCGTACATCTTGAATTAACTTGCGTGCATAATATGTAACATCAAATACATTTACCTTTGCAGTTAATTTAGTCCTTCCTTGCGTGATAATATCATACATGTGTTTCATGACGTACTGGCCACATAAGTTGGATGCCTTTGGTTGCCGACGAGTCTAAAAAGAACAAGAAATATATATAAGAGCATATATAGCTTAATGACCAAGTTCACAAGGCAGTGTGCCAGTGTATAAATATTGTACCAACCTCTGGTGTGTCCCATTTGGGGTCTTTGACCTGATTCCCACGCCTTTTCTGTACCTCGATTTGGAAGGTCTTCATGGCACTATCATCAAAATCAAAAATTTATCAATAATGTTCACTGAAAATTCACAGCAGAGATTTCAGACAAGAGAATTAAAATGACATGCTTACTCTTACTCCATTGTGAGTGGAGCATAAGAAGATAACTTTATGACCATGAGGACCGCGCCCGTGGCGGCTGAAAATTCACAGCGAGTAAAGTATACTCGGTGATATATGTAGCAAGAATTAAGTGAATTGCGAGACAAGATTTGTGATATGTACTGTGGAAGAATGGCAACAAGTACACCTTTCTTCTCACTTCACACAACCTCTTTGATATGTACTCTGTCTCTCCTCCATGGATGTTTGACTTGAATAGACAGGGCACAAGAATCCAAAATCGTTGCTCCTGCCCTTTTGAACCAATTCTTGATGCAAGAACCTACAATAATGACATCGATCAGGGAATTAGTATATATGTATGTATGTCTAAACGATGCATTTAAATTATGTACTCATAGAAGAAGATACTTACTTCATAAAAATTTGAACAATTGCATCGTAAGCTCTGTCGAGGAAGCGCGGGGACTCAACATCAGTGGTGTCAACTTGAACGGGAAGAGGATGAGGGACGCCTACTACTTCATTGACAGGCCACGATTTATCTTTAAAATATCCACTCTTCACCATATTGGATATTTTTTCCGTGGCAGTCAACTTAGCAGTAGGGGGTGGAACTTGAGGAGGGGATGGAGGAGGGGTGGAACTTGAGGAGGAGGGGTTGAAGCTTCGAGGAGGAGTATAGACATGTACAAGCTTCACTGGCCAAGAGATGAAAGTTCCCTTGACATCACTCACAAGCTTAAGCTCATCAGTTGGGAGAGGGAGAGGTGCATCAATGATCACCTTTTCAACTGACACTCTGACTTCATCATCAACCATTTGTTGGTGGTGTACAGTTGATCCCAATAAGTTGTGGACAGTCCCTTTTGCAACTAATCGTGCAGGACGATCACGATCCTCCACATATAGGTCACAAGGTTGCTCTGACTGTCCAACAATGTAGCTCCCTCTAGTACTCTGCTGCACAGGTGCATGTGAATGTGTGAAGGGAACACTGGTCTCTGGACAATTGCTCAAAAGCAGCTTCATCTGATTCAAATCCTCCCTCATCTGGCTCATTTGATTCAATTCCTCCCTCAGCCGGCTCATATCAGATTGATACCTTGCTTCTTTAGCCGCAACATCCTCACTTATTTTGGCCACCGTCTGTTCCATCTCCTCCCAGGTAACCATACTTTGTCTATGGCGTTTGGATTTACCAAAGTATTCCTTCAGGCCTACCCGTCCTCCAATCCCCCTTACACGCCCACCATGATCCGGTTTTCCGGTCGCAACGATCAGAACATCACTCCTCCCGTCCGACACAAAAGATCCCTCTGCTTCTTTCTTTTTAAGATCTTCCGTAAGATAGATAACGAGAAGCTTAGTAATGAAACATGTTTAGTAACTAAAAAATAACAATAACGATACTTACAATTCTTTCAAAGCAACTACACGAGTTTGTTCACTCGTGTAGGCGCCGCTTGGCTTTTTCCGAATGTGCAACCACAACTCCTCGCGACGTATTGGAGATGGCGGATCATGTACCGCAGAAGGATTGGATTCTGCTTCATCATCCAATCTCTTCCGCTTGGCCACCATCAATTCTTTTTCAGCCTTTTCATATCCGCCGCGAGAAGCCCTATGCGGGCAATCATTCTTTCTCCCTATCTCCTGTGCTCGTTCCCTTCTTTCCTGTGAATCAGAATTGAAAACAACTATTAATTATGAATTCCAGCCATCTCACTAACAAAAATTAGAGAACTTCGCGCTTGATATGAACCTCAAACACTAGTCAAATTCACTTCATCAAGTTTCAACATTTTATGTAAGGAAGATGTAGAATTGTAGAAGAAATTGGAGCTATGTCTTGTACTGCTAGATAGATAGGTTAAGAAACAAAAGAGAATTATGCTTACAGAATAATACAAACTTGTTCATTTTTAAGGCATCCAGTGGGATCAGCAGTCCTCATTAGATAGTAACAGAACTCAGAATAATACAAACTTGATCCTTTTTAAGGCATCCGGTGGAATCAATGATAGTAACTAACACTAACCACTACCTACTATAATAGAACTAAGACTATAATAATGTCTTGACTCTTATGCCATTATTATTTCCCTAATTACCTTCTTAGTATTTTACCTTTTCGGGGTTTACATATAGACTTGCATAGACAAAGGCGGGAAATGTATACTTCTATTCACACACCAAACAATTTAACTAACAGGATTAGATGAACACAATAACATTCACATATCACCACAAGTTAATAAGCAAACAAAAGGGCAAAAAAAACTTAATATAAACTCACCAGAGCTTCAGGAGTGGTCCGCAACTGAACAAATTGTTGCCAAGTTTGTTCATCAATAAATGTGTACTTTTCCCAAGGATGTTGGTCAGGCTGAACCTCGGCAAAAATATACTTGTTAGCGAGAGAGGTCTTAAACTTCCTCCACCGATCAGCACAATAAGACAATGTCTTGTCTTTCAACTTCTCAGAGTCAGGGACAGTGTATGTAAGCCGGATAGTGTCCCAAATAGGTTGCTTTACTTTGCCCAAGTCCACATTTTTCCACTCATCAGTCAATATGCTAACCTTGCTGCATGCAAGACAGCTGACAAAACTAGTATATTTGCTTTTATTAGGACCGAAAGGTTGCAACTTTTCATCAAACTGAATCTCCAGCTTTGACCCAGAAGTCCGACTTAGGGTTACATCCATCATTCTTGTGCCTCTTCTACCACGGCGTCTTTGGCGGTTACGAGGCACATTGTCGATGAAGAGGGTTCGTTCGACTCACACCGAATCGGCGTTCCGGAACACGAATGGAATCATTTTCACCGTTCATTTTCGAGACGGGGAAGAGAGGAATGCCGAGCAAATGAGAGCGTAACAGAGGCTAATGGTACGTGGGCGAGGAAGAGAGGTAATGCAACAGGAAGAGTGGTTTCACAACAAGAAGAGGGGTTTCAGAGTTCAGAGGGACAACGTAAGTCGTAAGGTAACGTTTCGCGTGGGCGAGGAAGAGAGGTAATGCAACAGGAAGAGTGGTTTCACAACAAGAAGAGGGGTTTCAGAGTTCAGAGTGATCACAACGTAAGTCGTAAGGAACGTTTCGCGCGAAGAAGGATATATTTGTCGCTTTATTTTTAAGACCGGATGAACTAAAATGACGTTCCTAAATGTTAAGTTTTAAGACCGCCGTTTATTAAACTCCGAACTTAAAAGTAATAAACTATTTAGTACCAGTCACAATTTATGTCCGGTCTAAAAATATAATCTTTAAGACCATCTGTTATATATATCCGGTCTTAAAAGTTTATTTAATTTTTTCCCCATTATTTTGGACCGCGAAAATATAAGTACTGTTCGAGATTTCTCTATAAAGAAATTTGAACTTTCAGACCATTTTTTTTTAATAACATTTTTAAGACCGTTTGTTTTGTTAAGCGGTCTAAATAATATATTTAAGACTCATTGATAAAGGATGCGGTCCAAGAAGTTCTTTATATTTACAAAACATTGCATGGATGCCATTGGTCATTCTATTAAGACCGATGCTCATTAGGATGCGGTCCGAGAAGTTCTTTATATTTACAAAATTGCCACCGGTCATACTATTAAGGTGGTGATACTTGGATTGGCCACAGATCGTCATTACTCCGGTCTAAATAAGGCGGTCTTAAAGCCCTTTTTTCCACTAGTGTATCGTTGACATTTTCTGGAAGGAAAAAAGTTTGACAAGATTAAAGAACATGTTGCAACCTATAAGAAATCAAAGAATGAAGAATTATAATAACTAGAAGGTGGGCAAGCAAACCAAAATGTTGGCTTTGTCTTTTACGTCTATTAAAATTATTATTTTAGTAAAACGAATGTTTAAATAAACTTCCCTCCCCATGCCTTAGCTATACACAAAACTCCCAAGCCTCATTCTTCTTTCACACAATTCATCAAACACCTTATAGGCATTCAAAAATAACCCAATAAGCATGCCTCTTAATTATCAAGCTACACGTCATAAACTACCAAGCATCTTTGCTAATTTAGGAAAAGAGAGAAGCTTTGCATACATACCACCACACCCACCCACATATATTGAGCATAGGAGCAAACATAGATGAATAAGACCTCCCACCTCCACAATCAATGAGCTAAGAGCTAAGAGAATCAAAGAAGCATATCAAAGGGGAGGCAACATACTTTCAGCTATTTATCAGCTACACAATTCTCAAAACTTTTCATCACATTACAACAAGCTATGAAAAATAAAAGAAAATGGATAACACTAGCTTCAGCTATTTATTTATTTACAAACCATTTTTTAGACATTTTGACAAACACCAAAAGGGAAAACATGTTTTATTAAGTATTATCCAAACCACCTAATGCATAAAAACAAACTCACAGGACTTGATCATCCTTACATTCATTAATAAATGCAAAATCCTTAAACTCCAGATACAATTGAACATTAAAAGAGAATGAAATCCAACTTGAAAAAAACATGATTTTATCTTTCTGATTTTCCTCATGACAGCCCAAAAAAATGGTAACAAAATACCTCACAATTGAAGCTCTTTCCCCTTCAAGCCTGTGGTGTTTGACATATCAACAGTCATTGAAAGTTTTGGAATTGCCTCGTTGAGGACCATCAATATTTCTGCAAACCAATAGAAGAGAGGGCAATTAGACAAACTCCAGTGGTTAAACTGATAATAATGAAAATGATCAACGAGATAAAGGTCAATGAAAAAATTAGAAAGTCTGAATTTATGTCAATGAAAAAATTAGAAAGTCTAAATTTATGTCTATTGCTCTGTATCATTAATTCAACAAGCAAGTTTGTGGGCCAAACGAGCAAGAATCTGGATTCTCTAAAGCTGTGAGAAGATGGTGAAATCGAATGCAAAGTAATGATTCTTTATGTAAATGGGGGTGGATTGAAAATCAAGAGAAGAGAGAAAACCAAGACAAAAGACAAGACAAAAGACCTCCAATTTCACCAGTTAAGTCAAGTCAAAAACACCCAAGAATAGACGAAACCTCTAATACCAAGAGTAGAGACAAAACCAAGATAAACGGAGAAGTTGACCTGAAATTCCTGAACCACAGCGAGCAAGAAACAGAAACCACCTGAAATGCCTGAACTTGCTTGAACCACCGCGAGTGAGAATCAGAAACCATCGAACCACCGCGAGCCACTGCGAATTTCAACCAAGAAGAAAGTCTTGAAACATCGTCGCCACCGTCGGAACTCAACCAAGGAACCACCGAACCACCACGAATCACCGGCGAAGATCTGGGGAAGAATTGAAAAACCACCGTCTGAGAATTGCCGACCACGGAATCATGCGTGAAGGGCGTATCAGGCAAGAGAGAGATGATTGCGCGTTGCCTCTGCCACGTTGCCTAGCTCTAACCGGGAAAGCAAGAAGTAACTGGGAATGGCGGATCGATTTGGGGGCGGAGCCGGAGGTGTGAGAGTTGAGGGTTGAGAAAAAGAAATTGACAAAAAGAAAGGGATAAGCAAGGGCGTTCGAACTCGGGAGCTTAAAACAGATGATGAAAGCTTTAACCAATTAATCCAACCAGATCTATTGCAATAAGATTCCTTCACAAAATATATATTTTTTAAATTTTTTATGGGTTCACTTGCCCTCATAGGAACTAGTGTGCTTCCGCCCTTGCTTTTAAGGGAAAAGTCCACGTATGGAAAGCTTAGAAATAATTGTAGCTAACTTCTTTAGCTTCAACCCTCCACCACATCAAAATGAAAGAAGTCAAAGAACATAATAATGGGAAAGACGCATTGGTGTTCTTAGGCAGATATTAGAATTGACGATGATATGGTGGGCAAAGTGTTTATTTCAATAGAAGTATTCGAAGTTTTTATTTCCAAAAAAAGAAAGTATTCGAAGTTTTTAGTTTAACGCCTGGTAATAAAAAATTTTAGTTTTAAATTGAATCACATGAAATAGAAGCAGAATATTTCTTACTCCCTTCGGTCCTAATTATAGGAGCACTTTTTTAGTGTAAATTGTACTATTAAAGTGTTCTTATAATTAGGACCAGAGGTAATATATATTACCATGGTGCATTATAGTAATTTATAGGGATAAGGGTCTTAAATGCAATTGAAGTTTTCGCTTAGGAGCACTAGTAAAACGGAAGTTTTTTTAGACAAAAAATGCCACGGAAGTTCACAAAACGTAGCAATTTTGCCCCTCCATTAATTTTGACCGTTAAGTTTAAATGAGTGTACACGTGGCATGCCACCTCATCACACGTGGCATGCCACCTCATCAATCAAAAGAGTTAAGTATCATTTTTGCCCCAGAAGTTTTCTCTGAGGAGCAAT
Organism: Acacia acuminata; assembly: GCA_019022655.1. Taxonomy (NCBI): domain Eukaryota; kingdom Viridiplantae; phylum Streptophyta; class Magnoliopsida; order Fabales; family Fabaceae; genus Acacia; species Acacia acuminata. Next base: position 584,772 of record JAFJYI010000342.1, read on the forward strand.
TTTTCCCGGAAGTTTACAAAACGTAGCAATTTTGCCCTTCTGTCCCTCAATATTAAAATTGACTATTAAATAAGTCAAAGACCACACATGTCATGCCTTGAAAAGGTCGAACTTGGAGTCAGAGAAGGAGATCCTTGAGATGTTGAGCTCAAGGTGACCAGAATTTGTGAAGTCGAACTGGTCAAAGGGACTGAAAGGTCTGTCGCAAAACCCAGAGGAGAAGCATAACTTATGATCTAAACAAATGATCAGTCTATACAAACGTATATATTATCAATATTGATTTGTTTTACTGAACCAATTTTTGGAACAATTCATTTCTCGTTTTGCGTTTCATTTGCTTAGATCATAAGTGATGCTTCCTCTGGGTTTTGCAACAGACCTTTCAGTCCCTTTGACCAGTTCGGCTTCACCAATTCTGGCCGCCTTGAGCTCAACATCTCAAGGATCTCTTTCGTTGACTCCAAGTTTGACCTTTTCAAGGCATGACATGTGTGGTCTTTGATTGATTTAATAGTCAAATTTAATATTAGGGTACAGAAGGGCAAAATTGCTACGTTTTGTAAACTTCCAGGGCAAAATTGCTCCTTAGTGAAAACTTCCGGGGCAAAATTGCTCCTCAATGAAAACTTTCGGGGCAAAAGTGATACTTTTGATTGATGAGGTGGCATGCCAGTGTGTACTCAGTTAAACTTAACGGTCAAAATTAACGGAGGGGCAAAATTGCTACGTTTTGTGAACTTCCGTGGCATTTTTGGTTCAAAAAAAACTTGCATCTTACCAGTGCTCCTAAATGAAAACTCTCATGGCATTTAAAACCCTTATCCCTAATTTATATTTCAATATCACTTGTTCTAAAACCCTCCATACATGCGGTACGGCTATTTTTTTTTTATATAAAAAATTCATTCTTTTTTATAACAAGGATAGTTAAAAGATTATTTTAATTATATACTCATTAAAATAATTATTTTAAAAAGGTAAATATAAAAAAACATTAACTCTTGACCGTCTATATCATATTTGGAAAAATCAACATCTAATGGATTGTGATACTCATAAAAAGTAAAGATAAAAAAAATATTAAAGATGGACTGTCCATATCTCATGGGTTGGATGAGCACATAAGCCAGTTCCCTCAATATATGGAAATGTTGATGAAGAAGGGATCTAGATAGAGTGGTGTGAACACGCATGAATGAGCCTAAAATTATCTTCCTCTTCTTACGTTCAAAATATTTTCTTATCATATGAATATAATCATAATTCATAATTCAAAGTAAAATTTGCACGAAGCTTAATTTCCAAGAAATATAGTTAACACGTTATCGTAATGCTTATATATATTAATATCGTCATTGTATCCTATTTTTTGTTCTCTATTTTTCATTGTTAGTGAACTCAATTATTCATCCTCAATATCATGGCAATCATCCTTATGAACTCATTTGAGATATTGACGATCACAAGGAGGCCTGGGGCTATCGTTGCTCGGGTTATTAAGAAGTGGATGATGACTAAAAAGATGGTACCTTTTGATGTATGGAAAGTCGACATGCCATATTCTTCATGCAAGGCAATATGATTGGGGGTGTAATGATGCAGAGGGGGAAACTTCGGAGATTCATTTAAGACATAGTAGAGGGGGCAATCTATTGATTAGGGAACTTTGAGGTTATTCCTAATGATGATGAGTTCAAAGTATGCAATCACCCTTGGAAGCTTTATTTTCATGTTATGATGTACTTCATTGAGTCTGACTTGCCAATATCTTTAGAAATACTAATATTTGTTTTAGTCAATTTAGCATCTAAGGATTTCTTGACCTAGTGTAACACCCTAAATTATATACTACTTACTATGCCCATGAGCATGTAGTATTAGGAATATTAACAGAGTTTATGGCGCGACAGAACATTTGAAATGGTTTAAGCGAATGATTAACTAATAATATGTGACTATAATTTAAATCTAGTCGGGGCTAATCCTTATGGGGATAATAGCGATACAGTCATCCAACCATGTAGTTAGCTAAATAGCTATTAGCATTATACAGTCCAATAAAATATAAATTTCCTTCCGGGTCTCCTTGCGGCTCTTACTCGTCTAACTTCTTACCCTTTTCTCCAAATCCAGATCCTGAAGCTTTAGATAAGTCTAAGATTCAATAAAGTTGAATCTTAGAGTAACAGTTAACCTCATATGCAAGTATCATCAACAATACATGATAGATAGTCATAATAATACAGCATTCAACACACACACTGCAACCCAACTACAATAGCATATAACACATGTATCGTTTCCAGCAAAAGCACTTACCAGTACCTCGTGTCCCAGACATGGATCCTCAGCGTTAGGAAAACAAACATGCATCAATATCATATAAAAACAATAATCCACAACCAGCTGAATGTAAACAAACACATGACCTAAGACCTAGTCTTATCCATACACCCAGAGTTAGTCACAAATCCACAATCATGATTCAAACAAGCATATATAGGAACACAAGATATAGGAAATTAGAGTTACTGTATGCGAACATACCTTTCTTCGTGTAGTTAATACAACGCCTGTCTCTTAGAATAAACCCCAGGTTTTCTTGAAATCTTATATATTACGACCGCATAATTAATTATCCCATATATTATATGATTTGTAATAAATACCATATTACTCAGCATAATTCCCTAAGGGTTATTTTCACCACTCTTTACCTTTTTACCCTTAGTGAATAAATTATCCAATTTTTAACTTTAATTTTCCTTAAGTTCAGATTTACTTACTTTTCTGCCATGATTTTTCAGTAATTTTGAAAAATCATAATTAAATGCAACAAAAGCAAAATGATGTGCTTCAAAGGCCTAAATGACCATTGACATGTCTATTTTCATGGAAAAATATTTCCAAAAGCTCTAAAAAAAGCTCGAGTCAGTCCCAGTTTTATTATCTTTCACCACTGTTCAAATCATATATCCAGAAACTTGAATCAGTTTGAAAAATCCATAACGTTTTGTACAAAACTCCAAAAATTTCTTATGACCTATCAAAAGAAATATTTTTATGTCTACTATATGTTTGGAAAACATCACCATTTTTAGACCTCATTTGGTCAATCAAAAACCATGCACAACCATTACTGTTCAGATTGAACTCCAGAAATGTGGTCCAACTTTAAAAATCATTTTCTCTTGGTATAGAGCTCTAAAAATTACATATTGTATATCAAAATAAATATATGCATTTCTACTTTACTCTTGTAAAATTGTATGATTTTTAGATATCATTTACTTGGTAAAACACTATTCACAAGTTGACTGCCTCCAATGAACTCAAATCTGGATGTTTTCTCAACTTTTACCACTTTGAGCTTTTGTTTCCAAAAATCATTTTCCACCATGTTCTCACTCCATTTTTCATTTTAAACCTATTGGTGATTTTCTTGTTCTTAGCTAAATCATTGGCTAAGAACAAGAAAATCACTTTTTAACCAACTTCCTAAAGTTGAGCTAAGATCTTACCAACTTACCAACTTTTTGTAGTTTGTAACACTTGTCCTTCCTACAAACCTCCAACTTCACTATTAAAATCAATATCAAAAAGGGTTCTTACTAAGGTTAAAGGTTATGGAAAAGCATCAAGAAATGAACTATCGATTTCAAAAGCACTTACCTTGTGTGCTTTGGATTTTTGCTCTTTCCTTTCTCTTCCCTATCTCCATGGGCCCACCACCAAGTCAAGGCAAGATGAGTGTTTGATTTTTGATGAGATGCAAGAGGGGGACCATGTGCTTTTATAATTCGAATACAAACCTCTTGTGGGCCCCACATGTCAAAAGACCAACTTACCCTTGCAAAATATCTCCTTTTCTTGACTTAGCCTCTAAGTTTTCTCATCTTCCTCTGCTCCCTGCATCTTTGTATGGAATTCTTGACTCATTTAGGGTTCTTGGATTGCTTTTCCAAGTGTCATCTCTCTATGGTCTTATTTCCTCCATTGGCTCAAGAAAGTTAGAGAAGTTTCTAGAGGCTTTTGTCTTAATTAACATGTGTTCTTATCTTAGATTTTGGCTTCTCCCTTACTCCACTTAGCTAGTTGATATTTAAGACTAATTGGGCTAATTTATGAAGTCATCCAATGTCACAAATAAAAGCTTAGGTGTCCCTTGATGACAAGTGTCAAAGTGTGCTTGGTTTGTTGACTTGTCAAAGGGCATATTTGTATTGCTCTTCAAGCTTCTTCTTCCCTTTTCCGGCCCTTGCTTTGGACAAAATTGTTGGCCCCTCAAGGAGGCCTTGATTTCCTTTCCTAGCTTGAAGACACATGCACAATTTGGTTACCAAAGAATTACATATTAATCTCTTGCTTGACATGTGTTAATTTGGCATACAATGTATTAAATCCTATATGCTTTATTTCCTTTAACAACTACTAATTTTCATTGTCTCCTACTTCTTACCTTAGGCCCAAAAATATGGCCTTATTAGGGAGTTAACAATGTTAACCCTTAATCTCATCAATTAGTGCAAGTTCATGTGTCAAGAACTTGTTGTCAATATGTGTCAATTTAGCTAAGTGTCATCCATTCCCTTTCTAAACTCCTTTAGATTGGAAGTAGCCATTATTTTATGTGATTTTCATGTCACATTTTTAGCCACTTAATGTGGTCACATATTCAACAATTGTCAAATAGTTTTGAAGTGAAAATTTTGGATTTGATAAATTTTTTTTGGATTTGATAAAATAATCAACAGATTATTAATCCTGAGACAGATATTTACTTATGTATTTTATCGTGTATTCACAAAAATACAAGGTTTTTAGTAACACCAAAATGAGGGATGTTACACCTAGAAGGATCAATGGTTCAAAAAAAATCAAATAAAAGGGATGGAAACCCACAAAAATAAACTACAAGGATTAAAAACTATTACATTTGATGAGGGCCTTTTATCAGTAGCCTTGGGGTCCACAATCAAAAATTAACCAAGGATTACGTATAAACAAACCTAGGATCGTTCTCTCTTCTCGAGGAGCCTTTTATTAATTCCTAAGTAATCTAAATGCCATGAAAATGCAATGAAAACAAGGGAAAATTGGTTTTGGATTTTTCAAATTGATAAATTAAAATATAAATGCAATTTAATTAAATGCAAACTATTGTTTTTGGTATTTTTTTAAAAAAAATGGTGAATGAGTGAATGGAATGGTATGGTATGGAATTGAAAATATGAATGATGGATGATCTTGGTAATGAAGAAATGACTATCCTTACTCAAAAAAATATGGGAGTTAAAATTCATCTAGTCTTGAGAAAAACCTCAAGATAACACTTAAGTCCTATATTCCCAATTAATAGTAGCTCCTACAAACATAGCTAACTACTACCTCTTGAGATATTATTTAAAACCACTTAATGTGCAAATAAAATATGAATAATGCAATATGAGTCTTCCTAAAATTGAGTATTTAACAGTCCCTCAAAGACAAAAATCAACAACATTACCTAGACAATAATATGCTAAATAATATAATCTCATTACAACCATAAAGAAATTCAAACACATATATTTTTCACACTACAAAATCCAATTTCAATTGCAAATATCAAATCAATCAGAGACAATTAACATCAATCTCAGTTCCAAAATCATATACAATAATTCCTAAAACTAGGCAATCTAAATATATAACTCTAGACAAATAAAATGATAGAAAAACTCCCATATGTATTCCATTATTCCATTGAGGTCAAGAACAAATCTCCATCACGAAGCAAAGGAATTAGCTATATATAGCCATTAGAACACCCAATCAGCGTTGCAGAACTGAAATCCCCATGGAAATAAAATGAACTAAATTTGAGAGACAGATGAAGAATGGGTCTAACGATGCTGGTACAAAGAAGAGGAAGAAGCGATGGTGATCAAGGTCCGATTGTGAAGTTGATAGAGGTAATCAAAGTTGCTGGGTGGTGGTAGAATACATAGGAGGTGGCGATGGTAGCTCGGCGTGATGGTGATGGTCCAATTCTCTTCTTTCCACGAAGTAGCTTCCTTGGTCTCCCCCGTTTGTGTCTCTACTTCCTCCTCCGTTCACTTCTCTACCTGGTTTGTCTCTCTCTGGATTGATGGAGGTCACCGGCGATGGTAGTGAGGGTGAAAGCCACCGACGACTATCAAGAAGAAGATGAAGGTCCAAGATGAAGGTCTCTCTATTCTCGTCTCTTCCTGTACGCGGCGCTATGCGTCTCTCAGGTCAATCTCCCTTTAACCTCAACTTGCGGTGCCCTCTTATTGGGTCTCTCTCTGTTCTTTTTGTTTCCCTCAGCTGACCTTAGGAACCTAGTCAAAATGCAAATTTTGACTAGGGACCTTTCTATAAACTTTAAAAGTTTTCTTGAGAGGGACTAAAGTGAGAATTTTCAAAATATTTTTGGGCAGAACTGGATTTTCCAAAATATCTGGGCTATTTTATGTAATTTTCTTTGGTCTTTTTCCTTCATAATTCCCAATTTTGAAATTGTAGGGCCCTTTTTTGTAACTTTCTTGAGTCTTCAAAACATTAATTCCGACCCTCCAAAGTCTACATTTTTCTTCTTAAACATCTATAATATAAGGTTAAGCACAAGGTAGTATCAAAAGTTCAAGAAATCATTTACATGAATAATTAACAAATTATGACCATTTTACCTCTAATTACACTTAATTCAACAAAAATGTCCCTAACTGAAATTAGTACTTAATAATGCAATAATGTCTCAGAAAATGTATTAAGAATCCCAATTTAATTATGAAAAATCATATAAAAATATGGTTCGATCAATGGGCTCGGTATTTTCCCAATTTTAAAATTTTAAATGATATATTGGTTTTTAAAATCCAAGACTCTAAAGTATTTTATTCAGTAGCATTTAGTATTCTAAACTTATTTTTGGCACACCAAATTCCCTAAAGTATTTTTCAGTAGCACTTAGTATCTTAAAGTAATTTTTTGTGCATGCAACACCCTAAAATATTTTTTTAGTAGCATTTAGTATTTAGAGTAATTTTTGGTATATCCATTATCCTAAAGTATTTTTTCCACAAATAAAGATTTTTTTTATAAATTTCTTTCAATTTATGTAATTTAAAATATAAAAATATCATAATAAATGATTTAATTGCATAATCACTTGCTTAATTAGCATTTAATTGCATAGACATTTGAGAGTAAAGTTTAAAAGTGTCAATATTATGGAAATAAAAATACACTTTATGTCTCACCCTTCCAATAATACCTCACACATCATAGCATTATAGCGCAACGCAGTGGCAAAAAGGGTTTGTGCATAGTATATTGATAATATATTACAAATCTTGGTTATAAATTCTAAACATAATTACATAAATTTTTCTTCAAATATCTCTCAAACAATCTGGAACCGGTCTCACACCTCCATTTGTTGACATTTGTCCCTTTGTCCTGGGACCCTCATCCAATATGTTGTACAATTCACAGGTAGTAACAAGGGCTGGAATCCCAAAGGATCCCATAATTATAGATTAATCTCAAGTACAATGTATAAACATTATATGATAGTTAACCACAATCATAAACAATTACGGCATTTAGTATATGTCATCTATGGTCACATAATGCACACAACAATTCCCGAAACATACAGTCACATAATGCACATAATGTCAACCGTAGAGCAGACAACAAGTTTCAGATTCATAGCGCTGGGAAAAACATCAATTGGGCCTTGAACTTATCACGATTGAATGCAATACGCACGTGTCCTAGACATATGGATCAAAATCATGGTACAAACATGAATACATAGATATACCTAACAGATTTTTAGACTAATAATCACTCCCAAATTTCTATTAAAAGCTCTCGGTGATGGCTCTTCCTATAATTATAAATAATATTCATCACTTATGCAAATTCTTCATAATTCAAATAATACTTGAATTAATTATTATTTGACACAACTTATGGCTAAAAGTCTTCTATTAACTGCAAGGACACAAATTAATTAACTTTGACCTTTATAACTTCCATTTTCGGATTTTCCCAAAACTGTCCAGAATTCCTAGCAACTTTGAAAATTGATAATTAATTGCACAAATGTCCAATCCAGGTGATTCCAAAGGCTATGGGACCTTGATAAGCCTATTTTCAAGGAAAAATACCATTAACAGCCAGGCATATGTGTACTATTCCCAAAATAATTAAACAGTACCACTTTCCAGATCAAAGCTCCAGAATCATGTGTCAACTTCAAAAATTGTTACCTCTTTGTATACAACTCCAAAAATTACGAATTACTTATCAAAATAAAGCTTATGATGTCTACTTTAAGACTGTTAAATTTTATAGTCATTGGACACCATTTTCTAAATCAAATTTACATTACAAATCATCTACCACGCTGGAGACTTATTTCAACAGTCTTTGAAGTCTCTTGAGATTTAACCCTAATGCTTCCAAGATTATTATTCAACCTTAATCCCACACAACTTTTCATTTTAAAAACTTTGGAAGCATCAAAATGGTCAAAATCACACTATTTCCATATGTATCGAATCTGACTGAAAGTTGATCACAAGAATCTCCAAATTCCATTTTACCAAGTTTATGATTTTATGTTCCTATTTGTCCTTAAACTTCATTTTTAGGCTTAGTATCCCTTTTAATCCATATTTTAAGTCTTTGGGCAGAACCTCCTTTTCAAAGTTTATGATCTTCAAATCCACAAGAAACATGAGAAGATTATTCCAAGATCAACTAATAATACAAACAAGTGCAAGAGACTATATGTATCACTCAGCTTGGTTTTGCACTTGTTGAAGTGTTCCTCCTTTTTGGCCCTTTGCTAGCTTTTAGCCTTCCTGAAAAAGATACCATACACATTGGCTTTTCAATATATGAAGCTCACATTAGAATTGAAGAAGAGAAGCTGGAACTTAAATCACAATAACTCACCTTAATACCTTAATGTTCCCTTCCTTCTTCCTTCTATGTTTTGGCCAAGCTCTACACTTGGTGTTTTCTTGGGAGCTTTAGACGAAACCTTAGATGATAAGAGGGTTAGGAAGTGTTTATAATTAATGAAAAGCTACCCAAGGATCTCTCTTAGTAATTATCCAAAATGCCCTTGCATTATATGACTATTTTTGCCTACCATATAGTTTGTGCTTCCCTTCTTCTCCTTATCCTCCTTTGGTTCGAAATTTATGGCTTGTTCGGCAAGCCTTTACGTCATCTTATTTCCCCCAACAAGACATGTGGCAATATGGGGTTTATTATGTGTCAAGCTTTATTTAATTTCCTTTATCCTTTTATACTTCCCTTTGTTGAATTCATGCTTCCTCTTATACTTGCATGGTTGGCTAAAATATAGCCGGCTTATCCCTTACACTTCCTTGATTTTTCTCTTGTCTAATTATCCCATGGATAATTGCATGAAATTTCTTGTTTCCTTCCTTCTCTCCCTTGTCTCCACGTAAAGCCAAAAATAATGGCTTATTGAAGAAGAATTATAATCTCATTAGAACCAATGCTTGTGTGTTCATTTCCCATGTAAACAAGTGGCAAATTGAAATTGACTTTGATTGGTAAAATGTATGGCTAAAAATAGGCTTAGGTGTTTTCATGTTAATCTTAACTTTCATGCTTAATTGTCAAACTACATTACTCCCCTTCTCCCTTTCTTGTTGGACGAATTGGGGCCTCGTTTTGGAGCTTCATGAAGACTCTTTTATGTGTCAAATTATCTTAGCTTCAGGGCCTTCCATTTTGATACACTTGGCATAATCTCAAGCATACACAAGAAGCTTATCATATACTCTTCATAACTTAACAATGCTCTTAAATAATTATCATTCCCTGATCATCCTTGTTCTCTCTAGGCGAAATGCCCCTAAGGAAAAGAGTCTCAAAATTGTCTCATTTTATCCTTAACAGATGTCTATTTATTAAATAATTATTGCCATTTATTTACCAAAGTCCAATATGGCAATTATTCCTCTATTTGCAAGAATTGTAACCCCAATTTACCAATGGAATATTAATCTCATGACACATATTTTTACATTCCATTATATCCCAAAATTTAAGATTTAACCAAATGTTCAGCTAAATTCTACTATTTCATTCCACTAAAACATCAAGAAAAATTCCTTCCATAATATTGTCACATTTCCTGAACTGGGTCTAGCTGTCTGCCTGATATAAGCTTATCCTCGAGTCTCTAGGCTCAAAATTCAAGATATTACACTTTATAAACTTACATTTTATTTTTTAGAGGTGCAAACAAACAGTTTAGCCCTTAGCTCATTTCCATTTCCAATTTATTCCTGTTTTCATTTTATTTGTTTGGAAATCCATTCCACATCCCAAGCCTAACTTTAATGTGATACATGTAACATCCTAAATTTTATTTTATAATTTAATTACAATTAAGAAATAATTAATTATGAAAAAGAGCTTATCATGTAATTACTGATATAATAAGAGTTTATTTAAAATATGATTATAATAGCAAAAGAAAATATGGAATGGAAAAAATATATATATATATATATATATATATTATTATTATTATATATATATATATATATATAATATATATTGTAAGACTAAAGGGGCACGTGACCCCCTTTAGTCACAACAATTGGATGGGTGTTTTAAATACCCAATACATCCATCAAATGTCAAATTCGCAACAGTAACATGCTGGAGACGTTGAGGGTTGCCGCGGCGCTGTGCTTCCATAGTTCCTAGGGTTTAATATTTGGGAATCAATAAGGTAATCAAGATTACTTCTAATCATAAAACTTCCTTCTCAAAAGTTGTTCTAAATAATTTTATCTTTCTTATGGTAGTAATTTCATGCTGATTAGAGAATATTTTAGGGTTAGGGTTTTAGATAAGTTTTAAGTTTTCTCAATATATGACTATAAGAATGTAGGAGATGATTAACAGTTGATTTTAATTGGTCTAGTTTTGTTAATAGGTTTCAAGGAATTTAAATTAAAGTTATTTTGATTATCCGGAGTATTGAAGAGCGATTAATGGATAGTAAATTGATTGTAGTATATTGACTTTGGCGTTCTCGAGCTCTTGGAATAGGAGCGGAGTGATAATAATTAGCTTTGGTGAGAGGTAACCACTTTCCTCTTATTTTGTATGCTTGTATGATGTTTGTGAGTGTTTTTTTTTTAATCATATGTAACTATGAAACTATGTTGGTAGTGCAATTGTCTTGTGAGATTTTTTTTCATGAAGAAATTTCTAATTATATTATATTATGTGAACTTGTGTGGGATTGTGTGATTGAGAATATTTTGTTAGTAACTCGTGAATTATATGTGAGGGGATGGTGGATGTGGATTGATGGGAGATTACTCAAAGAGGAAATAAGGGGGTGCTATCTTGTACAAAAAGAGGAAATAAGGCAGTGGGCCTCTAGGGGTACACTAGTTAGTCATTTGGTCCATTTGTGTTCAATAGGGCCATGGGTTCGGTCAGAGGAAACAAGGCAGGGAGGAAATAAGGGAGGATCAAGAATAAATTCTTGTATATTAATTATTGTGTACTTGCGTGTTAGGTATGAAAAATGAGATATTGATATACATATATGTATGTTGCCATGTGACATTATTGATAATGTTATGATTTTATAATATCCCACTTGACACCTCGTGAGCAAATACTCGTATGCCCAGATGGATTGATGGTTGCTATTTTTCAGGTGATAGTCCTCGTGCGGGTCCATCAGGGAAGGCTCCGGAATCTTAAGCTACTTACTCGCTAAAGTAGTGTTTCCGCCTTTTTATTATATGTTGGATTATTATATATTACCACATTAGGGCTCATGTTGCATACTCTAGTTTATTTTGATTATTTTGATAAATGACGATTAGTTTGATCAAACTATTGATTGGTTATTATTATTTTATGGAATAATAGAGGACATTATTTTATGGAAAATAGAGGGCGTTACACTACACATTCTTCGAAACCAACCAAACGTTAATCAAATAACTTTAGTGACAAATTTAACTTTTTTATAAAATATATTTAAAATTTTTAAGTAACAATTTTTAAGTAAAGTAAAAATAATCTTTCATTTAGGCCATCCATGTTAAAAACTTAAAATATAAAATTATTAAAATATGAAATAAAATCATATTAAATCCATCTAAATAAAAAATTGGATAATCCAAATTGGGCAGTGACATTGACTACTATCACTTTTCTTGTCTTTTAAATTGTAAAATTAAATATCAAAATATTCCTAACAATATGATATCAATTGATAACATGGCTAATGTCTTTAGTTCATATGTTTTGGGAAAACCCATTTGGAGGTAACTATATTTTCATTTAATTTTTAATTTGATACTTGTATGTTTTTTTTAATCTTAATTAAATAATTAATTTTGCTTTTTAACGTCATCAGCTCTGACAATTCTGCTCTCTTACCACTATTAGTTGATGTACATGGTTTAATTTTAATTTCAAAAAGGTGAAATAAAGTGATTGTTACAAGTGTTATCAATAATATTATACAAATGTTATTCAAGTGGCACCTCACAGCCATATCAAAAGGGGAGGTTGTTCGATGAAACCCATGACTTCAAGCCTCACAAGAAACGCATCATCACCAGAATCATCCTCCATGCCAAACATATTGGTCTATCTGTAATAAAAAAATTTAAAAAATAATAAAGAAAAGCTTCCAAATGAGCCTAATATTTAAGAAAGAATAACTAATTACTCGTCATATTTACATTCCAACGAAGATATTTTAACACATTAATTAACAAAATGTATGGCAGGTGGCTGGCTACCTTCATTATAGAAGATCACTTGATTAATTATGATATGTGTGTCAATCTCAAACTTTGTGAGTTCCTGAACCAACCTCTCTATTCCATATAAAGAAAAACGTTGTCATGTCCTGTGAATAAAAAAGATGCAATAGAATTACATTTAATTAAAGTATTGCAAATTTGCAACTCAGACATCTAGCCTTTAGCTCAGGTCAGAAGGGTCGATGTTAGGGGCATTGTTGTAATTTACGTCTGGAATAGGAAATAAACAAAGTAATTAGGGAAACCCCATAAATGTATATAGGCCAAACCTCCTTCCATAATATTATTTTGATTAATTCAACAAACAATCTTTTTATTAATGTACAATCTTTTTTATTAATGTACCTTCTGTTGGATTAAATTATCAAAATTAATATTGTCAATAATAATTTTTTTTTTTTTTTTTTTACTTCTCTTCCATCACTATTAATTCTAAATTACATTGCCAAAGGTGATTAAATAAGGGATTCAACGTTAAATCATGAATGTGTATTTCACACCCAAAAAAATATTCAAATCTAGATTTTTGCAAATATTGGTTGTAATCCCACATATCAAGGATCACGGAGTTAAACTAAATTTCCCGTAGTAAAAAAATTTAATTCCCATAAATTAAGTATGAATAAGTTACTGTAATTCGGGCTGGCAATTTTGTTTGATTAAATAACCAACAATTTACTTTGACTTTGGTTAAAATGTTACCAACAAATCAATACTGTCAAAAATATTGTTGACTTGTGTCCATCATTATTATTTCTAAATCAAAATAGCAAAGGTAATTAAATAGGGGATTCAGCGTTAAATTATAAGTGTGTATTTGTTGTAATTTTGTTTCTATCATGCAATACAAACACTTTGCTGCTAATTGTTTCCTAATTACATTTATTTGTATTTATTCATGATTAATTGATTAAATCATCATAATTTAAATTGATTTGAATAGAATGTTTCTTCGATCACCTATTCTTTCTAAATTACTTGCTGATGATTTGATTTAGGTAAGGATTGAAATTACTATCCAATATGATTCCTTAATCAATCAATTTTTTTTCCTCTTTATTATTGCTAAATCAATCATGTCCTAGACGTAATCAGAACCATCCTCCCCAATTAAGTAAATATGAATGGATGGTAAATCAAGTAGCACGGTCTTCAATATTTTTAATTTAAAGTCTATATTCTGAAAGGTGAAAATATTCACCTAAAATGGATTGAGTATAATAATAATAATGTAAGGGATAAGATATTGTTACTACCAATGTTACTACCACTTTTCCATCGTTAGATCAGAATCTCATCTACCTTTATAATTTTTCTCTCTTATTAAGATTCTGATCTAACGATAGAAAAGTGGTAGTAACAATATTCTATCTCATAATGTAAACAAATACTTTATTATAAATTCAATATCCATGAAAGGTAGTGGTGACTGGTGACCTCAGCGAGCCGCCAATTGAACTAGGGGTGGTCATGAAGCTTAGGAGTCCGGTGAGCCAGCCCAAGTCTGAAGAAAAACCGCCCTACCCAAAAAAAAAAAAAAAAAAAAAAAAAAAGTATCCCAGAAAAAGTTGGACATTTTTATGGGGGTGAGTGAGAGAAAGAACGAATGGAGAAGAAGAAATGAGAGACTACCAAAAGAGAGAAAATAAATGATAAAAATATGTGATAATAAATGCAGAGACATATATAACCAATGTGTAATACCCTAAAATTCATATTTATCATAAATATTATATTTTGATAAATAGTGCCTATTAAAAATAGGTGAATATGTGGTCTCAAAATTGAGTAACATATTTATGTTAATTTAGAGAATTTTCTCTAAGAATTAAGATAATCAAAATAATCAAGAAAGTGTTATGAAACCACTTGAATTAATTAAAGGGAATTAACCACAATTAGGAGGCAATTAAATTTGCACTAATTAAAATAATGGTATAATACCCCAAAATTCATATTTCTCTTGAATATTATAGTTTGACAAAATAATACCTATTTAAAATAGGAAAGTATGTTGTCTCTAATTTTAGTAATTTATTTGTTTATTTGCCTTGGAATTTAAAGAGGCAAAAATCTAATTTTATTTTAGGGACCATGAGTTGCCCTATGATTATTAAATTAATGCATGGTGCATTAATGACCAAAGATTAAGCTAATTAAAGACTAAACCTAAGTGAAAATTCATAAGGCAACAAAGGCTTAGGTGTGGGTGATTTTGGACCATGAAAATAAAGTTGAGGGTGTATGAGAGGGAGAGGGAGACGTGTAGGTGTGTGTGTGTGTGTTGAGAGTGAGGAATTTATTTAAATGCAATAATTAAAAAGTTAACCAATGGAGTAATTAAATGGCCTTGTTGGCACAATGAGGATCAAGGGTTCCATAGGTGATATTTGCCTAATTAAACACTAATTCTCATCATAAATTCATAAATTAATTGAATCAATCAGTTAATATAAAAAAGACAATTAAGGGATTTTAATCCTAGATTAAATATAAGCATTAATCCAAGACAAGAACACAAATTTGGCTTAGGATGAATTATCATTTTAATGGTTACCTAACAAATACAATAAATTCTAAAATGATGAAGGGGTAATTAAATACTTCTAATTAAGCCATAATGTTTAAGAATCACAAAACTAGTTAGGGAATTGGATTAGACTACAAACTAAATCCTAAGAGCATTTTGCTTAATTGCTAACCAATCACCAAAGTCATCTAGTTACAAATATACTTAGAGTAACTAGGGAATTAAAGCACCAAGTTGGAAATACATGAAGGTGGAGAGGCCACCAATGCATCCTTGGAGAATGCATGAAGGTAGAGAGGCCACCAATTCATGCTTGGAGGATGCATGAAGATGGAGAGGCCACCAATGCATGCTTGGAGAATGCATGAAGGTGGAAAGGCCACCAATGCACTCTTGGAGCCAAGAGTGCCATGACCTTTTAGTATAAATAGGAGGGCTTAGGCTTCATTATTCCTCACACCTTCACAAGCAAGAGCAAGCATAGCATCTGAATATAGAGAGAAAAGAGGGAGAGTGAGGAGCTTCTTGAAGGAGTCTAGCATTTGCAAGTAAGTTCTTTAAGTTGTAGTTCTTAATTTCTTAGATAGAAGTAGCTTTGATCTTAAATATGTTAGAATAATGTTAGTATCATGTTTTTATAGTTAGAAATGTTAATATTTCAAAAATAAAATGAGCCATATAGTATAGCAAAATTTCTGGAAAATTATGATCGAAGTAGCGAAGCTCTGGCGAAAATCCATCGGGTAGAAATTTCTGAAGCCAGTGATAAAAATGCCAATATTTTATGTTGATAATGAAGTAACAAAATTCTGGAAAAATTCACCGTTAAAGTAGACATATAGGGCTTTTCAAATATACCAAGAACATGTTAAAATGAGATCTGTACAGTGAGATAAAAATTCCCAAAGTTAGGCTACGTTTTTCTGGAAAAATTCTGGGTAGAGGCTCAAAACTTTAAAATGGGAATGACTCAATAAATCTGGTCAAAAAAAAGTATTTTTACTTAAAAATAGACATCCTAAGGATTCCGAAGAATTTTACGGATCCTCGTTTTGATTTTTGTAGATTTAATTATGATTTTGCGAAGTTAATCGAAAATTCTGCCCAGAAATTCAGCATAGCGTTTTTTAGAAAATGTGAGGGCAAAGTTGTAATAATAAATCCACCAAGGGTAGAAAGGTAAATTAAACCCTTAGGATATTATTCTAAGCAATATGATATTTATCAAATATCATATAATAATCCGACGATAACGTATAGGATATCCGGAAGTCCGAGTCGGATCAAAAGGCGGACGTTTGGCCATTACAAGGTGAAAGGTACGTTTGCGTACAGTAACTTTAACTCTCATCTGTCTTGTATGACTTTGATATGATTGGTTGATTCCTGATTGATTGTTTTCCAAAACTGTGAATATCTGTCATATATATTGTTTATACTTTTCATATGAGGTTAACTGTTACCTGAGATTCAATTCGATTGAATCTCAGCCCTGACTAAAGGTTCAGGAAAGGATCCGGAGCCGAGAAGAGGCACCGAAGGACGGAGCCGAAGAGAGGCATCAGCCGGGACAAAAGTTAGAAAAAGCTTAATAGGGACTAGTTCTAGGATGAATCTAATAAGGTTACTTCAAACCATTTGGTGTCTAGAAAGGGTTCGTTTATGTGGTTCAGTCAGTGAGTCGCCGTGAATTCTAGGAGACTTCCACTAGACACCGGCCTGGCCAAATTGCCAAATTGTTTGATTAACTGAGTTAGGTTCATTGCCCCAAGTCTAGTTAAGGCTTGGTTTAAGGTTGTATAGTTACTATTCAATAGTTGTAATTATACAAGCCTTGTAATATTGTATCACATGAATATTCCTTCGGGATTATTTTTAATATAACCAGCATATGTCGGGGCATCAACATATGCCTTGGCATTTTGTATCAGGTACTCATCGTCCAAACGTAAGCGCATGCTCTCCGTTTCCACATTAGCACCTCAAACTTTGTGGATTTTTATAAAACCAAGTGTCAACCGACACATTTTGAAGTATGAAATTTGGGGTGTTACACAATGAAAATAGAAGGGGGAAAAATTAAAATTTCAAATATAAGATGCAAAAGACGGCAGAGCTTCTTGCGTAAACCAGTCTGTTAAAAAATAGACATGAAGCATGGCCGTTCCTAGAACCACCCCAACTATAGTTTTATTTTGGAAGTAAGACCTTTAATGGAAGGTGACTGGATATGGTGCTGACTTTCTAGTGAAGAACGCTTTATCATGTGTTCCTGGGATTCACTCTTTTACTAGTACTTTCCTGAGTAAGATGGATTGACTAAGAAGGATGTGATATCCACCTCCCAAACTCGTTGGCCATAGCCTGAACTCCTTATTGTATCAAAGATATAGACATTAGTTGGACAAAAAGTACAAAATACTAAATTATACATCTTAGATCTTTAGAAGAAAGTTGAAGAACCTGAAATTATAGATAGATAAAGAAGAAAGAAGTATCTAGTACTGAATGTTTATATTTATCCTTCTAGGCATCTCTAAACTAAAAAGGACATAAAACTTGTAAATAAATAATGATCCACAATGTCAATAGCTGCATTTTCACCAAAAGCGGTTAAAGCAAAGTTGCAATGCATTAGTAACATATAGGTTAAGACTCTTTAACGTAGATGTTGCTAACTGGGACAAGGCTTTCCACATAGTTATAACTCAGATGAGCCTTGTCAGATAACACATTCATTTCAGTATTACTGAAATTGGACATGACAATCCCTACAAGTTGTGATCTTTTAGGTTGAAGAGGTCGATAAGATAGGCACACAATTTCATTTCTCCAAATAGTTGCTGGGAGTCAACAAGCCCGAATAAGGGCCGCTAGTATATTTCTTAACCCAACTCCATCTCTCACCAGATCCACCTGTACCCTTATCCCACACCCACATTTCAATCAAACAAGATTTGTAATTTTGCGTCCAAGAGGAACAAAGCAGAGCAAGTCTGTGCTCAAACTCAGTAATATGAACTGTACAGGTAAGGTGTAGGCCTACACTAGGCATTGGCATCAATGCAAATTCTTCCATGGCTATATCAAATGAAATCATAACAGGTCCAGAATTCTCCTGAAAATCTTGCTTATACCCATGCCAAAAGATAGATCCATTCATAGTGAAACCCACACCATCCCTAAAAAATATACCTCTTAAGATCCCAACTTTTATCTGCTTCCATGACCCTATACCTAATGAATAAACCATGGGATGATATTGGATATCACCATCATCCATAGCTTGATATAGTAACACTATCTTGTAATCATTAACAATTGGACTGAATCCAAATCCAAATACTGCAGGGCCAACACAGTCAAAATCAACACAGTCAGAATCAGGAAAAGTGAAGGGCACATGTCTAACATCTCTAAAAGCTGGATTCCACAGTAAGTAAGAACGAGGAGGAGAAGTAGAACCACCATAAATAGAAGCTATTCGTAAACAGAGCAAGCCATTACTGGAACCGACAATCTGAACATCACCATCAACGGCGGGCAAGTTCGGAACTTGAACGATTTGCATCTTGCAATCAAGAAAATGTAACTGCAAAGTGAGATGCCGGTGGAGAAGAAGACAAGGTCT
Organism: Acacia acuminata; assembly: GCA_019022655.1. NCBI lineage: Eukaryota > Viridiplantae > Streptophyta > Magnoliopsida > Fabales > Fabaceae > Acacia > Acacia acuminata. Next base: position 603,808 of record JAFJYI010000342.1, read on the forward strand.
AAGTTGAGTGGAGTGGTGGAGGTGCGCCGCTATGAAAGAAGGAGTTTTTATCAGATTCTTCCAATGCTTACACACGCACTGAAATTTGATTAGGGATTTGACAGGAAGGAATCTGAGAATATTTGTGATGATTTCTTGGGGAAGAAACAGTACGACTCCATCCATTGCTACCACTTGCTCCATCATGTTCCACTGCGGAAAAGGAAATCGCCCTCCACTATCAAACGAGAGGATACAGGATCGGAGGGTTCTATAATAGACTAGAATGATCCTCTTCCTTCGGATTGCGGCTTGCAAGCGAATGGATTCTGGGCTATTGGATTACATTCGATACTGAAGGGAAATCGTTATATATATATATATATTATATATATATATATATATATATATATTATGATTATTAGATTATATATATAATATATATATATATTGATTGCGCGCTTGATGCTCCGCCCCTCAATTTTGAGCCCTCCTCAAATATTATTTTCATGTTTTTTTTAATATATAATTAGATTTTATATGAAGTGAGTGACATTTTGAGATCTTATGAGTAAAAAAAAATAGGGTATTTCTTTTCAGTTTTTTTTTTTATGAATTTTAAAAGATTTAAGATTCTAAATTAAAAAGAAACTACACAATTTAGGAGCCTTAAAGCCACTTGGAAGGAATATGACTTAGTTGCTGAACAGTACCTTGTTTTTGACTTGAGGGCAAGTCATTTTTTCAAGGGGAAAGATATGATATTGATCCTTAGTCCTCATTATTGGTTGATTTTTATTCAAGGAAAGGGAATGTATCAGAGAAGAATAATATTTTCTTGTTATTTAATTAATTGAGTCTATTTTTATTATTATATAATTGATTCTATTTTTATTATCATCTTTAAGAAATCAGGAAATAAGTGGAACACCGAGATAGATTGAGTCTATTTTTATTATTATCTTTACAAAACCAGGAAATAAGTGGAATATCCACTAAATAGATTTAATTGTTAGAATATAGGATTATTAGTCATTTGAATTTCATATTTGGATTTCATATTCAAATTTTGATTGTTAGAATATAGGATTATTAGTCATTTGAATTTCATATTTGGATTTCATATTCGAATTTTGAATTAGAGTCTTTCCTCCATAGACTATCTCCATAAATTGGCATAGTGCCTCCTCAATAAAGGCATTGAATTTTCAGAGGGTAAATTGGTTTAGGAGATTTTCCGGGCTCTTTTAGAGAAGGTGATATTCTTGCATACTCTTTGTCTAAGTATTTCTCAAGCTTTCTCAACTTATTTTCTCATATCAACTTTGGTTATCTTAATTTACTTTTCATTCTCATATAACCTTCCCATCAACTTACTCAAATCAATACATTATCATATTAAAATATTCACTACTACAAAATATGGATACTACTACCCTAAAAACGTCCTTATTTTAAAAAAGGAAGTAAAAAATGAAGGCAAAGTGGCATTGTCGTAATTATTTACTTGAATTTGAGGAATTTTGGTGACTTGAATTTTTATTCGGTCACCAATTTGAGAAATTTCGGGAATTTTGGCGCGATTTAGGAAATTTTTGGCGCCCTTTCGGGGAATTTTGGCGACTCGAATTTAATTCAGGTCACCAATTGAGGAATTTAGGTGACCTGAATTTAATTTAGGTCGCCAATTGTGGAATTTATGCGACCGAATTAAATTCAGGTTGCCAATTGAGGAATTAATTATTTGATGTGATTTAGGAAATTTTTGGCGATTTAGGAAATTTTTGGCCCCGGTGAGAAATTTCAAGAATTTTAGGAATTTAGGCGACTGAATTTAATTCAGTCGCCAATTGAGGAATTTAGGCGACCTAAATTTAATTGGTCGCCAATTATGGAATTTAGGCGAAAATTTTTAGCGTGATTTAGAAAATTTTTACGCCGGTGATTTAGGAAATAATTTCGCCACGAAAGAATTTAGGCGGGCGAATTAATTTCGTGTCGCCAATTGAGAAATTTAGGCTTTTAATTAAGTCTGTTTTTTTGTAGTGAATGCTTGCACATACTGAAATTTGATTGGGGATTTGACAGGAAGGAATCTGAGAATCATCACAATTTGATTAGGGATTTGACTGGAAGGAATATGAGAATATTTGTGATGATTTCTTTTGGAAGAAACAGTGCGACTCCATCCATTGCCACCGCATGCATTATTTTTATGGTTTTTTAATAATTAGATTTTACATAAAATGAGTTACATTTTGAGATTTTATGAGTAAAAAAATAGGGTATTTTTTCATATTTTTTAATGATTTTTCAAAGATTTAAAACTCTAAATTAAAAAGAAACTACACAATTAGGAGCCTTAAAGCCACTTGGGAGGAATATGGGTGAGTTGCTAAGCAATACCCTTTTTTTCAGCTTAAGGGCAAGTCATTTTTCAAGGGGAAGTTGGGAGGAATATGAGTGAGTTGCTGAGCAATACCCTTATTTTCAACTCAAGGGCAAGTCATTTTTTCAAGGGGAAGTTATGATAGTGATTCTCACTATCGGTTGATTTATCCACAGAAAGGAAAGCGTCGCCTTTTTGGAAACCTTTCAAAACTTAAGTTTTGCTCAGGCGAGACAAAACTCCTATCATATATTTACCTCATAAATCCCAAAACCTAGGTTTTGAAAGGTTTCCAAAGGGCACTAGAGAAGAATAATATTTTTACGGTTATTTAATTAATTGAGTCTATTTTTATTATTATATAATTGAGTCTATTTTTATTCTTATCTTTAGGAGAACAGAAAATAGGTGGAATATAATATCCCACCACCAGATATATTGAGACTATTTTTATTATTATCTTTAGGAAATAAGTGGAATATTCCACTAAATAGATTAGTTGCTAGAATATAGGATTATTAGTCATTTGAATTTCATATTTAAATTTCGTATTCGAATTTTGAATTAAAGCCTTTCTCTCAATAAACTATCCTTATAAATTGGCATATTGTCTCATCAATAAAGGCATTGAATTTTCGAGGGTAAATTGGTTTAGGAGGTTCTCCTGAACTGAGGTGAGATTGTTACATACTCTTTATCTTAGTATTTCTCATCGCTTTCTCAACTCATTTTCTCATATTAACTTTAGTTATCTCAATTTATATTTTCATTCTCATATAACTTTCCCACATAGAACTTTCAAGTGCACAGTGGACTGAACTCAATCCGTGGCTTTCTCATTTTCCCTAAGGGTATGTTTGGTTTGAGGGAGGGGGAGGGAGGGAGAGGGAGGGAGAGAGAAAAAAAGGAGGGAAGGAAAAAAATTTCAGTGGGGCCCACAAGTTTTCCTCTCCCCTCCGTTTTTTTTTTCTCTACTTTTGTTTTCCCTACTTTTGCTCTCATTTTCTCATCTCTTCCATTGAAAGAAAATTTTAACGGTTTAAATTTTACATCTTATAATAAAAGTATTATTATTTTTACTTAAAAAATACATAAATAAATGTAAGGTGCTAAAATTTAATCTGAAAAGGAGTAACTTGTTATTATAAAGTAATTTTTTTTTTCCATTTTTTGCACTATAGATGTGAACTGTTTTGAACAAATTTTAGCATTTAAGATTTATTTATGAGTTTTTAACTAGAATTATAACAATATTTTTATAAGATGCAAAATCTGGATCATTGAAATTTTTATCCAATGGTGAAGATGAGAAATTGAGAGAAAAAGTAGGGAAAAATGACCAATAAATCATTAGAAATTATAACAATCAAGTTGAAGATCTTTTAGATGAATTGTGAGAATGTATACTGTATATTGATTTAGTATATTCTTTTAGTATTTGAAGGCTTTAAATAAAAATTAGAAGTGCCTTTAAAACAATAAATTTGTTTTCAATTTGCGTCATTTTATTTTGACTCATACCTTTCGGAGGCTATGAGAAATTTGCTTCAGGACCAATAACTGCATCTAACAACACTTTCAGATCATTGGCACTACCTATCCCATCCTAAATAAACATAAGTGAACATCATATTGAAGTCAAACATGCACATAAAACGGAGCTTCGGTGACTATTAACTCTTTGATTTTAACTCACAATATTTAATTTTGTTTTGGTTCTGGGGACGTAATGAGGTTTCAGAAAGTTTAAGTTTTGGTAGCATAAATTACTGTTTCCCAAATAAAAAGATGGGCCTCCAAGGGGGATTTTGTTTCAAGTTTTGTTTGGGCATTAAACCCCATTTGTGATTAGAAAAAAAAAGTGGGCCTCCGTAAAAAACGTTTTGGACCACTTTTCTTATATTAGTTTATTGTGTATACATCTCGCCATCAATGATTCGGTTTTTTTATATGGAATCCAGAAAATTTTTTGGCGATCCAAAAACCTATTTTTGCTTTGTTTGGTTTCACGTGGGTGAGCGTTGGAGAACAAATAAGCCGGTAGAAAGGAGGGAAAATTTCAGGGGAAGAAAAAGTCCAGTTTGAGGTATTTAGGTTGGCTTATTTCTAATTGAGATCATACAACAATTGGATGCTTCCATCCTGAGCGCGTAGTATATGTGTGTAGTATTCAATAAGATTTATGTCTTTTTTAATTATTTCTATCTCAATTGACTTTTCAAGTAATAATCCAAATACCTTGCAGTTTGGAAAAAAGTCACTTTTGTCATTGTGAATCTAAACCAAATCACATTTACAATCTAATTTTTATTTTATCTTATTTCTACAAAAGTCATTTTATAAATAAGTAATTTCTCACAATGCTAACCCAAACAGACTCAGATGGTGACTTCATATTGATTATTGCTATATTTGAAGGTCAAATATGTTGAAATTCATCGTAATAGGGATCCAACAGCTCTCAAGTCAATGAAATTCCCGTTGCTATGTTAGAGTTGTTGAAATTCACAAGGATCTCTTAACTTATAGATAGTCCGTCAAATTTTAGCTCTCATGTCACTCAAAATTGTAATATCTTGAATTTTGTACATAGTAATTTGAGAATTAGCTTGTGACAAGATTTTCATGTTAATTATTGTATGAAGCTAATCAATATTATATTATTGAGATATATGGAATTTTCATTAAATCTAAGGCAAGAGCTATTTGTTTCTATCTAATTGGCTAATAAGGGATTATCAATATGAGGTGGCATGTGAAGGGAATAGAAAATACAAGAACATGTACACATGGCAAGTAGGAAGATTATTAGCAAAAAGTACTTTTGACTTTGAAAATGACATATACACATGGTAAGATTAAGATGATTATTTGTGAAATATCTTTGACTTTGGAGATAATAACTTTATTGAAAATGCTATTATCAATTGACACACGGGCATAACTTTAGGATATGAAGAAAAGAACATTATACCCATTTGAATCTTGAAAATAGCGATAATGGGAAGATAAAGATTTATCACAAGATTATTAAGGAGATTTTTAGAATAAGTCCATATTGTTGGATATAATTAGTTTTGATGATGTCTTATATAGATGACACTTAAGAGCAAAAAGATTGCATACTACATTTATCTTCTACATTGACTAATTACTATATTTAATGTAGATTAGTCCAAGTTGGATTATAGAGATTAATCAAGAAGGAGAGAATGCAAGGAAGCAAGAAGTTATCACAAGATTTTGGGAATGATCAAAGCGAGAGAAGAAAGAAAGTGTTCAACTATGGGGAATAACCAAGAAGGAAATAAGAGATTATAAAAAGAAGAATCTGCAAAGAAGTAAGAAGTTATCAAAGGATTTTGGGGATAATCAAAAAGAAGAGGAGAGATTGAAGAAGGAAGAGCTTGCTGAATGGAATATCATTATTGAAGTTCTTAGATCGATACTAGAAGTATCCAAGATCATATGAAAGTTGGAATGACTCAATTCGGAGTTAAAGTCAGCAAAAAATCGCTTCAAGATGAGAAAACTTGAGTTCACAACTCAACTCGAGTTTCCTACTTCGCTACAATGATTTGCTCCTCTGGTATAAGAAAACTCGAGTTAAGAATTCCAAACTTGAGTTTAGGACTCAACTCGAGTTTGTCACTAACTAACTCGAGCTAGTAGTGTCTTTAGCACCTCGACGTGTCTAGACTAGGAAAACTCAAGTTTCCAAGTCCAAACTCGAGTTTACGCGCCGATCAACACCTCTATTCTACTGTTTCACGTTTAGCACGGCGACGTCGATAATTCGATGATATCTCCTAAACCAGAAATCGATTGAGGTGAAATCAATGTCATATGGAACTAGACTCCCAATGCGTCATTTGGAAATAAAATTCAAGCCCAAAGGAGTTTAGATCAAGGAGCTATGAATTGTGGAATTTGACACTAAAATTCACGCCACACAGCAAACCAAGCCTCAATGTTTTGAGTGTATCTCACAAACTATAAATACGTTTGAGCTGAAATTGGTGGCATATGAAAGTAGACTCAAAAGGCTTTTCATGAAGATTTGAACAGACCAAAATGGAGTTCAGACAGGGGAGATATGACCTTTGAAAGTTGACAGTTAGTTCAAGACGTTGCAAAAATGCTGGTCAAGAACAGCCTTCATTCATCGGATCATACGGACATAATACAATGAGTTTAGAGTTGATTCTTCTTGCATTGGATTCTTACCTCAAGCTTGGACATGTAAACTTCAGTTTGAGATTGGCCAAGAGTTTTCCAGGTTTTCCATATTTTTGGAAAACTCGAGTTTGACATTGGAAACTCGAGTTTATGCTTGATTGAGAGAGTTTTCAAATTTTACTTGATTTGTGAAAACTTCAGTTTTCACTTGGCATAGATTTTTCAAAGGTTTTCATATTTAAATGAAAACTCGAGTTTAGTTTTGTAAACTCAAGTTTTAGCCAAGTAGAGTTGTGCTATTTTTAAATGTTTTGAAAACTCCAGTTTTGAGCTTTTAGACTTAAACTCATTTTTCATGTCAAAGTCCAAAACTCGAGTTTGTGATTGAAAACTCAAGTTTTGTTTCCATTCAAAAATATGTTCCAAAACTCAAATCGGGACATTCCTCTCGGAAGAAGGAAACTCGAGTTTATCTTCTAATGCATAGTGACAAACTCTAGTTTTCTTGAGCAAAGTTCTGTTTTGAAGTGCCCTGTTTTGAACTCTCTAATTTTGAATTTGCGAAATCTTCATGAATGATTTTTATACTTCATATCATCACTTATCACTATTCTTAGTTATGTTTAATCAATTTGTTAGTGAGTTTCAAATGATCAAAGATTGTTAAATTGAAGATCAAGGGTAAAGTAAATGTTGTTGTCATAGCTGGTTCAGAAAACGAAGTTCTAACGGCTAGTTCCATCTAGTCTAACGGCTATATTTCTTTATCCAACAGTCATTGAATCTTCTTAACGGTCATATATTGATCTCTACCTATAAAAGAAGAAGCATTCAAGGTTGATAAGAGAGAGATTGCACTATCAAAATGCCAATATTCTAAATCCAACTTTTATCTCACACACACTCTGTTCTCAATGCTTACATAGCTGATCAAAGAGAGTGAAATTATTTGTAATGTACTTCAGTGTTTATCTTATTCACTTCTGAGAGAGAAGATTCATTATAATCATTCTATCTGATTATCTGAGAGTTACTCAAGATTGGGTGATCTTGAGTGGGAAACATATTATAACCTTACATTGTATAAGGGGGAGTATCTAGGTGAGAGATTTGGCTTCATAAGTGCTTCAGTGAACTTGTGGGATTGTAAAGGCTTTTCTTGTGCCTGGATTAAATAAGAGGATAGTGGATTGAAAATCTCAAGTGGAGCTTGGGGACTGGACGTAGGTCAAGGATTGGGCCGAACCAATATAAATCTTAGTTTGCATATTCTCCTCCCTTATCTCTTAAATTCCCAATATATATGTTTGAATGACTGTTTATTGTTTTATAAATCATTACTATCATACAAACTACTTTCAGTAAGTTGCGAAAAGATTTTCAAAGTTCCAAAAATTTTATCAGACACCCAATTCACCCCCTCTTGGATGATAGCCAGGTCTAACACATATGTCCTCTTATTAATTAAAGATTTCACTTGGGCATCTTCATCAACCACACAATTAAAGAAATGGACACCTAAGAGGACATATGGAAAGGTGGATAATTATGGAAGAACACCTAAGCACTATGTGGCAATTTAATATTGAAAGAAGAAAAGTTGAGGACACATATGCATAGTTAATTAATTAAATGGACACCTAAGGGGACATCTAAGTTACTAAGGTGGCTACTTATAATTTATAGAGGAATTGATGAGAACACATGCGCATAATTTATTGACAAATTATGCCACCTAATCATCTTACCCATTAAGCAAACCATTTCTACCACAACAATAAGGCATGTGATTAGAAGACATCTTTGGCTCATCAAGGAGACATGTGGCATGACATCGAAGGGATGAGGAGAAAAATCAAGACCACCTAGAAAATGAAAGAAGAGCCTAGAGAATTATTAGGGATAATTATAAGGGCAAATTGGTAAACTCCAAGGAGATATTTTCCTACCCAAAAACCTCTATAAATAAGACGTCGCTCTCCTCATTTTTGGCAAGCAAGGGACACCACACACACTAAAGAAAAGAGAGATAGGAGAGTGTTGTGAGAATTACAAGCAAGGAGAATTTCAAGAGAAGAGGTAAGGAAGTTATGGAAATTATCTTATTTCTTTCAAATTCATACAAGTATGTTTGAGACTTTAATTAGTGATCTTGTACAATATTATGGAAGTTCTAGCTATAATCACAAAGGAGATCAAGGAGAAGTGGCAAAGAACTTAGAACTTTGAGCAAGTAAGTTCTTTTCTCTAACTTCTTGTAATATTGTAAAAGTTTAAGGAAATTTCAGTCAATAGCTAGAACTTGGTGATATGATTTTATTTTGGTGATTTTGATAGTTTAAAAGTGTTTAAAATGAAATTTTGTATAGGAAAGGGCAGGGAGATAATTTTGGAAGAATAAAAGTATGAATATATGTAAATTGAGAAACTGAAAAACTAATAGGGGTATTTTTGGAAACTGTGAATAAATTGTGTGTCCCTGGTGTTGGAAATTATTTTTAGTCAAAAATAGGCATGTCAAGAGTCACGTAGATTTTTGGAACAGCTTAATCGGATTTTTCTACAATTAGTTATGAATTTTTAAACTTGAGTCAAATTTCTGGACCTTTGTGAAAATTAAGGAAAAGAAACTAGTGAAGGGATACTCATTAATAAAGAGAATGAATGAGTTTTAAATAGTGAAAAAACCCTTCATACAAGTATATAGCTACATATTTTAAAGGAAAAGATTATATTGGCAATGACATTGTTTATATTACATTTATTTAGGTCTATCATTCCTATTTAGTAGCCCGAAGTTTGTTATTCAACTGATCAGTTGTTTGCAGGTAAGTAACACTAATCTCATATGCTTTGTATGACTTTGTATGTATGTTTTACCATAATTGTGTATGCATTCCGTGTTATTGTGTTTCCAAGCGCTCTGATATCAGAACCCTCTGTGTGTGACCACTAGCATGATTATGTGCCTTATTGAGCAGTATATGTTATGTGTACTGCTTGTTCCGGTTTAGGCTATATGCCTCGCTGTGTGTGACCTTTGAATGCTTTATGATTTATGATTTTCTTATATACTCTGGATATGAGATTAACGGTTACTCTAGGATTCTTCGGGATTCGGCCTTTGTTGCTACTCGTATAACGTAAGTTTATTGGATATATTTCCCAGGCAGATATTAGCAGATGAAGGTGTTGGACCAATTTCAAAATATTAGAAGAATTGTTGTAGAGATTTTATGTAATTATATTTTAACTAAGGTTTGCAATTTATTATCAGTACACTACGCCTAAAGTGTTTTACCACTATGCTGCGCTATATTGTTTAGATATGTGATATTATTGAAAAGTGTAACAGTTGAATTTAATAAATAAGAGGTATCACACTACCCGCTACCTGTGAAGGTGAGGCCAGTAGGGGTGTAACAAAAATCATATTAATGATCCGCCAATTTTAAATTCCCAATTTTAATAAATATACCCAGAATATTTGCATTTTGGTTTCAAGGGAAATACTGCCACAAAATGTCAATTAGAGAATATTAATGTTCTATTCATTCTTCAAATGGCCTTAAATTCGATTATAATGTAATCATCTAAATCAAGGGTAAGAAAATTGGCATTTTTTTCATCCTCGCCGTTGGCTTCCTCTTCACCGGGTGCAGAATTATTTATTTCAATCGGTGTTTGAGACTCCGTTAAAAAAAATTAAAAAAAATGAAGAAGGAATCAGACCAGTTTGAAAATTTACATACATGTTGTGGTTATCAAATCACATACCCAAAATCCTATTCGATTGTGGATTTTGTTTGTCCTACAAGAGGTCGTATCTCGAATGCTTATGGTACATTATGATTTTATACCAATGGTGTGAAAGAAATAATAATAAAATGCAATCCAGAAGGACTGAGACGTGACAAGATAAATATGGAAGAAATCATAATACTTTTTTTTTTTTTTTTTTTTTTTTTTGATAAAAATCGGGGTGTCTTGTGATGCAACAAAGAAAGACTAATTCTCTTTCGCACCGTAGTCGTCCCGAAGAAGTATTGGTGCTGGCCAAATCATAATACTACATATATGTGCATTTGTGTGTCTATTATGTATTGGCTAAATTATATGAAGATCTCCGAACTTTGGGTCAATTGTATATAACCCGATATTTCAAAATTTTAAGTTAATTATTCCCTCAAACTTTTGATTTATAATATTAAACCCCATGTCATTACTTTTATAATTTTAATAAATGTATTAAGATTTTTTCACCCTTATTTGTCAATTAAAATAGTTTTATGTATCGCCCAAACTAGAAGAATAATATTTTTTAAAAAAAACATAAAAATAAAAATGTCATCATTTGTATAACATTTACTTGTTTTCTTGGAATATTCCACTAATATTTCAAGAATTATTATATTACTTACTTAGATTTCAATCCTCTTAAAATTGGGGGTAATTTCTTATCAAAATATTCCCCTCGTCTTGTAGAAAATTTTCTCATCATACGAAACTACAAGACAGAACTATAAAATAAAAATAAAAATAGGTCTCTAAAAATACCCAAGACACTTTAGGTAATTTTAAGAACTATTAATATTTTTATTAAAAGGTTCTTAGAAATATATCAAAATTTCTGCGTAACAAAAGATTAATAATATTTGATACTAAAAATATAAATTAAAAATTTTTGAAATCTTCATCATTTGTTTATTTCTTTTCATGTATTTTAGTTAAAAACATTTTCATTTTATTTTTGATCAAGAAAATATTTTTCATTTGATTATGAGGAAGTAATACAGTATCCTATGAAGTCTTGTTATATATTAAAAAACTTTCTGGATCGCTTTTATATATATATATATATATATATATATATATATATATATATATATTACTTTCTTGTATATACATCTTGCCATCAATCATTAGTTTTCATGGAATTCAGAAAACTTTCTTGTGATGGAAACACCTATTTTGAACATGGGGAGAACAAGTCTCTGTCAAAGACGGGTACGGGTTGAGTTTCTCTCATCATCCCTCATAATATCTAAATTATGTCCTTCCAATCAGTAGAATATTACTTTAACTTTTTTTTCATTTTCACAATCAACGGCCTAGATGGGGCCGATGAGGGAAAATGAGAAAAATGATAAGCAGAGAATCTCTTTTAGTCTAGAGACTTATTTTGAAGTTGCAAGACTTCTTATTGATCATCTACCATATTTGAAGGCCAAACTTGTTGAAATTCTTCTTAATATTGAGCCAACCGCTCTCAAGTCAATGAAATTCCTTGTCCTTTGACTTGTTTGCCTAATCCTATTTTACGAAGATGGTTATTGGAATCATTGACTTGTTTTCTCAAGTATTTTAGTTCTTGTAGTCATCATAAATCCATGTTAACCTACTTAATGATGTCAACATCACTTTAACTAAGTTAATTAGCACCATTAAGCTCATATCTGAGTCCTCATAAAAATGTATAGACCAACGTCTTAATTAGATAGCATAAAATATAGGAATGAAAAACAACGGGGAAAAAAAAGTGTTGAAGTACGAAAGCCAAAACTAGTGAAAGTATAGCAATTTGGTATGGTTTAACCTAGATAGAGAGGGAGAGGACAGAGGAAAAACTTTTATTAATAGGGAGAAAACATTGCTATTGGGACAATATACCCTCTGTTGATTGGACCTTTGTATATGAATACGGGATACAATTTTTTTTTTTTTTCACACTGAATTTGGTCACACTAGTCAGGAGTGAAATCACGTAGGTCGTTTGGTACTCTCGAATTTAAAGAATTGGAATTAAAATCCGTGATGTTTGATATGCTTGAATTAAACTTCCATATGAAATCTAATTTCATAAAAAAAAAATGATGGAATTGGCTTAATATTATTTACACATTTTAAATATGTATTTAATTAAAAAAATGAATTTATTTTTTCATACTCATACCAAACATCTTTTTAAAACCTATATCTATACCTATTTCCACATTCGTTTCTCTTCCACCATACCAATTACCAATCTATTTACCAAATATATTAGTATTTATCTGAGATTATTAAGGACAAAGTAGCTTGGGGATAACTTATTTAACTCCAAAAAAAAAAAAAAAAAAAAAAAACTCCATTCAATCCATGATATAAGTCACCTCTAGAAGTATGTTTTTTCCACAATACAAAAGTTAGTTACTCGGGAAGTAGTTAATGCTTATTTATCAATTTTACCTACGTAATTAAAGCTTAAATGTGACTTTTTTATTTTCTCTCTCCTAAAAAATCTATTTAATATGGGTACAATTGATTTTTTTTTCCGATTTAAAGTATATTTAATGACTTCACTATATTTTTTTTATTCTGATGAATTAGTTGAAAAATAAGTAGAAACTTCTTATAATTTGGAAAATGAGGGAGTCATTTATATCTCAACCTCTTCTTCACTTTTTTCTTCATTTCATTTCTCAAGACGCGTTGGACTCACTCGTCATGTTCTCTAACGAAGCATCTTTCTCTGCATAGAAACGTTGACAGTTTGAGTCATCCACCATAACGAGCAAGAAGTTGCCATATATTTCCAACAATGGTTTCTGATTTTTCAACAACGTACTTTGAAAACCCTCATATAAATATGTTACACTAGCTACAACTTTTTTTATTCTTAATATTTTTTTTTTCTCAGTTTTCCAGCTTTAGCTTGCATAATAATCAGCATTTTTTGTGGAAGCCAGCTGGGTTCTACAAAGAAGGAGTGAAAATACCATGGAAAATGTTGGGTTTGGCTTTCCTCCGGTGCCTTTAAAATCCGCTGCCCTCCTATACCAGCAAACGACGTCGTTTAGCATCTTTTTTTCATTCCTCTCATTTCCCTCCTGAAACACACGTGCGTCTTCTGTTTTATTTTGTTTTTGTTTTTTGCATTTTCTCCCGAGACAAGCAAACATACGTCAGTACCATTCTTCTTTCTTTGGCGCCAACACCCTGTAATGATCACAAAATAGATGGCAAACACAAGGGAATGATATCCTCAAATATAGATTCAATTAATCAGTTTAGTGCAGTCACAATGCTTATAATCACAAAGAAATCATAGCACTGCTCTGGTACAAAGAGAAATATAACAGAGATGGAAAATAAACGTGATAGAAGAAGGTCTAGAGGAAGGAAGAGAGAAACTCCATAGATGAAGTATCTACGGCCAGAGAGAAGAAGACACAAGAGAGAATAGATCCAAATTCATCCACACACCTTCCTAACAGCTTTTCCCTTTTTATATTGCTGCATAATCTTCCAATAATTATCACTCTTCAGCTCCTTGCTCTGCCAAACGTGAATGCTCAACTTTGGGCTTCTCTTCGATAGCCCATCTAGGCCCATTTCCTTTATACTCATTACACACCCCTTTTTTCTTCCTGAATCTGCACGGGAAAATCAGAGGGAAGTGGGAAAAGATTTTAGAGAAGACGAAATCGAAGGAGGTAGAAACAGATTTTAGAGTATGAGTCAGTAGAGTATTTCTTGTAAACAAATGCCCAATGATTCAACTTTTTTAATTGCAATTTGCCACCCAGTTGCTTGAATATTAAGCTTAAAACAGTGATTTACGGAAATTTACTGGGCTACCTGAAACAAATGCCCAATGATTCAACTTTTTTAATTGCAATTTGCCACCCAGTTGCTTGAATATTAAGCTTAAAACAGTGATTTACGGAAATTTACTGGGCTACCTGAAACAAATGCCCAATGATTCAACTTTTTTAATTGCAATTTGCCACCCAGTTGCTTGAATATTAAGCTTAAAACAGTGATTTACGGAAATTTACTGGGCTACCTGGTACTAATACTTTGAGTTTGGAGTGTGAAATAATGACATTCGAATCTATTTTCTTGCGTGAAATTCTGACATTCGAATCTATTCATGTGAAATTCTGACATTGAATTTTTTTTTTTTAATCTTAGAATGATATTTTGGTCTTTTGATATTAAAAGTATGCATGTTGGATTAAAAAATAACAAAATTTTGCTGTCAGATAGTAACTCCAGTTTGCTATCAGATATATTCCTGCAGTTGAAGAAGTTTGCTGATGTAAAAATAGCTCATGTGTTTAGGGAAGGCAATTCTTGTGCAGATTGCCTGGCAAACCTTCGTTTTAATCAGGAGGAAATACATGTCATTTTTAAGTCTCCTCCTTTGCCTGTTTGTAAGCTGCTGTACAATGATGAAGTGGATGTCTCTCACCACGTAGTGTAGCTCTGTACTGAGATCCTTGGGCTTTTGCCCCGTTTTTAATACCCAAAAACAAAAACAAAAACAAAAACAAAAACAAAAACAAAAACAAAATTTTCATGAATATACTAACAGATAGTTTTGAAGATGCTTCCACTTTTGTTTAAATAACTTTTTTCAGAATATATCAATTTTGTTGTGATTTTATATTTATATTGGGTATATATTTTTCAATTTTGCAGATGGATATAAATTTAACTCCTCAACTTGATCTTGAATTTAACAATATAAAAGAAGCGTGGGAATTTTGGAGGGCATATGGTAGAAGAATTGGTTTCGGTGTTCGAAAACAAAGCTTTAATAGGAGCAAAAAAGACAAGTCAAAATATTCTTCTTATCTATATGTTTGTCGTAAAGAAGGGGTGAAGAAACCAGACATTCGTGATGTGAAAATTAGAAAGCCTAGAGAAAAGACAAGAACAAATTGTAAAGCAAGAATAAAAGTTAAAGAAGTAAATGGAAAGTACAAAATAAATGAAGTTTTCTTGGATCATAATCATCCTCTTCAACCTCCTGAAGCTGTTCATCGGTTTGCATCATTTCGAGAATTAACACCAGCTCAACAATATGAATTAGAAAATGCTGAAAAGGTTGGGATTAGTAAAAAATCAGCATTCAATTTGCAAAGCCAATATGCAGGAGGTCGAGCTAATTTGAGATATACAAGAGGTGATGTGAAGAATTATCTTAATTCAAGAAGGCAACGAGCTATGAAATACGGGGAAACAAGATGTATATTTGGGTATTTTGAGCGTCAATTAGTAGAAAATCCATCTTTTTTTCATGCTCACCAAATGGATTCAGAGGAGCAAGTGACAAACGTATTTTGGGCTGATGCACGCATGTTGGTTGACTATGCTTACTTTGGTGAAGTAATTTCACTTGATACAACTTATTGCACAAATCGTGACCATAGACCTCTTGCAATCTTCTCTGGTTTTAACCATTACAAAGGAGGGGTAATATTTGGAGTGGCGATAATGGTGGTGGAAAAGTTGTTGGCTTCAAAAAGAGATATATATGGTAGAAAGATAAGTAAAAGAATAAAGAGTTGTCTTGAAATTAGTCGAAGAAGAGGAATAACAAAAGCCTCTGAAAAGCCTCGTCAAGCTTTACAGGTATACTTTTGATCAATTATTGTTTTCAAAGATGTTTAATGCTTATTACATATTTGATGTTTATCTCCAAACCAACGTGCAGAAGCTTCAAACTCAGAACCAATGTGCAAAAACTAGAAGGAGAAGACTTAAGGAACTCACCTTGGTTGATTTCTCAAGTTTGCATACACTTTTAGTCCTTCTTCCTTCCGATTACGTCTCTGCGTCTATGTCTTGCTTTTTTGTTTTTCTTGTTCTGAACTTTCTGTGCGTCAAATTTTTTTTTTTTTTTTTTAAATTTTTTTTGCTTTTGTCTTGGTCTCTCTCTCTCGGTGCCTCTTAGACTCAATCTCACTTGTCTTTGATTTCTAACAAAGAATAAATAATAATGAAGAGGGAAATATATTGATTGAACCATATTTTTACATGATTTTTGGTAATTAATTAATGAGGATTTTTTTATGTATTTTCTCATAGTTATTGAGCTTTAAATGTATTTCTTGTGAGAAATTGAGATTAAGAGTAAATATATTAAATTAAGGTTAAAAAGGGAAAATTGTCAAAAAAAATGTAATTACTCTTAATTATTGATTTTTATAGAATATTTGATGTTAGATTAATTGCTTAAATTGTAGATGCCTAAAGAAATTGGAACAAATTTGAAAATAAAAGTTTAAACTCAAGTTTTAAATTTTTCAGTTTGGTCCCTGAGTGAAATTCTTCAATTTTTTAAAAGTTGCACTTAAGTCCTTCTGATAAAGCTATGCGTTTTGGGCTGCAATTTAGGTCAGATTTTGAATTCAATTGCAGACCCGTGACACCAGCTGGAGGAGCAATCCGACATATTAATTTCAGAAGAGCAGCACCGCAAAGGAGATCTACACAGAGACTGCACACACGCTCTCTGGACCTTGGACCATCTCCTTCCTCCGCCCACCTTCATCATCGCCGGCGGTCACCCTCACCTTCACCACCGCCGGTGATCTCCATAACCTCAACCTCCCATCAACCTGCTGCACTTTAAGATTCAGAGAGAGCAAGGATCTGGATGACGCCTGGACCTCCAGCCACGACTTTTTCCACCATTCCTTCATTCAACTCACCTCACACCATCATCGACCACATATCCTCGCCCCACCATCATCAACTTCCTCACCGTCCTTCACCATCACAAGCCAACCACCATATCTCTAATCTCCTCTGCTTGTAATCTCATTGGCACCAACACCCTATTTTCTTCATCATTAAATCTTTCCTCTAATCAATGTTTCTTGGCCGTGGGATTAAAGCTAGTTGGAGAATAATTTAAAATCACGTGGGGCTGATCTCTTTTCTCTTGGAGATGGATTATTTGGCCTGAGTTCCAAAGCTACAAGTAGGGGAGTTTATTTTATTTCAATCTATTTTCTCTAATTGCATTTTAATTTCCTAGTTTTAGGATTATTGTTTTGTATTTTTGAGATTTAGTTTATCCATTTGGAAAACTTTGTGGATTGAACCTATGTGATTGGATTGAATTTTGTGGTTTGTTGGATTTATAAATTTGTAATTCCTTATTGATTCAGTGAAATTGTGCTTTGTATGTGGTATTGTTAGATAGTATGATTGAATTGGATTAATTGAGTGGCGTGGTATCGCACTCTTGTCAAGAGGAAGCAAGCTACATTAATTTAATCCTAATCACACACTAAGTGGTTTTAAACAATAGCCCAAGAGGTAGTAGTTAGCTACGTTAGTAGGATCTACTATTAATTGGGAATATTGGACTCAAGTGGTATCTTGGGGTTTTTCATCTGGACTCAGTGAAAATTTACTCCTACATTTAATTAAACTATGATAGTCACTATTCCATTTCCAAGGGTAATCATTCATACATTTCATACTTCATTCCATTTTATTAAAAATACCAAAAATATTAGTTTAGCATTTAATTAAATTGCATTTCTCTTTAGTTTATTAATTTGAAAAGCCAAAACCAATTTTCTCCCTTGTTTTAATTGCATTTGCATGACATTTAGATTACTTAGGATTCAATAAAAGGCTCCTCGAGAGAGAGAACGATCACAGGTTTGCCTATACGCAATCCTTGGTTTATCTTTTTTATTGTAGACCCCAAGGCTAAAGACAAAAAAGCTCTCATCATATATGATCTTGTTTGAGAAAGATTTTTTAGCAAAGGGAGTGTGGGTTTTGTTGTTGAACTGTCCAAGACTGATTGGTTTGGTGTGGAAGTTGGCTTCGAAGGGCATGACTTTCTGTTGTAATCTCCCACTGTCATCTCTGTGTTTATGTTTCTTATTTTTGAATATATGATATGGTAAATATTGTGTTATGAGGCCCATATTAATACCTATTTATCCTCTTCAAGGCTTTTTATTTGCAATTAGGTCCTTAGCTTATTTAATTGCAAATATTGGATAAATGTTAGAAATTAATCCTTAATCCTATAAGGATTTTTCTTTCCCAATTAATTTTCCTAGGCCATAAAATATTTATTTCATAATTTTTAGGCCAAAAATTATCGCCTACAAATATTCCTTGATTTTATTTTTCCTGTACATTTCTAGAGAAAAATAGGCCTTATATTTCCAATAATTAACTTTATATTATTTTAGGCCGAATTTCATGATAATCTCCCATTCAACATTTCAAAGTTCAATTCCTAAAATTTGGGATGTTGCTGCAGTAGATTCTACTATTTTCATCAATGGTTTGTGCTCCTTTGGGCATTACTATTACTGGTAATGCCTAAAAGTTTTTTTGATGGTTTTATGAAGGGATCTGATGGTAACAATTAGAAAAACCACTACAGCTATCTGATGGTGTGTTCTATCAAGGATAAGACATGAACGCACTGATGAACTTAAATACCTCAAGAATGCTTAATAGCTAAAAATGCAAAGGTATGAACATTGCGGAATCCGACGTGACCCTAGAAAATTAAAATCGAACTACAAATTCATTTTTCGTCTTTCTTACTTCACTGGTTTTCAATATCGCAACCAAGACAAGCAAAACTTATCCCCAAAATATAAACAAGAACACGCAGCTATGAAGATCTAAAACTCCAACTATTATAGACAAAACTAGCTTACCTTAATACTCCCTTCGAACACGCTGACAACCTTTGCCGAATGCACTGACGACACCGACTGTCTGCGTTGGAGGAAGAAGAAGTTGCCGCCCGTTTTGACTACCTTCGCCGAAAGTACTCTCTCTACAACTACCCTAGCTGATTTCGATACGAAGTCGCTGTTGAGAGCCCTAGCACATAGTAGCCTGTTGAGAGCTTCAAGAAGAACGACAGGAAAATAAGTGGTAAGGGCAGTTTGGACTTTTCTGCCCAATTTTCATTTCCCTGATTGCCCCTATACCTCCTGTGTCCTTTCACAATTTCAATGGGCTTTTCTGGGTTTAGAAAATGCAGATGGTATTTAAGTGTTATTTTTCCTAAATCTTAGTTCGGATGATTTAAAATTGTAATAAAAAATATTTAAAAATTATTCTATAAAACATTAAATTTAGACCGATTAAATTTCAACTGGTGGGTTGAGATTGGGTACTGGGGAAAAATAAAATATGAAATTCTTATGTACTCTCAAAATTCCATCTCATGCTCTGATGGATAAAAAAGCAATTGTTAATTTAATTTAATACTAACTAGAGATATTTTTGTATACTCTTTAGAGTGCCACGTTACATTATATTACCTCACTGACCAATTAAAAAAATAACAGCCTATTAAATTTTAATCCTATCACCATCTATTTTTGTAATACCACACCCTCTTTTTTCTACATTTGACATATTTGTGTGTGTGAAAGTGAAAATATGATTATTTGAAAAAATGAGTAAAACTTTCTAAGAAATATTGAAAACTTTTTGGGTTAAAGTGTAAATTGGTCAATGAAGTGTGAAGTGTTACGCTAAGAGTATTGAGCACAGAAATGTTTTGAAGGAAGTAAAAATACTAATGAAGAATTTAAAACTTGTGAATAGACCAAAACGGGGGATTGTGCTACTTTCACAAGTTTTAGATTCTTCATGGTATTTTTGCTCCCTTCAAAACATTTTTGTGTTTGGTGTAACACTTTGTTGGCCAATCTACACCTTAACCCAAACTTTTTGTTGCCATCTATTTACGAATCATATCCTCATGTTTACAAGAGACATAGCTAGACTTTGGGTTTTAGTTCTCTCATAATCGTTTGTCTCATTTTCTTCTCAGAATCTCATTACGACCCTTAGATTAAAAAAAATACATGGTCCAGATTTCATATCTTATAAATATATTATTTTAAACATAAATAAATGAATTTAAACTATTAAAATTAATATACACAATTCATAAGCGCAACACAAACAAAATTTTAAAAAATTAAATTATAAAATACTGTAATAATAGTTTTAGAAAATATTAAATCTAAACTATTCATTTTTTGATCGAGGATGGAGATGAGATTATGAGAAGGAAAGGAGAAAAAAGATTTTGAGAAGATCCTCTTCCACTAGACTTCTAAAAATATTTAACATAATTTTTTATTTTTATCTCCATTAGTTATTGGTTAATCTCACTAGTCACTACGTTAATTATCATATTTTCTCATTCTTTCACCCTCACTTGGATCCATAAATAAAAGGATCAAAAAGAAAAAGGCTAAAGTATTCATTTAGTCCTTTATATTTGCAGGAAATAATCATTTTGATCCCTTATATTTAAAAAGTATATTTTTAGTTCTTTAATATTAACAGCGTTAGTCATATTTAACGGAAAATGCTTGCTCATCATATTTAAGTGATGGCTATGCAATTAAATGATGACAAAACATTTTTTTTTAAATCTTTTTTAACATAATATATTTATATTTTAAATAAAATAAATTAAAAGAAGATCTAAAACGAAAATCCCTGCAAGAACATCTTGGTGTTGAATGCATCTTAAAAAAAATATTTCAGGTTACTACATATATCATAAATACTTTATGGTATTGGATACACCTAAAAAAAATACTTTAGCATACTGGATGCACTTTAACCCTAAAATTAAAATCAACCAGATAACACATTATATATAGATATAAGGACTCAAGGAGACAAGCATGATTTATGAACATATTTTTTATTTTTTATTTTTATGCTGATAATAAATAATTTTTTTACTTCATTTTTTAAAAAATAAAACTCTTTATCTATTATGGTCTGTGGCAACTTATATGTCGTTTAGCTTGAAGGAATTGATGACAGAACTTGGGAATTTTAAGGGCTGGAAGCAGCTATTCGAAGGCCAGAGGAAACTTACTGGAAATTTCGTGGAAGTGAAAGAGTAACGTTTTCAGGTGGCAGAGAAACTTAAAAGCTTTCCTTTTTCTTGAAAGTCGAAATTCGAAAGCTTAGCTTAATTTGTAAGGGTGGCGCGTGTGAAAGACTTTATAATTGTCTCAAATTATAGATATTGGTCCCTTTATTTATAATAACTTGTTCACTTGTAAGTGAAACGTACACTACCCCTCTTATCTTATTTATAAGCCATTTCCAACATATTTCATCAAAACTAAAAAAAAATATTAAATCTTATTAACCTGTCTTAAAATTTAGTTCATAAACAATATATCACATGAGAATAAAGTCTATACAATAATAATGTGACTTATAAATAGCAACAAAATTTCTTTTCTTTCTGCTTATAAATAGGAGACAGTTTATACTTGGATTAATTTTCCCACAAATACCTAAATAAAATCCTATATACCAAGGAGACATGTACGAACAAGGCAGAAAAGGAGACATGTATGAACATAATAATTTTTTTTGTTAATAATAAAAAAATCATTCCATCATTTTGCTTTTATGAAACTTGTGACAACATTCATGTCTAGTACAGTTAGCATGCACATAAATCTTACTCCTAAGTTAGCAGTTGCAATAGTCTTCCCTACGGCCTCATTAACAATGGGATAGCAGTCAATGACAAGTTCTAGAATAAGAAATAACAACAACCCACTTGTCATTAGAACTTCTCAGTAATTAAGTTTCTTACTTAGGACCTCATGGTAATTCTCCCACCGTGAAATTGCTGACTAATATTAAGCAATTAATAAAATATTTGCTCATCTTTTCATTAATGCTTAACTTAAAATATTTAAATAAAATTCACACATTTATAAATACATTTTGGCACCGACCTCGACAACCACTAGAGTCTGGAGAAAGAAACTGTAACCTGCAAGAGGGTAAACACATCAGAAGCGGCTTCGTTCTTTGTAGGGGGAAAAAACTAATATAGAAAGCTTAGCAATAAATGTAGTATCTTCTTTTGACCACTGAATTTGCCATATTTGAGGCTCCATCACGTGACCCCTTGTGTCAACACTTTTTTTTAATAAATCCTACAACTATATGTGTTTTTACTTGTTCGCGCCAATGTATGCCTATAATGGAGAACCTTGCTACCTCCAAGTAACTAGCGGGGTTACATATTTAGGGTTTGAGTATGAGACCACTCGTTAAACTAGTATAAGTATACGTGTTGTGTGAAGTATTATACTCCGTCCTACATATAAGCGATAAATAATCAAACTATAGGGAGTAATTTATAGCTTATGATGAATGAGTCTAGTCCATAATAAACAAAAACCCATTCAAGAATCTGACCAGACATCAACAAGGAAGTTGATCGAGCCAGGTAATGGCAACAAAAACATATATTTATAAGCATATGATATTGTCACTATCAATTTTATGTCACTACTAAGTTACTATCACTTTTTTATCGTTAGATCGAATCAATGAGATTCTATTTTATGTCATTATCAAGTCACTAACACTTTTTTACCGTTAGATCAGAAGTGATAGTGACTTAGTAGTGACATAAAATTGGTAGTGACAATATCATATTCCATATTTATATTAGGTGTGTATTTATATATGTATGTATTTATACATATATATATATATGTGTGTGTGTGTTTTTTTTTTTTTTTTTTGTTGGGGGGGGGGGGGGGGGGGATGTATTCCGGTTTGGTTTTGGATAGTATCCTTAATCCATGAAAGGTTGGACATCTCTGCTACATCGTGACTGACGATGAGATTATGCACTAACAAAGGCGAACAATTAAGTGCCCGTTTGGATGGGCTTTGTGGATAAAAAAAAGCACTTTTTTAATGAAAAAAATGTCTTTTTAATTAATTTATGTGTTTAGATGATATTTTTTTAAAAAAGTAAAAGTCACAAAAAAGGCCAAGATGCTCCTTTTTTTAAAAGCTCCAATTTGGAGCTTAAAAAAAAAAAAACACTTTTTTAAAAGCTCATCCAAACGGGCACTAAATCGGAAGACGCCAAAAGTTGTAAATCTCAAGGTCAGAGAAATTTAAAACTTCTAATTCGCTGCTTTATGCACTAACAAAGGCAAACGATGAGATTTGTCTTTATCTGTGTGGGGTAGTTTTGGTTTTGTTTCGCTGCTTTATGCAAATCCTTCTGGTTGAAGATATGAATTGAATTTGAATTATTATTTAGATTATTTGAATTTGAATTATTGTTAGTATTTGTATTTGAATTATTGTTATTAGATTAGAATAAGTTATCTAGAAAAAGGGGAATATTTGAAAGGTTGTTACCTATTATTATGCTTTCGGAGTTGTTAACCTCTGCTCGTATATATTTACCTCATTCAAGAGGAAAATTATGAATGAACGAATGAATGAAAAAGAGGAAATACTCCTCTGGATTGAATTTTAACATGGTATCAAAGCGTTTCGATCTAGGGAACCCAAAGTCCTATATTCTTTTTCTTGTTACCTCACAAAATCCCTAATTTCCCAAATTTCCCATGGAGAATCCAGACTCTCCTATCAATTCGCCTCTCCACCGTCCTATGCCTTAGGTCCACCTTCCAATATCATCATCATCCCGCAAGATAATTCCTCCTTTCCCGTCCTCGTTATCCTTGATTACTCGAAATATCCCCTTTGGTCCTAGTTAATGGACATGCGTATCAATGCTCAGGAAAAATCTGGGTACCTGACTGGTGCAACAAAAAAGCACAAACGAATGAAAAGTAGGCTTATTGAATCCATGAGCCACCCGTTGATGTAACGGTTCATCCGCCTCGAATCTGCCCATGATGTGGCACTCCGTATATGATGAATGTACTTGAATCGAATATGTATCATTCGTTGATGAATGTACTCGAATGCTTTGGATCTCATTATTCAAGACCTTTGCAGAAGAAGAACTCTGGTTGTCTATCTCTATCCCTCCTGTTCCAGCATCTTCTCAGGAAAAGTGTTTGAAGAAGTGATTGGCAAGTTGGGCATGAACGACATTCATACACCAACTTGAGAGGGAGTGTTGAAGATATGAATTGAATTTAAATTATTATTTGGATTATTTGAATTTGAATTATTGTTAGTATTTGTATTTGAATTATTGTTATTAGATTAGAATAAGTTATCTAGAAAAAGGGAATATTTGAAAGGTTGTTACCTATTATTGTGCTCGAGGTTGTTAACCTCTCGCTTATATATATTTACCTCATCCAAGAGGAAAATTATGAATGAACGAATGAATGAAAAAGAGGAAATACTCCTCTGGATTGAATTTTAACACTTCTAATTCGCTTATCGCTGCCTTTATAAGTTATAACTGAAGTGATATTAAGAGATATGCTAAATAAATGCCAGAAACCCAACAAGCTTGAAAACCCATGAAAAATAAAGCTTAGATCTTTATAAATCCTAAACTTGTTCTCTTTTTCTAGCTTCTTCAACACAACCCAGAAAAAACAAACTCACACGCACAAATATTTCTTCTTTGCATGTTGAACGACTTCCACTGTTTCTTTTCCTAGCCAATATACCACCATCACCACCATGACCACTCTGACATCTCAAATTTTGGGTAAGAAGCTTAAGAATAAAACTGAGATAAAAAGGCTACTAAGATAATTGGAGACAAAAAGTCTTAAGTTTATTATGAAGAAAAACTTAAAATAATTATTAAAGATTAGGAAAATTTTATGAAATGCTATTTTAGATCTAGAAATATTATGATGGGATTAATTACAAAAAATTTGGCCTATTTTTTCCATAAATTTAAGAAACAATAGTCAGAGGATAATTTATGGCCTAGAGAAGTTAAGTGTCGAAAAAAAAAAAAATCCTTGAGATTAAAGATTAATTTCTAGCACTAATGTTTGCAATTAAAGCCTTATAGGGGTCAAATGTGTATGTCAGTGAGTGGACCCTCACACTCCTCTTCTTATGTCACGCACTCACACCCCCCATTCTGCATGCCCGACACCTCACAGCCCCCTCCTCCCTCTTGCGCCACATACACCTACACAGCACATTCGTTTCTTATTTTTACATTCCATTTGGCTTAACACGCACACACACACACTCCCTCATATTTCCATCTCCCAGTCGACCAAACACCTCCAGCAACAGAGAAAGAGTGTGAGTCCGAGAGAGAGAGAGAGAGCGAGAGAGACGGACTGAGAACTCAGTGAGAGTCCGACGATAAACAGCCGGAGAAGAGGAAGAAGGAGAGGCCAGAACTCACATGCAACCTTAGATTCCAATTAAGGTGAGCTTTCAAGTCCTTTCCTATCTTGAATCGGTATTTTTCCTGGTGTTTGGGGTTAAGAGAAATAGTGGAAAAATGATTTTGAAATAGGAAACAATGGTTAAGGGTTGCAATGGTGTGTAAGGTCGAATGGAGGCCTATGTTGATTCTGCATGTTGATTTCTTAAACAGTTAAACTTGTATCATGGGATTTATTGGTAAGTTTCATTGGCCATCGTTCTTACCAAATAAGAAACTGCACCATGCAGAGTTTATCATGGAATTACTTTGTCGGGCAGCGTCTGCTCCCATAGAAAACGAGATGAGATATATATCCACAGAATCCTGATGAATAGACTACCGTCCACATGAACTCTACTTTTCCTCCTGACCCATCTGAATCTGCTCTCTGTATTAGCCAGTTTTCAAATTATTCATGGGTAATTTTATGTATTAGTGGAATATATATATCCTCTTGTGTTGTATTGAGTTGAGTTGAGTTTTTATTTGAAAATCTAAGATATAATATTTAATTCGTTGTCATGGGGTCCACGAACATCAAATTATCTGTAGTTAGCATTTTTGTTCAGGAGCCCTATTTTCAAATAGATGAGACTTGAAAATATTCATAAATTATTTGGGAGAATTATTCATGAAACATCACAAAGTTATTTTGTTTAAAACTCCTTTCTGGTCAACTCAGTAAATTCAAGTCTGATTCAAGAATGGAGCGTTACTTTGTGGTGAATTACCACGGCCTTGAAACAAGCCATTTTCAATTTCAAAGTTAAAACAACTGGACAATCTGTGTGTTAACCACTGGAACGTTTCACCGTGGTCCTGGAACATCCAATATATGTAATAACTTTAGCCATA
The DNA here is from genome assembly GCA_019022655.1 of Acacia acuminata. NCBI lineage: Eukaryota > Viridiplantae > Streptophyta > Magnoliopsida > Fabales > Fabaceae > Acacia > Acacia acuminata. Next base: position 630,177 of record JAFJYI010000342.1, read on the forward strand.
TCTTCAATAAATTTAAATGTTCTTTCATCCACCACCTTTTGATTTTCTTGGTTTATTTTAATCAGAATGTTTTTGTAGTATTCTTCTTGCTTTATTTTGGAGTTGCTTAGTCTTGTTTGAATTTGATAGGTCATCAGTGATTGGGCTGATTCAAGCACTTGCTGTATTGCTTCCAGGGGCAAAGTTGGGAAGAAAGGCATCAGACTTGGGCACCCAGTTCCCCTGATTGCATCCTGCGCACCCCACTCGCTAAATAAAATTACATAAATGAAGGAAGATCAGAGAGCATTATAAACGGCTAGAGAAGCTGTTGGAAAAATCTTAGTCTATAGTTAGGGGAATGTAGAATCAATATTGACGTTGGTTCTTGCTTTTGGGCACATGTGGATGAAGCTCTTATTTCGTGCCAAAAATTGAAGGCTGCAGAATACAGCTTCGATTTTTGGCACGAAATAAGAGCCTCTTCCAAATGTGCCCAAAAGCAAGAATCCAACATCAATATTGATTCTTCATTTGTTCTACTTATAATATTGATTGAGATTCATTTTCCAACCACTTCTCTAGTTGTTTATAATGCTCAGATCTTCCTTGATCTATGTAGTCTCTTTTTATCCATGTAGTAATAAGCAATGTCCAATGGTTCGACCATTCTCTTGTAATTAGTCCCAGCATGCAGACATAGGGTGTGAAAAGTGGCAACTTCTTTTTTGGATTGCTTTCCTGCCTCTTCTACCATTTCGTTCCCATAATTGATAAGCCTGGTTTGTATTAGTGATTTTCATTGAATTCCATCAGTTTTTTTTTAAAAAAAAAAAATTGCTACATTTTTACAATACACTTTAAGTTTTAGTATATATATTAAATAAAATATGCTAAAAATTGGTTGGTTAACTTGATCAACATTAATATAAATTATAAAAACGGATTAAAAATAATGTTATACCAAAGAGATTTATAATATGAAATATCACTTGGTCGGTGCAAAACACTAAAACATGATTTAAATCGTTTCTATATGAAATTTTTTTGATATTTTCATAACAAACCATCTAATACCCGATGTTAATAGCTAACCTAAGTTAGAGATGAGGTTTCTATCAGGAGGCTCAAAAAATTTATTTTCTTTTTACATAAGTAAAAGTAAAATTTCGATTGCTGACTTAAAAGTAATAATAAATGAAAACAATAAAAACATGAGCGACATTACTGGAGGGAGTACAAAAATACAAGAATAACGTCAATAGTTTTTCTTCACTAAGAGGATGATTTATTATGTAATGATTGATCGTTCAAATAATTTGATTAGAGTTCCTTTTTAAAAAAAATACAAATAATTAGTTTTTTTGGCAATAATATAAGGGAGAATCCCAATTAATCCATTTGAAATACCTAAATCAAAATAGGGTCTACACTTTTAACAAATCCCTAACGAGGCCTATTTAGGGATTTCTGAATGTTATTAAAAGACCATGTTACTCTCTAATTAAAATGATGATCGAGCATCCACCTCAAATCTTGCCTCAGATGGGGAAAAAGAAAAAGGTAAGGTGAATTAGGGTTTTTGAGTGACCAAACAACATAGAAGAAAAGAAGTAATGTTTTTACCGATGAAGATGATCAAGGTTCAATGACTTGTCAGTAATTACTCGAGTGTAAATTCTAAAACTTTTCTCTCTTGCTGAAGGTGGAAAAATAAAGGATATTCTCTTTTGGACCAGTCTAAAATGTAAATTGTTTCTTCATTTAAACTACAATCCTAATTTTGGACTTACGTATTTCAATTGGATTTAACTGGAATTCTATCATAATATAAATAATTAATTTGTATCAATAATTTTTTTTACAATAATTCTAGATTGCAATAAAGATGTAACACATTACTCTAAGGACACCAATTAGAGGTGTGTAACACCCCAAATTTCATACTTCAAAATGTGTCGGTTGACACTTAGTTTTAGAAAACTTGATAAAGTTTGAGGTGCTACCACTCAGAGTAATGCGGAAATGGAGAGCATGCGCTAACGTTTGAACGATGAGTACCTGATACAAAATGTCCAGGCATATGCTAATGCCCTGACATAAGCTGATATATTAAAAATTTCCTGAAGGAATATTCGTGTGATACAACAATATAGAGCTTGTATAATTACAATTCTTACATGGTAACTATACAATCTTAAACCAAGCCTTAACTAGACTTGGGGCAATGAACCTAAATCCGTTAATCAAAACAATTTGGCCAGGCCGGTGTCTAGTGGAAGTCTCCCTGAATTCACGGCGAGTCACTAACTGAACCACATAGATGAACCCTTTCTAGACACCAAATGGTTTGAAGTAACTTTATTAGATTCATGCCAAAAGGTAGGCTCTGTTAAACTTCTTTCGGCATTTGCTTTGACCGGTGGCTCTTCACGGCTCTGTCCATTAGTGCCTCTTCACGGCTCTATCAACCAGTGCCTTCTCTGTTCCATGTTCCTTTCCTGAACTTTAGTCAAATCTAAGGTCCAATACCCATCGGACCTCAAGTAACAGTTAACCTCTATAGCATATATAATAATATATGACAGATATTCATTACATATCAGCATCAACCATACATAGCACACAACATATGTAAGGTTACAACAATACATAAGCATACAGTAGATGTAATTAATGTCAACAGCACAATAGTACATAGCACATAGCATATGTAAAGTTTGCAACGTTTGCACTAACCAGTGCCACGACAGCTCCTCGTGTCCTCAGCGCTAGGAAAACTCAACGACATTATCAAGACTATAACCCGTATAAAGCTGAATGTATAAACATGTGATCTAAGCCCATAAACTTAGTCACAATGCATGACCCAAGACCTAGTCTTGTCCATCACTTCATGAATCAATCAATCATATACAATCATACAAGATATATGCGATTAAAGTTACAAGTACTCGAACGTACCTTTCACTGCGTCATGGTCAAAACGCCCGACCTTTGAACCCGACTCCGGACTTCCTGGATATCCTATACATTATTGTCGGATTATTATATGATATTTGATAAATATCATTTTGCTTAGAATAACATCCTAAAGGTTTAATTTACCTTTCTACCCTCGGTGGATTTGTTATTACCATTTTGCCATTACACTTTATTAAAAACGAAGTGCTGGATTTTCTGGGCAAATTTTGCAGCAACTTTGGAAAATCATAATTAATTCTAGAAAAATCGAAACGAGGATCCGTAAAATTCCCCAGAATCTTTAGGAAGTCTATTTTTTTAGGAAAAATACTGGTTTTTACCCAGAATTAGTGAATCATTCCAAGTTTTAACGTTTTCAACCTCTGCCCAGAATTTTTCCAGGAAAACGTAGCCCAATTTTGGGAATTTTTATCTCTTTGTACACAACTCAAAACAACACTTTATGGGTATATTTGAAAATATCTATATGTCTAGTTTAACCATGAAAAATTTCAGATTTAATTAACTTCATCTTCAACATAAGATCATGGCCTTTATGACACTGACTCCAAAAATCTCTAACCGAACAATTTTCACCAGAGCTTCGCTACTTTGATCTTCAACTTCTAAAAATTTTGATCCAACATATTTTCCATCAAATTTTCAGAATAAATCCATTTTTAAACATAAAAACATGAAAATAAAATTTCTCTTGGAAATTTAAGATCAAAGCATAAACTAACTATGAATTTAAAAGCTAGAACTTGAAGAACTTACCTTGCTCTTGTTTCTACTCCTCCAAGCTTCCCACACTCACTCTCTACTCTCTATATTCAGATGCTATTGCTTGTGTTTGGTGTGAAAAATGAAGTGAACCCAAGCCTCCTATTTATAGGTGAAGATTTAGGACACAAATGGAATTTATTTTGCCCAAATCTCACCCTAACCATTGGATGGAATTTACTTTACAAGAGTTGATCTCATCCCTTCATATGATTAGAAAACCCTAACTTAATCTCCAAATTTTGCTTTTTAAAAATTAATTTACTTTATATTATTATTATTACTATATTTTTTTTTTCAAATTTCTCTTTTATGTGAATTAACCAACACACACAAACACACACACACAAACTGTCCTCCTCCCCTTTTTCCTTCACCCATTTTGTATTTAATGATCCCATGTGCATTTGTTTATCCTCTTCCATTCTTTAATTGCCATTAATGATCTTATCCCTTAGGTACATTATCCTTTTCCACATTGTTCCCCCCATTAATGCTCCCATGTGCACTTAAGTATCCCATGTGTGTGTTTGATATTATAAAACAATTTTCTCTTCTTCTTGCCCAAGCCAAAACCGTTCCCCTCATTCACTCTTGGCTTTTAATTTGTGTTTCATTTGTCTCTAATAAATGACAACCAAGGCTTCCTATTGGTTCACCCTTTATTACATGGATTTAGCTTAATTATGCAATTAATTAGAACCTTTGAATTTAGCTTTATAGGATTTAATCTTGGCCTTCCATTTGTAATCCTAATTAGCATTCCTAATATGGTGGTTTAGGTGCCATTAGGTATATTTGTCAAGTTGTGGTTGGTTCCTAGATTAATCATGGTCATTAGAAACTCATTTTGTGCTAATATTGAACCCTTATTGGTTCTTGATTTTTAATTAGGTTAAAACATCCATAATTGATGACTTTTAATTGCCACTAGATTAATTATGAAAACTTATACAATTATTTTAATTAGTGCAAATTTAATTGCCTACTAATTGTTGTTAATTTCTTTTAATTGGTTTAGGTATTTCCATAGCATTTTCTTGCTTCTCTTGATTACATAAAAACTATGGTTTAATATGATAATCTTTATGGTACTTTATGATCCCTAATTGGAAATTAGAAAATTTGGTCTTTGGTTAACTTAATTCTTAGAGAAAATTCCCTAATTTAAAATAAACAAGTTACAAAATTTTTTAGGCCACATATTCACCTATTTCTAATGGGTACTATTTATTTGGGCAAAAAAAAGGGGTACTATTTATCAAAATATAATGTTTATGATAAATATGAATTTTAGGGTATTACAAGGTGTTTAGCATATTATAAACCACTAATAACCCATTTAGTATTCTAAAGACTTGGACTTTTAAATAACAAAGGTGTTCTTCTTTATAAATATTGGGTTTTTATGAAAAAATTTGAAAATCCTTGACTAACTTATTTCAATTCAAAACTTAAACCCTTAATTCTAGAAAATTCCTTTAAAAATATCTATGACTCATTTTGGGAAATAAACTACTCGATATACTCTTTTATTTTTTAAAAATAATTATCCTTAAATTTTCCTTAATTATTCTGGGTCTTTAGTTTTTTTTAATAATTACTTATTTCTTTGTTGACCAAATAATTTACTTTTGAGACTTTTTACCTTTTAGATCACATCCCTAAATCTCAAATATGCCTTGTAATTTTTTTAATTTAAAAAAATGGGATTCTACTCAAGATATATAGCCGGAAAAATTAAAATGAATAAGCTAACTGTTACCTCAAAAGTTTCCATCTTTCATTTTCATTTTAGAGAACAAATTGCCATATTAATTAATTATTCAACATTTAGCTATCTTCTGGCTTGTGAAAAAACAAAGAATTATGACTCCTTGTTGATGAGGTTCATTTCTTCAACGTAATTTGGTACTGATTAATTATTTTTTACAATATTAAGAACTTTAAATCGTTACCATTATTATTCATACAACATCTCAAATTTATGAAAAAATAAACAAAAATTAATATATTTTAATTATAAAAATAATTTTAATTTGGGATAATTAATTGCAGGTCCTTATGGTTTCAACCAATTTCTAACTAGACCCCTATTGTTTTTTATCAAGTCCTTATACTTTCACTTATTTTTAATCAATTCCTTATAGTTTTTATCCATTTTTATCAATTCCTTATTGTTTCACCGGATTTTTAATTGGGTCATTGTGGGCTTTTTCGGATTTCAATTGATTAATCTAATTGAAATTTTAATAAATTAAAAATATTAAAAAATAATTTACGAACAGTAAATTTAAATTAATAATTGTATAATTAAATTAATTAATTAACTATTAATTCTATTCTATTCTATTTTTAGAAAAACGTATTATTATAATTAAAATTTTATAATTATAAAAATAAATAAGAATTAAAATAAAAAATAAAAAATATAAATATATGTTTAATTAAAAAATTATGAAGAACAAAATTTGAATTATAACAAGAACTTTTTCTAAAAATAAAATAAAATTACAATTAATTAATTAATAACTACTAATTAATTACATCAATTATTTTATTGAATTATATAATTATTAGTTTAAAATTATTATTCGTAAATTACTTTTTAATATTATTTATTTATTTAATTTCAATTGAAATCCAAAAAAAACCTACAAGGACTTGATTAAAAATCTTATGAAACAATAAGGACCTGATAAAAAATAAAATAAAATAACCCATAAGGACTTCATAAAAGAGAAAAAAGGCTATATGGACCTAATTAAAAATGGGTTGAAATAAAAGAACCTATAGATTAATTATCCCTTTTAAATTTAACATGATAGTTCTTATTATTTTGATTTATTATAAGGTGAAACCAGAATATTTGCGTTTCCCCTGCCTTTTTACCCTAATACGATATTGTAGAGAGAGTGAATGCAAAAGCAAATGAACGGAAACAAAGCACCTTTATAATGTTTTTTTTTTTTTTTTTTTTTTTTTTTGGGTACTAAAAAGTTTAGGTAGGGGTAGATATCGTACTCCATCGTCGGAACATTCCTCCAGGCTCAAAAAACACTTACGAGAGTATTTACAAATTGCCCACCAATGAAGCTTCACATCGACCAGTGAGTATCAAACCTTCTCCCTTTTGGGGTTTGGAGTGAAGGCCGAAACCTTAGCCAACTATGTTAATCCTCATTGTCACCTTTTTTTTTTTTGGTAAAAAAAAGTTTTGGAGGGGTTTGACATCAGTCCCCCCCACTGTTAATCCTCATGAAGACTTAGTGGGGATATAATGTCTAATTAGGCTTTAATATTTTCAAAGGCTCGCAGATCATTATATGGAATTGCATGATGGGCTTAAGACTTGTGGCCCGAGAGATGTGGGCTTATGAATGAATAATGTGGGCCATTTTATGTGGTTTGAGTTTATTATTACTCTATCATGTTCCATAAGATAAAAATTCTCTCTCATTAACCAATGGATTGGGTGTAGCGAAGAGGTTAGTCCATCACAATAAGACGAGCCAATGTTTGAATTACTATTGGGAGATGTCTCTATATTGAGTACCCTATAGAATCTTGATCAACATTACTTTTAATAAGAGGATATTTATGCTTAAGAAAACAATATCTTTAATTTGTCATTTCTTCTAATTATGATTTAAAATCTAAAAATATTTGAAAGGCACGATTGGATTGGTGTCACTACACAAACAAAATTTTTGAAAAATTAAATTATAAAAATACTATAATAATAGTTTTATAAAATATTAAAGGAAAAATCCATCTCAGGGCCCAAACTAACAAAAAAAATGTCAAAAAAGGCCCAAGAAAAAATCACATATCAAAAAAGGCCCCAGAGTCTTTTCTAGTATTATTTCATAAAACGTTAGTTGTTAACGCCTACTAATATAGTTGTTAACGTGTACTGATTTAGTTGTTAATAGTTCTGATTTAGTTGTTAGGATATTATTGTTAATGCAACTGATTTAGTTGTTAACGGATATTAATTTAGTTATTAATGAGACTGATTTAGTTGTTAACGTTAATGAAATAATATCAGAAAAGGCCCTGAGGCTTTTTTTGATAATTTTTTTGACATTTCTGTAAGTGGTAACATTGAACTTCTGATTTATGAATTAGGGATTAAAATCTAGCAATCTGCAGGCATGAGGATCGTAACTGGGTGCTCTTCTCATTGAATGTTTTAGGTTCATTCATATTTGGAAAGCATCAAGTTGAGTAGTGAGAGAGAAATCTGCAAAATTCTTAATATTGTTTATCGTTTTGGACTTCAACGAAGGAAATCTCTGCATATTTGTGAATATAGTATATATGAGGTCTTTAATGTTTCTGGATTCTGTTTCCATAGGTCTGGTCTGCACAGAGTGTTGCAGGTCTTCTAAAAACAGCCTCAGACAGTTAGGCAGTTTCAAATGTAACTTGTCATTTTATCTACCCCTTTATCAATCATTGTGATTTGATTGATTATAGTTCTTTTATAGATTTTGACGCAAACAATGGATTATTCACCCACAGGCCATAAACTCAGACAATTTAGGGAAAAGGGTGTTGCAAAATGGTTTGTCCTTGAAAGGTAAATTTGGCGGTTTGGTTAATCAGGTGTGAACGTTTAATTAATCAGAGTCTTCTCTTGCATTATGATCTGTTGAAAAGTAAACCTGGATGGTCCAGTTTTTACAGTAAATTTTGCTTCAAAACAAAAATCGTTGTTGTTTAACCAGTTATAACTATATATTTGTTGGAATGAAAATATTCGGCATGTATTTATTTCTGTTTTAGGTAGGTTACAATTATGTAATTAGTAGGATATTATTTTGTAATTATGAGCCATTAATTTGTAATCTTATCCTATATATACAAGGTCTTATGATGTTGTCAAACTCGCTACAGTGAGTTGACTCTCCTTGTTTTTACATTTATAATTTATCAAATCGAGTCAAATCACTAGTAAACTTGTGACAGCTTATTAATTCGGTTAAAATTACGAGTTTATACACCGATTTTACTATTTTTACGTTTTAAACTTACAAAACTATGTTAATTCACCTTTAAACTTATGTTAACTTTTTTTTATTTGATCACGCTTTCGGTGGCTTTATATGTGAGTTTTATAGAAATTTCTTTGTTAAATATGGTAGATTTTAAATATGGATGGATTTAATTTAAATTATTTGGATTTAAAATATATTTAAATCAAATTGTTATCATTTTTTATATATTAATTATTTATTATATACTATTAATACCTATTTAATAGTGCAAATAAATTCTTATGAGTTTACATTCAAATTATCATACGAATTTACATCATTATCACGAATTTACTTAAAATCAAAAATGACAAGCCTTGGTCTCTTGCCGGTCAAAATTCACTATATATTCCTGTTAGGTGCAGAAAAACTATCAATGAAAGTAAGGGAAAGTAAACTCTAATAAATAAAAGAAAGTAACGATCTTGCTCAACTTCTCCCTACAAGTCAAAAACTTCTGGAGAATCTCCAAAAATCCAACAGAACATTCATGAATGACTAGCTTTAGGTAGGGTAGCCTATTTATAAAATAATAATGTAGAAATAATATAATATCTCTAATCAAATATTTAAATATTTAATTCAATATAAACTAAAACACTAATACAAAAAAGCTAATTTAGACTAAGAATGATAATGTTTTGATAACTTGGTTGGTGACATTTTTATAAATATTAGTATAACTTTTCATATGTACACATGACATCTAATGTATATTTTTTAGACCGGTTATAGATATACTAGGTTTAGAAAGTAATAACTATAATGAAAGAAATAATATTCAAAATACATTTTTTAATATGTTCCTAAAATGATATACTTTCTAGACCGCATGTTACTACTAGTCTATTAAAAAAATATATATATATTAACAAGCTTTTTAGACGAGGTTTTGTGAAACACAATGGTGATTCAAACCTAACTATTAATCTAGAAAAAGACTTCATTTTACCTCGCAATCTAAACCAAACTTCATTTGTGTTTTGGCATTCCCGAGTTCGCCCGTGATCTCCTCCCCAACTTCTCTAGCCTTGTTCATGTCTGGACGCTGGCCCTCTTCTTTGTGCTCCTCCTCTCGTCATTACCGCCTTGGAAACTTGATTTGTCCTCAAGTTGATAAGAGGAAAATTTAGCCATCATCAAGAAGACATAATCTTTACAAAACTAGCTTCCTCTTGGGGTCCTATCTTGCTACTGGATGATCAAGGTAGCAAGTACCCATTGGAACTTCAAGTCAGTAGAAAAGTGGGAGAGAATCTGGAGAGAAAGCAAGTTCTTGGCCATAGGTAGGGTAGAGGAGAGAAACATGGAAGTTTGGCCAAATATGAGATATTATTATATATAATTATATATTAACATGTCGTATTTATCTTAAAAGTTTAAATATAAGATATTATTAAATATTATATCTAACAATATATCATATTTATAATTATACTTTATAGTTAATAATTATAACATTATGTTTTTGTTGTTACTCATATAATGTTGGAAGATGAATCTTTTTTGTAAATATTACATGCCGGTTGTTTTATAAGAACCGTTATATTTTTATTAAATAAATGACGGTTATTAGCCATTACCGTTATTTTTTTATTTTCACGAATTTCAATACATGATGGTATACATATTTAACGATTTTGTTATATTTTAGTGTTATATATCTCTTACGCGATCGTTTTGCGTCTCGCCATACTCAATGTTTATTTATTATAACCGTTATTTATTAAACATTATATATATGTTCAAATGTAGTAGGGAAATGCTATATGCTAGTGGAGAAAGTAGAGCTCAAGCTTATACGGTAGGGTTGTGGGTAAGTGGACTTGAGAGAAATTACCCTTGATTGTTAGTGAGTTAAGGGATACACTTTGTCAATGTGTAGCTTTTCAATTTCTATTCATCTTAGTTAAATTTTGTACCAAGAGTCTAGGAAAATTGATATTGCTCATTATCTAGTGGTTTTACCCACTTAATTCTCGGATTGTATAACACTTTATTTTAGTTAGGTTTGATTAATTGTGCATAAATGTGCCAAACTATCAAAAGAGGTCAAGATGATTGACATAACATACCTCATATTAATTAGTGACTTGGATAAGGGCTCACATTCTTGAATCCATTTTTGGGCCCTCTTTCGATCCAATTGTCCAATTTTGCTTTTAATCATCAAATTCCTTTGGGTCTCAAGTCCACATTACCTACTTGTCCTTACCTGCTTCTCTTTAAAATGGTGCGTTTTGGATAATTAGAAGCTTGCACGTGGCCTTCTTTTGCCTTGTAAAATTTCCCGCGAAAATAGCAACAACATGGAAGCAATCAGATTAACATGAATAATAGAGGAGGAAACAGCGTGGGAAATAGAACTCCCCCTTCTTTTGCCTTGTAAAATTTCCCGCGAAAATAGCAACAAAATGGAAGCAATCAGATTAACATGAATAACAGAGAAGGAAACAGCGCGGGAAATAGAACTCCCCTCTGAATGACAGATGGCCTTTGGTTGAGTCGCAATCAGAACCTTTGTTCTTGGTTGAGTCGCAATCAGAACCTCTGTTCTTGGTTGAGCCCCAATCCTTAAATTCCCAACTCACTTTTTGGGGTGGGGAATTTTATAGGGCCGTGAAAACCGAAAGGACATAAGTATCGGTCACGACGATAAGCATGAAGGGGCGTTTGTGAGTGTGTGAAGATTGGGTGTTCTAGAAGAAGGGCTTTCGAGACTGAGCGAGGCACATTAAAAGAGACAGCTACATCTTGGAGTGATCACGGGAAAACAGCACGGTGTTTTCCAGCGAATGATTGATGAAATTCAAGCAAACAACATTGGAGGACCACTAGCATCATAATTAGCAAAGCTTGAAAACCGAACAACAATCAAAGCAAAAGAAGGCAACAAAAACTTACAAAAGGGAGAGATTCAGGAGTAAACAACTTAAGGGGGCTCAGCGTGATTTCCAGCGAATGGGTAAACAAGGAGCTAAAATCCAATGATTACAGAGAACAAAGGATTAGTGGATATAAACGGATTGATAACGCACGGTGTCGGGCCTTTGCGCCAGCAGCTCGAGGAGGTGTCGCCGACAGAAGTTGATGCGGTTCAACAAATTTGGAGAGTAATCATATTTCGGCTTGGGTTCCGCCGCTAGACGCGAGAGCGACAAAGAATAAAGACCCGGCTCGAGGTGACGTCGCCGACGAGGTTGATACGAGTTCAACATATCAGAAGCGTGAACGATCCATCAAAATTTGAAGAGCATTTGGGTTTTGTTTTGTTTCTTTTCTTTTCTTTTTTTTTTAAAAAAAAAGGAACGCTCAACGCACCGTTTTAAAGAGAAGCAGGTAAGGACAAGCAGGTAATATGGACTCAGTGGTGGAGCCAGGATTCAGAGTTTATGGGTGCACAATTAATGTAGGGGTTCGGGGGCAGCGCCCCCGATTTTTTTTTTTTTTCTAAGGAAAAGTTTTAAAAGACCTTTAGATTAGGCGTGGATGGATCTGGTAGCCTCATACTATCTTAGCAAAACTTAGAATTATGTTATTCATATTTTCGAACCCAATATGGCAATAGTTAATCAATTAAAGGAAGCGGTAGCAACCATACGAACTATGTATCATATTTCATTCCACGGGTAATCTGACAAGAACACGTGTTCTGAAGTTATGAAAAACAGATAGTTATCTACAAATGGGATAACAAATATGAGCTTAGACACAACGGGGCATCACTTTTGCAATGGAGACGCATACCAAGAACACAAATCGGAGAGCAAGATTTCAAAGGAGCAATGAAAAAATAAACAGAATATATTCCAAATAAGCACCAAAGTAAATACATTTTTTTATAAACAGAATATATTCCAAATGGCACGATTGTAAATACAAGTTCACTTAAAGTAAAGAAGGGCATAATTGTAAATATAAAGGGTACTTGAAGCGGATGGCACGAATTGTATACAAAGTGCACTTGAAGGAAAGAAGGGAATTACTGTATATACTGCGCACTTGAAGCAGATGGCACGAATTGTAAATAGTAGTAAATATAAGTGCCCTTGAAGTAAAATAAGGGCATTATTGTAAATATGAAGGGCACTTGATGCAGATGGCGCGATGTGGACGCGTCCCTACTTCTTCCGGAAATGAAAAAAAAGGAAGGGAGGAGGAGAACAAGTATCGAACCCTGGACCTCTTGTTAAGTATGAGGAATAAACCAAACCAACCAACCACACCATTTGCATGAGTTGATATAAGATCCATTAAAAATATATATATTATCAAAAATTTTGTGGGTGCACTTGCCCCCACTTGCCCCAACATGGCTCCGCCCCTGTGGACTCTTGGGTCTCTCCCATTCATTCTTTAATCGGTGGCTGCCTTCTCTCCTTCCTCTCTAGTTCTTGATTTTCTTCATGGTGGTTGCCATGGATGCATTTTTGCAAGAAGCTTGCTGAAGCTACAATGTCCTCCATTTGTGCCTAAGGTACTCGCTATAAACCCTATTTTGTGATGATTATATATGTTGATTCAATTTCAACGCTCATTATCTTTAATGAGTATTGAAATCTGGGTCCCCTAAAATTAGTTTGGATGGTCCATTTTTAAGTTTTAAACTTGTTATCTTTTTTAAGAAATTATTTAATGTGTTTAAAATATAAAATAAAGATAATTATTAACTGTTTTTTTTTTTTTTAAGAGATGGGTTTTTTCATTTAAAAATAATTAATTAAAATTTTAAATCTAAACTGTTGAACCACTAAATATATTATGAAAATCTTACTACAGAAATGAGCACTGTTGATCACTGAAACTGATGACCAAATTTGAAGTGGGGGAATGATATCAAAACATATCATTTATATAAGAGATTGTTTGAATAATTGATGAACAATTGCTTTAATTTGTTTATTTGGTCATTGTCTCCCATTTTGACTTTTTTTAATAAAAAAATCTCTTCAATATTAAAAATCATAAGATATGCTATTAATAGTATGTTAACATTAATAAAAATATCCTTTAAATGCATACGAAAATATTTTATCATATATAAGTGCCAATTTTGAAATTAAAAAAAAAAAAAAAAAATTAGAAAACAAACAAAGCCTATAACCTCCCATTCATTCAACCAAGGACTTCCTTATATTGTCTTGCTGGTCGGAAAACATGAGTCTGGTTTCTCTCATTAACTTTCTCTCATAATCCCTCATTAGTTTTAAATCTTGACCATATATTGTTTAGAGAAAGTCACATCATCCCGCTTCTCTCCTGAAAATTAAGTCAGATTAACGGTTTAGATGAGCCTATGAAAGAAAATGAGAAAATAAGGTAATGTGAGAATCTTTTTCGGAAAACATTGGTCCAATCTCAATTTGGAATTCCTCAATTTCTTTTTTAATAAATAAAACCAAACTTGACATCTAGAATTAAACGACGTCGTAGAGTTTTGCATTTGATTTCCTGAGGAAGATCTCCATACAGGGGTCCAGAAGGCAAAGGAAGAAGGCAAAGGATTAGGATCATTGCCTTTTCGTGTGTCAACAACAAAACATGTTTTGTTTGTTTGCCGAGGAACGAAGAGGACCGAACAAGCCCTTTTCAAAAGCTTATCACTGCAATGCTACAAGCAACACAGAGGCTCTCTGGTTCAGCCAACATTGTGATTTTGATTATCCGAGGCCAATTTATCTGCCACTTCCACTTCCTTCGGTATTTCTACTCTCTTTCCTAATGTTCTTTCTCTATTTCATGGTTGTTTGACGTTTGCCTCCGTTGAGTAGTAATGAAATTAACTTTCACCTGTAGTTTCTAGATGCTTGAGTTTTCTGTTTGTGGTTGAAAAAGAGTATCTTCTGATTGTTTGATTTGAATTTTTGGATTTTGGCTTTGCGTTGTCGTGCTCGTCTTCTTATGACTCAGGATTGAGAATCCATTAATGAACTGCTGAAAATTTATAATTCAGTAAATGAACTTTGAGGAAAGGACTGGGGAAATTTTGGATTTTAAATGTGTGATTCACTTACTTATGTAGCAAGTGAATCCTGTCTTTCAGTAATATGTGCCTATTGAATACAGCGTACTGTTTTGAGTTTTGACAGTATGAAATCTATTTCTCTGCAATTTCAGTCATATCCAAACAGTGGTTTTTGCTATAAAAAAGTCTTAATTTGCAATTGCAGCTAGAGTGACATGCTAAACATATCTTGAGTCTGTTCATTTTTTGGCTTCTCCTCAAGCATTTATTTCTTTCATCTTTCTTTGTAAAAATTTATACGAATTTAATCCTTATTAATGAGCCTTCCTTTTTCCTGGTGCCCCAGCAGAAATATTGCAAGTTTATAGAGTAGAATTTGGAAGCTGTTCCAGACTTCAATCAAGGACCTATTTGACTATTTTTGTTCTTTCTTAATACTTATGAAACAAACATAGATACTGATGCCTTTATTTTATTCATTAGTTTAGAATTTTGATCCTGAGGTGAAGCTTTTTTCTGGTGCTTTTGTGTTGGAATAAATTTCAATTCTAAAGGCTGTTGGTTATTTCGATTCAACCTTTCTTTTTGCTATGTTAATAGTCTTTGAATGTGAGTGGAGAAATTAAAATAAAGCTGCTGACATGCAAAATCCTTTTTCAATGGTAAATCAAATTCTTAAACAATTTACTGTGTCAGCTTTGGTTTCTTTTTATTTTTTGAAATAGATGTAGAGTGTTACTATGTATATCCACTTAATTGAATCACACTTTGTGGTACCGTGATTGTCATTTACTTGCTGGTGTAAATAGCCATGCTTATCATGCTTGCGTGACATGAATTAGGTTCTGTCCTGCTAAATTGTTTTTCTCTTTCCCATATTGTTTGAGAATACCTTTGTGCTTATTCTTTCTAATGGGTGCAAAATTACACGCCTATTGTATATCAGTCTGATAGATCTACAAGTCACCTTTTACTTTATTGCAATGATTATTTTGCATATTGCCTGTATCCAATCAATTGAACTAAAACTAGTGCCCTCATTTAACAGTAGAATTGTGTGTTAATTTTGTTTTGCAGCTTTGATAAGCATAAAAGATGAGTACATTGGATGCAACCAGAGCAGAACTTGGTCTTCTGGTTTTATATTTGAACAAGGCTGAATCCAGGGACAAAATATGCAGGGCAATACAATATGGCTCCAAATTTTTGAGTGATGGGCAACCTGGAACTGCCCAAAATGTTGATAGGTCAACCACTTTGGCCCGCAAAGTTTTTCGTCTATTCAAGGTTAAATTATCTGTTTTAATCCTGAACAAGTATGCTTTTCATTTATTCACTCCTTTTGTTTTTCTTCTTTGGATGATTTACTCCTTGTAATTTATATAAATGGATTAAATCTTTTTACTCATCAGCATTTTCTTAATTCTCTTTTCTTTTAGTCCAAGTCTTGAATTATTTAAGTGAAGAAAATGATATATTTCTATTAGTGTGGATATTATTCTTTGTTTCTGCAGTGACAAAATTGGAAAGTAAATTGTGGAAGAAAGTTTCAAAAGATTTATTTTGCAAGATATTGGTCTCTTCTTACATTGAGAAGAATTTTTAACATAGAAAAGAAATTGCAAATTAATATGCAGTTTGTCAATGATCTGCACGCTCTGATAAGTCCAGCTCCCCGCGGAACTCCCCTTCCCTTAATTTTGTTGGGAAAGGTACAAGCTTTATAAGAGTTATTCAACCGTTTTATCACCCTCTTATTTTGTCCCTCATTCTTACCTTTGATATACTGTTTAATGCTATTTTCAGTCCAAAAATGCATTGCTGTCAACTTTCTTGTTTCTTGATCAATTCGTGTGGCTTGGCAGATCAGGCATTGACCAGGTAAGACTCAAAATGTCTCCCTAAGTTTTTGAGGTTGTTCCTTGAATTATTCATATGAAATTTTCATTGTCAAGTTATACATGTAAATTTTTTTGGTCTAACTACAGAACAAACAACGTACTGAGTTAATGGGCCGAATATCGCTTTTTTGTTGGATGGGCTCCTCAGTTTGTAGCACCTTGGTTGAGGTTTGTGGCTTCCCTTTCTATTTCGTATACTTTAACTGTGTCCATACGAGCAAATACTCCTTCCTCTGCACTCTATTAATATTTTTATGGTGTGTTCTAACTTCTATCAGCTTGGAGAGATTGGGAGACTCACTGCATCAATGAAGAAGTTGGAGAAGGAACTCAAGAACAAGAACAAATATGATGTATAGGTTTTTCATAGTTTCTTTTCTTTTTTTCTTTTCACTTTGCTTGGGATAGTAACAGCAGTATCCTCCATTTAGAAACTACATTTCATTCAATCCCATTCCCGATGATTGCAGAATGAGCTATACCGTGCTAAACTAAAAGAGTCGAATAAGAGGAGACTAGCACTTATCAAGGCGGCAATGGATATAGTTGTAGCGGTTGGATTGCTTCAATTGGCACCCAAGAATGTTACTCCCCGTGTGACTGGAGCCTTTGGATTTGTCAGTTCCCTAATATCTTGCTATCAGGTGCCTGCTATTATCCCTATGATTAAGCTTCTGCTTGTCTTATATATGAGTTCCCTAATGTCTTGTGAGTTAGTGTCTCTATCTCATTTTCCAACTTCTTTTATATACACTGGCACTAACAAATAAGGCGAGCTCTTGATAATTTTTATTGGGTTTATTACTAGTATTGATCCTTATAGTTTAATTGAATTTTTGGTTTTGATCCTTGTAGTTTTGAATCATTGGTTTTGGTCCTTATTGTTTCATAAGGATTTGGTCTCAGTTTAATGGCAGGTCCCTATACTTTTATCAAATTTTGGTTTTGGTTCTTTTACTCAAACTTAGACCAAATCCTTATAAAATTGTATGGACCAAAACCAAATTTTAATCAAACTGTAAGGACTAACAATGGTATTAACCCTCTTGAAAGATGTATGGAAATTCTGTTAACAATATTTTGGAAGCGAATGGAGTTATCTAGCCTTTGATTCCCAAGAAGATGCATGTTCCATCAGTTTAGTCTATTGAAATTAATTGTCATTCTCTGACTACAAGAATTGTTTTAAAAATATCTGGCTTTTACACCATTCAAGCGACTTATGATGCTCATTTAATTGATTTGCTTAAAGTTCAGCTGAAATATTTTGGTTTGTGCAATACAGTTGCTTCCTGCCAGAAGCAAGCCCAAGACACTGTGAAGATGAAGAGACAAACTCAATCTCATGATGCTTTATAGTTGTATATAATTATACAAGTTTGTACTGAACCACATTATATAAGTTTGTAAGTCTGTGTTTTTGGATTTGTGCAATGAAGCATTGTGCTGACTAATTAATGAGGTCTGGTTCTAAGTAGTAGTACAAATTATTGTGACATTTTATGTTTCATGATAGCAGAAAATAGGACATGCATGATGTTTTGTTTGGTCATATCGATGATACAGAGTGTGTTAGCATGGTAATTGGTAAAGAAGTGTTAGTTTTGTAATGAACTGCGATGATCAGTTTAGTCTTTTTTTTTTTTTTTTTTTTTTTTTTTTTTTTTTGGGTAGAAGAAAGTGTCTGTTGAGAGGTACAAGGGGGAAATTCTTGATATGCTAAATCCTTTTCATTTTCTGAAGAGTTTTCGCCTTTTTCACAAGGTGTTAAGCCTTTTCCTATTTGATTTCTTTTAAGATGTCCTCTTGAGCCCCCCAAAGATCTGGGTTCACATTAGGTGCACATAACTTGTGCACCTCTAATCTTGTCCCTCTATTAGAGGGATGAGCACTTTTTATTTTTTATTTTTTTTATATAATATATTTATTTGGATTTACATTATATGTGGCTTTTCGGAATTTTTTTACACCCAAAGATCTCAAATTAATTAGTTTTTAGTCCCGCATTCGAAATGTTTCTCTTGTAATACATTATCTTGGAAATTAATTAATTTGAGATATTTGGATCTAAAAAACATTAGAAAAAAGATATAATTTAAATCTAAATAAATATAATATATAAAAAAAAATTTAAAAAATGTCTCATCCCTCTAATTAAAGGGATGAGCATGTAAGAAGCACATAACCTTATCACCTTATGTGCTCCCCAAAGATCTGGGTTGTCCTCTTGATCTTTCCTATTGTATGTATAAGAGTAATTATCTTTAGCATATCTCTTTTTACATATTTATTGTTTTTAATATTTTTTTTTAATTTTAATTAAGAGGGCAGGCATTAGCGGCCTAAAGGTGTAAGCATGATCAAATATGGAATCTCTCAATTATAAAACAGAATTGGCTCTTTAATCTGTCTGTGTTTTCTCTGGTCTTTATTATGAGACACTAATTAACAAGAGTAATTATTTATTTTTATAAGGCATTTGTTTATTTCCAAAAAACATTAAATATTTTTTTTCTATGTATGCTTATAATTAATAAGAGTAGTGTGTGAACGTAATAATTAATAGGGAAAATCCCCCTCAACCAAATTAGTAAAAAATTGTCAAAAAGGGCTCAAGAAAAAGTCATATGTCAAAAAATGTCTCAGAGTCTTTTCTAATATTATGTCATAAACATTAACAACTATATCAGTAAAACATTAACAACTAAATCAAGTAAAACGTTAACAATAATATCCTAACAACTAAATAATATCCGTTAACAACTAAATTAGTACTGTTAACAACTATATCAAGACACATTAACAACTAACGTTTTATGAAATAATATAGAAAAAGCCCTAAGGTCTTTTTTGATATATGACTTTTTCTTGGGTCTTTTTTGACAATTTTTTTGTTATTTGAGCCCTAAGGTGGATTTTCCTAATTAATATAATATTAGAGTTTAGTGCAATTATTAGGAGTATATATATATATATATATATATATATATATATATATATATATATATATTATTTAAAAATAGTGAAGAATATATAGTTGACTTGGAGTCAAAAAGTGTTTGTACAAAACAACTTTATTTTCATGAAAACGCGGTAGGGACGACCAGCTAGTATTGACAAATATACATTATTTCCTTAAATTTTCTAGTTATTATTATTATTATTTTTTTTTTATCTTTTCTTGGTTGGTTCAGAAAAAATTTAATTACCTTAAATTAGATTTAGATACTTCTCACCAATAAATTTTTAATTGAGAACATTTTCTCAATTTTTCCAGAAACATTTTATATTGAAATATTTTCAATACTTCTTGAAATTTTTTAATTAATACAATCTCAATAAAATAAGGGAAAGACACATAAAGACCATTTAAAATGGTATAAGATAGAGAAGTGCTTCGAATTTCAGTATTCCTATAAGATGCTAAGTCTTTTTGAAATTCAAAGTAAGTTACAAAAATGACCTCATTTTGTTTGAAAAAATCAGCACTAACCCTCATCCCTTTGCGCGAGCTCCAGTGAGAATAATTCACTTGATAAACAAAAGTTATTAAAACCTAACAAAAAGTGGTGAAATTTTTAACTAAACTTGTCAATTGCCTAATAGCAATGTTATTGAAGGTGGACCGCACCGTTCGGCCGGCGACGGGCAAAAGAAATGAGTTGGTCAACAAAGTTGGACCACTTCATGAGTTAGATCAAAATGAGCCTTCTCATGCTGGAACTTAAGCCGGAAATTGGCAAGCAACCAAAAGTTGGAGGCAAATCAATGACAATTGGGCAAGTCAAAATTGAAACACGCCATGAGAGGAATGGAAAAGAAAAAGGAGGCCGGAAGGAGAGGAGGATGACATGAAAAGGAAAAACCATATTAGCTTCAGGGAAATTTGTTAACATTTAAGTCTTGATTTGATTATGCCACTTTCAGCCATGTTAATATATGGTTAAAACGTGTCCGTACCAATCCATTTTTAGCGTAGAGTGGAAAATCTTGCTTCAAAGTAGGGAAAAAAATTGATTTCTATTTAAATATAATTTCAACTAGAAAACTCTGAAATGTATGTTAAATATGAAAATAACATAAAGGTAATATGATGAGAATATGAGATTTTGAAGTTTGTGTGCTTTTAATAAAATACCCCTCAATTTTTTTGTTTTAAAACGAAGAATCCTATGTACTTAGTAATTTTGAGATTTTTAAGACACCTTATAATATTTGTTTCTCTTTCTTGAGTGTAATTTTTTCAAGAACTTTCATGATTTCATGGAAATTTCTAATTCTTTAAGGAAAAAAAAGTTGTGAACTAGGAAATTTTCCCTTCAATCGTTTTTTTTTTTTTTTAATTGACAAAACTAACAGCATATGACGTTTCAGCATACATTAGTGAGAAAAAATGAACGTAATTAAAAAATATAAATCACATGTACAATTTTATTTGTTATTAGCCTCATGTCCTCAAAGAAACATAGTTATTTTACCGTTATCCGACACAAAAAATGTTCTCCACAATTATTAACTCCTCTTTCCCATTGTATTTATATGTTTAATTATCTAAGCCATATCGCTTTCTGTATATTTATTGTTTTTAATTTAATTTTTTCAATTAAGAGGAAGGCAATAATGGGCTAAAACTCTTTATAGATGAGTCTCATTAATCAACGTAATAAAGCTAATTATTATCAAAAAAAAAAAAAAAACGTAATAAAGCTAATCTTTTAGACGGGTTATACTCAAAATAATGTCTTAAAAGTTTACCTTTTAGACCGGTTATTTTTAACAACCAAACTTAAAAATTTCATCTTTTAGATTGGTTAAAGAAGACAATCGGCTTTAAAACTAATCGATATTTTATTTATTTTTTTATTTTTAACTTTTTAGACCAATTGTTTGGGAAATCGGTCTAAATAATATCTTTAAAACTTTATATTAAAGGAACCGATCTAAAAATTTCTTTATATTTATAAAACTACCATTGGATCATACTTTTTAAACTTAATCCTTTATAACCTCTCAAAATTTGGTGGTCTAAAAAGCCAATTTGTTTTTCTACCATGTGTGTGTACACTTCAGTGTATTTGAAAATAGTGAATAAATCCTTGGGGATAAATAAAGCTCATTAAAAAATGAAATATTATTGACTTGAGTCAGAAAAATATTTAGTGTGAACCAAACTAAATGTTGTTGACAACTGTGTCCGAAAGAACCAATAGTGACAGATTTTCATTATTTTCTTGAAATTTTTACTTACTTTTTTCTTCGTTAGTTTTGACAATTTTTAATTACCTTACAATAGAAAGAAAAAGAAGAAGCTTTTTATTTTTATTTGGACAATACTTTATATTATTCACAGGGAAAAAATTGGAGAAACTAGGGAAAAATCTCATATTTAAAATTTTATTGGTGAAAAATGCCTAAATTAAAATATCAGTACTTTGTATATCAGTACTTTCCAAAAAAAAAAATTATAGAGTATCAGTACTTTCCAAATATAACAATTTATTAGGTCCTTCTCACTAATATAAAATATAATTTTTAATAGGAAAAATTTCCCAAATTTTCTTAAGAAAGTTTCGCATTTGAAGGATTTTTTGAAGACTTCTTAAAACGTTTTAATTTAAAAACCCAAAAGATAATATGTTTTTTTGACTTGGTGTAAAAAAGAGTCTATGGACAAAATTTTTTATTATTTAGTTGAAATTTTTTCTTACATTAAATAAGAAATATCAACCAATTTAATATGAATGTTCAAAAGTTATCCAAAATATATCATAAAAATATGATATACTGAGAATATAAATGTAATGCTCTTGGTCTTAAATATAAGATAAAGTTAACTTTTTTGGAGAAATTAAGGAAGATAATTAAATTACTTTAGAGTATTTTTATTTTTCTTCAAACTAATTAGTTTGTCTAATAAACTAATATATAATCTAAGGATACATAACATATAATAAGATTAAGTAACTATTCTCATGTGATCATACTTGAAGGTTTACAAGCTGGACTTTAACAAAATATGTATGACATTTTTTTAAAACAAACTAGGCTTAGCTAAGCCATAACCAGACCAGGTCAAGCAGCCCATTAGGTCACAAGCCTCTGACTTATGTTAATTTATGATTTTAGTATTTAGATTGATAGTTGTTGTTGTTGTTGTTGTTTTTTTTTTTTTTTTAAATTTTTTAGGAACATTTTGATTTTCTTTCTAATTTTGATTTATATTCAGATCAAATATTTAACACTGACCAAAGTTATTGCACATATAAGTTTTTAACCGCAAGTATATATACTCTTCAAAGAAAATTAGAGCCTCAACTATTGAATGGTCATAATTAATCAATAGTTTAAGAAAATCACATAATAATGAAGCCTTTGGAGCAAATAAATCTCCTTAAAATAGAATTATAAATATTTGACTTGGAGTCAAACACATGTCCTGAGAAATTTCTTCATACTTTGTTTTCTTGGGTTGGTAGTGGAAATTTCTACCCACTTTATACAAGAATAAACTTATTAGCTTCAGTTTGTTCCTGCGTCCCCGCTTCTCCATCGCCCATGTTACATGCTTTGTTGAATTATTGACCAACTCACTTACTCCGCCCATCATCCATCCGAGTATCACCCCGCGCCAAACCATCCTTAAGGCCCATATCATGTAGGATTGCAAAACCATTTGTCATCACCATGCTACTTGACTCTTCTTCCTTTAGTTTCATTTTGGGCCTTCCACCTGTCATATTTTCTTTCCTATATTTTTTGGGCTTTTCAACTTTTTTCCTTTTGGAGCCCACAACAACCCACTTCCCCTTATTTCTCTCTTTTTATTTTAATGGTAAATTGGGAGATCCCATTAAATCAGCCCCCGCCACCTCATTTTTTTCGCAACCCATTACTCCCTTTACGCGTTATCCCACGATTCATGCCATCCTTCTTCATATCTTGCGAGATTGAAGGAGATCCACTTTTAATGGCAGACGTCTTTAATGGTAATTGATTGTTCCTCCTCAAATCGCGCCGCAGGATCATTTGAGGTCCCAAATGCTTGCTTCCACCGATCTCATCCCGTGCCGATTCGGAATCTCATTAACTCTCGCATTCAATGTTGATTTTTCCAATCCCGCCGTGACTTGCTCCTTCCTCGGAATTCCACCGTCACCCTCACTGGCCGCCATGTTTGACCCTTCTTCCATCCCACCGACAACCAACCTCACCTTTTGATGCCCATTGCTTACTCGACTCCCGCCCCCACGCTCTGTTCCTGCACCACTCGGTTATCCGCACCGTCGACCAGTGTTTGTGACGAGACACCCATGCGCTCACCCACTCCAACTCCCTTCTCCCGAGTCGGGTGAACACTTTTAATCGGATCACCAGCCACCTTTCGCCGAGGACGGTCCCCTCGTTCATGCCCATATACACCACATCGAAAACATACCAAGTGCAAGCCCTCATATACTAGTTGTTTATCCTCACCGAACGCCGTGAAAGCCGGGTAGTAACGGTTGTTGCGAGATCCACCTCGACGCAAATCCTAGCGAACTCTCCTTTATCATAGATGGATGTTGATCGGTCTATTTTAATCATCTTCCCTATCATATTACTGATAATGCCTAGCGCCTCCACCGTACAAAATTCCATCGGCAAATCAGGAATCCTTACCCACACGCGATCCTACGTTGACGACCGCTCTCTTTGGATTGAAGTTCGGACGCCACCCTCGGACAAGAAGATAATGATCATCAATCATCCATGGACCATCATACGGTGCATAGTCTTTGTCCTCCATGCTTGAGAATGAAACGATGTAATATTCATTGCTCGGTGGAACCACTTTCGCCGGCGCCTTGGTCTCCACATGTGCCGAACACGGTCAAACAATGCGTGTTTAGGAACAGTGTCCTAACAACTTGATAACCAGCAAATTCATCCACGGGCGACACCACGAGGTATACTGCTCCGATGTGACAGACAGGACGGGATATCCACTTTTCGAACCACCCCCCAACTCCTCTTGCTTCTCCTATTCCTCATCCTCAATCACGATTGGCAACTCATCATTTTTCCGAGCAAAGTAGCCTCGCCATCCGCTGACAATATCATCCTCTTCAGCATGAGTAACCAAGTATCCAAGACCGCCTGGTGATAATAACTTTTCCTTATACGATAAGGAAATCAGACGCCTAGCATCCTGAGCTTTCTCCTTCATTGCACTAGCCTTACTAGGCCCGCTGGAATTAGTTCTCCCAAAAACAAACGGTTCCAGACGTACTCCCTTTCCCTTACTCCGGTCGCCGCCCTGGGTCACCTTCCTCTCGCTCTCGCTCACCATCCTGGGTCACCTTCCTCTCGCTCTCGCTCACCTTCCTCTCGCTCATTTTTTGACCCTTGTCCATTTTAATTTCAGTGGTACTTTAAGGAATGATACAAACTTGATGCTTCAATCTTTTTCTAGTTATTCTTTCCTATATCCATATATTCCAACTTTAGCTAAATAATTATTTTCATTTATATAATTAATCATTTTATTAAAAAGGAAAAAAAAAAGAAAAAGAAATGTCCACCTAAATACAACGTGAATGCTCAATAGTCAACATATCGCGATATTGCCATATTAACTTTTAGGTCTTTTCCTAACTCCAAGTAACCTTCAATTCTGAGCAAAAAAAAGTAACCTTCAATTATTATTTCTTAATGGTAAATTGGCTCAGCATGATTGGATGAGATTTCAATGTGTCGTGGAAAATCCTTATTTAAACAAGAAACTTCTATGCACTTTCCTTTTTTTTCTTTTTTTGGTTTGGTACAGAAACAAAACACGGAAAAAAAAAAAAAAATCACACGGGACTGGAACGAAAATTTTTAATTTTAAAAAACAAAAAAAGAAAAACCCGAAAAAGACGCTGTTGACTTGGAGTCAAAAAGAGCTACGGACACGTTTTCATTATTTCGTGGAAATTTCGGCAAAAAACTTCCACAGACAACTTATTAATTGATTGTTGACTCTTAAATGCCAACAAAGGATCAATACTCACATTCTCATCTCTCGGTTGTGCCGATCGAATTCCCAAGATAAGCGAACTCACCAAATCAACTTCAAGTCTTCAACAAAGGTATTATTAATATTTCTTCTTTATGTTCTTTTTCAGAAATAATCAACGACGTATAACACATTGTTTTTCGTTTTTGTGCCCCAGCAATGGATGCTTCTGCTTCCCAGGTCCCATGTGAAAAATACGATGTTTTTATCAGCTTTAGAGGTTCAGACACCAGATCTGGTTTTCTCAGCCATTTGATAAAGGAGTTGCGTCGGAAGGACATAGATGTCTTTGTGGATGAAAGTCTCGTGAGAGGAGAAGAAATATCATCATCACTTGTGAATGCTATAGAAGGATCCATGATTGCTTTGGTTATATTCTCTAAAGATTATGCTTCCTCAAGGTGGTGCTTGAAAGAACTTGTCAAAATCATGGAATGTAAGGAAGCTCGTCAACAGATTGTGATACCAGTTTTCTACCTCGTAGATCCATCAGATGTCAGGCATCAAAAACGCACTTATGCAGAGGCATTCACTCTTCATGAAGAGAAGTTCAAGGGTAGCGTGGACAATTTACAAATTTGGAGATCCGTCTTAGAAAAATCTGCCAACTTATCTGGTCATCATTCATCAACATTTCGGTAAGTTTGTTTCTATTATTCAATACATCATTTTATAGAGTCTCAATGTTGTTAAGATTTTCCTTAGTTTGCCTTAAATCTAGTGAAGTTATATCAATTTATGCCTGTGGATCTGTTATTTTAGCATGGGCAGCTAGTAATTTTGTTTTTGGTCTTTTTATATGTTAGAGATGAATCCAAACTCGTTGTTGCAATAGTCGAAGATGTCTTGAAAAAGCTAAAAGATAAGAGGCCCATTGTCCTAAATCCTCGGCTCTTTGTCCCAAATTCTCAGACCATCATTGGATCTCATCAAAATTTTACGATTGTTGAATCTTTAATGGAAATTAAGTCACAGGAAGTTCGACTTGTTGGGATATGGGGCATGGGAGGGATAGGCAAAACAACCCTTGCTCGTGCTATATTTGAAAGATTCTTGTCTGAATTTGGTAGTTACTGCTTCTTAGAAAACGTGAGAGAAAAATCAACAAAGGTTAATGGTTTTAATTCTTTACGTGACGAGCTTCTTTCTAAGCTATTAGGCCAAAAAGATCACAAGAATAACGCATTGAAATGGTTGCAACCGGAAAAAGTCTTAATTGCCCTTGATGACGTGGACAATCCAAAGCACCTAAAAGATTTGGTTGGACCTCTCCAATTGGGACCAGGCAGCAGGGTCATTGTAACAAGTAGGGACAAGCATGTTCTTATGAGTGGAGGGATTCATGATCAATTCATACATGGAGTCAAAGAATTGAGTTCAAAAGAATCACTTGAACTCTTTAGTATACATGCCTTCAATCAGAGTCATCCTAAAATGGGATATGAAGAGCTATAAAAAATGACAGCGGCCATTGCTAAAGGAATTCCTCTAGCTTTAGAAGTTTTGGGTTCCCATTTTCATTCTAGAGATAAAGTATATTGGGAAAGTGAGCTTAGCAAACTCAAGAGGCACCCCCATAAGGACATTCAAAATATATTGAAGATCAGTTATGATGGATTGGATCGTATGGACAAGGAAATATTTTTAGATATTGCATATTTTTTCATGGGTGACAAAAGGGATAAAGTTACTTCTCTGCTAGAGGCTTGTGATTTCAATGCGGTGAGTGGAATACAAAATCTTAAAGAAAAAGCTCTCATAAAGTTAGATTGGGATGGCCGTATTGTAATGCATGATTTGATACGAGAAATGGCTGAGCAAATAGTTCGTGGAGAAAATATGAGACATCCTGAAAGATGTAGCCGACTAAAAGATGCAGATGAAATCTATTATGTATTGAAAAATAACATGGTATGGAAAAAAGATACATCAATTTATTTCTTTTATTTTTATTTTTTAGTTTTTTTAAAAGTTTAATATTTATTTCATTTTATTTTTGTCTAGGGAACGGATGAAATTGAAGGCATTATATTGGATATGACTCAAATAAAATATGTACAAGTGGAAGTTGACATTTTTGTAAAGATGAAAAATTTAAGATTCCTCAAATTTTTCTCTTCTACATTTTGGTTGCGTCACGGTGGGACATATGTAGATCTTCTTTCTGATCTTGACTCTTTTTCTAATAAATTGAGGTATCTTCATTGGGATCATTATCCATCGGAGACTCTGCCATCAGGCTCTTATCTTGAAAACCTTGTTGAACTTCATATGGAAGACAGCAATGTTAAAAGGCTTTGGGATGGAAAACAGGTACGTATATGCTAATGTATATTTTATATGTCTTCAACCTAATTAAATTCATTAGGGCTTTTTAATTTAGGTAATTGTTTTCTTTTCATTGTGAACATAGGATCTTGGAAACCTAAAGAAAATAAATTTGAGGGGGTCCAAACAATTGATAGAGTTGCCTGATCTCTCGATGGCACATAAGCTTGAAAGTGTAAATCTCTTTGGTTGTGAAAGTTTGAGGAGTCTTCATCCATCTATTCAATCTCTCCCCAGTATTATTAAATTGGAAGTATCTGGTTGCTCAAAATTAGAGAGTATTGAGATTCATTCAGAATCTTTGTCTTACCTTGGTGCTTTGGATTGTTGCCTCAAGAAATTATGTCTGTCATCAAAAAAATTGAGTTGGTTAGAAATTCAAAGAACTGAAGTCGAAAGATTGCATTTCCCAATCGGTGGTTGCACAGAACTTACAGTAATTAGAATTGAATATGCTATGGTAGGGAGTGTTTCAATAGATGAGCTGTGTTGTTTGACAAATCTTGAGGAGTTTAAGGTTACCAATTTGAAGCAAGTAATTGACATAAAGCAGCTAGACTCCCTTTTTGATGCTTGGCGTAATTTAAGAGAACTATGTTTGGATGGCTCTGCTGTGGAGACATTGCCAGCCTCCGTCAACCATCTTTCAAGCTTGAAACGCATTGACCTGAGTAGGTCCAAAAGGCTTAAGTCTATACTTGGACTTCCTCCCGTTCCTTGAAGAGTTAAACGCCTCCGATTGCACATTATTGGAGACTGTATCCTCCGACTCTCAGTTCGGAACGACTGTGCCTTCAGGTTCCGTAACTGTGAAAAATTGGATGAGCGTTCAGTTCGCTATATTCATAAATTAGTTTGTTCCTCAATGACTTCAGCCAGACTTGGTTATGATTCTATTGCTATGGCTTATTACCCGGGAAGTAGAGTTCCAGAGTGGATGAAATATAAACCTTTGCCAGAGGCTTTCAATGCAACCGAATTGACTTGCAATCCTGAACAATCACAGGATTTTTAATTTGCTGCATTCTCCCAAAGCGATTAGTTGTTGATTTTACTTTCAATTCACATACGTTCCGTTTTCGAGAATTGAATCGGGATCATGTGTTGCTATGGCATGTGAGAAGGTACCCATGGGATGCTACATGTGAATTCAATCTGGGATATTGGGATGAAGAGAAGAAAGATTGCCGTGTCCCTGCAAAAGAATGTGGAGCACTCCTACTATATTACTCGGAGCCGGTAATTCGAAATACAAAGAGGTTATGGGGGACAAGAATGAGCTATATTTAGCTCAAGATATTCATTCTAGTGTCTCTCAACCTTCTCCCCTGGAGTTGGTTAGTACTAATTTCAAGAATCTCATGATATGATGACTTCATCTGTCACCCCTTGCAACTCAAATTTCTACGCATTATCAAAAAAAAAAAAAAAAAAAAAAAACCTCTCTCACTAATATACTTCCCTTCATATTTTTACAGGTATCTCTTACTTCTTATTATTAAATTTTACAGATACAGCATATAAAAATTTTTAAAGAACAAAGTGGTTGGTGCGTGACATATATGTATAATTCTATTGCTATGCTTCATATCTCATGCCTTATATTTTCTATGGCACACATTTGGGAAATATGTCTCAAATTTATGTCATGGCAGTGAATTTGGGTTTCTGATTTTTTTTTTTTTATTTGCAATATTTTATAGATTTTGATGATTATTATTGCACTGCTTACTTCTGTTGGCTGTCATTTATTATATTCTTAAATATGTTCCCCCAATACAAAGCTCTTTAAAAAGGAAAAAAAGGCAAAAAGGCAAAAGGGCATGTGTGGTCGAAAATTGATGAGGTAATGAATTAATTGGTGTTTCAATTTGATTGGGGCAATGAAAAATTTTGTTATCCTTTGAGGAAAAAAACCGTTCTTTCTTTTAAACAAAAATGGTTACTTTTTGATATATGTATGTATGTATGATTTTATTAATATGCTCTGATGCGTGTTTTCCATTTTCTCTTTCTCCGAGTTATATTCTGAATTTTTTTAAGTGATGGCATTAATTAATTAGGAAATTTCTGCTCAAAGAACTCGAGTATTAATGTCGCTCATACCTAGTAGTAAATATTGTTTGCATATGTTGATTGTGGCTTGGTAGTTTTCATTTATTGTGCTTCTGATTTCTATTCACAAATTTTCACTTGATATTTATCAAAAATACATTCAATGATTTTGAAATTTTGATACAAAGGTGGAGCATTTTTCTAGTGTGTTTTTGTTGTTTGGAACTGAAGGTAGCTGGTTATTTGCTTTAAAACTTTCTTTTCATTGTCTGAGATAGAATTATAGTGTCACTACTAGATAAAGATATATTGCTACAATTATGACGTAAAATTATTGGCCTCATTAAATTTTGTTATGCATCTTTGATTAGCATAAAGAATGAGTACATTGAATGCAACCAGGGCAACATGGTAGTCCTGTGAATGTTGACAAATATTCAACCATTTTGGCTCGCAAAGTTTATTGTCTATTGATTCAAGATTACAATTTTCTATTCTATCTTGAAATAATTATTCTTTGCATTTGTTTATTCTTGTTGTTTTGCTTCTTTCAGTAGTTTACTCTTTGTAGTTTATCTAAATGGACTTACCTGTCTTCATCCTCCTAATTACTAATGAGTATATTATTCTTTGCTTCTGCAGTTAAAACAATTAGAGAACAAATACTTAGAGAACGGTTTGAAAACAATTATTTTGTAAATTACTTTGCAGTTTGTTAATGACCTGCATGCTCAGATGAGTCTAGCTCCATAGGGAACTCCCCTTCCCT
Source organism: Acacia acuminata (assembly GCA_019022655.1). NCBI lineage: Eukaryota > Viridiplantae > Streptophyta > Magnoliopsida > Fabales > Fabaceae > Acacia > Acacia acuminata. Next base: position 661,000 of record JAFJYI010000342.1, read on the forward strand.
TAATTTTGTTCCTTATTTTTGCCTTGTACTTTTTCTAGTCCAAAAATGCATTGGTCTGTCAATTTTTTTCCCCTGCATCAATTTGTGTGTGTTGGAAGATGAAGCATGTATCAGGCAGGACTCAAAATGTTTCCTCAAGTTTTAAGTTGGTTCCTTGAATCACAATTCTTGCAAAATTTTCCCAGAGTAAACGAGTCACACACTCTTTTTGTACAATACAGAACAAAGAAAGCACTGGGTTGATTAGGGAGCTTGGAAGACTCTATGAATCAATGAAAAAGTTAGAGAAGGAACTCAATAACAGTATTAAATATGATGTATGTATACGTTCTTCGTAGTTTCTCTTTTTTTAAAAAATAAAAATAAAAATTCACCTTGGCAAAGTATCATGGTTTTTTTGGTGTTAAATCTAAGTTTAATTAACCCCATTTTTCATGAATGCAGAATGAGCAATACCAAGCCTTTGGATTTGTCACTTCCTCTAATATCAGGTGCCTGCCATTGTGACTAGTATTAAGTTAACTTATGTTTTCTATTAAACTTGCTTATCTGGTTTTACAACTACCTCTCGATCAACTTGAACTGACTAATAAGCGAAGCTCTTGATAATGTTTCTTGTGTATTAACTACTGGCAATATTTAAGAAGCAAATGAAGTAAGCTATGTATATATAACATTGATGTTCTTGTAATATAGAAGATGAGTGTTCTGTCAATATTTAGTCTTTAGAAACTGATTAACATCACCTTTTTGCAAGTGTAACACTGGTTAGATTATGACATGTTATAGTCTGTGTCAGATTCTGAGTTTTTCTTTGAAAGTGTTGGCATTAATTAATTAGGAAATCTCTTCTAAAAGAACTTGAGTGTTATTACTCACCTAGCAGTAAATATTGTTTGGATATGTAAATTGTGACATGGTATAGTCTGTGCTAATTGTTTTTCAGCTTGTGACTTCTATTCACAAATTCTCACTTAATACTTATCAAACAAACATTCAATGATTTCAAAAAAAAAAAATCAGTCCAAAGAAATTTTTTCAAAATTTTGTTACAGAGGTAGAGCATTTATCTAGTGTGTTCTTGTTTGGAACTAATCGAGGTGGTTGGTTATTTGCATTCAATCATTTTGTTCATGCCAAGTGTCTGTGTTGGAATGGGGAAATATAAATAAAGCAGCTAAAAATGTAAAATCTTCATTCTTTGGTGAATTGAATTTCTAAATAATTTACCTTGTTCCCTTTCTTTTCACTGGTAAGGATATATTGCTATAGTTATGAAGTAAAATTATTGTCCTCATTCTGTTTTCATTTTTTGAATAAGGCTGAAATTAGGCACATCATATGCAGGGCAACCTGGTAGTATTGAGAATGTTGACAAATAAACCATTTTGGCTGAAAAGCTTTTTCGTCTACTCAATGTTAAATCACTCTGTTTTATCGTAAAATAATTATTCTATGCATTTGTTTATCTTTTTTGAGTGAGTTTACTCCTTGTAGTTTATTTAAATGAATTTTTCAAAAATGTCTTCTTAATTATCTTCATCCTCTTAATTAATTCCCTTTTCTTTTGGGTTAAGTCTTGATTTACTTAAATGAATAGAATCTGATATTTCTTCTGGTGTGAATATTATTCTTTGCTTCTGCAGTTAAAAGAATCAGAAAACAAATACTTAGCAAGTTTCAAAAAATTACTCTGCTAAGTGTATCTACTGCATTGCCTTTTGGTTTCTTTCCATTTTTGAAATAGATGTAGACTGTAGAGTGTTACTAATGGACAACGATTTATTGCTACAAGAAGGCTAAATTTTCAAACACACCTATGATTGTTGTCATTTACTTGCTAGTGTATGTAAATTTCCGTGGTTATCATGCTTGTGTGACCTCATTCAGTGTTTCGTCCTTCTGCTATATTCTATTGCTCTTTCCCATAATGTGTGTGAAATTACACACCTCTTTTATATGAGTTCAATCGATGTACAAGTTTCCTTTTCATTTATTGCAATGATTCTTTTGCCACAGCATTGTGCTTTGATTTTGTTTTGCAGCCTTGATAAGCATATAAGATGAGTACATTGGATGCAACCAGAACAGAACTTGGTCTTCTGGTTTCATATCTGAACAAAATATGCCCAGAATGTCAATAGATCAACCACTTTGGCTTTCAAGGTTAGATTATCTGTTTTTATCCTAAACTATTACACTATTCATTCTTTTTTTTTTTTTTTTTTTTTTTTGTTTTCTTCTTTAGAAAACATACTCCTTGTAATTTATACAAATGGATTAAATCTTTTTATTGATCTGTATTCTCTTAATTCCCTTTTCTTTTTGGACAAGTCTTGATTTATTTAAATAAAGAATATCATATATTTATGTTATTGTGTATATTAGTCTTTGTTTCTGCTGTGACAAAACTGGAAAGCAAATTGTAAAAGGAAGTTTCAATACATTTTTTGTGCAAGCTATTGGTCTCCTCTCAAATTTATTTTAATATGCAGTCTGTCAATGATCTGCAATATACTCACTTCCCTTCTTATTTTGTTCCTCTTTCTTATGATATTTCCAGTCCAAAAATGCATTGCTGTCAACTTTTCTGTTTCTTGATCAATTTGTGTGGCTTGGCAGATCAGGCATCGACCAGGTAGAACCCAAAATGTTTCCCTATTAAGTTGAGTTTGTTCCTTGAATTATTCGTATGAAACTTTCACTTTTTGTGCAACTACAGAACAAAGGTGGTACTGAGTTACTAGGCTGAATATCGCTTTTTTGTTGGATGGATTCCTCAGTGTGTAGCACCTTGGTTGAGGTTTGTGGCTTCCCTATCTATTTCCTACACTTTAAAACTTGCTCTGATTCTCTCTGAAATAAACATCTTTATGTGTGTGTTAGCTGTTCCTTCATAGGCTATTTCAAGAGCTTCCCACATAGCTTTAGCAGATGACAAAGTGCAAATTCGAAAATACTCTTGTTGGCTTAGAGCACTTTGCAGCATGTGGATGGCTTTCATGTTGAGAGTGACTTGCCATCTTGTCATTCTCATTAAACTCTTCTTCTAGCTTAGGAGTTCTAACTCCATCTTCAACTCGAGGATGGAACATAATTTCCTCTTTCGAATACTCTCCGCAAACCATATTCAGATGTCATTATATAGACTCGAACTTTGCCTTCCAAGAGAGGAGTAATATTCTCCATTGAAACCCGTGGTCTCTGCTGATTGCAGCTCCTTCGGGTAGAATTCCTTCCATTGGATCTTTGATCTAGGATGTTAATCCTTTAAATAGATAACCAATGCTGCGATACCAAATGAAAGTGAAGGAAATCACCAAGAGGGGGTGAATTGGGGATTTTAAAATTCTTTTCGGATCACCCACACAACGAGATAATATCAAGGCAAAGTGGAGAAAGAGAAGAAGAGCTTGACACGTAAGATTTATACTTGGTTCGGTCTAACTCCTTGACCTACGTCCATTTGATCACTCGGGATTTTCCACTATCACTCAAGAACAATTACACACTCGTAAACGAAGGATGCTCCTCACTCTAGGACTCACTCCCCCTTACAAGCTGTAATTGCTTACAACAGATACACACTCTGTAAACGAAGGATGCTCCCAACCTAGGACACACTCCCCCTTACAAGCTGTACTCTGTAATCAGATACCCACTCTGTAAACGAAGGATGCTCCTCAACCTAGGACACACTCCCCCTTACAAGTTGTACTCTGATTTTCCCAATCTCCAAGTCACCTGACTTGAGATTATTACAATGAATGATATACACGGAAATAAACTCTCTTTAAGAGTAGATATGATAAGCACTGAAGTACAATGTATCAAAGATACAATCAAATGATAAAAAGAGAGAAACCGATGTAATTCGTGTAAGCTTTCGTGTGTGTCTTCTCTCGCATTGTTCAACTTCAAATCTTCATGTATTTATAGTGATTTGAAGCTTGTGAACGTTATAGATCCGTTGAGGCTTCAACCCATTCGAAAATATAGCTGTTATGGGTGTTGCTTCATGAATCTAGCTGTTACATAAGTTTTTGTTTGAATATAGTCGTTGGAGACTTTTGCAGATTTGAATTCTTCGGTTGGGAATAAAGTGTTCAGGTATTTGGCTCTTCAAATTCGTCCCATGTTGCTGAAGATCTGCTTTAGCTGGTGGAGACTTTAGTTGTTTGTATTAGGTGAGAAATCTGCCCACTACTCCAGCTCTCTTCCATTGCTTTTTGTCTTTGAGGATAAGTTAAAATAATTCAAATGTTGTAAGATTCAAATCCTCTGAAAACTCATAAGCAAACTTGTTAAGATTGGTTAGAAATATAGATAAGAATCATATAAAGCATATGTAACCAATTCGCAACTTAAAACTTGAAGCATTAATCAAAATATGTAATTTTGAACTCAGCTGCGTTTTTTAATTCCGATGACCAAAACTCGAGTTTTCACCAAAACTCGAGTTTTCATCTTCAGAGATGAAAATCGCGATTTATGCTTCAAAAAGGGAGTTTTGATGTAAAACTTCAAAACTCGAGTTTTAACCCAAAACTCGAGTTTTGGACTATTGATGTGAAAAAGTAGTTTTAGTCCAAAACATCAAAACTGGAGGTTTTCATCCAAAACTGGAAGTTTTCAAGTTGAAAAATACGATGCTCTCGGGTTGCCCAAAACTCGAGTTTTGCTTCCAAAACTCGAGTTTTCACTTAAAACATGAAAACTCGAAAACCCGTGAACATATCAAAGCGCGGTGTTCAACCAAAACTGGCGGTTTTGAACTTGTGAAAACTTGAATGCTCTCGCTCGACCAAAACTCGAGTTTTGCTTCCAAAACTCGAGTTTTCATATGTTCAATGAAAACTCAATGAAAACCGTGTAAAATGAAAACGGAGGTTTTGACCCAAAACCGGCGGTTTTCATATGTTGTAAATCAGTGCACGATGACCGAGACCAAAACTCGAGTTTTGACCCAAAACTCGAGTTTTGAACATTTCGAGAAAATATGAGAAATGTCAAAGCGGCGGTGCTCTTTGAAAACTCGGAGGTTTTGTGACTTCGAAAATCCGAAGGCTCTCGGCCAAACCAAAACTCGAGTTTTGCCCCCAAAACTCGAGTTTTCATATGTTCATGAAAACTCAAAACTTGTAGTTTTGCTTTTTAATCGATTTGCCTCGAGACAAGCCAAAACTCGAGTTTTGACCCCAAAACTCGAGTTTTCATGTTTTTCATGAAACGAAAACTTGCGGTTTTAACGAAAAAGCGGCAGTTTTGCTTTGTTCAGATTTTCTCGAGAAAACTCAAAACTCGGAGTTTTACCTCAAAACCGGAGTTTTCCTTGACAAAGCAAAGTTTTTCAAATTTGCAAGAGAAAACTTCTCATTTTGTTTACAATTGTTAAAACATCATCAAAACACATGTAGAACTAACAAGATTGGATATGTATCAAATAAAAAAATATGTACAAGTGGAAGCCGACATTTTTGGAAAGATGAAAAAATTAAGATTACTCATATTATTGAGGTCCGCCTGTAAGCCAAATATAGATTTTCCTTCTGATCTTCACCCATTTTCTAATGAATTGAGGTATCTACATTGGGATTATTATCCGTGGGAGACTCTGCCATCAAGCTCTTATTTTGAAAACCTTGTTGAACTTCACATGGAAAACAGCAATGTTGAAAGGCTTTGGGATGGAAAACAGGTACATATATGCTAATGTATATTTTATATGTCTTCAACCTAATTAAATTTATTAGGGCTTTTTAATTTAAGTAATTGTTTTCTTTTCATTGTGAACATAGGATCTTGGAAACTTGAAGACAATAAATTTGAAATGGTCGAAACAATTGATAGAGTTGCCTGATCTCTCGATGGCACACAAGCTTGAAAAGGTAGGTCTCCATTGTTTTGAAAGTTTGAGGAGTGTTCAGCCATCTATTTTATCTCTCCCCAGTATTATTGAAATAAACGTATCCTATTGCTCAAAATTAGAGAGTATTGAAGGTGAGACTCATTTATAATCTTTCTATGACCTTAGTGCTGATCATTGTTGCCTCAAGAAATTATGTTTATCATCAAAAAATTGAGTCAATTATTTCTAGTTGATACTGAGGTCGAAATATTGCATTTCCCAATCGGTCGTTGCACAGAACTTATAGAAATTAGAATTGAAGATGGTAGAGTTGGGAGTGTTTCAATAGATGAGTTGTGTTGCTTGACAAATCTTGAGGTGTTTGAGGTTACCAATTTGGAGCAAGTAATTGACATAAAGCAGCTACACTCCCTTTTTGATGCTTGGCGTAATTTAAGAGAACTACTTTTGGAGGGGAGTTACTTGTCGGGAATCCTCGACAATATCAAGGCCTTGAAAAGGTTAGAATGTTTGCAATTGGATGGCTCTGATGTGGAGACATTGCTAGCCTACGTCAACCGTCTTTCAAGCTTGACAGACATTTCCCTGAGAAGTTGCGAAAGGCTTAGGTCTATCATTGGAGACTGTATCCTCCGACTCTCTAGCTCGGAATAAATGTGTCTTCAACTTCTGTAACTGTGAAAAATTGGATGAGCGTTCACTTCGCTATATTCGGGAATTAATTCTTTCCTCAATGACTTCAGCCAATGGTAGTTATGATTATAATGAAATAACTTGTTACATAGGAAGTAGAGTTCCAGAGTGGATGGAATATAAACCTATGACAAAGGCTTTCAATGTAGCCGAATTTACTTGCAATCTTGAACGATCACAGGATTTATTAATTTGATGCGTTGCTTCTCCTCATCTCCTCACAGAGGTATTAAAGAAAGTTCATTTTATTTTCTTTTTTTCTTATGATCATAACAACAAATTTGATGTTTCACATTCGTTAGAGTTTTTTGGTCCATTGAATCGGGATCATGTGATGCTATGGCCTGTGAGAAGGAGTTCATATGATGCGGTGATAGGTAATGATGCTAAGATTTCATGTGAATTCTTTCTGGAATATTGGGATGAGGAGGAGGAAGGCTCTTGCAAAGTCCCTATAAAAGCATGTGGAGCACACCTAACATATTACTCGGAGCCGGTCGAAATAGAAAGAGGGTTGCAGATATTTGGGTTGAGGATCAACTCCCTCCCACAAAGCAATTGAAGAGGTGTCTTTCATGGTGATGTATTAATCTGTCACCTGGCCCCTTGCAACTCAAATTTCTACGCATTATCAAACAAAAAGACCTCTCTCACCAAACACTTCCTTTCAATATTTTACAGGTATATCTCTTCTTATTCTTAAATTTTACAGATACAGCGTATGAAAATTTTAAGGAACAAAAGTGGTTGGTGCGTGATATATATATATAATTCTATTTCTATGCTTCATTTTTCTGCTCCTTGGTCCGATGATCATGCCTCATATTTTCTATGGGGCCTTGGAAAATATGTCTCAAATTTATGTCATGGCAGTGAATTTGTGGTTCTGTTTTTTTTTTTTTTTTTTTTTTTTTTTTTTTTTTTTTTTTTTTTGGCAATATGTATAGATTTTGATGGTTACTATTGCATTGCTTACTTCTGTTGGCTGTCATTTATTATATTCTTAAATATGTTCCCCCAATGCAAATCTCTTTAAAAAAAAGGAAAAAAAAAGAAAGAAAAGAAAAAGGGCACGTGTGGCCAGAAATTGATGAGGTAATGAATTAATTGGTGTTTCAATTTGATGGGGGCAATGAAAAATTTTATTATCCTTTGAGAAAAAACACCATGCTTTCTTTTAGACTATGTTTGGTTGGAGGGGAGGGAGGGGAGGGGAGGTGCCCATCCCTAGTGTGGAAAGTGATATGACCATAATGTGACATGCTTCCAAAGTTAATGTGCGGAAAACGATGCAAAAAGCTATGTAAATTTTAAAATTTCACATGGGCAATTTGGTCAAAATTATTAGTTCTCTATGGGTTTTGATGATTACCAACAATTGTAAATAAGATATGAAGTTTTCTTTTGGTAAAATTGCAAAACTCATCGTCAAAGGAAAACTCGAGTTTTGGTTTCAAAACTCAAGTTTTGGCTTTACTGAGAGAAGAACTCAAGATTTCGAACCGAGCAAAACCACCGGTTTTCGAGAAAACTCAAGTTTTCATCACACGAGAGACTTCGAACATTTTTCGAAATTGGCAAAACTCGAGGTTTGATTTAAAACCTCCAGTTTTGGTCATACGAGAGTTTTCAAAGTTTTGATTTTTGAAAACCTCCGGTTTTGCCCAAAACCGTCGTTTTTAAAGTTCAACATGAATCTTCTAAGTTTTCCTCATATTTAGGAAAACTCGAGGTTTGTTATGAAATCTCGAGTTTTGACTTGGCAGAGAGAATTCATGTTTTAACCAGTTTTTCAAAAACTGCCAGTTTTAGAGAAAACCTCCAGTTTTTAGTTTTACACGTTTTTCTAAGTTTTCATGATAAAATGAAAACTCAAGTTTTGATTGCAAAACTCGAGGTTTGTCCATGCAAAGAGCATTCGTGTTTTCTTAGTTTTGAAAACCGCGTTTCATTTCAAAACCTCCAGTTTTTGACTTGGCGCAAAATCTTCAAGTTTCACATTTAAGTGAAAACTCGAGGTTTGATATGAAACCTCGAGTTTTGGACAACCCGAGAGCACTTACGTTTTTCTCGGTTTTGAAAATCGCCGGTTTCTAGGAAAACCGCCATTTTTGACTTGGCGCAAAATCTTCAAGTTTTCGCATTTAAGTGGAAACTCGAGGTTTGATATGAAACCTCGAGTTTTGGTCAACCCGAGAGCATTGCGTTTTTAATGTGTTGAAAACCTCCGGTTTTGGATGAAAACCTCTAGTTTTGATGTTTTGGACTTAAATCGATTTTACATGCTAAAGTCCAAAACTCGAGTTTTGTGGAACAAACCTCGAGGTTTCATCGCTGATTCAGAAATTTAAATTTGACGAATTTGTAAAACCTTCTTGTTTGATCTTAATACTTCCTATCATTATTATTTAATGTTCCTAGATATGTTTGACCACTTTGTTAGTGAGTTTCAGATGAATTAGAGAATGTTTATTGAAGGTTTAAAGCAAAAGCAAAAAGTGATGTTAGCACATTAAATGCAAAACCTAGAAAATTGCATACTTTTGGGTAATCCGTCTGCACACACTTTGCAAAGGATTAAAGAATGTTTTCCACATCCAGCAGTTGCTACTCCAACGGGTTAATTTGCAGGAAGTCAACTCAACTTCGCATATTTGGATTAAGTGGAGATTAGAGAGAGAAGAAGACCAAAGCTTAACGAGTAACCTTGTCTAATGAAGGAACAGTTATAATGAAGATTACAACGGTCATTTAATGCTCTCTCGTATAAATAGAGCAAAGATTCAAGTCTTCTCAACTAACACATCTCTGAAAATGAATTGCATTCAAAGTTCTTCAACTACTTTCAGCTTTCACTTGCATTGTATCTTTTGATACACAAAGCTTCAATGTTTATTATTATCCACTCTTAGAGAGAGTTTTTATCTGTAAATCATTTATTGTAAAGAATCACAAGTCTGGGGACTTGGTGATTGGGTTCATTGATTGCAACTTGTAAGGGGGAGTACAAAGTGTGTAATCAATTGTGATAGTGGAAAATCCCAGAGTGTCTGGGGACTGGACGTAGATCAAGAGGTTGGACCGAACCAATATAAATTCTTGTGTCTTGCTCTTCTCCTTTCTATTCTGTTCATCTCTGTTACTGCTGTCCAAAATAGAGCACTTCAAAAAGATTTTAAAAATCCCCAATTCACCCCCTCTTGGTGATTTAGCTCCATTTTCAAAAATTTTATTTCCCCTCCCTCCCCTACCCTCTAACCAAACAAAGCCTTAGACAAAAATGGTTACTTTTTGATACACACACACACACACACACTCTCTTCGGTTCTTATAATAAAGCACAAACTAACAATTTTCACAAATCAATAAAAACAATTAAAATTAATAAAGTTGTCCTAAAATTTAAGTAATTTCCAATATTACCCCTATCAATTGCACTATACTCTAATATCATATTAATTATTACTCTCACTCACTACCCTTATTAATTATGGGCATACATGAAAAAAAAAACAATTAATACCCTTTAGAAACAAGCAAGTGCCTTATAATAAGGATTAAAGGGAGTTCATATATATCATATACATGTACATATACATATAGATTTACATATACATACATACATACGTACGTACGTATATACATACATACATACATAATTTTGTTAATATGCTCTGATCCCCTATTCTCCGTTTTCTCTTCCTCTGAGCTACATTCTGAGGTTTTTTTTGAAGTGATGGCATTAATTAATTAGGAAATTTCTACTCAAAGACTTCGAGTGTTGTCACTCATCTAGTAGTAAATATTGTTTGCATACATCAATCGGGACTTGGTATATTTTCGCTTATTGTGCTTATTTCTATTCACAAATTTTTACTTGATATTTATCAAAAATACATTCAATGATTTCAAAATTTTGATACAGAGTTGGAGCATTTCTCTAGCGTGTTTTTGTTGTTTGGAACTGATGGACGTTGGTTATTTGCATTAAAATTTTCTTTTCGTTGTCTAAGATAGAATTATAGTGTCACTACTGGGGAATGATATATTGCTATAATTATGAAGTAAAATTATTGGCCTCATTAAATTTTGTTATGCATTTTTTATTAGCATAAAGAATGAGTACATTGAATGCAACCAGGATAACATGGTAGTGCTGTGAATGTTGACAAATATTCGACCATTTTGGCACACAAAGTTTATTGTCTATTGATTCAAGATTACAATTTTCTATTTTATCTTGAAATAATTATTATTTTCATTTCTTTATTCTTGTTGTTTACTTCTTTTAGTAGTTCACTCCTTGTGGACTTTTAAAAAATGTCATCTTACTTATCTTCATCCCCTTAATTACTAGTGAGTATATTATTCTTTGCTTCTGCAGTTAAAACAATCAAAAAACAAATACTTAGAGAACGGTTTCAAAACAATTATTCTGCAAATTAATTTGCAGTTTGTCAATGACCAGCATGCTCTGATGAGTCTAGCTCCACAGATAACTCCCCTTCGCTTAATTTTCTTCCTCATTTTTGGCTTGTTATGCTTTTTCTAGTCCAAAAATGCATTGCCCTGTCAACTTTTTTTTTTCCCTTAGTTTCTGCATCAATTTGTGTCTGTCTTATCAAGCAGGACTCAATATTTCCTCAAGCTTTGAGTTGGTTCCTTGAATCACAGTCACAATTTTCACTGAGTAAACGAGTCACACACTCTTTTTGTACATATACAGAACAAAGAAAGTACTGAGTTGATTAGGGAGCTTGGAAGACTCGCTGCATGAATGAAAAAGTTAGGAAGGAACTCAGTAAGAGTATTGAGTATGATGTATGTATCTATTCTTCATAGTTTCTTTATTTTTTCACCTTGGCTCAATTACATGGTTTCATTGGTGTTAAATCTAAGTTTAATTAACCCCATTTTCCATTAATGCAGAGTGAGCAATACCAAGCCTTTGGATTTGTCACTTCCTCTAATATCAGGTGCCTGCCATTGTGACTACTATTAAGTTAACTTATTTTTTTCTATTAAACTTGTGTTTCTGGTTTTGCTGCTACCTGATCGACTTGAACTGACTAATAAGCGAAGCTCTTGATAATGTTTATTGTGCATTAACTACTGACAATATTTAAGAAGCTAATGAAGTAATATATATATATATATATATAACACTGATGTTTTTATAATATAGAAGATGGGTGTTCTGTCAATATTTAGTCTTTGGAAATTGATTAACATCACATTTTGCAAGTGACACTGGTTAGATTATGACATGGTATAGTTCGTGTTAGATTCTAAGTTTCTTTTTTCTCTTAAAAGTGTTAGCATTAATTAATTAATAAATCTCTTCTAAAAGAAATCGACTGTTATTGCTCAACTAGCAGTAAATATTGTTCGGTCTAACTCTTCGACCTACATCCAGTTTCCAAGCATACCTTGGGATTTCCACTAACTTTTCAAACTCATGAACAATTACACACTCTGTAAACAAAGGATGATCATTTCACTCTCGGACTCACTCCTCCTTACAAGTTGTAATTGATACACCCACACTTAAGGTTCCTTAGCCTTAAGATTTACTAACTGAATGAAATGAATAAGTGTTTAATAACCCCTTACGAGTAGATAACTGATGAACACTAAAGTACAAGAGAATATCCGAAGATATTAAAAAACAGTTGAAATGACCATTTGCAATAAATTCAAATTGAATGCACAATGCGTTTCGGTGGTTGAGAATTCAAAGCTTCAAGCATTTATATATGTTGCATTTAATGACCGTTAACGAAACTTGAATGTAGCCATTGGGTCTTCTTCAATATACCGTTTGGAGTTGAAGCGAGAAAGCTCGTGTATATTGGCAGTAATATTTTTTAATTTCTTTTGTTCCAGCAATTATATCCGTTGAGAACCCAGCAGAAGGAATGAAACTTTCTTGCCCAAAATGTCTTTTGAATGTTCAGAGGTTTGTTTGTTGGTTAAGATCTCGAATAGGTAACCACATTTAATGCATTCGACATGTCGATCGCTTCATTCAAAATTTTGAGATAATCTGCGTTCTTATCAACTTTAACTCACCAACAAACTTATTAAACCAAGTTAAAGGTATGAATACAAAATGATATGATGAATCGATAATCATACTCAGAGAGCTTTGGATTTAGATAAGCATTTCCTAAAATAGAGACAAGCCAGGCTCGAGGCATCGTCTCACAGGCTCGAGTCAAAGTAACTGGAGAGACATAAAGAACATTTGAAAAACGTATTTAACTCGAGGCAGACAAAACCTTCGCTCAAGTCTAGCCACAGACTCGAGGCACCATTCTTCCAGGCTCGAGTTAATCATAGTGATTGAGGAAGAGCATTGACGACCTTTGACTTGAGGGCAAACACCTTGGCTCGAGTCTAGCCACGGACTCGAGGCACCATTCTTCCGTGCTTGAGTCAATCATAGGATTTAAACAGCAGCAATGAAAAAAAAATGCAGACTCGAGGCAACTTATGTGGCTCGAGTTAACCAAAACAAGATTTCAGAAAATCATTGTTAAATTTTAAACCATAGGCTCGAGTCTCGAGAATTTCGGCTTGAGCCTAGCCTCAGACTCGAGGCACAATTCCTACAAAGCTCGAATCTGTTGATCCTTAGTTTGAAAACTTTTTATGACACAAAACACTTTGGCTCGAGTCTTAGAATGAGCGAGGCTAGAGTCAAGACCTAGACTCAAGGTTTGTCATTTGGCGGGATCGAGTCAATACATAATTTTGGCGATAAATGCTTAAGGATTTGGCTTAAGTCTGCAACATTGGCTCGAGCCAATGTGACAGCAAAATGATACCATTGATAAAACGTGTTTTTGACTGTGTTAAAATTATTTTCCTTAACTTCCTTGTACATACATCTCTTTTCAATCTTAGTCATCATCAAAACATCAACAGAGCTAACAAATACTTATCAAACAAACATTCAATTATTTCCCAAAAAAAATGGTAAAATTATATTTATATAGGGTTTTAGGATATCAAATGGTAATTTACTCAGATAATTGAATTAAAGTTTTAAATAGATAATTTCCTTGTATACTCTATGAGGGACTTTGTGATGGTCTTGTTATTACCTTGTTAAGAATTTAAGTTGGTAGTACAGTATCTCAATTTTTTGTGTTGATAAGGAGGTTTTTTGACTAATTTGCCCCTAATTAAATAACTAATTATACCTCTGTTTGAAAACTATATCCCAATCGCCTTGTTTAGTCGACTTCATGGGCTTTTTAGATGTAGTCGACTAAAAAACCCATGTAGTCGACTACATCATTAAAAAAATTAAGTTAAAACTTGGAAAGCTATAACTTCGATTTCGGAGTCCGAATCAAGTGATTCTTTTTTTGATTCCACATAACTTTTTGAGATCTATACACTAATATAAAAGTTAACTTCTAGATTTAATGAAGAGAAAGGAGGAAAAACAAGTGATTCTTTATTGTGCAAGAGATACTAACAATTCATTAAATATAATCAAGTGATTCTTTAATATATATATATATATATATATAATGAATTGTTTCCTTTTATAATCCAATTATTTCTCAATGGTAAGTTGGCTCAGTCATAGCCTTACTTGATAAACTTGGATTAGATTTCAGACTGAATCTGAGATTGATGTGTTTATGTGCATATGTTTAAAATGTATAAAATAAAAAAGAAATTACTCCCACCCAGTTCATTAATATGATCATTATTTTTATTTTATTTTTAAGATAATTTTGATTTTATTTTTAAATCAAATTTTTACATTGATAAAAGTTTTAAGAGCTACTTTTTTTTTTTGGGACAGAGAAAAAGAGCTACTAGCAAATGAAAGTTTTTATTAGGGTTTAGCAAAGAAAATACACACGTGCTTTATCCTCGGGAGCGCCCAACACCATATGCTTTTTTTGGGAACAAAATTACACTTGTGGTTACATTTTAGGAGCAAAAGTCACACCACCGTTAAAATTTTGTTGTAACTACAGCACTTCCTGTTGTACATCTAGCATGTTGTAAATATGACTTTTTTGTTGTAAATGGCCAGATTTTAAATTTTGTTGTAAATATAGCACTTCCTGTTGTAAATCTAACCTTTTTCTGTTGTAAATGATCTTTCTATGTTCAAAATCCAGGTGTTTAAATGTTGTTGTAAATATGGCCAAATTTTAAATTTTGTTGTAAATACAGCACTTCATGTTGTAAATATAGCCTTTTTTGTTGTAAATGACATTTCTATGTTCAAAATCTAGGTGTTTAAATATTGTTGTAAATATGACATTTTCTGTTGTAAACATGACATTTTCTGTTGCAAATGCACTGTTAAGTTAAATTTTAACGGTTGTGTGATTTTTGCTCCTAAAATGTAACCACATGTGTATTTTTGCTCCCCAAAAAAGCATATGGTCTTTGACACTCCCGAGAGTAAAGTACATATATATTTTTGCTCTTTTACCCTTTTTATTATTTCATGGAAATTTCGTCAGATTTGATAGTGCAACTTCCACAAAGGTTAATATATGGTCAAAGAGTTTCCGTACCAATCCATTTTTAATGTCGGGTGGAAAATCCTACTTCAAATAAGTAACAACAAAAAATTGACTTCCATAGAAATTTCTACGCTCTTTCCCTTTTTTTTGGGTTGGTACAGAAAATTTCTATCCACTTTAACCTATAAACAAAACAGGAAAAAATTCACGCCGGAGAGAAAATTTCCAATTCTTTAAACAAATAAAAGAAAACCCCAAAAAAGAACCCTGTTGACTTGGAGTCCAAACCAGCTACTCACACGTTTTCATTATTTTGTGGAAATTTTGGCCTACTTTGTACAAAAAAAATTCTTGAAGAAGTTAATAGGACTAAACACTAGTGTGGCTATGCCAGTGGACAATGTAAAAACATTAAAAAGTATTATCATGCTACATACAAAAAGATCCTTGTTGTTAAGCGGCGAATTGCGAAGTTCAATTTCCATTTAAGTCCCTACCATTTTATTGTGAAAATGGACAACATGTCACTTAATAGATACATTCTTTCTTGAAAAAAACGAGGCCCTTTTACTTTCCCTACTTGGGCTATTTATCTATTATCTGAGCTTGACAAATAAATATTAAGGCGTTTTTACTTTCCCATATGTATTTTGGGCCTTCAATATTATTCATTTCATATGGATCCAAATAGATTTTTGTGACTTGTTGCATTTTCCTGTGGTCGTTTCGGAGGTTGCCCATAATAATGTAGACCTTATAGTGTTGAATTGTAGCATTCAATTTATAGTCACGATGTCAATGAGAGTTGGCAAGATAGATGGAAGGGATCCGGGTGATTGCGCCTTGGGTCATGGGTTCGATCCTCTCGCTGCCGTCGACTTGGGGATTTCGCTTTGTTGGCGATCTCGTAAGTCCGTAAGTCTTTCATAGAGCCGTCTTGGCATTGGTATGTGATCGATGTCGAACCCTCCAAAACTTTTTAGTATCAAAAAAAAAAAAAAAAAAATTTATAGTCACGATGAAGAATTAAGCAGCATGGAATGCTTAAATGACAACTAACATGATATGAATAAATCCTACATTTTTTTTATTTTCAAAATAAAATCTGGTTCAAACTTTAATTGTTTTATAAATATACTCTGTTTTATCTAAATAAATAAATGAATGTAAAATATATCTAACTAACATGTCAAACACCCATGAATATTTAAGGTTTTTCCCTTGCTCTAAATTCTCTTTCTTCTTCCCTTAAATTGTCAGAATACCTTTGTGCAGATTCTTTCAAATATATGTGAAGTTACACTCCCTCTTTTATGAGTTCGACAAAAGTACAAGTTATGTTTGATTTTCCGAGGGAATTAGAATTATGTTGAGTTAAATTAATTGCCCTCTCATTTAACACCATAATAGTACTTTAATTTACATCTACACCTTTGGTTAGCCTAAAAGCCAACCTTGTAGTGCCCGGAATATCTACAACTTTGGTTAGCATAAAAACAAGTACTTTTTTAAAACTTTATGAAAGTATAAGATGCATGGAAAATTTAACTGCACCCCTCTGTAGTAAATTATTCTCAAATAGCCTCCAAAACTTTCTGAAATTTCACTGCACTCTCTATGGCGAAATTGAAAATAAAATTTATGAGTGTCAAGACAATTTTGCCTTCACTTTACAGGTCAAATATGATTATTTACAATATACGTATAGGAATTTACAAATCAAATATGTTTATTTCAGCCATGTACAAGACAAGTAGTATATTCGGAAAATACATACTATTTATAAAACAAATGTGAGAATTTACAAGTCCAATATATGTCTTTACAAGATACAAGTAAGAATTTACAAAATCGTCTCGGTTATAAATAAGACAAGAGCATAAATGCTCCTTTTGGATTAAACTTTTTTCTTTTTTGCCTTCTCCAGTCGGACTAGACTTGTGTCGCCAAAGAATCTTTTTTTAGTGGAAATGGAATACCATTAATCAGTAAAAACTGTACAGGTACAAGAGAGTATAACAACAAAACTGTGAAATGCAAACTGAAGAAAATTACATGAGAAATTTAAAGGTGGAAAAACTTTTAGATGTATGATCTATCACTACCCTAATTTGTGCCAATACTCCTTCAGCAGTAAAGACTTCATTTGCAAAGATACGGTGGTTCTGACTTCTTAAAGCTTCTAACAAGTGACAAAAAATCCAATCTTCCATGACATGTTGAGCTGGGAGTGTCTCAGGAAATTAGCTAGCCAAGATGTTCCATCATTCTTGAAAAAAATCCAAACAGATATCCGCAGGTAGGATCCTTTTCCAAACAGATGAAGCAAGTGGGCAATGCTTAAGGACATGGTTGATGTCTTCTATGCCTCCTTGACACAAACAGCAGCGTTGATCCATGGTCATTCCTCTCCTGTACCTTTCAACATTTGTGAGCAATCTCTCCTAAAGAAGCAGCCATGAAAAGTTCATACTCTTTGAGCTACTGGGAGTTTCCATAGCTTTTTCCATTTATTGTTAGCAGCATTCCAATTGATCGATTCTACTGCCTAGTAAGCTGTCTGGTTTCATAAGCACGAGGGGTCCTCCTGGTAATTAGCAAGCCTAATCTCTGATATATGTTTGAGGATATTAGGAGGGAAGAGGTCCTGAAACAATAGCCATTTCCAATGTCCATCCTCATCAATAGAGTCTGATATAGGTGTGTCGAGATCAGATTCGTGAATATCAACATAAGAGACGTGCTTCAATGGTCCATAATCTGCTACTTGATGTTGTAGAATGCATCTTCCCAGTTCCTAACTAAAGCCTTCCAGAGGTGTGAAGAGTGCTTTCTCATAATGCTTTCCTCAGTTTCATCCATGCCTTATTTTCTTTTTAATACATGGACCCAAAGAGCATTTGGATTAGAGTACAGCTTGTAGATCAGCTTTGAAATGAATGCTCTGTTTTGTGATTCGAGGCAGATAATTATTTCTCAAGAGCGAGTTGGATCAATTGATAGGCAAGACTGAAATTTGAGACTTGAGCTTGAATTGATATGTTCATGTGCGTGAACATGTTTAAATTTATAAAACAAAAAATACTCCCACAAAGAAATGAATATGATCATTTTTTTTTAAGACCATTTAATCTTATTTTCTTATCGAATTTTTTACATTGTCAAAAGTCTTTTCTCTTGTTATCTTTCACTAAGAGGAAGGTGTTCATAAATATATCGTACTCACGAAGCAAGTCGAATATGAAATCACATGTTTAAGCAAAACTTAAATAGGAGCTAATTATCAGTTGTGCCAAATTTAACGCATATAAAGTTTTGACGTAAATGAAAGGGGAAATAAAGAGCCCAAATAACAATTGTTAAAAAATTACTTTCGTCCAAATCTCTAGTACTGTTATTCTTGTAACTTAAATCATAAACAAAACAAGAAGCAGAAAAATAGTGGAGGTACCATCAATGCTTCTGCGAAATTTCTAATTGTTCGAACAATAAATACCCAAAAAAGAAAGTGCTGTTGACTTGGAGGAAAAAGAGTAACTAGCGAAAGTTTTTATTATTTCATGGAAATTTCGTCACATTTTAACTTTAAGCCTTCAACCTCTAATCAGAGACTGTATCCTCTGTCTCACTACTTTACAATTAGTTCCTCGTCCTTTCATGTCAGGGAGTTCACTTCCTCCCCCCGGCGGCCCCCTAAAGGATGATAGTTATATTAAATTTTTTATATCTGTTATATCAAATTTTCCAATCACATGTGATTGTAAGTCGTTTTTTTAAAAATGAGTTTATGATTAAACGATAATAATTTAAAAATAGGACATCTAGTTACATGTGATTAAGGAACTTGACGAAATAGATATAAGAAATTTGACCTAAGTACTTTAATTTCTTTTTTGTAATATCCCTTATGATGATAACGACAAGTTTTGCACCGGATATGGTAATAGAATTCACATTAGGTATACATACCTTATGTGCATCTTATATGATCATCCCTCTAATCTTGGGGTGAACACAATTGTTTTTTTTTCTTTTTTTTTATATTTATTTAGATTAAATTATATGTTGCATCTGAATTTTTTTTGCACCTAATATCTCAAATTAATTAATTTCGAGGATACTTATGTTATAGTAAAAATATATATGAATGCAGGACTGAAAATTAATTAATTTGAGATATTAGACGTAAAAAAATATATTTCACGACGCAACATATAATTTAATCTAAATAAAAAATATAAAAAAAATATACTCACCCCAAAATTAGAGGCGTGAACATATAAGATGCTTATAAGAGATGTGCACCCCATGGTAATACTGAATTAGAAAATATCGAATTGAATTCAGATCATGCTTCATGGAAAGGGGCTTATGGAATGGTATTGTAATAGTTAATGCTGCTAAAATTTCATGTGAATTCTTTCTGAAATATTCGAATAGCGAATTCTTTCCGGAATATTTGAGTGATGATGAGGAGGAGGAAGACCGTTCAAAAGTCATCCCTGCAAAAGCATGGGCAGTCCAGTTGCTTCCTGCCCCCAAACTGGTACAAAATACAGCAAAGATGGATAGACATTCTTACCCCCATCACTCTCCATGTGAATGGCTTATAGTGCTACGCTTGTGCGGATGATGGTGCCTTATAGTGCCATGCCAAGACGTCGGTGACCTCCTCCTCCTCCCTCCTTCATTTCTCGCCTTTGATTTTGATGGTGGACGCCCAAAGGTGAGTCATCCCCTCCGTTTTCATTCACAAGTATCGTCGGTGATCTCCAGATCTCTGTAACTTCTCCATCACCAGATCATCTTCAATTTTTCAATTTTGGGCAAGATTCAACAATTGATTCATTCAAAGTAACATTTGCATGAATCATGAGCATTATTTCCATTGTAAATCAAAACTCATCTACTAAGCCACACAAATCCACAGTTGAAGGGAAGAAATAGTAATATAGTATATATAAAAAAAGAAATTTAAGAAGTTTATTTTATATCCAGATCTAGCAACAATGGAATAGCATCAACGTTGACACATTGAGAACCATCTGTAAAATTATTTAAAGAAAAAAGAAACCCAAAGCAAGTACAGCAATCATTGAAATAAAAAGTTTCTGCCATGTTGTTTAACATTCCTCTCAAATTCAAAGAAAACCATAATAACAATCATAATAAACAAGTTCTACATATATAAAAAAATCCAACAACAATTAGGGACAGAGTTCTATCAAAATCCAGGAACATTACAATTTTCTTTTTATTCTGATTTATAGATTTTATAATCAAACACTAAATGACGATGAAACTGTGTGTTCCAACAAGAGAGAGAGAGAGAGAGAGAGAGAGCATGTACATTTAGTCAACAACTTTTCATGAAGTTCAATAGAAACAAGAAGCACTGGATGATATAGTGCAGCCACATTGGATTCATGATTGGGACACAATTAAATCTTCAAATCCTCTAAAATTTTAGGGACCGATAAAAATATGCATTTCTTCCTCAATTTCTCCAACAACAAAATCAATTGATTTCCATTATGATTTGGGAACCCTAAGGAGCCAGTTACAGTTTGGGAACTCTAAGGAGCCAGTAGCAGTTCTTACAGAAGACCAATAAAATCACGCATGAACCACACTCTACCAGCATTCATATCTTCAGATGTCGAGGACTCCAGCCACATCTACTTTGAGATCTTAGTATCTCTTTTGCAAAATCTTGATTGCCACGTTAATGTAAGACCGTTTAATACCCAATTAAAAGTAAATTTTCGAGGTAGGAAGCCTCTATCAACACTGATAATCTGATTGGCCAGCAGACCTTGATGAAGCTAAAAAACACAATGAATTCTAAAGACTGCAACCCATGTAGCGTCAAAACCCAAAGTTATTGGCTTATCGCAGATAAATCATTAAATTGGCGTGGTAATTGGGGGCAAAAAAAAGTTTGATAATTGAGCTAAATATATGACCCAACAATGAAACTTGAAAGAGGACATACCAGAAAATCAAATCAAAGGAAGAATAGAAACCATCAATCATCAAGCAAAAGAAAGATAAGGGAAGGAAAAAACCTAATCCCCACACGAGCTTTAGAGGGTCGACGGCGGCTGACGATTTCGCCTTCCCACACGAGCGCACACAGTGTCGGAGTGGAGAGTGAGCGTTCGCCGTTGAGCACAGAGAAGAGAGCAAAGTGATGAGAGTCAAGCAAGAGAGAGAGAGAGAGATGGAATTAATGATTTTGAAATTGCCCCTTTCTTTTTTCAGAGCAAGTGGTGGGTTTTTCCGTTATTTTCCCCAAACAATGTATGTATATAATGGCCCTGGGGCCTTTTCTAGGATTTGCAAATTCTTTGGACCTTTTTTAGGTTTTTTTTGGTAATGTGGGCCTCCAGAAGGATTCTCCCTTTTTTTTTGGGTCAGTACCAGAAATTTCTACCCACTTTATACAAGGGAAAAACGAAAAAAAGGAAAACCCAAAAAAGACGCGATTGACTTGGAGTCAAAAAGAGCTAAAGGCACGTTTTCATTAAATGCTAACAAAGGCTCCATAGTCACACACTCATTTTTCTGGTGTGCCGATCGAATTCCCCAGATAAGCGAACTCACCAAATCAACTTCAAGTTCTCCACCTCAGATTCGATTTAGCCACTCCCACCAAGGTATTATTAATATGGTCTTTCTCTTTCATTTTATAACTTCTTAAACGTTGTTCTTTCTGTTCTTTTTCAGAAATAATCAACGACCTATAAAACATTTTATTGTCTTCCTTTCAAAAACATCCTCACTTTCATTTCAGTGGAAACCCCTAGCCCCCTCAGCGAGGCGGCTTCGCCTTCTCACTTCACAGTCACAGCGCGTTCTTTCTTTACTTCCGGAGGTCGACTCTAAGAGGTCACAGCGCCTTCTCTCAAATTCTCACAGATCCGGTCAGCAGACTCTGCACCCTCGCTTCGCCTTCTCACTTCACTGCCGATCGACTCTCACAGCGTCGATCAAAGCTCGATCTTGCCATACTTTGCAGATCCGGTCTCACTCGACTTTCTGCGACTGCGATCTGCCTTTTCTCCACTTCTGCGAAGTTGAAGTCCGAAGCAAAGGTCGATCTTGCCGTCTTAGCGTCGGCTCTCACTTTGGTGAGTTGCTTCACTTCACTTTGGTTGTTATTTTTCTGATGTGGGTGTCGACAGTTGATTTAAAAAATATCTCCTGCTTCATATTTTGCCTGAGTTTTCTTTACTGTGTTTCGTGGCTCTGTGTTTTTCTGATTGCTCTGATTATTTTTATATTTTGGTCGTGGCTATGTGGGGAAGACGGTAACAGTCCGTCAGGTTGAGGGCTTAAGTTTTTCTGATTTCTCTGATTTTTTTTTTTTTTGGTTTTTATATTTTATATAGTAGATGCAATGCCAATATCTTTGAAAGTAATTTTTCAATATCTTTGTATTTTTGTAATATTTTATTTCTTTTCTGTGATTTATTCTTGTTTCTGCACTCAAGATCTTTCGTCTTTTGAATCATTTTATGCTGGCTCTGTGATGGACGAGTTGCTTTTGAACTGCAAGTATATATACTCTTCAAAGAAATTTAGAGCCTCAATTATTGAATGGCCATAATTAATCAATAGTCTGAAAAAATAATCACATAATAATGAAGAAATCTTTGTGGCAAATAAATCCCCTTAAAATACAATTATAAACATTTGGCTTGGAGTCAAACACGTGTCCATAGAAATGTCTTCATACTTTATTTTTTTGGGGTTGGTATAAGAAATTTCTACCCATTTTAAACAAGAATAGACAAGGGGAAAAAAGTTCGCAATGGCAGAGTTTTCATGGCTTCTTCGACATTTTCAATTCTTTAACCAATAAATGCGTGTAATTAACTTGAAAATTTCTAATTCTTTGAATAAGAAATTTCCACTGCCAGCTTAGCTGATTTATAACTCAGAAACTCATTTTTTTGTTCTGCTCATTATATTGAATACTCAACAAAAGGAAACTCACTAAATTAGCTTTAAGTCTTTTCTCCCTCATTCACTTACTGCTTGATATTCTTTCTTTTTTTAAATAAGAAATAATCAACAGCCCACAAATATGCTCAATAATCCCCTGTTCATTTTAATTTCAGTAGAAGGATACAAATTTGTTGCTTCAATCGTTTTCTACTTATCCATTTTATAAAAGTGATGCACTCCTTGCTCCCTCTTCCGTATATCTATTTATTCCAATTTTAGCTATATAATTATCTTCATTTTATTTGATTAAAAAAGAAAAGAAATGTCCACCGAGACATAATGTGAATGCTCAATAGTCAACATATCCCCATTTTAGTTGATTGTTGACTCTTGAATGCTTAACAAAAGCTCAATACTCACATTCTCATTTTTCTGTCGTGCCATCGAATTCCCAAGATAAGCGAACTCACCAAATCAACTTCAAGTCTTCAACCTCAGATTTGATTTAGCCCCTCCGACCAAGGTATTATTAATATGCTCTTTCTCCTTCATTTTATAACCTCTTAAACGGTGTTCTTTCTGTTCTTTTACAGAAATAATCGACGACCTATAAAATTGTTTTTCGTTTTTTGTATCCCAGCAATGGCTGCTTATTCTTCCCAGGTCCCATGTGGAAAATATGATGTTTTCATCAGCTTCAGGGGTCCAGACGTCAGATTTGGTTTTCTGAGCCATTTGAAAGAGGCGTTCCTTCGAAAGAACATAAATGTCTATGTGGATGACAGGCTCGAGAGAGGAGAAGAAATATCATCATCACTTGTGAATGCAATAGAAGGATCCAAGATTGCTTTGGTTATATTCTCTAAAGGTTATGCTTCCTCAAGGTGGTGCTTGGAAGAGCTTGCCAAAATCATGGAATGTAGGGAGGCTGGTCGACAGATTGTGATACCAGTTTTCCACCGTGTAGATCCATCAGTTGTTAGGAATCAAAAACGCACTTATGCAAAGGCATTCACTTGTCATGAAGAGAAGTTCAAGGATAAAGTGGAAATTTGGAGATCTTACTTGAAAAAATCTGCTGACTTAACTGGTTATGATTCATTAAAATTTCAGTAAGTTTGTTTCTATTATTCAATTTACTATTTTATAGAGTCTCAATGTTGTTAAGTTTTTCCTTTGTTTGCCTTAAATCTAGTGAAGTTGTATCAATTTATGCCTGTGGATCTATTATTTTATCATGGGCAGCTAGTAATTTTGTCTCTCTTTTTGTGTGTGTGTGTGTGTGTGGTCTTTTTATATGTTAGGGAAGAATCCAAACTCATTGATGCAATAGTCGAAGGTGTCCGGGAAAAGCTAGTATATAGTAGCCCCTTTCTCCCAAATTCTCAGCTCATTGGATCTCGTCAAAATGTTACGATTATTGAATCATTAATGGAAATTAAGTCACAGGAAGTTCGACTTGTTGGGATATGGGGCATGGGAGGGATAGGCAAAACAACCCTTGCTCGTGCTATATGTGACAGATTCTCCTCTAGATTTGAGAGGTACTGCTTCTTGGAAAACATGAGAAAAAGATCAACCAGTGGTTTAAATTTACGTGACAAGCTTCTTTCTCAGCTATTAGTCCAAAATGAACGCGAGAATAACCCATTGAAATGGTTGCAACAGAAAAAAGTCTTAATTGTGCTTGATGACGTGGACAATCCAAAGCAACTAAAAGATTTGGTTGTACCCCTCCAATTGGGACTAGGCAGCAGGGTCATTGTAACAAGTAGGGACAAGCATGTTCTTAGGAGTGGAGGGATTCGTGATCAATTCATACATGGAGTCAATGAATTGAGTTCAGAAGAATCACTTGAACTCTTTAGTATACATGCCTTCAATCAGAGTCAGCCTAAAGAGGGATATGAAAAGCTATCACAAAAGACATTGGACATTGCTAAAGGAATTCCTTTAGCTTTAGAAGTTTTGGGTTCCCATTTTCATTCTAGAGATAAAGCATATTGGAAAAGTGGGCTTAGCAAACTCAAGAGGTATCCCCATCAGCAAATTCAAAATATATTGAAGATAAGTTATGATGGATTGGATCCTACAGACAAGGAAATATTTTTAGACATTGCATTTTTTTTCGTGGGTGACAACAAGGATATTGTTACTTGTCGGCTAGAGGCTTGTGGTTTCGAAGCAGTTAGTGGAATACAAAATCTTATAGATAAAGCTCTTATAAAGTTTGGTTGGTTTGATTGTATCGTAATGCATGATTTGATACGAGAAATGGCCGAGCAAATAGTTCGTGAAGAAAGTATGAGACATCCAAAGACGTAGCCGATTAAAAGACGAGATGAAATCTATGATTTATTGAAAAGTAACATGGTATGGGAAAAAAAGATACATCCATTTATTTCTTTCATTTTTATTTTTGAAAGTTTTTTTAAAAGTTTAATATTTATTTTATTTTATTTTTGTGTAGGAAACGAATGAAATTGAAGGCATTGTATTGGATGTGAATCAAATACAATGTGTACAAGTGGAAGCTAACATTTTTGGAAAGATGAAAAAATTAAGATTCCTCAAATTTTTCTCGTCTACATTAAGGAAATCTCCTTGTATGCTAAAGATAGGTCTTCCTTTTGATCTTGACCCTTTTTCTAATAAATTGAGGTATCTTCGTTGGGATCATTATCCATTGGAGACTCTGCCATCAGGCTTTTATCTTGGAAACCTTGTTGAACTTCGCATGGAAAATAGCAATGTTAAAAGGCTTTGGGATGGAAAACAGGTACGTATATGCTAATGTATATTATATATGTCTTAACCTAATTAAATTTATTAGGGCTTTTAATTTAGGTAATTGTTTTCTTTTCATTGTGAACATAGCGTCTTGGAAACCTAAAGAGAATAGATTTGAGATGGTCCAAACAATTGATAGAGTGTCCTGATCTCTCGATGGCACCCAAGCTTGAAAGTGTAAATCTCCAAGGTTGTAAAAGTTTGAGGAGTCTTCATCTATCTATTTTTGTTGGTTGGCGTAATTTAACAGAGCTATGTTTGGAGGGGTGGAGGTACTTGTCAGAAATCCCTGACAGTATCACGGCCTTGACAAAGTTAAAACGCATTGACGTGAGAAGGTGCAAAAGGCTTAAGTCTATACTTGGACTTCCTCCCTTCCTTCAAAACTTAGACGCCTCCGAATGCACATCATTGGAGACTGTATCCTCGGACTCTCTAGTTCGGAACCAATGTTCCTTCAAGTTCCTTAACTGTGAAAAATTGGATGAGCATTCAGTTCTCTTTATTCAGGAATTAATTCTTTCCTCAATGAATTTAGGTAGGGTTTCGTATTATCATGATTATATAACTTGTTACCCAGGAAGTAGAGTTCCAGAGTGGATGGAATATAAACCTATGACAGAGGCTTTCAATGCAACCGAATTTATTGACAATCTTGAACGACCACAGGTTTTATTATTTTGCTGCGTTGCTCCTCATCTCGTCTCAAAGCGATTAGAAAGAGTTTATTGTTATTTCTCTTATGATGATAAGAACAAATTCCGTATTTCACACAATATATTTTATCCTGCATTGAATCGGGATCATGTGTTGTTTTGGCCTTTGGGAAGGAGCTCATATCCTGGGATACGTGATGATTCTAAGATTTCAAGTGAATTCTTTCTAAAATATTGGGATGATGAGAAAAAAATCTATGACGATGATGTCCCTGCAAAAGCATGGGGAGTTTATTTTTGCCCTCCCACAAAGCAACTCAACTACTCAAGACTTCTCTCTCAACCTTCTCCCCTGGAGTTGGTTACTACGAATTTCAAGAATCTCATGATATGATGATTTTATATGTCACCCCTTGCAACTCAAATTTCTACGCATTATCAAACAAAATGACCTCTCTCACTAATACACTTCCTTTCATATATTTACAGGTATCTCTTACTTATTCTTAAATTTATAGACACAGAGGATGAAAATTTTTAAAGAACAAAGTCGTTGGTGCATGATATATATGTATCATTCTATTGCTATGCTTCATATTTCTGCTCCCTGGTCCGATGATCATGCCTCATATTTTCTATGGGACCCATTTGGGAAATGTCTCAAATTTATGTCATGGCAGTGAATTTGTGGTTCTGATTTTTTTGTTGTTGTTGTTGTTGTTGTTGCAATATTGTATAGATTTTGACGATTATTATTGAACTGCTTACTTCTGTTGGCTGCCATTTATTATATTCTGTGGTTCTGATTTTGTTTTTTTGCAATATTGTATAGATTTTGACGATTATTATTGAACTTCTTACTTCTGTTGGCTGCCATTTATTATATTCTTAAATATGTTCTCCCAATACAAATCTCTTTAAAAAGGGAAAAGAAAAAGCAAAAGGGCACGTGTGGCCGAAAATTGATGAGGTAATGAATTAATTGGTGTTTCAATTTGAAGGGGGCTATGAAAAATTTTGTTATCCTTTGAGGAAAAACACTGTTCTTTCTTTTAAACAAAAATGGTTATTTTTTTGATATGTGTGTGTGTGTTTGTAATTTTATTTACATGCTTTGATCGCCTGTTCTCCATTTTCTCTTTCTTCGAATTACATTTTGATTTCTTTTTTTTTTTTTTTTTTTTTTTTTTTTTTTTTTTTGAAGTGATGGCATTAATTGATATCTAAGGTGTAGAAAATATTAGAGTTAGTTAATTAGTTAGGAAGTTAGTAGTTATTATTGTCATTACCGTTGGATTAATGGCTGAAGGAGTCTAAGGTGGTATCCTATCCTATATTAGGGGGAGCCTAGACTAAGGTGTGTAGTAGTTGAATATGATGAATGAATGAAAGTGACTAAGGTGTGTAGTTGTTGAATATGATGAATGAATGAAAGTGCACGGTGATGTGATTCTGTGTTTCTCTCCTTTCCCCTTTGTTCTGTTCTTCTCCTTCCTCCCTTAGGCGGTATCCTATCCTGTATAAGGGGGAGCCTAGACTAAGGTGTGTAGTTGTTGAATATGATGAATGAATGAAAATGCATAGTGATGTGATTCTGTGTTTCTCTCCTTTTCCCTTGTTCTGTTCTTCTCCTTCCTCCCTTAGGCACCTCCTATCCTATATAAGGGGGAGCCTAGACTAAAGTGTGTAGTTATCGGATATGATGAATGAATGAAAGTGCATAATGATGTGATTCTATGTTTCTCTCCTTTCCCCTCTGTTCTGTTCTTCTCCTTCCTCCTCTCTTTTCCCAAATCCTCTAATTTCTACAATAATCTTAACATTAATTAATTAGAAAATTTCTGCTTAAAGAACTCAAGTGTTGTCATTCACCTAGTAGTGAATATTATTTGCATACGTTGATTGTGACTTGGTATAGTTTTCACTTATTGTGCTTCTGATTTCTATTCACAAATTTTCACTTGATAGTTATCAAAAATACATTCAATGATTTCGAAATTTTGATATAAATGTGGAGCATTTTTCTAGTGTGTTTTTGTTGTTTGGAATTGAAGACAGTTGGTTATTTGAATTAAAACTTTCTTTTCATTGTCTGAGGTAGAATTATAGTGTCACTACTGGGTAAGGATACATTACTACAATTATGAAGTAAAATTATTGGCCTCATTAAATTTTGTTAGGCATCTTTGATTAGCATAAAGAATGAGTACATTGAATGCAACCAGAGCAACATGGTAGTGCTGGGAATGTTGACAACACAAAGTTTATTGTCTATTGTTTCAAGATTGCAATTTTTTGTTTTATCTTGAAATAATATTTCTTTGCATTTCTTTATTCTTCTTGTTTTGCTTCTTTCAGTATTTTACTCCTTGTAGTTTATCTAAATGGACTTTTAAAAAATGTCATCTTACTTATCTTCATCCTCTTAATTACTAGTGAGTATATTATTCTTTGCTTCTGCAGCTAAAACAATCAGAAAACAAATACTTAGAGAAGGGTTTTAAAACAATTATTTTGCAAATTACTTTGCAGTTTGTCAATGACATGCATGTCTACCAGCTTTGTGCTTATTCTTTCCAATGTGTGTGAAATTACACACCTCTTTTATATGAGTTCAATAGATGTACATGTTTCCTTTTCCTTTATTGCAATAATTCTTTTGCAACAGCATTGTGATTTGATTTTGTTTTGCAGCCTCGATAATCATATGAGAACACTGGATACAACCAGAGCAGAACTTGGTCTTCTGGTTTCATATCTGA
Source organism: Acacia acuminata (assembly GCA_019022655.1). NCBI lineage: Eukaryota > Viridiplantae > Streptophyta > Magnoliopsida > Fabales > Fabaceae > Acacia > Acacia acuminata. The sequence goes on from JAFJYI010000342.1 coordinate 690,227, forward strand.
ACAAAATATTCCCAGAATGTCGACAAATCAACCACTTTGGCTCACAAAAGGTTTTTGTCTATTCAAAGTTAGATTATCTATTTTAATTGTAAACAATACACTATTCATTCATTCGTTCTTTTTGTTTTCTTCTTTAGAAAACATGCCCCTTGTAATTTATATAAATGAATTAAATCTTTTTACTTATCTGTATTCTCTTAATTCCCTTTTCTTTTAGGACAAGTCTTGATTTATTTAAATGAAGAATATCCTATATTTATGTTATTGTGGATATTATTCTTTGTCTCAGCCGTGACAAAACTGGAAAGTAAATTGTAAAAGCAAGTTTCAATACATTTTTTGTGCAAGCTATTGGTCTCTTCTCAAATTTATTTTATATGCAGTTTGTCAATGATCTGCAATCTATTGCTTCACGTGGAACTCCCCTTCCCTTAATTTTGTTCAGATTGGTAAAAGCTTTATTTGCGATATTCCTCCTTTTTAATATACTCACTCCCCTTCTTATTTTGTTCCTCTTTCTTATGAAATTTCCTGTCCAAAAATGCATTGCTGTCTACTTTTCTGTTCCTTGATCAATTTATGTGGCCTGGCAGATCAGGCATCGACCAGGTAGAACTCAAAATGTTTCCCTATTAAGTTGAGTTTGTTCCTTGAATTATTCATATGAAACTTACACCTTTTTTTGTTTTTGTTTTTTGTTGTTGTTTTTGTGCAACTACAGAACAAAGAACGTACTGAGTTACTAGGCTGAATATCGCTTTTTTGTTGGATGGGTTCCTTAGTGTGTAGCACCTTGGTTGAGGTTTGTGGCTTCCCTTTCTATTTCCTATACTTTAAAACTTGCTCTGCTCTCTGTTAACATCTTTATGGTGTGTTCTAAAACTTGTATCAGCTTGGGGAGCTTGGGAGACTCTGTATCAATGAACAAGTTAGAGAAGGAATTCAAGAACAGTAATAAATATGATGTATAGGTTCTTCATATTGTTTCTTTTAATTTTCACCTTACTTGGGACAGTAATATGAGGTATATGGTGTTAAATCTATATATTTAATTAACCCCATCTTCCATGGATGCAGAATGAGCAATACCAACCTAAACTAAACGTGTCAAATTAACGATCATGGAAGTAGTTGCAGCAAATGGACTTCTTCAAGCCTTTGGATTTGTCACTTCGCTAATATCAGGTTCCTGTTATTATGACTATATAGTTAACTTGTGCTTTTCTATTATTGGACATCCTGATTTCCGTCTCTTGTTTTGCAACTACCTCTCTAGCTATCAACTTGCTCTAACAAATAAGTCAAGCTCTTCATAATTTTCCTTTTATATTAATTATTGACAATGTTTAAGAAGCAAGTGAACTAAGCTACATGTATAACATTGAAGAAGATGCATGCAATTCTGACAATTTAGTCTTTAGAAATTGATCAACCTCATTTTACTCCAAACAACTTTTAGAATCAATCGATCAATTTATCATCTTTTATACAAATTTTGTTGACCTTCAACTTTGTAAATGGCAAAATAATATTTATGGTGTTTCAGGGGATGCAAATGGCAATTTAATCAGAAATTTGAATTCAAGTTTTAGACAGATAATTTCCCTGTATACTTTAAGAGGGTCTTTGTGATGGTCTTGTTATTACTTAGTTGAGATTTTAAGGTGGGAGGATCTCAATTTTTTGTGTTGACAAGGATATATATGGTTTGTGCAATGCTATTTCTTCCTGCCCCAGGCTCCTACAAAATACAGCAAAGATGGAAAGACATATTCTTACCTTCATCACTCCCCATTGTTGCTAAGCAATAATCTGTAGTACCGATTTTATGGCGTTTCATGTTCCAGATAACAAAAACATCCTTGACAGTTGTACTCTATTGGCCATTGGCGGCATTTAGGCAATGTTAATTTTATATGAATAAATCATCTGTCTTTTTTTTCTAAATTAGTTTAACGTTGCACTTTAAGTACTATTCATATCATCATCTCTGCTCTCTTGTATCATTTCAGCTTGAAATGAAAAAATAAATGCCTGTTTAGTTTGCCCATACGTGTATAATTGTTTTGGGCCTGGAATATTATTGATATGGATCTAAATGGATTTTGTGACTTGTTGGTTCTTCCTCATGTCATTGTTGGCCCCTTAATGATGTAGACAGTCTACCAGATTAGATTATTAAGTGACTTGTTGCATTATAAGAATTGTATAGTTCTGAACTTATAATGAAGAGTTAAGTAACATAGAAATCTAGAATGCTTAACTGCCAACTAGTATGACATTTAATAGATTAAATATTTTCTTCTTCTTTCACTGGGGCACGTGCACATATTCTATGTAGCATAGTCTTCGTCATATAATCAAACGATTCAAGCTATTGTGCCAGCTTTTGTTGAGTCAAGTTCATAAGTTTAAATTTGAATTATAAACTTGTAAGAGTTTGCTTTAATTAATAAATAGTTATTATAATAGTATATGACTAAATAAGTAGAATAAAAAATGTGACCGTACTTTATTTTGCATCTTCAGTGGCACATTTTTTTCAAAAAAAAATTTACGCTTAAACTTAGACCACGTTGATCCTTTTTTTTTTTTTTTTTTTTTTTTTTAAAAAAAAAAAAACACTCTTCTAGGGTGATAAATTGTTTTTTTTTTTTTTTCCAAAAACTTCAAGGCTAAAATGACCGGAAAAAAAAAAAAAAAGAGCAGTTACTCCCCTATAAAATTATACACGGCATCAAGTTTGATGTGAGATACGTTTATTTGGCTATCGTTAGAGTAATGAGCCATTGTTCTTATTCTAACATTTTTGGTGTGATATTGAACTTGCAACAAATTTTACATATTGTTATGGACTCATGTAATGGGCTTAGCTGATATGCGACCTAGTAAGAGCATTTTATGGCGGGATCTTTCCGTAATTAGGTAAAATGCTAATCACCTTATAACCATACCTATAGTCTTGGATGGTACAGGTAGTGGAACAAACATTTGTAGAACGTGGCGGCGCATATTACCTGAGGAGCGGAATCACAGCCTGAGGAGCGAAACCTTAGGTAATCTCTATAAATAGGAGATTAACCTACATGTGCACACTCTCTATTCATCATCTTTTACTATTGAGTCTCATTGTGCACACATCTCACCCCTTTTGGCGAAAGCCTGTGAATCATGTTGCACAGTGATCATCTGATATTCTTTGGTGTTTTCCTCATAGACATCTTAGAACAATCATCTTCTCTTCGGTGTCTACTCATATATATACCGGAGAGTATAACAGATCCTATATAAATCATCTACTAACCCATTGAGGTTAGACATCTATGTTCTTACAACAGAACATTGGTGTCGACTATGGGGAAGGATGAACTTCGATTCCCAAACTACTGAAAATGGTTGCAAACACTAGAAGCCGATCCACCACCTAAGTACATCAAAGCAAGACCCTCCACTTGAGTTTCAAGTTAAGAACCCTGATATTCGCATGTTGCAGCACACGTTGGGTTCATTACTCAGGCGGATGGAGGAGATGGAGCACCAAAGCTGACTTTAGAGACAAGAGGATATCCGACTTATACAAGAAGATATGAATCGTCGTAATGCGCTTTGGCAACATGAGAAGAAGTTATTGGAGCAACGTTTCACACAGATTGAAAAACCTATTCCCGGCGGAAATCGGGATGAGGCCGGCCCTAGCCAGGTTAGAGCCCTCGCTCAAGTTAATACTGAGGTCAGTAGGAGCATAACTGTGACCCGCAATGAAGATGCGCCCAGCTAGGTTAACGTCGCGTCATCTACTCGAACTGGTACAGAAGATACTCGGCAGGCAAATAGCCAAAGAATCAGGTTGCTTGAGGAGCGCCTCAAACGAATTGAGAGATTCGAGAACTCAATTCGTAACAGAGATCGGGATGATAATAGCCAGGCTACCCTTCAGTTTCTGTTCAAGTCAATGTCGAAGGACCTCAGAACAGTAATGCTGGTAAGGACTTCATCGACCGGGATCAGGCTTAGACTTAGCAAGTTTAGGGTCTAGGTCACACGAACAAGCAAGTTGAACTTGTTTGGGACACAGTCATGTCAAATAAAGATGTGCTACCAACAACTAGGAGCGTACCAGGAAAGTATAGAAGAAAGTACAGCAGGGGGACAATAATAGTAGTCCCTTCTCAAATGAGATCACGGATACTCTATACCCGAAGAACTTTAACTTGGCCGACTTGCCTACATACGATGAACTTAGGATTCGCAGGCTCTATTAATACGTCTGAATTACAGATGTATGTAAGGCAGTTTAAGGAGTCCATTATATCCCAACTATTTGCTGTGACCTCCCGAGGTGCAACGCAGACGTGGTTTCACACGTTGTCAGCAAAGTTGATTCACAATTTTGAGGATCTTGAAAATAAATTTTTGCTGAATTTTGTGACGAATAAGAAACAGCCTAAATATAAGTTTACCCTGAGTAAGATTAAGCAGTCGCCGAGAGAGACACTCCAAAGATATTTAAACTGTTTTAGAGATGCTGCTTTGCAAGTGCAAGAATTGAAGGAACGTGTGCATGTGCATCTTCTCATAGCCGACCTAGATTCTTCATCACAGCTGGCCAAATCACTCATCAAGGAGCGCATCGACGACCTAAAGGCTTTTGGAGAGCGAGCGAAGAAATACTTGGAGTTGGAACAGGTGGAACTCGCCAATGCGGCAATGAAAGATAGCGGAAAGAGTCTGCCTTCAAAGGAAAAGGAGCAACCTGGGAGGTTTTCTAAAGGGAAGGAAGATCGCAACAATCAAAAGCGAGAATCTTGCGGGCGAAATCCGGACAATAAGTACCGGGGGGAGAGGAGTGATGCAAAAACGAAATATGTTTGGTATTTTTTGTTGTTGTATTTATTATATAAGTTTTACCAAAATACCCTTCATTAATTCTTCTAACTTCCAAAACGACTTAGTTTTGGAGTGACTTAACATAACCTTATGTCAAGTGACACCTATATATATATATATATATATATATTATATTAGATTAAAACTGCCTTTTTATTTTCCACACAGAAGTTTGAATTACACATTGAATCATTAATTCATCTTAGGTCCTGTGACACCAATATACAGAAATTTTCTTAATCACGACAAACATGTAAATGTAAGTAATATATCTTTGTCATTGACCGATGATTTCATATATATTCGTTTATTTCATTAAAATTTAAAATACATATATTTTATTTCAATATTATTTATTTTATATGAAAATTTTAATTTGCTTCAAATTTAAAGAATGAAAATAATTATTTTATGCAAAAATAACACAGTCGTACATTGTTCGCACTCGGAATAAAAAGAATGATTGCGTAATTCAAACATTTTTTAAGGAAGAATATATTGTTTCCTTTTAAAAAATTATTAATTAATATAATAATATTGCCCTTATCCTGATGGCCGTTATGTAATTTCCTAGTAAAGACAGACTGTCAGAAAAAATTGACAAAAGTTAAAATTTGCTCTTATAATTAGGATTAAAACCAACTTCAAAATGTGTTCTTATAATTGGGGCCAGGAGGAGTATTAATTATATATATTGAAATACAACTAACATTGTTGGCAAAAAAAAGAAAAGAAAAAAAGAAATACAACAATCATTAGTTGCTTTGTTCAGCACAAAACGTACAAGGGTTGTCAATTATATTATTGGTGGCACTAATAATCAGAGTGTTAATATACTGTGCTTCTTTTACTCCAGTCTAATTAAACAAGCACGTGCTCCCCGCGCGATGCGCAGTTGCAAAAATTCCTTAAAAGTATATCATAGACCTTTGATTCATTGAAATTATTAATAAATTCTGAGCAAAAGAAATTAGTGAAAAATTTAATAAAACACAAATGAATATAAAAGAAAAGAATTGGATTTCAAATATACCAATAAAAAATAAAAGTTCTATCACCATCCAAAAACACAACATGAACCACATTCATTTCGGTTTTACTTTTATATGTTTAGCGACTTCTGCGCCTCAGCTCAAAAGAGGGAAAAAAAAACATGGTTTCAAAATACTACCCATCATAATACATAAACATTCCTATATGTAACACAAACTGAAATGTCACATTTGTTGGTCAACATTTCTTAAAATTTTATGAACTCCGTATTTCTTAACACCCCGACGCATTCAAAAAGGAAGTTCTTTCTTAGAAGCGTTCAAGCATATCTCCTTGTGCTTTGCTTGGGATGCATTAACTTCATTTCATATTTCATTCCCTACAGCTCTCTTCACCTTCACTATCAGACATGTTTATTGTGTGAAGTTGATTAGCTACAATAATTACATTTCTTGAAATGATGGAGCATTATCAAATACAATTTCCATAATATACTATTAATGATGAGAGATAAAATCAAGAGAGAGAAAATCAGGGAATATACAAATAATGAAGAGAGAAAATTAGAGAATATACAATTAACCCATAAATAACAGCACATAATCCAATTATTTTTCCAACTAATACATTCATCAACTCCTATCAACTAATAAAATAAAATCTAATGATATGCATATTTCACTTGAAATCTATTACAGCAATAATTTTAATAAAATTTATTAGTTACAATTATTATTTATGATAATTATATTTTTATTTATGGATGATTTGAAAAAAAAAACATCTGCGTTATATTTCTAAAACTTAAAATAAATATAATCCTATAAGTTCACTTCTCATAAAAAAATCAATTCATCATTTAAAAAATCACAGATTAACAATTTTAAATTTTATTTGTTCGGATCAACTTCAAACTATCTATATCTTATTACAACGATTAGAATGAGCACTAATTCAATATCCACCGTGACTCATAATATTATTTGAGCAAAAAAATCATAATATTATGGCTACTTGTATTAAAATTTCAACAAAATTCCCGTATAATCTTTTTTTTTTTTTTTTTTTTTTTTTTTTTTTTGGTCAAGAAAATTCCCTTATAATCTTCAAACCTACAATCTTTTGAGCCTTATATTCATTTGTGAAACCACTGCGCTGCTTTGGATTACTTTTTATACTTATTTTAACTCCAAATTATTTTATGGGCCCTCCTTTATTATTTAATGTATATATTGGAGCACTGCTTTCTTGAATTTTCCTCTGATCACGCCACTTTTCCTCTGCCATATCACCTGCCTGAAATCCCCCATTATTTCAACCATATATTAATCTTCTCTGCATTCCTCAAGTTCCATAGAAGATAATATTGCAAACCAAACATCTCGTATTTTCTTGGAAACATTTATTTACAAATATAATAATTTAATAATTATTCTAACCTGCATAAGAATGAAATTTAACATTGTAATTTAATAATTCCAGAAATTATTTAATGGAAAAGAAAATCACTGGCATACCAACGTTGCAGCATTCACTGGTGCGGTTTTTTTTTTTTTTTTTCTCGAAACTTCGCAAAATTTTTGGAACCTGAGCTACACTCTCTTACAAACTAGGATTAAAAACTCAGGAATTCTGTTATTGATCTGTGGGTATTGGAGGAGGATGTAGGTGCACCTAGAGAGAGATGGGGTTGGACCAAAAAATATACTATTGGCCCTAATCTAGAGAGAGATAGGTGTTGGATTTTCAATTATGATAAGGAATGCAAAGTGAACATTGGTTTAGCAAAAGCTATTATAGCTCTGTTCCACCTCAACTCATGAATTTAAGATGTTTGCTTCCTGAATTTAATCTTTATTCTGTACACTTATTTATTTTAAGCACTTTTGGTAGAAAAGCACCCATATTTATTTTTCATGATTCCATCTTCCCTTATTTTCGAGGTGTACAGTGAATGGATGAAATATATATTAGATAGCCATATAATTTCAGGATATAATTAGAATATATGAAAATAAAATAAAGGCACAAATGATTATGTAATACTTGATTACTCAAAAAATATAGTGAAACAGCTTAATTTGTGTTACGGACCGGCCCAAAAGCCCCAAGTCCATAGCGCGGCCTAAGCGGAGCCAGGAGGCAGAATCCGCTAATCATAGCAGGAGATCCGGAAATCTCGGCTAGGCAAGATCCACCCCTATCGTAACGGTCTACCGAGATACTCGCCCCATTAATGGCACGTCCCATTAATGGCATACCCTGGATATCCGCCCCATTAATGACACGTCCCATTAATGGAGTATCCCGGATATCCACCCCATTAATGACACGTCCCTTTAATGGAGTATCCCGGATATCGCACCAGACACCTCTATAAATACAGAGGACAGGTAACAAGGTGCAGACATTCTAACCTAGACTATTTACATACGGTCTCACTTGTGCACACACACCACCCCTTTGTCGTGTACGGTGATCCCACGCCTCTCCGGTTATCTCCTCCATAGATATCCAAGGTAGAGCCTATCCATCCAAGATCAATATACCAGACTTGGTGGACATCGTGTTCTATACCACCATTGGCGCCGACCGTGGGGACCTTAAATTTCTATCCCCGTGACCACTAATGGCCAACACCAGAAGCCACAGGCAAAACCAACGATCGGACCGGCCAAACGATGAAAGCGCTTTACCACCAAATCAATCTCAGGCCGGACCAAGCCAACCGCTGACTCATGATCAACCTCTACGAGAGAAGACTCCGGAGGGTCACGTTACTGACACGGAGAGCACATCTCCCTCTCACGACGAACCTTCGCATGAGGGGCCGCCAAGAGTTCGAGCCCAGACGGCCCCGTCTCCAGACGCTCAGGTACTAGACACCGACGTCCACATTTTAAGGAGAACACAAGAGTCGATGCTTCAGAGGTTCGAAAACAAGGAAAAACTAGATCACCTCCAAAGGCTAGAGGATTTTCATGCTCTGGAATTGATGATTGAGGAAAAGCTTGAAAACATGTTTCAACGGAATTGAGAGAAGCCCTCGTAAGGGAAAGAAGGTTGTGCGCTCGGACGACAGCCAGAGTGATAGTCCGTACCCGGCCAGTCGAATCGGCGGCCCCGTGACAGGAATGAAGGGGAAGCTAGAAAGGAGCAAGAACGCCAGTCGACCCCCAAAAGGAACAAGGAGAGACAATTGCGGATCCGGGATGCGGAAGACCGAGGCCGAGAAGACCGACATGACGGTCATAAAGACCATGAAAACCGAGACCGTGATCAGGACGCAGATGAGCTTCAAGAGGCAATCACGACGCCTCGGACACGAGGGTCCCTGCGGCAGTATAAGATGAAGTACTTGGCTGGCTCAGGGGGGACCCCATTCTCCCGTGCAACGGCCACGGCCCCCTATCCGAAGAATTTTGACCTAGCCGATCTTCCCAAGTACGATGGGACTCAGGATCCACGTCACCACTTGGAGATATTTGAAAAGCGATGTGGGTCAGTCGATAGAAGGTCCTGGTCATCTTAAGACTCTTCTCGGCCACGTTAACCGGACGCCCACAAATGGTTGAGTTCATTACCCAATAATTCCATTCGAACTTTGAAGACCTCGGGCGTAAGTTTGAATTGCACTTTGCCACTGACAAAAAACAACCAAAATCTCAATTCACGTTGAGTAAGGTAAAACAAAAGAAAGGCGAGACGTTGCAGAAGTACCTGGATCGGTTCAGAGACACAGCAATACAGGTATGATCATTGTCCGAAGAGGTCCATGTACATTGCCTCGTCAACGGTCTGGATCCAACAACACGCCTGGCCAGACATCTGTGCAAGAATCGAGTATATTCATTATTTGAATTCTATACAGAAGCAAAGAAGTACCTAGATGTCGAGCAAATGGAAATTGCCAATGCCGATGAACTTGAGAAGGCTAGGAATTCATCGCCCGAAAGAAGGGATTTGACTGGACAAGCACAAGCCGAATCCGCACGACGCGAAGAGAGTCGACTCCCGACAAGAGGACGGACACAATAAGGAGAAATACGGAAACTACACCCCCTTGAATGTTCCGCGTTCGCGGTTGTGGAAGGAGGTAGCCCGGCCGAGATGAAAAGGGTGGCCAAGCCGAGGCCTCTCGAAACCGGTCCACTACAGATCGGGAAAATTTTGCACTTTCTACGATCGCTCCGGCCATACCACCGACGAATGTTATGAACTCGGGGATGCTATCGAAAAGTTTGTGAGAGAAGGGAAAGCTGCGCCAATACGTCATCAAAACTCAAGGCAAAACAAGCAGACGGAATAGTAGCCACCAAAGCATGAGTCCGGCTACGGACGCTCGGGAACCTGAGAAAAAACAGAAAACCGGCCTGGCCGATGGTTTCCCAGAGACTGACCTCCGGTGCAACGGGATCGGTGGCGATTTCGGAGGAGGTGGAGATACTATAAGCCGAGCGCAAAAATACTGCGGGAGGTGTGCGACGATAAAAGATGTACCAAAGTTTAAAGGCAGCTCACGAAACCAAAACCACCCCATTAGTCTTCACGGACGGAGCTCGGAGGTTATTCCGGTTACCAAGATGGATTGGTCATCACCGAGATTATTGTAAATTGTCAAACGGATCTTCGTGGATGCGGGGAGTTCGTCGACATCATGGGCTGGGACGCATACCGAGGATGCACCTCGATGTTGAAGACCTAAAGCGTGCAAATCCACCTAATCGGGTTTAATGGAGAGCGTTCCTTCCCAAAAGGA